>BSBM01000042.1:5999166-6630833 GCA_027924585.1 Larix kaempferi | reverse complement strand
TCTCAAGAAGTTGCGAATAAGAAGAGAAGAATGCACTCAATAGTCACTCGTGAACACAGAAAATGGAGAATAGCAGTATCATACATCAGCTGTGAGATGGTATTGTGAAAAATGAATACAATAATAGAATAATTGTGTAGAGAATTCGAATTAACCAAGCAGGTCATTCGAATCATGCTCAAAGTCTAGCTTGGATAAAATTGGAGAAATCATCTAGTCAGTAGTATCAGTCATAAATGGCAATAGTCAGTCAAGTGAGTCTAACTGAGTCTAACAGAACAATCTAGGCACAAATCAAAGGATGGAGACCCCAAGGAGGGTGCATCAAGCTATCAGAATATCAAGTGGCACTCTAGAACTAGCTAACTAGGAGCTACAGGTAGTTAGCATGATCAATTAGTGTAAGAACTACTTAATCAATGCACTAACTAGCTATCAGACTCCTGGTAGGTGAGATAAGGTGCTCTAACTGAATGCTAAGTGGTGGTAGGTGAAAAAAGGTGCACATGTCATGCAAAAGAGTAAAATAGGGTGCATCAGGTGGGTATGAGGGCTACTAGGGGCTGAAGGCAGGCTCTAGGGAGCTGAAAATAGGCTCTAGGTGTTGGGAGGACCAACAAGGTGATGATTGGATGCATGAATTTGCATGCAGATGACTGGATGCATGCAGACATGCAAATCTGAAAAATGATGGTGAGAATATTCCAACAACATTCACCTGACAAGTACAATCTAATATGGGTGAACCATGAACCACTGTAGCCATTATATAGGACAAAATTGCCTCTGATTTTTCCTCCAATATTGGAAATCGAGGGCACAATGAAGATATCAACGTGAAATTAACTAAAAAGATAGGATAATGCAACCATATGCTTAAATTATAGGGAAAATGGAGGGTGAAATAACCCTTGGGATCCTCCATTACTGAAAATCAAGGGCAAAGGAATGATTCCACTGAAATCTCTTTAGAAAATGGGGGTGAAAGATAGATTAGAGGGAGATTTTGCTCCGGCGAAAACTAGTTTTTTTTATTTTCCTCATTAATATATGGGAGGCTATTCATTTTGGATTTATTTATTTTCTATTAAATATTGAGAGAGTATATTTCAATTGAAAAAACCCTTTCCGTATGAGAAAATAGCCCACTGAATTTTTGTAACCCCCTTAATTTATCCCATGGGCTAAATTTATCCCATAAAATTATCCATAGACAGAGCTGCAGTTCCCAAGGAATGCATCAAGTGGTATCTAAGCAAGTTCCAACTCTGGGTTGAGAATACTAGATTGTTAGTAGAGCGGAGTATTATCTCTTTCTATAAACTAACTATAGACTTATCACATAACTATTTAGCACCATGGAATCGGTTCCAAATGATTCGTTACTTGTAGAGATTCCATTTTCATGAGACATAAGAGAAGGTGTTTCAACAAGGGTGATTGTTAAAAGTGGAGTTAATGGGAGTTAGTACTACTGAGGTAGGTTCGTAACTGGTATTCTAGATTTAAGACTAGGAGGTTAACTACATAGATACAACCACAAAGAGTAAAGACCAAAGGACTCAGTGTAAAGACCAAGAGTTCGTGTTGAAAGGTGCATGCGACGTTTTTGGAGGCGATCCTAGTGAATGCAAGTTTATTGACGAAGAGGTTTTGTAGGGGGTAGAACGAGGTTTGGTAATTTTTAGTTTCCTAGAATTCTTCGATGAGGAGGAAACATCTCTAGAATTCATAGAGGCTCGGTGATTTCTTGATGAAGAGCGAGTAAATAAAAGTATGCAAGAGGAAACGTTTATAGAGAAATGATATTGCATGTGTTGTTGAAATATGGGAGCAATGAAAATAAATCTTAACCAAAATGAGGATTTATTGAAGGAAATGTTTTTAAAATGATGATTTCTAATTACGGCATGTCAAGTATTACATTGATCGGTCTAATGATAATATACAGTGAAGGAAAGAGAAAGTATGGATGTGAAGAACTATTTATTATTGAATGTGGATTGAGGATAGTGGGTAAACAATTGCAACAAAGTGTGAGATCATTGAACTCACAAGGAAAAGAACCCATGTTGGAATGGGGTATCCAAGGAGATAAAAGGAAGACGGCTTGGAGTGGAAGGAAACAAATATGGAAATGTTATGTGAGCACAGAGCATATGCATGGAAGGTGTAAATGTGGCAACATTGATTATGGTGAGCGAAATGTAGTAACAACTTGGATTATTAAAGGGATGGTATATTTTCTAAGATGGAATCATCATGAGGAGGTTACCAGTTCATCAAGAGAGTAAACATCATCTCATGGTGCACGAAAGGTTGAGGAAGATTCAACTTGAGAAAAGGATAATTGCAATAGATGAGATGGTCATAAATGGTTGTAGCATGCCATTGAAGAAGAGACTATTGTTTTGCTTAACATATTTGATGTTATGTTTGAACGTGCAATGAAATCATGCGAGGGTACACCTGGAAAGAGTGGATTCAAGTGAATCTAATGGTCAATATGAACATGGATATGTTCAGAGGATTCATAATTTCCTTATAAGAAGAAAAGAGTTCAAGAGACATGTTTGTTCCAAGATTGAGCGAAACATATCAGAATGTTGAAGACCAAAATAATAAATATTTTGAGGAATGGAGATGGACTTATTTCATGTTGGAGATTCCAGAATTTTTTAAGGATCATAAGTGGTAGATGAATTGAGAAAATGAAGAGGTACATAATCATTACAAATTGATTATGGAAAGAATAGGTATGTACTATTGTGGTTGTATGTTGAAGGTCAATGAGATATTTTTCTTGAAGGTGAAAGGTTAGACTAGGTGTGTTGTAACAAGAGGCTACAACTCCCTGATGAGTTACAAATACATTGGATAGTGCAAATCCTTTGGGATTGTGGTGAAAGGATTCTATTGTAGGAACCTGAGAGCATCTTGGTATTGAATCAACAACATCAAATAAGGGTGTTGTGAGATTTCCATAAGAGAAATTGAGAAGATGATAGCTCATCTAGTTAATTCCTTGAAATTATCCATTGGGATGAAATATTATGTTGAAATTATAAACACCTTCATGATAAATATGATTATGTTGGTGAATAGGAAAAAAACAGGGACTAGGATGTGTAAATAAGTTTCTAGGATTCGACTAGTAAGTGTATTACAGTCTTACCAATAGTGCAAGTAAATCACTGAGTTTTTGCTTCTCAAGTTGCTACATAATTGAAAATTTTGTGCAATTTTTTTATTGAAAGTAGATATGGTGGATGAATATCATTGTCATGAGAAATTTTGTACAATAATTATGCAATTGAGGTCTACTAATAGTAAAGAGAAATTCATGGGACATTTACTCACTAAGAGTAATGGAATAAATCTATGAGTTTATTTGGAGAAAATGTGCATTTTCATAATGCATGACTGCAAATAGATGTTTGAAACATTGATGATGGAAGGATTTTTTACAAAACAAGAGAAGGCTAAAGCTATTGCAGATGTCATGATTTTGGAAGGACTTCCAAAACCCAATTTAGTAAATGTTGACTATTTTGCATTTATTGCAATAGACTGAAAGATTGCAGGTGTGAAGGATGTTGAATCCTTGAGGATTGTTTATGAAGAATCCATTGGAATGATAGATGTGCACCTTCTTTCTAGTATAGCAGAATATGTAATTCAAGTGGAGGATAGACTTGATGATAGGATTTATGGAAGAAAACGTATTTTGATGAATGTGTGGCCAAATTAGAGGATGTGTAATAGAGTGGAATGCTATGAATCGACAAGAATATTTTCTTTGATGACATAATGGACCTTATGTTATGTTGAGGTGGTATATCACATAATGGCAAATGCAAAGGAGCGTACACATGAATATGAAAAAGATGATGTTCATAAATACCTAAAAGAAAAAGAAAGAGATATTCATGTGAAATAGACTGCATTTGAAAGTGAGCAGAAGAGTCTAAGAAGACAAGGACAATGAAATGATGTGCTGGATCTCAGTGCACATTGTACTTAGATGTCTGATTTTGATATGGGGATGGTGTACTACACTAACACCTTTAGTTTTGAAGACATTCAAAATGGATTCATTGCATATGATGGTCTTTATGGTATCGAAAGAGGTGTTTCATTCTAGGAGAAGAATGTGGAGGATGAACAATGTGCATTATGGATCCTATTACAACGGGAGTAGGGGGATGTAGTCTTCCCTATTTGCCATTGATTTTTGCAGTAAGTACGCCCAATTGGGAATGGATTTATGAAGGAAGTAATCATTGTTGAGCATGAGTTTTTGCAGATCATAGGCCCCGTTGGAAACCAAATCTACCTACCAAAATTTTTCATCATTGGTTTGGTTTCACCATTCCACAACACATATGCCAATTCGACAAATGAGTGATGCAGCAGAATGTGCAGGCAAGTAAGAATGAAGTTATCCTATCATGTTATTATCTGCATTCTTATTGTCAAATATTGTTATCTTCCTCTCATTCCTGGTGATGTTTCACATTCTTAGATTCTATATGCCGGTCAATCTTTGGTTTTCCGAATACTTTTTACAAAATTAAATAAAAGGATATTATTATAAACCTTTTTATTTATATTTAAATAATAATTGTTTATTACTTATTAAAATTTTGGTTAAAAACTTAACTCATACCATTATAAACTCATTTATTATTAAATGCACATACGTATGCCTTATAGCTCTAATATTCTCCATGTAACGTGAGTCTTAAAAGCATAAGGTTATTTATATTAAAAACATGAATCCTTTAGTTTCATTTCAGGCCAACGTTAAGCTCTGTTGTCATTTTTATTACCTGGAGTTAACCATTGAATGCCAAAGTCCAGCAATAGAACCTGTGTTAAACATTAAAATAGTACATTTATGTATTATTATGAAATCCATTTTCTTCCCATATGTTGGTATAGTTCTCCATATAAATTTAAATGTTCCCAGTGTCAAATGCTCAATCATATGTTCAAAGCTTGATTTCAAGCACTCAAGTACGGTGGCCATATGTAATAAGGAAATATTATAAAGTGGTTGTTCTTTTGTTCATGGCAACAAGTTATAATATCTTGGAATGATTCCTAGGAAATCATTCATCCCACAAATTTCTCTATTCTTGAAATATATTTTTAGTCAGAGCTATTTTTGAGTATGGTATTGATTACCTGACAGTTACATGATATCAAAATATTTATCTCATATTTGAAGGAAGAGGTTTTTAGCCTTCGAAGGAACCATTTAAAGGATAGATAACAGAGTATCCAGTAATAGTGTGATGTGAATTAATTAAAATCCTCCCAACTTTATTAAATCCAGATTAAATCCAGATATCTGTAATAGTTATTTGATGTGTGATATATATGGTGTATAACCAAATTGTGAAGTTGTAGCGGATATTATAAGAAAAGGGATACTTCAGGAATAGGATAGAAGCATATATGATCAAGTCTATAATATGTCACAATTAGCAATGAATTGTTCGTGGTGCTTATAATGTGTCCAAGTGCCCTCATTGGAGTTTGAATGGTGATAGGTGTATAAGGTGTTGAAATAGAGAGACAATGTTCACAAATTGTGTAAATTGTTTGATTGCATTCACCATTAGTAGATTCAATGAAATTAAATATCTCATTATTCATAGGCCCTTTATAAACAAATGGCATAGTAGTGGGTCATTTCAAAGGTTTTATAACATCATCTAGCATATCAATTCATTAAAAATAGGTCAAAGCTACTACGAGATTCCAATAAGCAAATTATGGCAGCATGCAATCGACATCCAAAATATCAGGCTAAAGATAAGCAATTGAATTTGCTTCCAGATCAAATGCATGAAGACGTCAAATGCATTGGTGACATATTCTAAGGCATAATATGAGCATGCAATCAAAGCAAATCTAGTATTCTCATGTAACAGATGAGGTGGCAGAGTATGTTGCACAACATTTGGCACTTAGAGGATTAGCATCAAGACTAACTAGCATGATCCATATCATTGCCCAAATTAATTCAAGATTTCAAACTAACGGTTACATAGTCAGTTCCTTGTTTTTGAGAAATGATCCAATATACTAAAAAAGTAGTTATATAATTTGGAGGTGGATGAGCATTTCAAGCGTTCAGTTACAACAGTTCCAATATTTGTTGTAGTTAATTCAAGATTGTTTCTATTTTTAGCTTGTTGTTAGAATCTTATTCCTAGAAACTAGTAGTAGTTAGAGGATAGTAATGGGATATAAATGGGATAATTTTGAATAAAAAAGGAGATTTTTTCCTTCGAGAAGAAGAGGGTTTGATTTTTAGGAAATCATAGAGGATTTCTAAATATTATGTAAAGATGGGTTTTTCATTCAGTTATATATGCATGCTCAGAGATCAATCTTGGCCGCAAAGTATACTTTCTTCTTTGGATATAGAATTAGTCTTTGTGCTGAACTAGTTTCCTTATTTGTTTAAGATATGATAGCATTAATGTTTAATGTGTATTGCATGAAACTAGAGGTATGTGTTATATGATTTTTCAGTTTCAACACTGTTAAGAATTTGATTTTCCTTATGTAATCAACTTACAACAATTATGCCTTTGAATCGATGATATATCGCTTGTGGATTGTCTATAGTTTGATATCTGACACCTGTTTCTGATCTTTAGTGTGATTCGACTAAATATTTTAAAACAAAATCATCATAACAACTATTCCTAAACCAGTATGTGTTGGGATTTCCTCTCTAGTAGTCAAGAGACAACTTCTAGTGCTAACAGGCCCTTTTTAGTACACATGAAGGTTTTGGAAAAGAAGAAAGAAGAATCACATGGGAAATTTTCCCAAGACTCTTTGAGAAGGATCCTCAAAGTTTCTTGCCAAGGGTGTCTTATGCAACACCATCCTCGGCCTTGCAAAATCTTCCTAAAAAAAAATTAAAGTATGAGCAGTAGAATTTAGGATGAATAAAGTGTCTGCAACTAAAATATTGTTGGTCCATGTATTTAAAACTGCACTATAACTCTGTGTGGAAACTTCGCGTTGCAAATTTGCACTATAAATCCTACACTACTTGTCGACATGTCACATGAATATTCCATTCCAAGTGGAATATACCAATGAAGGAAGCAGAAAAGAGTTTGAAAATGACCAATAAGTTGGAATTTCATGATCATTCAAATTATAGCAAAGGGGAAAACAAATTGATAGGAATTCATTATTAAAAGAAATAAAGGAAGATCTTAAATGGGTTAGAATTCAGTGAAACTCAGTTTAGCCACAAAATAGAGGGTGAAAGAGGGGATTCTTCTCACAAATAGCATGATGCACATATGTTGTTGGTCACAACTCGGCGAGGAATAACAATGTGGAATGTGATCACCATTGTAAATACAATAGAGACCGAGACCCTTTGAGTTTGTATATTCCTGTGCAGTTTTTGAATTTACTCAAACAAAAGTAGGATTTAAACTCTTTTCAAGTATTTGTGGTTTTTTTGTTCCTTTTCTTCCCATTGTTCATACAATTTCTAAATCCTGTGAAGGAAACATGACGTATGTAACTATGCACTGTAATAGGCATCGTGGGTGTTGTAGTTGATACATGGTTGTAGCTCCGTGGGACTACGTCAATAGGTTTGGACATTTGAAGGAATTTGGGAGCTCTAACTCAGAGTTCATATCAAAGGGGAAATGAGAAGATAAAAGTGACTTAGAAAAGGAGATGATGAAATAGCCTAAGAAAAATCACCCAAGTTCAACTACCAATATTCCTTCACACTCTCTATTCAAGATGGAAGCGAAGGTCGATATAAACCCATACTAAGGTGAGATGTGAACCACTGTACCAATTAAAAATACAATCTAACTAAGTACTAATTGTACTCACTAGGTTTATTGTTCCCCAACCACATATTTATACATTTAACAATAGATCTCTATGGTTATTTTCAGATGTTGGAACACATTGTTTGTAGCCTAAAAAATAATCTATGAAATATTGAAGGTTTGAGAGATAAAAAATATGGCTCTAATACCACTTTCAATGTTCTTTACACCTACACCTTATAAATCACATCGAATATAGAGAGATTAAGATACATTAAGCCAAAATAGGTTGGAAAGAACCTAAAATGCTAAGCAAGATAAAGATAATATGGCAGGAAAAAAGATTTTATATTATGAGAAACAATGTTCATGAGCCTATTACAGTAGGGTGACCATTCACTTGATTAGATCTACATTAAAATAATTCTCAAGAAGGAAATTATTTAGATAGTCCTGAAGCTCTTTAAACAATATTCTCAACTCCAAAACACTAACTACTTGACATGGTCGACTAATTATTAAGTACCAACTTTGTAGTGTGTCTTGATTAATAGAAACACCCTTTTACATTGATTGTTTACTTCTACTTACTTTGTCTTGTTCCCAATAAATAGTCGTATACAATGCATGACTAACTACTAAAGTAAGAAGGGTTAGGAAGGACACTAACAATGCTTGTTCTAGTGGTAAGTATCATTGTTTTTTGAAAAAACACATACTAAGTATTCCTCAATGAAATAAATAATATAAATAGTTATGGATATGTTACCATATCAACGAGACTATTATTAGATGATACATTCTCTTGTTCATTTTAACAAAATTAATAAATGCCAAGAGACTTGTTAGTTATAATAATGCAAACACATAATGCGATAAAGGTAGTCTTCATACATTGTATCAACATGACCCATCTATCCATTCATATGTGGGTTACGATTCATGTGTTATAGACAATGCATGTGAACATATAAAATATGCGGGCCACCCAAAAGATATTTTTATGAACCTTATCACCCTAGCCATGATTTTCATATATTCATCATCCCTATATGAGCATCTCTAGTAGAAATTTTTCATCAAATATTGATCTAGTTCCTCTCTCCTAGGTATTCTTGTAATAGATCCATCACTGTATGGAATAGTCTATTGTCCATTATCAATGATACCATGATGCACAACTTAGGTCATTCCATTATCACATTTTCATTTCTAAATATTTTGATGATATACATGTTCATTATCTTTGTTGAATGTCCATTCATTGAAATCACTAAATACTCTCTCCTCACGCCTTTATTAAAGCAATCACCCAATAATGATGGACTCTATGAACCTCAATGTTGGGATGTTCCATCCCAAATGTTGATGCACTTCTGGGTTTGGAATAAAATGTTAAAGTATAAATATATACAAATCCAGGCAGTTAGAGAGATAATCCCTTTTAAAATGATGAATTCGAGAACAAGATAGATATCGCAATTGATTATACAATATTCAATGATCCCTGGGCCATGCTTATTGGTAGCTAAACAAAGCATGGATGTGATCAATGAAATCCTAAGAGATGAAACTAGTCATCTCAATGAAGAAATAAGAGATGAACCCCAACACCTTTGGCACATACTTTAGTCCCTAGAATTGGTTTTCAAATAATACCATTAATAAATATTTCATTAAAATAATTATTTTTCTCATAATTGTTAGTTAATTAGATTGAGATTTGTGCTTATGCTAGAAGAAAGGACAGTAGTTTCTAATTTTATTTGCTTACAAATACAAATTAAACATATCTGATGAAAAATATGAGAATATACATAGAAATCGAATGGTAATTACTTTTGAGTTAGAAATAAAATTCAATGGGATAAAACCTAATTCACCACCGTTAATATTGTTCTTATATGTACCCATTTATTAGCTATATATCAAAGTAATAAATTATAAGAGAAGGGTGGACGATGAAAGAGGGAAAACATATTAAATTCTTTGTCTCAAATGCATAATCTTTTTTTCAAACCCTAGTCGTGTTTCCCTTTCATCGTGAGACATGCTTGATTGTGGCTACACAAATCAAAGAGGCTATTAATGAAGGGATGTAGGAAAGGATTCCAAAAAAATTTGGCACGTGGTTTGGTCCATACAATTTCTCTTACAACAGTAAAAATCATAAATACTTAAATAATAAAAAATATATTGTTATGATATTTAAGTCATTAAAATGAGATTTATTCTTATGTTAGAACGAAATCTAATTAAAACACTCTTTTTATTCATTGACGAATGTAATTAAATAGTGAAACTATTAAATGTATCACAAATAATGGATGTGAACTTTTTAAATACTCCCTTTTTACATTTTAAAGTAATTGTCCAGTAACAAGTATAGATTCATGATTTTAAAAGGAATTAAAGCATAGATAGAGATCAAATCTTTCTTAGAAGTGCAAATCGTAAATTTAATTATCTAATTTGAGTCGATATATTATTTTTTATAATATTTTTAGTAATTGTAGAATGAGCCTCTTCAAAGCAATAACATACTCTATGCACATACATGTTGGATTATTCCATCACAAATGTTGACAACCTAAATTGTTTAGCATAAAAATGAAATTTAAAAATCACAAAAATGTATGGAATAAAAAAGTTAGGTTCTTTTAACTATAAATATAATTAAACATAAAATCAAAACAAATTCAATCACCATGATTAGTTTTTAACATGCATGTACCTATTATTGATATTGGATATTGGAAATGGATAAAAAGGAAAGCATAAAGAAATATGCACTTCTCTCTTTAACCTTAACAATTATTTCTCCAATGTTAGATCTGTATTTCTTGTATGTGGCTGGTCAGAGGAAAGAGGAATTTGCATATACTAGTACAATATTTAATCAAATCTTTTGATTGAAAACAAACTTATAGTCATTGGAATAGCAATAACCGTATTAGTTGCAAATAGATTTATAAATCAAAACGTAGTTGAAATGGTATTTAAAGACATTAAGGTTAGGTTTTTAAATAATAATATGATGGTTAAAATGATAATAATAATTATTAAGATGAACATTATTTAGTTTATTAATTAACTAGCAGGTATAAATAATTAAAAAAAAAAAATTGAGTTAACATAAAAATATAGATTTTAAACATAATTTAGGCTTTAAAATTTTTACATACAAAGTTATTTAACTAACAATAATGTGGATTTTTTTAAAAATAATATAAATTACAATTATTTGAACTTTTTTTTAATCTATGAAACATAAAATTGTATAAAACTATCAGCTCATTTTATTTTAAAACAAGCTCAATTCAAAAAATAAATTAAACGAGAAAGAAAACTAAATCAATATACATAAATATATAGAATTCAGTGAAATTATAAATACGTTTTCAAATGTCATATGTAAAATAAGAATTCTCTTTCTTTATTTTTTTCACTATATCTTTCTTAATAAAAAGATTCATAAATTAAAAAAAAAAAAATTTGAAATGTCATGTGTAAAATCTCAACCCTCTTTCCTTATAGGATTCATAATATCTTTCTTAATAAAAATATGTCGTAAATTAAAGCAACATTCAATTCTTATTATCCCATTTAATAAAATTAAATATAGGATTCATCATATCTTTTTTAATAAAAATATGTCGTAAATTAAAGTAACATTCAATTCTGATTACCCATTTAATAAAATTAAATACCGTAAAATATCAGTTTGAATATACAATATTAGGAAAAGTACATGAGGGTGTGAATTTGTAAGAGTAAAATACGAATAGTATTATGAAAATTTAAATTTAAATTAATAAATTGCTATTATGTTCAATTCAATTTAATTTTTTATTTTATTTTTATTAATAATAAAATTAATTTTTTTTTTTTTTTTTTATAGTAAAATAAATATATATGATGATGGTGGTGGTTAATGATATTAATTGACTTATACGATTTTCCTTGAAATTATTTGATTTATTTTAAAATTTTAAAATTTCATTATCAATATTTGTATATATTTTATGAATTGTCCAATTTTTATCTCACTATGTAGCTTATAAAAATTTGCTATTATCTTCACAATATTACTATATTATTAGTTGAAATATAAAAGTATTTTTGATCTTTTAAATTAGGTTCTCTAATAGTTTAAATAAACTAGGATTGATAAATTAGCACAACTACTTAACTTGTGGTTGTTAACGGAGGATTGATAAATTAGCACAACCACTTAACTTGTGGTTGTTAAAGGAGGATTGATAAATTAGCACAACCACTTAATTTGTGGTTGTTGGTAAACATCCAAAAATTACAAGTTAAGTGCCACTAATAAGTTAAGCTATCAATACATAAGTTACTAGTTATTCATGTAATGACTAGAAGTTATCCATGCATAAATTACTAGTTATCCATGCATCACATATTTATTATGTATCCATACAGAGATCATAAATTACTATTAATCCATGCATCATATACTAAAACTTCCAGCGAGTTTGATATTATAGAACAGTACAGAGACCATGCTGAAAAGTACCCAACTTGCCAAAAATCATGCATCAAGCATTGCAAGCTGCAACAAGGTGGCCTCTTCCATGGCTTCCGTTGCTTCGTCTCGTCCACAAAAGCTGCGTCTACCCGTGCAGGACATTGAGCAGCACTTGCAATCTGCTGGATCCTGTGCCAAAGTTGCTAAAAGAAAAGTTGAGGATTCAGAAAGTATTGGTTCCTGTTCGCCAGAGAATGTGAATCCCAGGAATAATAAATTGAGAAAAGTTGATGCTCATGTCAATGAAGGTGAGGATTTAGAAAGTATTGGTTCCTGTACCAAAGTTGCTAAAAGAAAAGTTGATGCTAATGTCAATGAAGGTGAGGATTCAGAAAGTGTTGGTTCCTGTTCGCCAGATAATGTGAATCCCAGAAAGAATAAATTGAGAAAACTGAAACCCAGGAAGAATAAATTGAGAAAACTGAATAATGGTATGTATGAGGACTCTAATCTATTTCTGCATGACACAGCGAGTTCTTCTGTCCGCAAACCAGAGGTATGTATTATGATTTACAGGCAATATTTTTATAGCGCCGTTGGACCCGTTAAATTGCATCCTTTTACTATGTTATACTGCTACTAAACATTGATCTATTTTCTTTTCACAACAGCATAATGGCCTGGTAGAGAGTGAAGCTACTGTAGAACAGAACCTGCAGCTGCCAACCAAAAGCCTCGGCGATGTTAAGGTAAAGCATGCTAAGCTTTTCCACAGTCCAATGGTATTTTTTTTATGCCATCCGGCGGCGCCTGTGCGTTTCGGTTATGCGTTAGTTCTGTGTTGGAACAACGAAATTGCTAGCATAAACCGTGTGGGATTTCCTGTTTTGATATCTAAAATTTTGGGGCCATCAGTTGAATGCTATATTATCCTTTGATTTGATTCATATGGCTATCATTAGTATTACTAAACAAACATTAGACCGTTTCAAATCGATATGTATTGGCAGGAAGAGCATGGACATGAGCGTTTTCAAGCTCTGCGATCCCTGTTACCTGATGGAGCCAAGGTGAGTTTATCCTGCATAAAGCTCCCATCTAAGTTGCCCAGTGCATTAATGTGGATTATAATATAAAGCTCTCATCTAAGTTGCCCAGTGCATTCTTCTTATCACTAATGAAATTGTTGCTATATTTTGTATTGTCTATGAAGATCCGTAGCGCCGTGAAACGAGGAGTTCAGGCAGTTACAGAAATGGCGGCGGGTTTAGTTCCATGGATTTCCAAGCCAACTGACATACCGTAGATTTCCTCCTATCGATTGGAAGGAATTCTCCCTTCCCACCTCCATGTTTTATTTTCTGCAACAATACTACGACTGCTACTGCACCACATCCAGTCTTGCGTGATAATTGAGTCTTCCTCCTATTTGTAGGCCTTGTGGTTACTCTCACCAGAATTTGTAATTCAGCCACAATACAAATATTACAGCATTTAATGCTTCTAGCTGAACTTGAACTGAAACTGCTGCTTTAACTCGTATTTTCACTATTCATAATGAATGTATTAGAATTTTATTTACTCTCCGGTGTCACTTTGATAAGTTCCTACTCAGTATTGAATGTCCTTACGTTATGCTGTAAGTCTTATGCACTTGATTGGTTCAATCAAATTTATCAAGTTTACCACTAAAAAACATAAAGAAGTTTATATTAATAGAGAGGTATATGCATTCTTTAGAAATTAAACACAAACAATTAACTTATATTTTTCTAAAGATTGAATAATAAACTACTTAAAAAAACCAAAATCTGTTCATAGTGAATTTAGATTGTCAAGTTATAAATACAAGTTGGATATTTTTCCATAAAATTATTTAATTAAAATATAATATTTATCTTGTGTTAAGATGTATAGTTATGGTTTTGTTGAATATTTATATTATTTTTAAACTTGCTTGGTTTATGAGTGTGGATGTAGTTCAATGATTGAAGCATTGCATTATTATGATGAATACTGAATAATAAATTATAACATAGAAATGGAAATTAATATATTTGACTCTCCGGTAGTGAGTATTGTTTAAAATAAATAAAAATTGAAATGTTTTTTTATTTGTAAATATTGAGGTTATAAAAATGAATAAATAAAATCTATTTTGAAGTTTATATTATTATGTTTTCTCTATTAAAAGATTCAAGTCAATTATTTAGGAGGTTAAGGGATGACAAAAAAGCAAGAGAGGGTGGGTTCTATAGGAACACATTCCTAAGAACGCAATTAGGTTCATTTTTCTATGGTTTATTAATCCCACAACCGTTAGCATAGGTATTTCCACGTGTCCATGAGATCTATTTCAAGATCTATTGGTTCTTTGTAAGTCCATTTCAATTTTTATTTATTTCTATTTCTCATTTTTTTTAATTTATAATAAGAAATAAATAAAAAATATATTATATTATCTTTTAAACACATCATAATTAATTATTACCAACTATTATAAAATATTTTAAAAACATCAATGAGCCCTCATGCCTTTAAATGGCTATATCACTGGAGACCATTATTTTTCTAAATTGTTAATACAATTATTTAGTATTTTTTATTACAACGCTAGGATGTTTGAGTATTACAGGATGGGTTTAGCTAGAAACTAGGTTAGAGATCTTCATATTTTAAAACAACAACTAATGACACTTGAACACACCCTTTTGTGACAAAAAAATCCATTTGCATGGATTGGTGCACCTTCCAAGCTTTTGTAGAACACTGGAAGAATATGTTGTTAATGGTGTTAGGGAAACATCGTAGAAATAATAAGGAGGTTCCATTATATTTCCTTTGGAAGTTATGCATTCAATTTAATGTTTTAGGTCACCATGACAACTACTTTTACATTGATGAATTCCAAGAGGCGGGTAGTGGAAATTTTGTAGAAGATTGGGAAAATCTTACAAATGACCCATTGAGAGGGCCTTTTCCTTTTAGGAAGATACCTAACCATGTCTCCCTGTATCATCCCATTTCAGATAGCATTCTCCTGGTCCAAACATCCATTTCCACCTTGACTTATACTTACTCTAACATTCTACATTCATTGCATTATGTCACAATGTGAGATCTTCAAGGTATGGTAAGGGAGGGGTTGGGACTTCCTTCCATTTTACATAGGTTACATAGGAGATCTCACATGGACTAAGTTCTTGTCATCTTTATCAATGCTCGAGATGTGGGAAAGCATGTTATGGGTTAATCCAGGAAAGTGCACCTGGAAATTGTATGGAAAAGGTTAGGATACAATCTATGTGTGTGTGCGTGTGTGTGTGTGTGTGTGTGTGTGTGTGTGTGTGTGTGTGTATCTGTGTGTGTGTGTGTGCACGCGTTTACGCAAATACGCATGTATACTTAAACATGGATATTATATGTGTGTGTGTGTGTGCCATTAATTTCTATATTCGATTATTTTCTATGTGTAGTTGCTACCTTTTGGTAGTACACCTACATCACCTTTAGATGCATCAATGATAGTTTCATGACTAATGCAATTGTTGCAATGGTGTTCTGATTCCATTTTCCTCATACATAGATATTGTTATTGTTGAACTTTGAGCAACAATAAATTATTTTTCTTGCTAGTTATTTCCATATTCAGTATGAAATAGAATTGTTATTTATAACATTATTATGTTTCTATATATTTCAACATATGACACACCATAACCACCACCACTTTGTGTGTGCACATCACTCCCATTGCAATTCTTAGTTGTTTTCCTACTTTAGTTGATTTCCATGTCTATGTATTAATATAGCATACTCAAATTTTGTATGCGGGTTGTACCATTAATGTAGAGTTCACTGCAACCACATTTCCCTCCGCATCCAACACATATTGCATTCTTTGCATAGTATATGCAAGGAATAGTTCTTTCCACCCTTCCCATATCATTGGCATTCCTTTCACCCACTTTGGTGGTCTTTCTCAGATTGTACAACCAATGGGGGTTTATTATTACTCACCCCTGGCATCCCCCATTGTCCTCATTGTTTGATATATTCGTGCAACAACTATCATTCTAACTATTATAGTTTATCTACAATGGATTCATGAATGATTATTTCTACTACATCTTATCCATCCCCCTTTGTGATGTTATAGCATCTTCTCCAACTGAGTGCTCTAGCTCCTGACCCTTCTCCATCAATGCTCGAGATATTAATTTTTAGATCATTACTTAATGAAATTATTATACACCATGAATGCTATTGATTTTACAGTTTAGGGGTTTTTCCTCAACTAGTTCTTGTAATTGTTGTAGGGAGTGATTGCCAAGAGGCTCGGCTCATAGAGGAGGGATGCACCCTCATGAATTTCTATCACCTTTGTAGTGCATTATGCAATATTGATTACTATTTCCACTTTTAAATTGTGTTAATTGATAGAATGTTGCAAAAAAAATTATATCATGTTCTTTCCTTTCCAAGATCAAGAGGGAAGTGTACTACACCTAAATGGAAAAAGTCTCAAGATTCCTCCAGCTCAAATAAGAGGAAGGTCATCTTTAGAGATGCACCTTGCAATAGTGAGGGTAGTGGGAGTCAGTGAGTGACCCATTATGTATCTTGTCCATGGTATGTCATTTTTGACACAACATTCCTTTTTGTGTTAGGGCATGAGATTATACTAGTATTTCATGTTTGGGCCACATGTTCCATTATCTACGTTGCGCACAACATTCCATTTTGTAAAACTATATAGTTGGACCATTTTTTTTTTTTTTTATAGATACGTGATTTTCGCACATGTATATAATGAATTATTTATGCCTTTTTGTGTTAGGGCATGAGATTATACTAGTATTTCATGTTTGGGCCACATGTTCCATTATCTATGTTGCGCACAACATTCCATTTTGTAAAACTATATAGTTGGACCAATTTTTTTATAGATATATGATTTTCGCACATGTATATAATGAATTATTTATGGTTCAATTTGTGATTATTGTTATGGTTTTGAATTTATGGTTCAGTTTGTGATTATTTTTTTGGTTTTAAGTTTATGGTTTAGTTTGTGATTATTTTTATGATTATAAGTTTATGGTTCAATTTATGTGATCTTAATGATTAATAATGTTTATGAAGTTATTGTTGTTATGGTATAATAAATCATTTCTATATTGACATACAAATGTCTAATTCGAAAAAAATCATTGTGGTTTAGATTATAGTAATTTATAATCATGTATATTATGTTTACTTATTGAGGATGAGAAACAATGTTCAGGACATCATAATATTTCCTCAAAACATAAAGCACCTCCATTTTAAAATATTATTTTAAACATTTATTCATTTTCTCACAAATTGAATTAATAAACCTTTGACCAAACCTTACACATACTATTCATGTATGTCAACTTCTAAACATTAACTTAAATTTAAAATTCATGCATGTACCAAAATAATATGATCCAATTGAAAAAACCCTCAGAAATAAACCTTATTAATTTGCTATAAATTCATTTCTCAACCAAAATAACATGATTCAATCAATTAAATTGTTACCTTTTCGAATTACTCTAAATTGTTTGCACCTTGTCTTGGAGTTATTCATTTAATTTGGGCTACATGGTGTATGATTATCTCTTGGATTGTCTATGATGGACTTGAAAATTGAAGATTAATTAGTGGTTTGTTGAAATTAGTTGGAATCATGCATGTCATTCTTCCTTGATTCCTTGGATATCTTCAAAAAACATGGGATATATTCATTATGGCCATCTCGAGATATTGTTTTCTCACTTGGGATGATGTTGTACATTGGAGGGTGACTATTAGACTTCTACAGTAGGGATATCATCCTTATACAACATGGCGTGTCCTATATGGTTTGATGGAGTCTTGGGGTTGACATGGGAATTCTTTGGTTTCCATAATGCTCATGCCTTTGATGTGTACCAAATGGAGAACATGGATTAGGAGGACAATCAAACTAGTTAGAGCCTTCTAATGTAGGAGTGTCAAACCATCTTTCAGAAACACCCAATCGATTTCCCTTGCATTGTAACCTTGGTTATGTATGACATAACCTTCGACCTTGACATGTGTACCCTTTGAGTATAGTGCTTCACATGTATGAGCTTATTTGTGTGTATAGTACATTGCATTTAAGGGTTTAGACCCGCCTATTTATTATTGGAATCCCTTACCATTCATATATGTACAAGAAGAAAATATTATTTTGTGATATATCATCAAGTAATTCATAATTTTATTCTAGATATGGAATGATAAGAACTCATTTTTATATCTCTCTTTCTTTGTTCTTTACATCTCTTTTCTTGGAGGTACTAGTGTTTCTTGGCGCATCTTGACTACAAGGGTTAGGGTTTCGTCCCTTAGATACAATAGATTTGTGGTTTTATGAATAAAACACTAAGTTGTACTTATTGATAAGGACTAGGATATAGGATACGTATTGCTTCGAGTGGAGGAGAGTTGCTATTGTTAATGTTGGTTTATGGAGGATCTTTAGTGGAGCGGGGGATTTCATGTATTTCCTAAGCTAGGGATTCGTAGAGGTAGATTATCAATCCTTGGTATGAATCTATTATGAACATGTACTTCATGTTTACACAAACACACACTCACACACACATATAATCTTTCACAAATTGTCCAAAACTATCTTATTATATATTTGGTTTTCAACTATCTTTATCACCATAGTTTGGTACATTCAAAAACATGTACATATTTTTGTTTTGGAACAAGATAAGGATGGGCGTTTTACGTGGTTTAGCATTGATCCTATAGAATACATGGAATATAAATTGATTTACAAACATGGTATATTTTTGTTTTGGAACAAGATAGGGATGGACGTTTTACGTGGTTTAGCATTGATCCTGGTTTATGCATGATAATATTTATTGAATGATAATATTTTGTTTAATATATCATCACTTCATTATGTTATGTTAGTGATTCGAGGAGAATAACTCATCTATATATCTTTCTTTCTTTTTACTTTATCTCTCTTGTGTTGAAGGTTCTAGGTTTTCTTGGAGCATATTGACTACTAAAGTTATGGTTAAATTCCTTTGAATTAACAGAGTTATGGTTTTCTAAATAAAACCCTAGGTTTTAGTTGTTGTCGACGATGATAGAGGAGATGTATTACTTGTACCAAAGAATGTTTGCTAGTAATGGTTCTGGTTTGTGGAGGGTATTTGGTGGAGATAAGGTTTTTATTATTCTCTTGAACCAAGTATTTGTAGAGATAGAATATTGAGATTCGGTCTGAGATTATTATGTACATGTATTTCATATTTTTACACACATTGTGTCAGACACAAATATATACAGTTTGAAGAGATCTATAAAAATGTCTTATTCTAGATTTGGTTATTAAAATATCTTTATCTTCATTGTTTTATAATTTCAAATAAAAATAGGTCTTGTTGATTTGACATAAGTCAATATTTGAATTATTGAGTGATTTAGCATTAATCATGAAGGAGATAGAGTATATTTACTACTATCATAAAGTGACTTTCATATATTTTGTATGCATAATATTAAGGTCTCATATAAGGTGATAATATTTGATTTTAAAAATCGTCTCTTCATAATCTCATGTTAGATATGTGAGGATAAGAGATCACTTATGTATCTCTACTTTTGTCTACATTGTCTCCTTTGTATTGAAGGAGATAGGGATTCTTGGAGGATCATGAATACCAATGTTAGGGTTCCAACCCTTGCAGATAACGGAGTTATGTTTTTGTGGATACAACCTTAGGTTGTAGTTTTTAGAATGAGTACAGAGGTGATTTCACTCTTGGACTAAGGAGCTTCGTAGTGTTGATACTAGTTTATGGAGGATCTTTCGTAATGTTAATATTTTCATTATTTTTCTAATATGGGGATTTGTAAAGTTAGAGGATTGAGCCTTGCTATGGGGCTATTATGTACATGTACTTCATATTTACAGAAACACATATGAAGTTCCAAGAGATATCTGAAATTGTTTTATTATAATTTTATTTTTAGGTATCTTTACTTTCATTGTTTGGTAATTTCAAACACTTATAAGTATGATTAATTTGACACAATTTAAGTGTTGGAAACATAATCTTTGGTGTTTGGATTAACGTTCACTATTCATGTTCAAGGTAAATAAAAAATCTAGGTGAATAGGAAAATTCCTTGGAAAAGACTATTAGTCTCTCGGGATTCAAATAATCACCTTGGAATATGAAACCAAGGGACATCTAATTTATATAAATATGTATATTATTAATGAGCCTAAATGTGCTTTAACACATTTCTTCTTGTCTTCATGTATTTTATCCCTATTTTCCCAATGGGGCTTCTAACAATGGTATCAAAGTCCAGGTTCCCTCTATCCTCCTCAGACCTATGTTCTACTTGTGTTCTTATAATTATTCCATAACCATTGTAAACCTGCTATTGAGAACACATTTTTCCGTGGAGTGATTTATGGCATATGTTATGCACCATTCTTCTTTCTAGTATCTTCGTATTATGCTCTAAGTTAACTCTAGCTCTTTCTTTTCTCGAATATTCCATGCATGATCTAGACTTGCATTAAGCCCACTAACATTAAATAAATCCCTTGAATATCCCAGTCAAGATGAGGATGAAGTGTTCTCTTAATTTTAGCTATCTTCGCTCATTCTCAATATTGCACTCCCAAATATTAAACATTGTCTGCCAAAAATTAAATGTTACCTCCATCTATTACCTACCTTCACTGAGGACTTGAACAGTATGACCTACCATCGTAGAATTGAAAAACTAATTCATGTGGGTGTTTCCCTTCTCATTCCTCACTCCACTTGCAGAACCCTAATTTGATACTGGCCCATGAAACCTAGTGAAACTACATATGTGTGGCTTGGTACCTGGCTTGAACTAGAACCTTCAATTTTCCAAGAGTCCTGGAATCGTCAAGAGCCACAAACTCTCTTCCCTCGATTCATCTCAGTTCTTATGAAAGAAACCTATCATCTCAAAATCTGCATGAACTCTTGCATGCGAGTGCTCATTTTATTGTTTAAGTATACGAGACTAGTGTTGGCCAATGTCATGTCGATCAATGGATTAAGGAGATGAAGATCCATTCTGGTAGCAAGGAGGGATACCTTGGCCATTTCAATTCCAAAGTTGCGAAACTTTGACTCTATAATACACTATGCTCATGACTGGCGTATTATTTTATTGTTGCGTTCAAGCATATTGTTGGACGCTTCTTCACTACCTTGAAGATTCCAGTCATCAGTTTTGATGATGCGTCATCTATGTGTGAATTTGATGGATACTATCTATGGTACGTATCTACTATGTACACAATCTCTGGAGGATCTCAGGGGTGAAATTCGTTTCTTTTCCTTTTATCTCTAGTGACAAAGTATCTCTCAACTGAAAATGAGAACAGTCTAAGGCATCTCCCATCTACAAAAACAAGTGAGGATTGGGATTATGTTTTCAAGTGAGGAAGGATAATCTTTGTGTAAAATAAATTTGAAAATTCATCTTATCATGCGCACTAAGGATTTTTGAAGGGTCATCTATTGGTCACCCTATATGCTAATTAATTACAATCAACACACAGGATGCTCAATATAAATTGTCAACCTAGGGAAGTCTTTTATCTCAATGAAAATAAGCACAATATATGCATAAAAATTTCAAGTAATTGATTAACTAAATGGAGATAATAATCCTACCTATCTTCTCAGCCAAACTCATTCCATAAAGAAAACTAATCTAACTCATACATCTAGGAATTCAAAGTACAGCTATCTTCCTACAAAAATCAACCTAGCAGTTACTGATCTAAGAAAAGAAATGAACTAGATTACTTTTGCAAGAAGTTAAATCCTATAATTATTAAACTACGGTATTCAATCTTTACAAAAATGATTCATCGAACAACTACTATAACTCAATCATGATCTTCCTAATCTAATGAATTCAATAAAGATACAACAACAACTAGAATTGGAAAATAAGCTTGAACTCTAAATTGATAAATATTGGAAATCCTAGAAAGCATAAATGAATGAAAAGGAATTTGAAGCTGAGCTTGGCTATAACAGCTAATTCTAGCACACATGCATTAATCAAACTAACGTACATAGTCGACTATCACACCACACAGTTGCAGCTATTCAGGATGCAAATAATAAACTACCAAGAAAGAATGCAATTTGAAATTCTCTGTTACAGCTATTAGTAATATGCCTAATCCAATTCCACGACACACAACAGGAAATAAATCTAACTACCTACTTAACTCGGCAATCTTTGTGAGAAGGCAGGCCTTGGCCTTCTAACAGAGACGCCATGAACTACCACAAATTAAGACACGAGAATATGAATAACTCTGCTCTTCATTAAAGATGGTAATGCACAGTCTTAGTTCTTTGTTACAGCCCGTACAAAATGATAATTAACCAACCTCAGACTCTGAAAGCCTTCCCGTATTTATACATGAGGAATACAGTTCATGATCCACTCATTTTGTGCAGCAATGAAGATCTCTGATCTTCATCCTGTAGAGTTACAACTAAATTGTTATAGCCATAATGAATAAGGCCATTAGACATGAAGGATATTGTTACTCTGGCAGTCAATGGATCAATGGATTAACCAATTGGGAGGCGTCCTGTCTGTTGTAGCAATGCTCTGTTTCAACGAAGACCTATTGCAACTTCACATGGAAAGATGCACTGTCCCTCTGAATATGAGGAATCAAATCTTGAAGAGTAACAACTGGCACCACGTATGATTCTTTCCCAAGGCATTGAGGCTGATACACATGTGCTTTGAACTTAACTTAATGAAATCAGCACAAGTTAGCATAAATTGAAGGCTATAATTCATAACCATAACAATCTTAGGCATTAATTAAATGAAACAATAATGAATTATACCTTGCTAGGATTGCTGATTGATCTGGAAAAAGGCATGTATATGGTTTATGAAAGTAGGGTATAATAGGGAAAAATGATGAAATAGGTATGGTCAACTCCTTCCTCGTTCTCCTTCATTAGTTCTACTGCAGGTACACTTTCCCTTTATTGCTTTGTTTGTACAAGCTCTTGTGCTCCCACATCCAGCACTATGACTCTATGTCTTGCTAAAAAGAATATGTCCCCACATTCTGGGCAAACCATTTCTCCTTATTCCTCATTTGAAAAAGTAGGAGATGAATTTTCTAGCAAATTTGCAGCTTCTACTAGCATATTCAAATTCCTATCTGTCTGTTTCCCAGTAATTTCCTTCCATTTCTCCAGCTCATCCCGAAGCCATTCCACTTCCTCTTCTAACAGTTTATTTTCATAAAGGAGGTTTTCAACTTGGGGTTCACCCACAACAGGTTCTTGTGTGACAACAGGTGTTTTAGGGTTTAAAATAGGAATTTCTATGCCTGCCCCAATTACACAAGCTTCTTCTGTTGCGGGTAATTCAATGTTTGCCCTAATTGCACATGCTGTCTCTACTGAGGGTAGTTCAATATTTTCCCCAACTGCACATGTTGTCTCTGTTGCTGCCATAGATCAAGGCTTTCTTCTCTTCACAACTTCCAATGGCTGGTCTTCCCTGCCGAATGCTGCTGCTGTAGAAGCTCTAGTTCTTCTCTTCTGTGCTGGCATAGCTATCTGGCCCTTATTCCCTGACCTTTTTCTTTTCTTTTGTGCAACAGGGGTTTCCAAATTCCTAGAGAGAACAACAAATTCCTCCTCTTCAACAATAGTTCCCTTGATTTTCGGGGAGGATGCAATATCCAACACCTCCATATTTCCTTCCTCTATTAACTCTTCCTGGTGCTCTCCTTCTTACATAACCCCTTCCACAGTTGCAGCTTCTACTTTCGCAGCTTCAACAGCTGCTCCAGATTCAACCTCCTCTGCTGAGGCTACAAATGACACCATTTCCACTGCTTTGGCCACCACCCTAACTGCAATTTCAATTGGGTTTGTTTCTTCCCCCATGTAATTTGCTGCTATTACAGCTTCTAATGTTACTGCCTCATCCACCATGGATTCCATCACCACCTCCTCAATGATAGGGTTTGCTGCTGTCGCAACTTCCCCCATGTCTACTTCTCCTTCCCTTTCATTTAGGTTTCCATCCTCCATATCTGTAACAGAGTTCGCTACTGTCACAGCATCCCCCATGTCCATTTATTCTCCCCCCTCATTCAAGTTTCCATCCTCCCCCGCAACTGAATTTGAGGAGCTCCGGTCCTCTTCTCCTTCTACAACACCCCCCAATTCCAATGCAGGTTCTCTAATTTCCCCGGCCCCAGTAAGAAATTGGGCCTATGTCAAATTTCGGTGTGCAAGAGCTCTTAAAATTAACAATTTAATTAAACCATGGTTGGTGAGGGAAGAAACCGGGTGTTGGGTTGTTCATGCATATCCAGCAATTTTTTGTAGGGTCTTAAAAAGATAAAATGGTATATTAACTAGGTTTCCATGGCGGAGATGAGATAACAAGGGGAATTCAGAGAAATAGATAGTTTGGTACCTACCTTCGCAAGAGATATATTTCTTCAGAAAAACCGCCACTTGATCCCAAGGACGAGGTAACAAATTCAATGCAATTCCATGGCCTTTTGGATGAACATTCTCCCCAACTGCAAGAAATTCCCTTATTGCAGTCGCATTCAACACTTTCCGTCCAAACAATTTCTTCCCAATCTAGGGTAAGCCAGTAACCTCAGATATAATGGCCTCTGTAACCTCAATGCGTACTCCCTTGACTTCAGAATGGGTATCAATCAAGTTAAAAATGAACTATAATGCCATTTCAATGTGGAAATAGTTTAAACCTTGGAAATACTCTGTCCACCCAGCTACTGCAAAAATGGCAAAAACTTCTACATTAGCACACAGATCTTCTGTCTTCTCAGGTTCATACCTAACCAGGTTACCCATATCAATCTCCCTTCGTAATTCAGGAAACCAATACAGGGAGTATAAGTTTATACATGGAAGTTGTAGCCTACGGAAAGTCATGGAATAACTGTAATTGGAAATTGGGTATTTTAGGAAAGATGGCATAGTTTTAAACCGGAGGTAAGATGATACAGTTAAGGAAAAATGGCATAATTGGGGTATTTTGGTATGAATCAGGTAAGGTGACGGTGAGGTTGTTAATCCTAACACATTCTTTGACAGTGAAGTGTGTACAGCATGCTGACAGGGACAAAAGATAAGGCAGGCTCATCAGTGCCACATTTAATTTTATGTTTAATCATGTAAAAGGTCAGAATTCGTACCTTCACGTTATGGGATCAGCCTTAAATTTCCACCATAACCCAAATTCATCATTAATTCCATTAAGAGATCGTCAACACACATGTGATGAGATGAGTTGGCCACTGCCAACTAGGCTGATATGTACATCCATGCTGACAGGTACACAAGATGGCCCAATAGTTGTCATCGTTCTTGGCAGGCTGCAATTGGAGCTGTGCAGTCATCATTTAAATTAGATCTTGGTCAAATCATTAGCGGCAAGACTCTTCTAGGAGACAGAAAATATAGCAGAGTTGCAGTTGATGAATAAGAGGAGTTAAGAATGAAGACTTGAGCAGAGTTTGGTGAAATGTGGCGGAGTCACAACTGCAAAAATTGGCAGAATAGGCAAGAATAGCGGAGTTGTAGCTACAAAGATTGGCAAAATGGTCAAAAATGCCAGAGTCACAGCTGCTGGAAAAAGTGAAATGGATAAAAATAACAGAGTTACAGCTGCGAAAATTGACAGAATAGGAAAAAATAGTGGAGTTGCAGCTGTCGAAAAAAGGCGAAATGAACGAAAATAGCGGAGTCACGGCTGCAAAACTTGGCAGAATGGGCAAAAGTAGCAGAGTCGTAGCTGTCGGCAAAAGGAGAAATGAACGAAAATAGCAGATCATTGCTGCGAAACTTGGAAGAATGGGAAAAAGTAGTGAAGTCATAGCTGCTAGAAAACTGAATGGAAAATAGCGGAGTTACAGCAGCAAAAAGTGGAAAAATGAGCAAGGTAAGGAGTCGCAGCTGTGCAAAATGGAGTAACAGCAAAATTTTTCAGCTGGCTATTGAAAGCCGATGAATCATCCATCTTCTTCAAAGAGATTTATTAGATCAGGAAAACAATGTAAGGGGTCTGCAATCGTCTATCCCAGTAACGACTGCTGCTCCTCAAATTAATTCCTGCACACAATTCTTCAAAAACAAACTCGATCAAGTGTAAAGGGAAAAATAAATAAAATACTGAATGAAAAATAAATTATTTATGTACAAATTATGTGTGGAAATTGCAGTTCTTAAAAATTCACAGAGGTTGAGAAGAATCCCTGCCCCGGCATTAACTGATATTCTGGATCAGCTGCAACATGTGAAATGAAAGCATGCTTGGAGATCGGTTTGTGATACAGTCACAGCCGATGACCATTTGCAAATAATCGTGTCCTATTTTCATCAATGGTGATCAACCAGACTGTTCCATTGTCAAATACTCGATCTATCTGATAAGGTCCCAACCAACGAGTGTGTAGTTTTCCTTTCAAATCCCTCTTGAACCGAGAATAATATAACAGTCTCCTTCTCGGAAGAATTTCTTATTTATAAATCCATCATGCCATTTCGAGTGCTGCTTTTGGATGAAAGTTGTTTGATGCACTGCGATTGTGCGCTTCTAATCCAGTTCATTGAGTTGATTCAGTCGGTTCCTCTGTGCTTCTGATAAATCAAGATTTGCTTCTACGGCTGCCTTCAAAGTTCTGATTTCAAATTCAATTACGAAAACAACATTCTTACCATACAACAATTCATATGGGGGAAACCCAATGGTGTTATGCCATGTAGTACGATAGGCCCATAGTGCCTCTAGAAGTCTCTCAGACCAATCTTTACGATGGCTTTTCACTGTCTTTGTCAAAATAGCCTCGATGACCTTCTTTGAACTTTCCACTTGGCCATTGGCTTGTGGATTATATGGCAAGGTTATTTTGTACTGAATGTGAAACTTCTGTAATAGGTCTTCCAATTTTTGAGACACGAACTGTGGTCCACCCTCTGTAATGATTTCCTTAGGTACTCCAAACTGAGTAAAAATTTCTTCATATAGGAAATCAATTATAGCCTAATCATTAGCTTTGACCAAGGCTACAGCTTCCACCCATTTGGTCATGTAATATGTGCAAACCAATATGTGAACTTTTTGTTTTGAGGGAGGGTTGATAGGCCCTACGAAATCCATATCCCATCTGTCAAATGGTTCAACCATGAGCTGTGGCTGAAGAGGCATTTCATCCAATATGTTGGGCTGGCCCATCCTTTGGCAGCTATCACATGCCTGAACATACTTCTTTGCGTCCCTGAACAATGTGGGACAAAAATAACCCATTCTCAAAACCTTATGACCTATCCTTTTGTCAGCAAAGTGTCCTGCACATGAGGGCTCATCATGGAAAGCTTTAAGGATACTAAAAATTTCATCTTCTATGACACATCGCCTGATTTCTAAATCAAGCCCTGTGTAGAAAAGATGTCCATCAATCCAGCAATACCTAGCACTCTGTTGTATGATCTTTCTTTTTTATCTCTTCGACACATGTGCTGGAAGCTTACCTAGAGCCAAAAAGTTAGCAATATCTACATACCAAGGGGAATGAGCTAATACTGCAAACAAATGTTCATCAGGGAAGGAATCTTCGACTGGTAAATTGTCATCACCGTTAGTAAGTCGAGATAAAAAGTCTACAACAATTTTTTCTTTCCCTGGTCTATCAATAATTGTCATGTCAAATTCCTATAACAGTAGTAGCCATCTAGTAACTCTAGCATTCGTGATTGGTTTATTCATTAAATATTTGATGGCAGAATGATCATTGTGCGCAAAAGTGGAATATCTAGTAATGTAGTCTCTAAATTTGTTGATGGCATAAACTATGGCAAGGAATTATTTCTATGTGATAGTATAGTTTAGTTCAGCAGGATATAAGTTCTTACAAATGTAAGAAATTGCATATGGGGCATTACCTTCCTGCTGTCCTAAAACTGCTCCAATGGAAGTGTCTGAAGCATCTGAAGAGATATGAAAAGGCAGAGCCCAGTTGGGCCCTCATAAGATGGGTGCTATAGACAGTCTTTTCTTAAGTTCCGTAAACGCTGTTTGGCATGCATCATTCCAAACAAATTGTGCATCCTTCATCAACAAGCTGAACAAAGGGG
The DNA here is from genome assembly GCA_027924585.1 of Larix kaempferi. Classification (NCBI taxonomy): domain Eukaryota; kingdom Viridiplantae; phylum Streptophyta; class Pinopsida; order Pinales; family Pinaceae; genus Larix; species Larix kaempferi. The sequence continues at coordinate 6,602,247 of BSBM01000042.1, read as the reverse complement.
AAGCTAGTTTGGAAAAATTTTCTATGAATCTTCTATAATAGCCAGCATGCCCTAAGATGCTACATACATATTTTTGTGTTCTAGGAGTTGGAATATTTTCAATTACCTTAATTTTGGATGGGTCTAGCTAGATACCATCAGAAGAGATGAAGTGCCCCAGAACTATTCCCTCGCTCATCATCATATGGCACTTTTCAGTGCTTAAAGAGAGCTGGCTTTGTTCATAGCGTTTCAAGACCTGTTCTAAAATTTTCAATGCTTCTTCATAACTACTACCATATGGAGTGAAGTCATCCATAAAAATTTGCATGTAGTCGTTTACCATTTCTGAAAAGATTCCAATCACTGCTCTTTGAAATGTGGTTGGTGCGTTGCACAACCCAAAAAGAAGTACCCTGTATCCAAAAGTGCCCCACAGACAGGTGAAAGTGGTTTTGTCTTGGTCTTCTAGAGCAATCTGGATTTGGTTATAGCCACTAAATCCATCCAGAAAGGAAAAATACTTCTTCCTAGACAAGGTATCAAGGACCTGATTGATAAAAGGTAAGGGAAATTGGTCCTTCTGCGTTGCTTTGTTCAATTCTCTGTAATCCATGCAAACCCTCCATTTCCCATTCTTCTTTGGCACAATCACGAGTGGAGAAACCCGCTCACTGTCTGAAATTGGGTATATAAACCCTGCTTCCAAATTTTTTTGGATCTCCTCTTTCACTACATCCCTTAGGTTCGGGTTCATTCTTTCTTTGTGGTTGACACACTGGCCTGGAGTCGCTCTTAATATAAATGTGATGGGTACATAGATTAGAAGGAATACCCTTCATGTTTGTGTACTCCCAAGTGAAAGCTCCATTATGTTGTTTCAGTAGAGTGATCAGCTATTCCAGCTCACTGGGCACAAGGTTTGGAATGATGTTCAATGTTTTCCCTGGCTCAATTTCTACTAGGACACTTTTTGAATTTTTGAGAACTAGAATTATACTAGCATCACTGACTAGAGTTTCTTTCATAAGATTTTCTTGTTCTTTCTCATCTCATGTACTGTCAAGAATCTGGTAAACATGTTTATTGATGGACGTGGGCTCACTAATGAAACTGTTAGTGGTATCATCCTATTTTTCATCTTTAAAAGTTAAGGCTCTCCAAATCGTTAGTAATGGCTGAACGCCTTCCTCCTCCTCTAAATCCACCCAATGTGGAGTTTCAGCTTCTGTGCTTGGTCGAGCTGGAGGGTATAAGGTTAGGCTTTTGATCTCAGTCCCATCTCAGATAGTCATAGATCCTGATCGATAGCTGATACATGCATCTACTGTGGCCAACCACAATCTCCCCAAAATCAACAGGTGTCCCCCCAATAGAGACTTCGGTTGTAACACCAAGAAGTCTGCAAGGTATTCCCACAAGTCAATAGAGATTACTAGGTCATCTAGGATCCCCTCGGGTTCGATTGTTGATATGTCAGCAAGTTCTAAAATGGTAGGGGTTGGACGAAGGTTACTGAGTCCAAGTTTCTTCACAGTTTCTATGGTCATAACGTTAATAGCCACGCCTAAGTCTACCAAGACGTTGGGGATTTGTGTGTTTCCTATGTGAACTATCACAGTAGGATTTTCAGGGTCATCATATTTTGCCACAGGAGTCTTCCGCATTATTAACTCGGAAAGTTTTCCCAATACATGGATAGTGGGAGGATCCCTAGGATTTCTTCCTGGTTTCTTGACACACAAATCTCTAATAGTCTTAGCATAAATGGGCATGTCATGGAGGGCTTGTAACAATGGAATTTCGACATACAAATTTTTCAATTCTCCTAAGAGATTGAATCAAGGTTGTTCCATTGTTTTCTGCAGGGCCAATCGTTCAAGATTTGGTGGTTCTCTCATCAATTATGTAGGTTGTGCTTCATCGTGTGTTACTTCCTGAGTTTCAACTACTGTTTCGATAGGAATTTCAGCATCCTCAATGATAGGGATTGTTGAATCAACCATATTCTCAAAGTGTTGATTCACTCCAGTTTCAGTCACTGGGGATGGAACATCCTTAGTGATGATGGGTTTCACTACCCTCCTCGATCATAATCATATATCATTGCAGGGAATTTGGGAGATGGAATATGGAAGCATGTTGGCAGTCTCAAACTGATGAACTGCTTTATTACTCGGGTTTGGGTTAGGTTGTGCAGGTAGTTGTGGTCAAAGTGGTGCATTCATAGGTGCGACATGGTTTTGGAATTGCAGCTGTGGCTATTGATATTGTTGGTGAAAATACTGTTGAGGAGGGTACTATTGATATTGATTCTGGTGATGGGGAAAATTATTTCCTTGGTAAGAATTTCTCCAGTTGGAATTCCAGGGAGCTTGATTATTTGATTGTTGTGACCACGGTGTCCAAGAATTAGGATTTTGCTTGGGTTCTGAGATGGATGCCACTGGTTATTAGAGTAATGTAAAGGGAATTGTGTATTCATATTATTCATATTGTTCATACCATTCATATTTTTCAAGAAAATTGATGGATCTAGATTCATACCTTGATTGCAAGGCTACCATGGTTTCTTCTGTGTTTACACATCTGAAGTGGATTCCTACATAACTGCATTGACATTGGGTAATGAAGGACATTCCTTGGTGTCATGCCCCAGTTCACATATCCTACATATCTCTTCCTTATCCAACATGCATTCTTTCAGTGGGTGCTTTTTCCTACATTTAGGATAGAATACGATCTTCTACTGCTTGTCTTTGTTTTTCTCTCAAAACATCTAATTCTGAGGAAATGGAACTCATCATATCAGTTTTAAAATTCTCAAGTAAGTTTCTTGTTTCTGCTCGAGTGGTTCCTTCACTAGCTGACTTCTGTGTCCTATTAAAGCGATCCTGATCTCAATCTTTGTCTCGCTTGTTAGTTCTAGAGGATCCCCTTGAGTACCTTCAACATAATTTGATGATATTCTCGAAGGGTTCATTTGAGATGTCCCCTTTCCCCAACAAATTCAACATATCAAGTCAATCTTCTCTAATTTTTCATAACAAGATAATCTTGAGTACATCTTTTCCAATCTCGGTGTGACCAGACCTTTGTAAAGTGTACAACAATCTTTCCACAAAGTCTTCCAAGCTCTCCTCTTCCTTCAGAATCATTTTAAATAACTCTTCCTTTCTATCCCTGGTTCTACAATATTCTTGATATTTAGAAAGAAACGTTTGTCTCATTTGGTCCCAAGTAGTAATGGTCTCACGACCTAGACTCATGAACCAGTGCAGAGCATTTCCTTTCAAGGTAGCTAGGAATAGCTTTAGCTTATGAGCACTGGAGGTATAGTCATAACTGCGACAGAGGATATCAAACTCAAAAAGAAATTCATCAGCATCTTCAGAATATTTACCATGGAAATTCAGGAGAACTGATGGTGAGATGTTTTTCGTAGGAGCTGCTCCAGGTTTTTGGAGGATATGGAATTCTAATGTGACCATAGTGTCAACAAGATGATTATCTTCCACTTCTTCTTCCCGATGTTCATTCTCCCCTTCATGTTCTCTATTATCCATCTTGTTCCAAAATTCAATGGTCTTCTTTATTCATTCTTCCTCTGCTTTTGCTCCTTCTTCTTTCCTCCTTTCTTCTTCTCTCCTTCTCTCTTCCCCTGCTTCTCGGCGAGTCTCCAACCACACTTCCTTAGTAACTCTGATCCTGTTAATATGATAAATCTTCTCTCTATCCAGTGAACCCACAACACTTCTCTTGTCTTCAGGAGGTTTATTTTCTGCACTGGGAGTAGATGGTCCCATTGTGTTCTCCACCGTTGATGTTGAATTCTCAAGATTGGGAGGAACATAATTTCCTCTTCCTGTATACATTTGCGGTGGTCTAGTAGAAGAATCAGCTTTAGAAATTATATCATCGATAAATTTTTGTCTTCCCAGACTTGTGTTACGACCTCGACGTCTTCCACTTGCAGTGTTAGTGTTCAAAGGGGGTTCTCGATTTGTTTTTCTTGTATCCATGCATGTTGTAAATGATTAAGCCAAAATGAAATCAATAAAACCAACTACTAACTATGTCTATCAATTACCATCCCCAACAATGGCGCCAAAATGTTGGTCGCCCTATATGCTAATTAATTACAACCAACACACAGGATGCTCAATATAAATTGTCAACCCAGGGAAGTTTTTTATCTCAATGGAAATAAGCACAATCTATGCATAAACATTTCAAGTAGTTGATTAACTAAATGGAGATAATAATCCTACCTATCTTCTCATCCAAATTCATTCCATAAAGAAAACTAATATAACTCATACATCTAGGAATTCAAAGTACAACTATCTTCCTACAAAAATCAACCTAGCAGTTACTGATTTAAGAATAGAAATGAACTAGATTACTTTTGCAAGAAGTTAAATCCTATAATTATCAAACTACATTATTCAATCTTTACCAAAATGATTCATCCAACAACTATTGTAACTCAATCATAATCTACCTAATCTAATGAATTCAATAAAGATACAACAACAACCAGAATCAGAAAATAAGCTTGAACTCTAAATTGATAAATATTGGAAATCCTAGAAAGCATAAATCACTGAAAAGGAATTTGAAGCTAAGCTTGGTTGTAATAGCTAATTCTAACACACATGCATTAATCAAACCAACCTAGACAGTTGATTGTCACACCACACAGTTGTAGTTATTCAGGATGCAAATAATAAACTACCTAGAAAGAATGCAATTGGAAATTCTTTGTTTCAGCTATCAGTAATACGTCTAATGTGATTCCACAACACACAATAGGAAATAAATCTAACTACCTACTTAACTCGGCAATCTCTGTGAGAAGGTGGGCCCTGGATTTCTAACAAAGACGCCGTGAAATACCACAAATTAAGACACAGGAATATGAATAACTCTTCTCTTCTTTAAAGATGGTAATACATAGTCTCAGTTCTCTATTACAGCCCGTACAAAATGATAATTAACCAACCCCAGACTTTGAAAGCCTTCCCATATTTATACATGAGGAATATAGTTCATGATCCACTAATTTTGTGCAGCAATGAAGATCTATTATCTTCATGCTGCAAAGTTAGAACTAAATTGTTACAGTTGTATTGAATAAGGCCGTTAGACATGAAGGATGATGTTACTCTAGCAGTCAATGGATCAATGGATTAACCAATCGGGAGGCGTCATGTCTATTGCAGCAATGCTCTGTTTTAGTGAGGACCTGTTACAGCTTCACATGGAAAGATGCGCTGTCCCTCTGAATATGAGGAATCAAATCTTGAAGAGTAATAGCTGGCACCAAGTATGATTCTTTCCCAAGGCATTTCGGCTGATACACCTGTTCTTTGAACTTAACTTAATGAAATCAACACAAGTTATCATAAATCGAAGGCTAGAATTCATAACCATAACAATCTTAGGCATTAATTAAATGAAACAATAATGAATTATACCTTGTAAGGTTTGCTGATTGATCTTGGAAAAGGCATGTACATGGTTTATGAAAGTAGCGTATAACAGGGTGAAATGATGAAATTGGTATGGTAAAAAAGGGGCATTTCCAGGGCCCAACATCATCTATACCAATTTTAAGTTTTGGTATCCTCGGTATCTTTGTGAATATCTGCATGGAAGAAGTCTATGCGATTCGTGGAGCTATAAAGTCATGAAACCCTAATGAGCTGGAAAATGATGCATCGATGCATTTAGAATGATCCATTAATATCATTCGTAGATATTGAATATTGAGAATATTGGATGGTGAGGATCTCTTGTCAGCTAGAATTCAGAATGGTGTTGATACATAACTATATGTGTGCAACATTCTAGGTGCGACACTAAAGTATGTTTGTTGTATTGATCCATAGAGATTCCAGGATTTGTTATCTTCCTCCAACATTAAGTGAAACCCTAAACTGAGCATTGATATTGCATTAAGGATGCTTGATAATACATTGGACTTGGAGTACATGAGACCAAAATGGTATTTTTTTACTACATGTGGATATGTTGAGCTCCTTGGATTTTTCTATTGCATGGTTCTGTGGATTCCAAAGAAAAAGAAAGCACATCTGAAGACTTGTCGAAGATCTCACTTCACTCATGTGTGTAGTTGATATTCAAGTTTATCTCTTGTGCATTCAAATTCAATATTGGTGTATTTACGTTGGAGCCTTAGCATGAAGGTTACCGGTAGAGGATTTTTGTCCTCCTTTGTTTCCTATCAATTTAATTTTGGAATCTTTTCTAGATTTGTTGTTGTAGAATTGAGGACATGAGGCTCTCTGTGTATTTTTGGAGTGACGAATGTGTAACCAAGCATCTTCTAGCGAGTAACCATTGCATCGATCGTAGGGAACACTCGAAATCATTTCTTGGAATGACTATAGAGCATGTGTGAAAGATGAAATTTTTGAACCTGTGAAGACGAAGTTATAAGATATTTTGGTGTTATGGTGATGAATATGGTTATTCTAATGCATGTGATCTTTAGTTTCCAGGAGTATCATATCTTGCAAGGTGTTTCCTATAAAAAATTTTCATTGCAAATCTAGGGAAAGGTCATGACAAGGAGAGAAGGGTGTCCTAGAACATACTCAGAAGCTTGGAAACAATACATCTAGTCTAGCAGTCTATGTAGAAAGAATGTTAAAGGTGAAGTTGGTTACATCAATACCAACACTACACTTTATATAAATTTTCCACATTTTTTTGGGTAGTCAAGTATTGACTAATGTTTTGGTGTCTTTACATTAATCCATGGGGTCTCTTCTTCTTCATATACAAGTCATTACTCCTTAAGCACTGAAGGATTTTGTTTCCGTGCACTCGGTTTACTGTTTTATTTTCATCTGGTTAAAGTGAAGCCGAGATTACTCTTACATTCAAGGAGATGAATATTTTATTTTACAAGATATTAAATTTATTTCTTGCAGTTAGATAAAAAATGCAGTAAACTTTCGGTTCAATGTTTCTTTAACATGCTCACACTCATAGTCCTCAGCATTGAGAGGACCTTATCCTGCAATTGTTACTGCAAAGATTCCATGAAAAGAGGGTGTATTGCAAAGTTAGTTATTATATTCTAGAGCTCAAGAGTTTGATTATGATCTATTTAATCATCAAAGGAGAAATAGCTATTGTTTCCCTAGTTTCTAGTTCTACTGAAGCTGTGCCAATTGTATTGCTCCAAAAGAAGAAGGTTGGAAATTGTTGCAGATATTGTTTTTGCAAAAAATAAACTGCATTGTGAGTGGTTTTTTGTTGAAAATGTTTAGGGCATGTGAGAGTTGGATGCCTATGGTTCTGTAATCTCAGCTTGCAGAGAATATTTGGAATGTTATTATCTCATTTCTGCCACAAATGATTGGAGTTGGATTAAATATTTCTACTCCTTAAAAATTTAATCATGTATTGTTGCATCCTTTCTTGCAAAAGACTTCCTGGAGATTACGTTAAAGAGGTTTCATTTTATTGTTGTGATAATTGGAGCTGAGACCATGAATATTGTTGGTGCTAAGTGGAGTTTTCTATGACCTAGTTTGAGACTATGACCTCATCGAAACCTAGGTTGTGCTGCAAATTCAATGTGTGACTGAAGCTTATTGTGTGCTGCAAAATTGTGTTTGTTCCAAAATTATGTTGAAGTCTATACTGGTGTGAAATCATGTACTGCTGCAAAATTATTTCTAAGCATTGTAGAATTGCTTTAATAGGAACTGTATAATTTTTTTAATCATGCTGCAAAATTATGGTGTTGTAAAAAAAAAAATTGAATTTGCATACTGTTGAAGAATTAAAATTGTGTTGCAGAATGTGTATGCATACCTACATAGTGCAGATAGTTTCTTGAAATGCACTATATATATGCAATATTGAGAGCTATTACTCTAGCCAGTAGTTATCCTACAATGACAGGCATTATGAAAGATAGAATGGAATTGGAAAAGATCTGAAATTGGTTTGGAGTCCAGCAAGCTTGCAATTGTTGCTACAACTAGTCCAAAAGGATAGAAGTTGCAAAACTAGGTCAACATCATTCAGCATATTCCACAATTCATCATAAGTGTAACTTGCAATTGTGTTTTGGTTGTAATTTTTTGTTTTTTTTTGTACTTGCATATGGGTTTTTGTATAGTACCAAATTGAAGTTAAGTTGAGTCATGCATTGTATGTGGGTGCATTTTTGGCTGATATCGACACCCCTCACTTTTAAGTTTGAATCTGCTGAAACATTGCTTGTAAAGGGCGGAGTTGAAAGAAGCTATCATTCTAATTTAGTATTTGTACATGGTCGTACCTGCACAAGGAGGCCTTGAACTATCCTCACCATGTCTAATATAGAAGAAACATTAGATTTCTTGAATACTCTAGTACACATAGTTGTAGATGACTTAATCACAATCATCAAAGATACACTCCAAACTGTCATTAATCAACTACAGAATTTGAAAGAAAAAGAGGAAGATGCATAACACAAGAGTAAACATTCTAAACTAGTGCTTGTTCAAAATAACCCTTTGTTTGAAGATGATTCCTATTAGGTACAAGAAAATAGTGAAATCATGTGAGATGTACTACCTCTTCAAAGTCCTACATGCCAACAATCTGACTGATGTGGCCATATAAAATATCAGTGTTTTGATCTTCATCCTCGTCAACATTGTGGGAAGCATAACCATTCTTTAGATCGGTGTGTGAAGCTAAAGAAACCTGCAAGAGTGAAACTTGCAGCAAAATATTGTACTGCTTCTTACTTTGCACATGATATGGGGGAACAGGGTGTCAGGCTTCAAGTTTCGAAGCCTTGTCCCTCTGACAACAAACACTCACGAACTTTTTCAAGTAAGTCACATCAATCGATCCTAATCCATTGTGAGTTTGGGAGACCACCAGATTCAAATACGCCTAATTTTGAGATGCATGTATCATGAAGATAGAAGAGAACCACAACATAGAGTAGTCATATGTTTTGTGTCTAGTTGTGACACCATGAGACTCTCCTCTCCTCTCCTCACATTGTTCCTAATAGGGGGGAATGAAAACCGTATAGAACAAGTGAGCCTGTGAAAATATATGTTCAATCGAGCACCAGATTTGTTGGTGATCCTAAAATCACCTGTGTCGAGAGCACCTTCATTTAGCAGAAGGAAATGAAAGCTTATAGATAACTTAATTTGCAAATAAGTGTCAAGTTGGAAATGTTCAGCAAGTGGTAGCTTCTCACTTTCTGTTTTCATCTCTCTAGTTGGTTTTTGGTTAGCCTAAAACCACCATTCCAGAAAGAACCTCTCATCCTTCAAGCCATCTTCCAGAGATCCATTGTGCAAGTGTTGTATCTAAGTTCCTGATTTTGTGCTCAGCCTTAAAGCACACGTACTCTAGAATATTTTAGGTTCTCCTAGCGCCTTCAGTTGGTAGTCATCCAAAATAATCCCTTCAAAGAGCACTTTTCACATCCCCATTTTGACCCTATTGCATTAAAATTGTAAATGGTATAAATATCATTATTACATCATGGCGAGGAGCTCAAGGCTAAGGCCCTGCCATCGATTTAGCATTTTATCTATCGACAATTAAAAATAGATGCCTATGGTTCTTGTGTTGGACAGGCACAATGTAAATTAAGACATCATGTAAATACAAATTTTAATGAAATACCCACAACTAGCTATGCAATGCAACAAAGAGATGGGGCATGATTTTACAAGGAATAGGGGCGCAAATTATTCAAACCCTTGATCCAATAGTGTTAAGCCAATTTCATTGAGAGAACCCATAAATCCCAACTACCCATTTTGACTTATGCAACCAATCATTTAATTCTTCCAAGAGTTGGTTGAGGTAGTTAATGCCTTGGGAATGAAGAGGTATAGCAGCCAATTTCGTGCATGGGCAAGCCATCAACCCGAGAAATTGTATTTTTGCTTCTTGGGCAAGAAAACACCCACAAAATGTTTCTCAAGGCCATCTTTCACCCATGGAATTTGCTCTCTCACGCACTCTAAACTAGATGGGTTTTCCCCATCATGTTTTTCATCATTTTCCTACATTTTTCCATGGCTGGGAGCTCATTTTTGTGTTACACGGTGGTTGGGAGAGGAGGACCACGATTTGGGGCTGTTATGGAGGTTGTTTTTGCCCCAGAATGTCCATGGACGTTTTTCTGAAAACGGATTGGCTTCCCAGGGTTGTTTCCTCATTTAGCTTTTCGTTTTTGGCTGCCCACGTTTTTCTGAACTGGTAGAAACCTCATTTTGGGCATCTCACTGTAAAAATATTTTTCTTCATGCCCAGTACTTGTGATTTTGCTGTTTTGTGCATCCCTGTTTTAGTTTGAACTATGAGCAATAAATTAGGAGTGGAAGTGGACCTGAGTTGGCTTGATAAACCTAGTGGTGAAAATAACCTCTCAAGAAGATCAAAAAGGCTGGATACTCTTCTATGCACACCTTGAACAACACTGAATTGGAAGGTATGGCCTGAGGGACTGTGTAGTAGTGAAGGGAATACTTCCTTGAACCAGGTGTCTAGGCATTGTGGGGAACCAAGCTGGATAGATCTTGTAGAGGTATCCATAGCTCTGTGGTTGAGATCACTAGCTTAGCAATTCTTCCTTTCCATTGCCTAGTAGCCTGATAAACCCAACTTTCAATTGGCTTGGCTGATTTTGGTGTATATTTGGCTATGTGTGAGTCTGTTGTTCCCTTTTTTCTTGTAGAAATCATGTCCAGCTAGAGGGTGGCAGTTGTATCAAGAGGTTGATAAGCACAACTAGCCTATGGTTGGGTGGAATGTTGCAGTTGCATAGCCAGTCGCTCGGGACTACTTTGTTTTAAGATAAGTACTCTCTCTCTTGTATAAATGCTACAATGTCTTTATTTAATGGCTGTCATGGAAATGTTGAATGTATGTTAGACATTTAGATGATTTTAATTTCGCTGTGTTTCTACAACATATATATATATATATATATATATATATATATATATATATATATATATATATATATATATATATATATATATATATATATATATATATATATATGCTTATGTCCCTTTCTTTTATATTCTGTGAATTATGTTAATGATCATGGGGCTAGATGCCCAGATTTAGTGTCATGTTCCCTCCCATGCTTGGTCTAATGGGAGGGACTCTAACAGTACTTGTATTTAGAAAAATCCAGTGCAAGCTGATTTCTAACTTTCTTGGCAAAGGATTGTCAAGATGGAAATGTTCAACAGGTGGTAGTTGTCCACTTCCAATTAACCAACTCTCTCTTTTTCTTGGACTCATATACACCCTTCGGATTAAGGGGGTAATTGTTGGGAACATAATCCTTGGTGCTTGGATTAATGTTCACTATTCATGTTCAAGGTAAACAAAAATTCTAGGTGAATAGGAAAAGTCATTGGAAAATACTATTAGTCTCTTGGGAGTCCAAGAGTCACCTTGGAATATGAAACCAAGGGACATTTCATTTGTATAAATATGTATATTATTAATGAGATTAAATGTGCTTTCATGCCTATCTTCTTTTCTTCTTCTATTTTTTGTTGATGTAATTGTAACTTTGGAATGTATTTCACTTATGTATATTGTATTCCTATAGACATGCTATTATTCCTCTATATGGAAGTGTCGCCATTTATATTGTAAATGTCGTAACTTATACTTGATGGGTTATTAGACCACCTTGATGGGGTCGGCTTTGTATAAGTCATGTGGGTTAAAGGGTTATTAGACCACCCTAGTGGGGTCGGCCCTGTCAGCATTATGTTATGTGGTTAAGTGAAGGCCGACCTAGTAAAGGTTATTAGGCAATTCAAGTCAAGTATAAATAGAGTGCGGGAGGCACTCTATTTGATGATTCACTTATTCACTCTTACACTCATTGGAGAGTGGCGCACTAGTGGAGGAAGAGAAGCTGCTGCTAGGAGTATATCTCTTATGCTTGGGTTGTATCATTGCTCTATCTATCTCTGAGGAAGTTGTGGGTTTTTTCACCTTCTTGGTTTTCCCTAGTGAATGTTATTCTCTCAGTTAAGATCATAGATCAGATTGAAATTTCTGAAAAACTAACATGGTATCAGAGCTAGCCTGAAAGAAGGCATGGTATGGCATTTATGACACTTGTTGCACTTGTGAAGCTAGGGCTTGATATAGAAAAAACCTGTCATCGTAGCACCTTCACTATAAATCCATTTTGGGAAATTTTAAGGATCTGAAACGTTTACAGGTCGAATATAATATCCCGATGTACCTTGTGTCCGAAGAACAACTTCTAATTCATTATACTTTATGTTTTATGATCTATACAATCTAGGGTTTGTGCCTCTTCCAGATCTCAGTCATAAATAGGTGACCTGGGAAAAAAGGTCACAACTTGGGCTAGAAAGCTCCAAATGAAATTTTGTAAAACATGACAGGTAGGGAACGGACTGTAATTTCACAAGCCGAAGGTTCAGAGGCCAAAAGTGAACCAGTGACTCGTGGCACTCCGTACAAGTTCGCTCTCCTATTTTATCCCATAAACAGTTCACATTGTGACACTTGGAATAAATATCTCTCAGAGAATCCATTTGAGGTCAGAACTATGGGGTTGGTAAGATAACAGGTCAGGCTACCGCAGGAAGAATTTTCAGACCCTGTAGATCTGAAATTTTGGAGTTACACCAGAAACAATCAGGTGCATATTTCTGTGAAAACAGAATTGGATTTTTTGGCACCTTCATTCATGGCTCTGGGAATTTAGGGCTTCCGAGAAAGTTGGAATTTTTGTAATCACAGACCATGGCTGGATGCTCCTCAACAAAATTGAATTTTAGAGACCAAGATCAAATTTTTTGGTTGGGTAGAAGGTCGGGCTTGATCAAACCCTAGTTCGGGACTTTGATTGGAAAGGTGAAAAATTAGGGCTTCTGCAAAAATGGGAATTTTTGAAATATGTGACCATAGCTGGAAGCTCCTTGGAAAAATCAAATTCTAGAGCTTTGGATCAAACTATTTGGTTGGTTGAAGCTCTAGGAAACTTAAACCCTAATTTAGGGTCCTCCCGAGTGAATCCGAAAGATTGAAAAGCAAATTTGAGTTGTGAAACTTTGCAGTTTTCAAATTTTGAGTATACCAGGTTGATCAGCTCATCAAGGCACATCTTTCTATCCTTTCTGAAGTTTGAAATTCAAAGATTGAATTTTTAGGGTTTCCCTAAGAAACCTTGATCCAGCTCCAGATCCAATTTCAGGAAATCAAAGTGGATTGGGTTAATCCTAAAAGAGAATGGATTGGTCACCTGCATAAGTGAAGGAGTTCATATTTCAAAGGGATATGAGGATAAGGCCTTACATAAGAAGATTACAAGCAATCTCGACAGGTATGACTTATCCAGGTATGTTTTGAGATTTGTTCATGATTAAGTTTATGGTATGTTTGTCTTCATTAAGGTCAGTACAATCTTGATTAACTTTAGACTTGTTGTATCACCTTAATAAAATTATGAATGCATATATTCATTAATTAGGGTTTTGACACTTATGATTGTACTAATGCATTGTGGTGTTGTATGAGGTTGATGTTGTCCGCTAACATGAAAGGTACATCAAGAAAGACAAATCATGTTCTAGTTCAAGAACATATGACCATGGTGACATGAAGACAAAGATTCATCCATTGTCATGGATCACATAGAATCTCTACTTATGAGGTATGTATAATTTGGTTCTACAATACTTAACCTATGAGATATGCAGGTTACTAGCACAAGTCATTGAAGAGAACAAGAAGACATTGCTAGACATAACTAGGAAATATGATAACCATGTATGTTTTTCTTATATCAAGTTAGAATGCTACCTTGTGTTAGGATCTTATACTGTTGTATGGTTGATAATGATTATTCATGAAGTTAGAAATATAAGTAATCAAGGGTTTATGCATATTATGTCTCTTACCTTGATTGATGATATGACTAACCAGAAAAGTCCTTTGGTCAAATAAGAATATGAATGAGTAAAAGAAGTATTCCCTAAAACCTTGAATACTAATGTTTATTATCTGTGTTTGAAATGATCACGACTATACATGTTTAATATTATTGTGTTTTGATAGTATTGAGATTATACTAATGAATGTATGTATGAGACCTCGAGGATAACACAATGATGATACTAGTAAGTATGCATAAGTTATCGATGATGGATATAAGTTCAAGGACAGGTAATCTAGGAAGCAAAGATCAAGAGGGAGCACACTCCAGTAGTTCTTGCAAGGAAGAAAAGACTGAGAGGGATTCCACCCAACAACAAACAAAGATAAGTATTTGAATTGTCATTTCTTGTATATTTGATTGTTTAAATAATACTGTTCAAAGATGTATATACTTATGTTCGTAGACTTAGGTTGTGTATTATGCATATTAGAATAATTGCATTAATGAACAGTATACTACTAATATGCATGTAATGGGTAAGTTTCCTATGGCCCTGTACAACATTCCATTGCTACTTATCTAGAATGAAACCTCTTTGCTGACACGTTGGGAGTTGTGCACACTCTCAACAATATTCTGGTAGAGATTGGAAGGCATCTAGAAAGTTACGGGATATGGATAAATGTTGTATTGAAGCATTGGCTAAAATAATTGCATGACTATATGACATATTTCTTTATGTGTAAGAAATTGTTCTAAAAACTATGAGATGTCTCTAATCATGTAATTTAACTTGTTTTGTAGGATAGATCGTATACCATTACCTACAAAAGAAGGACTACAACATTTACTCCAGCAACAAAGCCATCTATTGAAGAATCTGAAGTTCCCAGGATCCAGGATGAAGTAATGATAGAAGAGTACCAGTCGATCATGAAGAATGATCTTTGGGATGTGGTCCCAAGACCTAAAGGCAAGTCAGTGGTGACTTCCAAAATGGATCTATAAGATCAAGCATGCTGCAGATGATAGCATAGAAAAATACAAATCTAGATTTGTAGCTCGTGGCTTCTCCCAGAAAGAGGGAATAGACTATGAAGAGATTTTTTCTCCTGTAGCTAGATACACTTCCATCAAATCAGTACTTGCTCTGGCTGCAATGATGAAGTGGAAGCTACACCAGATGGATGTCAAGACAACTTTCTTGAATGGTGTAGTTGAGGAGGAAGTTTATGTGGAGCAGCCACTTGGTTTTAAGACACATGACAGGAATTCATATGTGTGCAGGTTGAAGAAGGCCTTGTATGGCTTGAAGCAAGCTCCCAAGACTTTGTATGGTAGGATAGACAGCCTTCTATCCAGTTTGGGATTTACGAAGAGTAAAGAGGATTCCAACCTTTACTACAAGGTTGAAGAATGCAATCCAGTGATACTACTCTTGTATGTGGATGACCTGTTTGTTACAGGTGATGATAGATTGATTATACAGGTGATGATAGATTGATTGCCGAGATGAGGAGGAAGCTTGTTGCTGAGTTCAAGATGAAGGACTTGGGGATGATGCAGTATTTCCTAGGCATCAAGGTGTGGCAGAGTGCAGATAGAATCTTCCTTGGACAAGGGAAGTATGCAGTAGAGATCCTGAAGAGGTTCAGGATGATGTACTGCAAGGCCATGGCCACACCTATGGCATCGAACCTGAAGCTTATGTGTGATGCTTCATATGATTTGGTTGATGTCACAGTCTATCGTCATATGATTGGGTCCTTGATGTACCTAACGAATACGAGTTCAGATATTTGCTTTGCAATGAACACATTGAGCCAATTCCTGATGGATCCAAGAGGTGTTCACCTGGTTGCTGTAAAGCATATTCTGAGGTACCTGAAGGGTACAATTGATTGTGGGCTCAAGTATGATGTGAATCAAAAGTTTAACCTACAGGGTTATGTTGATTCAGACTGGGTAGGCAGTGCTGCAGATAGGAAGAGCACATCTGGGTGCTGCTTCAGTATGGGATCGAGTGTGATCTCTTGGTTTAGCATAAAGCAATCCTATGTAGCACTGAGTACAGCCGAGGAAGAGTATGTTGCAGCTTGTTCGGCTAGTTGTGAGGCAGTATGGTTTTGGAAGCTACTGTCTGAGTTATTTGATCTCCCATTGGAGGTTACTGGTATCTTTTTTGACAACCAAAGTTGTGTGAAGATTTCTGAGAACCCGGTGTTCCACGACAGGTCGAAGCACATTGAGATCAAATATCACTATATCAAGGATATGGTGCAGAGAGGAGCAGTGAAGCTCCTATATGTTGTGATAGATGAGAAGATTGCAGATGTGTTGACGAAACCACTAGCCAGAGTGAAGTTTGAATACTTCAGAGAGAGGCTTGGTTTTCTTCAGATTGATGACACTTCGAGGAAGAAGTGATGGACACATTTGCAGAAGCCATTCCAATCATGGTGAGAGGAGGATCCTTCCCATGGCTATGGATGTAAGCGCTGGATGATGAGCATCAGGACGATGCTTCAATTACTACTTTGTATATGCATCAGTTGGATCATGTATTTGTATATGCATCATGTTGGATGCTTGATATGATCAGGTGGATCATGTATTGATGTATGTATCAGGTGGATACTTGTATGATCAAGTAGATCATGTATTTGTATGTATCAGGTGGATACTTGTATGATCAGGTAGATCATGTATTTGTATGTATCAGGTGGATACTTGTATGATCAAGTAGATCATGTATTTGTATGTATCAGGTGGATATTTTATGATCAGGTAGATCATGTATTTGTATGTATAAGGTGGATACTTGTATGATCAGGTAGATCATGTATTTGTATGTATCAAGTGGATACTTGTATGATCAGGTAGATCATGTATTTGATATGTATCAAGTGGATACATTGTATGATCAGGTGGATCATGTATGATGATATGTATTAGGCAGATACATTGTATGCATCAGGTGGATGCATAGTATGATCAAGTTGATCATGGATGACGAGCTCCGGGATGTTGCTCCAGATGACATGCATCAAGTTGATGCTATGATGATCAGGATGATCACAAACGATGAGTTTCAGGATGTTGCTCCAAATGACATGCATTAGGTTGATGATATGATGATTAGGATGATCACAGATGACAAGCTTCAGAATGTTGCTCCAGATGACATGCATCAGGTTGATGCTATGATGATCAGGATGATCACAGATGACGAGCTTCAGGATGATGCTCCAGATGACATGCATCAGGACGATGCAATGATGATGATCGAGTTGATCATGTATACATCACAATGATGTATGAGTACCGGTTTGATACTTTGTGGCCATGGATAGGTTGTGCATGTAGCATATAAAATGTCCTTTAAAATCCGGATAGGTAGAGCAGTGTGCTTGTATCATCCTTGGATGCTCTACCGAGATCCGGACAAGTAGAGCAGTGCGCTCGTAACATCCTGGGATTCTCTGAGTAGGTTTTGCTATGGTTTTGCATAGAAAAGATCCTTTAAAATCCAGACATGTAGAGCGGTGTGCTCGTAATAGCCTGGGATGCTCTATCAAGATCCAGACAAGTAGAGCAATGTGCTCGTAACATCTTGGGATGCTCTGAGTAGGTTTTGTGAAAGTTCACATAGAAAAGATCCTTTAAAATGCAGACAGGTAGAGCGGTGTGCTTGTAATAGCCTAGGATGCTCTATCGAGATCCAGACAGGTAGAGAAATGTGCTCGTAATATCCTGGGATGCTTTGAGTAGGTTTTGTGAAGGTCAACATGTAAAAGAACCTATAGTCTATGCTAGATTTTGTTGATGCACGTAATCAGTCCTAAGGATTCCACAGTATGGCTAATCATGATGAAGACCTACAGGTGGTGGGCCTACATCCAGTATGAAAAAGGACTGGCTCTGTAGAACTTTCTATGACGAGTAGATTTGAGATTGATTGAGATAGCAACAGCAGTGACGATGACGATGATTCAATGACGATGATCCACTGATGATTATCCAGAGAAGAAGACTTGTGCTAGCAGATCTATGTCGAGAAATACCTTCCTAGTTAAGAGGGAGTGTTGATGTAATTATAACTTCGGAATGTATTTCACTTATATATATTGTATTCCTATAGAGATGTTAGTATTCCTCTATACGGAAGTGTCGTCAGTTATATTGTAAATGTCGTAACTTATACTTGATGGGTTATTAGACCACCTTGATAGGGTTGTCCCTGTATAAGTCATGTGGGTTAAAGGGTTATTATACCACCCTAGTGGGGGTCGGCCCTGTCAGCATTATGTTATGTGGTTAAGTTAAGGCCGTCTTAGTAAAGGTTATTAGGCAAGTCAAGTCAAGTATAAATAGAGTGCGGGAGGCACTCTATTTGATGATTCACTTATTCACTCTTACACTCATTGGAGAGTGGCGGACTAGTGGACGAGGAGAAGCTGCTGCTAGGAGTATATCTCTTATGCTTGGGTTGTATCATTGCTCTATCTATATCTGAGGAAGTTGTAGGGTTTTTCACCTTCTTGGTTTTCCCCGGTGAAACTCTATGTCTCTTGTGTGCTTACGTTATTATGTCCATGATTGATATGCTGTAGATATGTTGTACATGTTATTCTCTCAGTTAAGATCCTAGATCAGATTGAAATTTCTGAAAAAATAACATTTTTGGCCCATTTTCCCAATGGGGATTTTAACATTAAGGTTGGTGAACTATTACTAATAAAATTTCAGAAAGAATTGGAAGGAACTTTGATAAGTTTAACAAATGGTGGATTCATCCCAGAGAGATAAAATAAACAATGTTAGGTGAAATATTCAGAACAACATTATATTTGTTGGCATCTACAACAAGGAATGCAAGAACTCTCGTAAAGTGAAAAGGGAATAAGCAAAAGGTTGACGAGCTAATCAGCAAAATATGGCGACAGATTTACAATTGAGATCAATCATGCGATGACAAGGTACACCTTAACTAAAATGAGCTAGATAAGCCAGTTTATACTCTAGAAGATTAAGAGTAATTCGATTGCTCTCTTTCGAATGAGTCTACTAGTGTGCAGAATGATGATCTCCTAAATTTTGTATAAGTTAGATTAGAGTTTGGAGGTGATTCATTTGCTCTCCTTGTTCACAATATTCCTATGTACTTCTATCTTATCACTGGGACATGTTCACATAGTTGCATTGAAGATGGAGGACCCCAACTTTTTCTTTGGACTAATTCTGAAGTTTATTAAGACTCATTGGGACCTAATCTCAGGAAGTTCAAGTCTAATGAGAACCTACAGTTTATCTCTTATCATACTTCTACTACTAAGGATCCTATATTATTCATTAATACTAATGTGAAAGATTGCGGTTATTTGGATATTTTGGAAGCTATATCAAGCTATGGAGTTCATGCATTCACTATCCTTGGTCCCATGCTTCCTCCCTATTCCTACTTGGTCACATGCACATTTCCTCAAGGTTCTAATGAAGTTGGAGGCATCATGCATTCGCTTGGACACTTGCTCCTCACACTTGGAGATGATTTAATGTCCAATCCACCATCACATCATCGTTCATTTGGTTCTGATCTAACCCATATTATTTCAAAGGAGATCTCATGGTAACATCTACTCATTCTTGGAGCTTTTCATGTTTCAATTTGCAAGTTCGAAGATGATCTACATATATTTGGATTTTTTCTCACCATGTTTGGTTTAATGGACAAGTTCAAAGAGATTCCAAATTCGCTTGCTTCAATTGGTGGAGAAATCAAGAACATGTTTTCGGCGCATGATCCTCTTCGGCCAAAGATGAAACACCTCTAGAAACCTAATCAAGCATCACACCTACATGAGTTTGGAGTAGTTTTTTTGGTGTGCTTCATGTCCATTATGATGGGATATTTTTCCCATGTGGTTTTCCTCTTTTACCTTGGTTGATTGGACATAAAAATTTGTAAAGGGTGACCATAAGACTTTGTTGCATGGACCCTAATTTTTATATATTACACTCACATAAGTCAAGGTTAAGGGCAGGTGTTAAAATAATTAACCTATTTATACCTTAGTTCAAACATTATTTTATGTTTCCTCAGTGTTAGAACTAGTGATTTGTTCACCTAGTGCATACTTGGCCCACATATTTTGATGTTTATCCACAAGTGCGCCCTCTTTCTACTTTCAAAGCATCTTTTATTAGCTACGACAACCCATCCTACTTTTGTTGAGATTTTGTTAGTTAAAGCAAACTTTCTTCTGCTTTTTAGATGGATAAGGATGAGTAAGTGTGCTAGGATGAACTTAGGATAGTATGCTTGATTTTACCTCAATCCCTCCCTACTTTTTCTCTTAAAAAGCCTCCAAGTTGCTTCCTTTTGGTCACTCATGGATTACTTAACATTAGTTATCCATTTCGTGACCTCTTGCTATGATTTCAAGTTTGATGTTACCCAGATGGGGGTATTTTTTCCTAGTCTGAGCCTGCCACACGTGAGCATTATGAATTGCCTCTAAGGAATCTGAATTCTCCCTTAGAGATGTATTATTTATTGTAATCTTACTGATGAATATTAGATGATGTATTTTTACTCATTTGAGTTCTTTCTTTTATGTGTTTCTACTCATTCTTCTTCTCAATTCTCTGCTAAATCTCTATTATATTTATTAGTGAAGATTACATTCGGCTTAGATCCTTAGTTGTGGAATTTTTTGCATGGAATCAAGGACATAGAATTTTGATACTCGTCACTAATGAGATAACTAATTTAAAAAATTCCTCAAATAAAAGAGATATTGAAATGGAGGACAAGGCAAAAATAATGAAATCCACACCTTAAAGAAAGAGGAAGTTTTAGGGAGATATTGTGGTAGAGTTTAAGAAAATCAGACTTGCCACATTTGATGGAGAGACCAAAACAATGTATGAGGCAAAGGATTGGCTCTTGGGAATGAGAATGTACTTCCATCTCTACAATTAATCCAGAAACATGAAGTTGAATATGTCCATTTATAATTTAAATGTAAAGGGATAGATATGGTGGAAAGACTTAAAGTTAGTGAAAGGGTTGAAGGAAAAATTCATGGAATGGAAAAATTTTAAGAAGTTTTTTAGGCAGAAATGCCTATCAAAAAGGCACTATGAGGAAAATACAAAAGAGTTTTATGAACTAAAAGATGGATCTATGACAATGGAGGACATGATCAACAAATTCTTGGATATTCTATGTTATGTGTCATATATGAAAGAAGAGAAGGAAAATATGTAGAGTCTCTTGGATTACTTACCTCAAGAGAGCAAGATTTTTTTATGATCAATACAAGCAACAAAAATAGACCCCAATGGCAGGGAAAGATCTAATATAAGATAGATATACTCAAAGGAAGAAAGGATTTAAGGTACCACCTTTTTATAAACATGAACAAGGGTTTTCATGAGGAAACATAAACATAAATATGAATTATCTAGAACCAAATCATTCGAAATAATCATGTCAATACAACAAAAGAAAAACCAATGATGCAACTAGGGATACCCTAAAGTGTTGGGGTGTGGAGAGAAACACTTGTTTCGAAACTGTCCCAACTATAACCACACTTCTAAGACTATCTAGAATCTAGAAGAAGCCACCACAGTCAATGACATAGCCAAATGTATCCACTAGATCAGCCCCATCCTTGACAATCTCCAAGCTAATCATGAGTCTTCCATGGTGGAACTCGAAGGTAAACTCTATGACCGAACAATTTCCATTTTAATAGACCCAGTGTCTAGTTTGAGTTATGTTTCTCCTACTATTACTAAAAATTGTAAATTAAATAGGAATAAGCATAAAAAGTCCTACTTAGGACAACTATCTACAGGAATGAAGAGGAAGATGATAGAACTAGTTGTAAAATACACCCTGGAAGTAAATGGAATGAACGCTAAGTTAAATTTAAGTATTTTTCCTTTAGGATATTAGAGAATCTTAATAGTCATGGATTGGTTGGAGGTTAAGAGAGTACTGTTAAATTTTTATAATAAAGCATTTGAGTGTCTATATGAAAGCATGCAACCTAGAACAATTCTATGCATCCCAAGAGTTGTCATTGCTAGAGAGATTTCAGTGGCAGAGCTAAAGAAATGTGCCAAAAAAGGTTGTGAATTCTATGTTATCCAAATAGGATATGATTCCAAATAGTATAGCATGGTTACCCTTGAATATTATGTAGTTTTACAGGAGTATACGGGTGTATTCCCCTTTGAGATCCTAGGGATTCCACCAAGAATGGAGATAGAATTTACCATAGACTTGGTGTTGGGTTTGGCACAAGTCTCAAAGGATCCTTATAGAATGAGCATTCTACAATTAACTAAGTTGAAGATGCAACTCCAAGATATGTTAGATAAAATATATATCATACCAAGTGTATCCATATGGGGAAAACATGTATTATTTGTAAAGAAGAAACATAGTACATTCAAACTTTGTATTGATTATAGACAACTAAACAAGATGATGGTTACGAAAACATATGCACTCCCTATAATCGATGATCTATTTGATCGGGTCATAGGAGAAAAAGTATTTTCCAAAATTGACTTAAGATATGGATCTCACCAAGTGTGGGTTAAGGATGAGGACATCAATAAAACTTCCTTTATAACAAGGTCAAGGAACTATAGGCTCGTAGGGATTCCATTCGGGCTCACTAATTTTGTCGCAACCTTGGTATGTCTTACGGAAAACATATTCAATAAATATTTGAATAAGTTTTTACTAGTGTTTATTGAAGACATCCTTATTTATTCAAGGGACAAACAAGAACATGAATACCATTTGAAGTTAGTTCCCTAAGTCTGAAGAGAAAATAAGTTATATGATAAGTTTAGCAAGTGTGAATTTTAGCATAAATAAGTGCAGCATTTAGGACACATTATATCAAAAGAGGCGATAGTTTTAGATCCACATAAGCTAAGGTGATCATGGATTCGCATATCCCAAGGGATGTGCAATATATTTTAGATTGAATATTTTCACAGTGGGAAAACATTATTGTATTATCTTCTAGAATTCACTATTTTAGCAATTTTGGAACTGAATGTTTCAAGTGAATTCTAGAAGAAAATACCACACAATGTACAAGATGTCATATCATTCATTAGAATAACTAGTTATTGCAAGATATTTATAGATGGTTTTTTCGAAGCTCGCATACCCCATCACTTCTGTGCAAAAGAAAGGGACGAAGTTCATGTGGTCTCAAAAGTGTCAGGAAAACTTTGATAAGATAAAAAACTTACTTATTACCACCCCAAATTTTGAATATTTCTGACCCACATAGGGACTTCGTAGTTTGCATAGATGCAATCAAGGAAGGGATACTAGGTGGAGTTTTGCAACAAGAGGACCATGTTATCAATTATGAGTGTAATACCCCCATTTTGACACTTAGAACATTTTGGGTTTTAATGTAAACATTGTATATATGTGGAGTAAGATTCCTATCATGGAGCTCAAGGACAAGGCCCCGCTAGTGGATACTCGACTTTAAGAGGAAAGTATTTGACATTGTGTTATCCAGGTGCTATTAAGCCATGGAAATTGTAAAATGATGTAAATATCATGTATAAAAATACTAAAGACTGGCCATGGATGCAACTAAATGAAGGGGAACTATGTATCCCATAGGGAGATATGAGGGGGTTATGAGATTGAACCATAGGCTTCCATATGTCACATAGGAAACCCACCTTTTGGTTGTCCTAGCTGTCATTTATTTCTGCTACAGGAAACGAGTGAAAGAAATGGTTCATGAGGTCGATGGAGTGTGGGAAATCCTGAAAATTCCGATGGTAGGGTATGGAGCTCTGTTTTCCTTGATCTGAACGTCACTCTACCCCTGGAATTTCGTATTCCCGAATCCCCATTCCATTAGGGACTAGCAACAAGAGTTGTGGAATAGAATAGAGGGGCCGAGCGATGAAGGGAAGAAGAAAATCATAACTTGGGGAAAACCACTATTTGCAGAGCCGAGATCGCTTAGAAATCACATGGGAAGGGAAGTCTGTGGAGAGGAAACTTAGGCCTAAACCGTAGGGTGAATCCGAGAGCGTGAGATGCCGAAACATTCAGGAGAAAAACCAAGTATAATAGCCCTAAATCTTGTTGTGGGACAGAGCCATTCGGCTACAACGTTGAGGAAGATCTGAGTGCAAATTGTCGTGGGATGAAACCAAGAGGGTTTAGACTGCTTAGTAGAGCTAGTATGGGCTCATTTACCCTTGGTTTAGTAGTCGGGACCAGCCATACCTTCCCAGGTCAGTGCTAAGGGAAGGGGCGACCGAGAGACTGTGCAACAGAGAAGGCGACCTTACTTAGGATGAGAGTACAAATGATGGGGGTTCCTAGACTTTCTAATTCCATTTGGTTATGAATATAGCTTTGTGGATGAACTCATTGACCTAGAAAAACTCGTTACATGTCTCCCACTTTCATGACAAAGTGAGTTCTGTGTTGGATGACCTGAATGACTGAGAATCCAAGCCTGTGAGTGAACTTGAGTGATCCTACTTAGTGTATACATAGCCGCAGCTCGGGGGTGGTATCTGAGTGTTGAAATACTACAGGGTAGGAAGAGACCTATTGTTGGGTTGGAGCATTGCATTCCATATCCATTTTTCTTGGTGATTTCATCTCAAAGATAAGTGTTCTCTTTGCTTTGAATCATGCTCATTATGTGCTCTTGAATGTTTAATTATTGACTGTATTATCAAATTTAAATGATGTATGCTAGATTATATGGTCTGTGCATTGCATGAGAAGGCGATTAATCCCTTGTATGGTGTTTTTTTCCCCTATGTTTATCAGTGTATAAATATGCATACATGAGTCACTTACCATGCTCTTGCACATCTACATCCTTATATTTGTACTTCCATATCCAGTTTTCTTGGTGATTTCATCTCAAAGATAAGTGTTCTCTTTGCTTTGAATCATGCTCATTATGTGCTCTGTAATGTTTAATTATTGACTGTATTATCAAAGTTAAATGATGTATGCTAGATTATATGGTCTGTGCATTGCATGAGAAGGCGATTAATCCCCTGTATGGTGTTTTTTTCCCCTATGTTTATCAGTGTATAAATATGCATACATGATTGACTTAACATGATCTTGCACATATACATCCTTATATTTGTACTTATATGAATTTGTGCCTTGATGAATAGGAATAGGTGATGTAAAAATCAGGATGCTCAGAGAGTTCAGTGAGGGATTTGGGGAAGAGATAGACATCTCCTTTTGGTGTTCATGCTTCCCATGTGGATCAGATGAAGGGAAGAGGCCATGATAGAGTAGGATAAGGTTCTTGCAGTGTTGGGAAGAGCCCTTGAGGAATCTTGGGGCCACCTTTTGGGTTTGAAGAAGGATAGGATAAGAGTCATCAGATGCGGCATAGGATTTTGCAGTTTCATAAGGCTCAGCAAGATCTTTCCAATGGTACTGAGTTTTCCCAAAATGGACTTGGGATGAGAAAGTTATGATCCAAAGAAGTTGTGCAGTTAGGATTCTGACTTTCCAAAATCGCAATGCGGTTTGTGGATTACGGAAGTCAAAAGGGTAATTCTATGGAGTTATGCGTGGTGGTTCTGACTTCCGACTCCATCAACGTGGATTGCAGATTGTGGAAGTCTGAAGAGAAAATTTTCCAAAGTTGTGAAATGGTGGTTCCGACTTCTGACTTCTGCAAGGAGGATTGTGGATTGCAGAAGTCAGAGAGGTAATTTCCCGGATTGGATATTTTGTGTTCCAATTTCCAAATCCTACATTGAAGATTGTGGATTGAGGAAGTCGGGAAGGTGTTCTTACACGTTGCATAATTGGCATTCCGACTTTGGAATCCCACATTACGTAGTGTGTATTTTGGATTGCAGAAGTTGGAGAGATGTTCCCCGAATTTATGTTTTGACATTTCGACTTTGCGAATCCCGCATTGCGGATTATGGATTGCAGAAGTCAGAGATGTGTTCTTTGAAGACATGTTTTGGCATTCTGAATTTAAGAATCCCGCATTGCGGATTGTGGATTGCAAAAGTCACAGAGGTGTTCTTCCATGCCGTGTAATTGGTGTTCCGACTTCCGATTGCGGATTGCAGATGGGTAAAAGGATCAGAGTTGCGGATCAGTTTTGGAAGAAAAAAATATAGTAGGTTGCTCCCCCATCACTCTAAAGAGAACTTAGGGGATCTGGGACGAGACAAACTGGTATCAGAGCCCAAGGTTGCAACACTGGGGCTGCTTGGGCTAAAGTATGAGTTACAGGCAGGTAACCAGAGCTTGAATACGGTTCACGGGCTTACAATGTGCCTTGAATGAATCCATATGGAGTTGGAATTGAACAGATTGCAATGTTGTTAAAGAGGGAAATATCTCACCTTAAACTATTTATGTTTGTAGCATCAAAATTGCATGCCTAGAAAGTAACAAGTATAAATTTTATACATATGTGTATGTATTTAATTTATTTTTGGTGAGAAAATCATAGCTAATGATTCCTTGTGTGCTTGGTAGAGGCCATGATATTAGATAGATGAAATGTGTATGCATAGTAGGCATATTAAGCAGGAATGCATATTGCATATAAGCTTATATGTGCTTGCATATGGTATTGCATGTTGTTAAAAGTAGATAATGAGCACATTGCATTTCCATTTGAATGTGAACCTAACAAGGATGCACATCCACTAAAGGGATTGCGGTAAAAGCTTATGTTGCATGCCTTTGATTCTTGAAATGTTGCACAATGTTATGGAGAAAATATTTTTGAGATGCCTTGCTTACACTTTACTTGAGAAATGATGAAAATGTTGTTTCTGGGGTTCTTCATTTGACCAAGATGATATCCTAGGGACCATGGTCACCATAAAATATCCAAGTTTGTTGGGAACCACGGCACAAAGGCCAAGATAATAGATGCATGGATGAAGATGATGATGATATTACATATGACTAGAAGCCTTGTGAAGAAAGGCTGGAGTAGAAATCTATGATCAAGAGGATGGTGGAAGGACTCTGTAGCCCTTGGTAAGAAGCCAACTGATTAGGTAACATTAGGTATGTTGATGGCAGCCATGCAGGTAAGATTTTATTTATAGTAATTGCATAAGTGTTGAGAAAGGATGGGTAAGAATCCTTTAACCATGTTTTAAATCATTATAAAATGGTATGCATGTAATAGTGAATGCATTTATGTGAATGACATACCGCAGGGTATGGTGAGGTATGTGGTAGTAAAAGAAATGAGCCTCATGCCATGTGACTGTTTAAATTTTTTGAATGCATCCATAAGAAATAAGAGCATTCCATGTGGGAAACCATGAGTGTGTTGGGTTGTGAAGCCTACAATGCTCAACAAGTAATTCCCATGAACTCCCTATTGGTGTTAATTTGGGGTGAAATCTCTTTTCCAACAACCAAGGAGTGAGAGAACTCCTCATGTGTTGTGTTTGGATGAAAAAGGAAGGCACCTAGATAGTTAACCAAATAATTAGGGAGATGGATGGGTATTGTGTTGAAGCATTGACTAAGATTCCCAACTTAGCATGTTAAGGAACCTATTTAGGCACAAGAATGTTTAGATCACTACTTTAGTGCATTGGGTACACTAAGTAAATGTACATTAACATATTATGTAAATGTTGTGAATGTGCATGCATATGTGCGGGTGCACATGTTGGAATGCATTGTGTGAATGCATGATTGTTATATATATATATATAGATATAGATATATATTTCATTACAATTAGATAATGGATGAAATGGTAGAATTATTAAAAGACCCTTTCATGAGATGTTATATTAGCAATACTGACGAGCTTACCTACCCATCTTGTGTTGTCAAGTATTACACATGCAATTGGTAATGCATGCTACTGAGCAAAGTGAAGTGGGTGTCAAGGCTAGGTGGAGCGCATGGAGATACCTATGGCTCCGTAATAGAGCCCTTGACCTAGAAATGGTCATGGTGTAGTTCTTCCTTTGGTCCTGTTAACCCAGACGGAAGCCTTGGCAGTGGAAAGCGAAAACTAGGTATGGGACTTGTTTAGCCCCATAAATGCTTGGTAAATCCATTCAGTGCAATGGTTGAGCATTTAATTTTATGGTGCAATTCCCCCCCATTGGTCTTGTAACCCAAACGAAAGTGCTGGCTTGGAAATGGAAAGGGGAAACCAAGTATGGGACTGATTTGGAACCATAAATGTTTTGTAAATCAAGTCGGTGCACTAGTTTGGTGTTGAATGTTGTGGAGCATCCTTTGTGTTGGCCAAAATTTTGTTATTGTATCCACAGGAGATCCAAGGCTTGTAAAGAAAAGAAGAATCTTGTGGAATAATGTGAAGACGTCCAATACGGATAAGTATTTGGGTTACCTTGCATCTTCTTTCTTATTTAATATGAATATACATGTGGATATGATTTTACATTCTTGTTTAGAGATAAACCCTATGAAAATGAACTTGACATGTGAATGGACTCAATGTTTGAGTGTAGGTATTGCTAGAAGAAAGAACCTTGAAGGAATCCTAGGGATGCATTTGGACATGTCACTGTCCTACGAAGCTCAGTGTGAGTATCAATGGAAATAGTGCTACTGGACTAGTGTGGGTCCTAGTAGCTAGAGGTTCTGTAGGTAGCAATGGTGAAGATTTCCCTGGTTGAGAAGCCTTAAACATACCTTAGACACCAAGTGTCATTGCAAAAACACGAAAGGGTGACTCAAGAATTCACATTTGAAGTGAAAGGGACCAAGGAGCATGGAACCACAATGGTGGTGGGGCTCCAGATTGGAATAATATTAAGAGGGGGAGACTCTTACTCTTCTCTTTCCTTTTTGATTGATGCATTTAAAAAACCGAGAATTGTTGAATCAATGTTATGGATGAAATTTGAATTTGTTTATTTTGCTTGAATAAATTGTGAATGATGAATTAATTAAATTCCCGTGAAAGGATGAACATGAATGAGTTCATTTGTATGTTGGGAAAAGATGAAATGTGTGGAAGTCTCATAGAGGAAGTATGAAATTTCCATGTCAATTGGAAAATTTATTGAATGATCTTAATGATTATGTTATGCTTGGCATAACAAGAATTGCAATGGTCAATTCCATAGGTGAAAGGTAAATCAATTGGTTTCAGTTGTTACAAGGCAGGTGTTGCTACTAATAAAAGTGTGGACAACTGTGGACGTTGATCATGGCAGTAGACCAAAAGCTATTGGAATTGGCTGGAAATATTCTTCAAACAATTTCCTAGACCCAAGAAAATATTAGGGAGATGCTCAAGCTATAAAAGCAACATAATGAGATGAACCGCAAGGTTTTGTGGGACTCTATTTGTCTACAAAATGAGGTAAAAGGAATTTTGGAAGCTATCACCACTGGAAAGGATAGTGTGTCAATGAAGAAGCAGTCACCCAATCAGCCCATTAAGAAATGCTTAAGGCTAGAAGGCTCAAGGGAAACGGTGTAGGTAAATAAAAATCAACCACTGAAATCATTGGGATTATAGCAAAAAGAATTATAGCCATGAAGTTTCCAGACTTGTGGATCAATTGGAAGATAAAGAAAAAGAAGGGATTGTTGTGGAGTTGCAAGGTCAAATCCAGCAGCAGCAGCCTGTAAAACCCAAGGAGTTGGACCTGGAAGCTTAGAGTAAAACATGAAATGCAGGATAGACCTACCACATTTTGTGAATTTTGGAAATGTGTAAATTGTGTAGGTATTCCTAAGTATTGGAACACCAAGCACGGTGTTATTCTAGGGGGGGGGGGGGGAATGCAATACCCTCATTTTTACCCTTAGAACATATTGGATTTTAATGTAAACATTGTATTTATGTGGTGTATGATTCCGAGCGTGGAGCCAAGGCCAAGGCCCCGCTAGTGAATACTCAACTTTAACAGGCAAGTATTTGACATTGTGTTATCCATGTGTTATTAATCCATGGAAATTGTAAAATGATGTAAATATCATGTAATAAAAATACTAAGGGCTTGGTATGGATGCAACTAAATGAGGGGGAACTATGTATCCACTAGCGAGAGGTGAGGGGGTTATGATATTGAACCATAGGCTACCATAATTCACCTGGAAACCCACCTTTGGATGTCCAAGCTATCATTTATTTCTACTGTAGGAAGTGGATGAAAGAAATGGTTCATGAGGTCGATGGAGTGTGGGAAATCCCGAAAATTCAGATGGTAGGGTATGGAGCTTTGTTTTCCTTTATCTGCATGTCACTTTACCCTTGGAAGCTTGTACTACCGGATCCCCATTCCATTAGGGACTAGAAACCAGAGTTGAGGCGCAGAACAGAGGGCCGAGCAGTGAAGGGAAGAAGAAAATCATGATTTGGGGAAAACCACGATTTGGAGAGCTAAGATCGCTCAAAAATCGCGTGGGAAGGGAAGGTTATGGGGAGGATCCTTAGGCCTAGACCCTAGGGAGAATCCGAGAGAGTTAGATGCCTAGAAGTTCATGAGAAAACCCAGATCTAATAGCCCGAAATCCTATTGTGGGACAGAGCCATCCGACCACAACAATGAGGAAGATGAAAGTGTGGATCATAGTGGGAAGAGACCATGAGGTTTTAGACAACATGGTAGAGCCAGTATGGGCTCATTTACCCATGGTTTAGTAGTTTAGGACCAGCCATACCTTCCCAGGTCAGCGCCGAGGGATGGGGCGCCCAAGAGACTGTGCAGTAGAGAAGGGGACCTTACTTAGGCTAAGAGTGGAGGTGATGGGGGTGCCTGGTATATCTAAGGCCATTTGGTTATGAATGCAACTTTTTGGATGAGCTCATTGACCTAGAAAAACTCCTTACATGTCTCCCACTTGCTTGACAATGCTAGTTGTGTCTTGGATGACCTGAATGACTGAGAATCCAAGGTTATGAGTGAACATGAGTGATCCTGCTTATTGGATACATAGCCCCAGCTCGGGGGTGGTATTTGAGTGATGAAATACTACAGGCTGGGAAGAGACTTGTGGTTTGGTTGGAACATTTTAGTCCATAGCCAGTTTTCTTGGTGATTTCATCTCAAAGATAAGTGTTCTTTGTGCTTTGAATCATGCTCATTTTTTTCTCTACAATGTTTAAGTATTGGTTGTATTGTGGAAGTTAAATGATGTGTTCTAGATGATATGATCTGTGCATTACTTGATAAGGGTATTAATCACATGTATGGTGTTTTTTTCCCCTGTGTTTATCAGTGTATAAATCTGCATAAATGAGTCACTTACCATGCTCCTGCAGATCTACATCCTTATATTTGTACTTATATGAATTTGTTCCTTGATGAATATGACTAGGTGATGTAAAGGTCAGGATGCTTAGAGGGTTCAGACAAGGATTTGGGGAAGAGATAGACATCCCCATGTGGTGTTCATGCTTCCCATGTGGATCAGATGAAGGGAAGAGGCCATGACAGAGTAGGATAAGAGCATTGCGGAGTGGGGAAGATGCCTTGAGGAAGCTTGGGGCCACCTTTTGGGTTGGAAGAAGGATAGGATCAGAGGAATCAGATGTGGCAGAGGATCATGTAGTTGCATAAGGCTCACCGAGAAATTTCCAATGGTACTGAGTCTTCCCAAAATGGACTTGGGATGAGAAAGTTATAAGCCAAAGAAGTTTTGCGGTTGGGCTTCCGACTTTCTGAACCCATAATGCGGATTGCGGATTGCAGAAGTTGGAAGGGTGATTCTATGGAGTTTTGCATGGTGGTTCTGAATTCCAACCGTCGCAACGCATATTGCGGATTGCAGAAGTAAGAAGAGTAAATTTGTTGAATTTGTGAAATGGTGGCTCTGACTTCCGACTTCCGCGAGGCAGATTGCATATTGTGGAATTCAAAGAGGTAATTTCCTGAATTGGATATTTGGCATTCCGATTTCCACATCTCGCATTGCAGATTGCAGAATTCAGGAAGGTGTTCTTCGACGCCACATAATTGGATATTTGATTTCTGAATCCTGCATTGCGGATTGCGTATTGCGGAAGTAAGAGAGGCGTTCTTCAATGTCGTGTTTTGGCATTTTGACTTTCTGAATCCTCCATTACTAATTGAGGATTACAGAAGTCAGAAAGGTGTTCTTCGATGTCGTCTAATTGGTGTTCCGACTTCCGAATTTCAATTGCGTATTGTGGACCAAGACATTCTGGATGGGTAAAACGATCAGAGTTGTGAATCAGTTTTGGAAGAAAAAAAAAATATAGTGGCTATTTCCCCCATCACTCTAAAGGGTACTTAGGGGATCAGGGACAAGACAATGAGTCTAGGAAACTAAAGCACCAGAAAAATAATTATTCCACACAACATTTGGATCTTGTAGCAATCATTAACACACTTGTTGTGTAGCATCACTCTTTAATTGGGTGAAAATTTCTGTTAATGCCAAATAATACGAGCCTTAAAAAGAAATTATTACCAAAATATAAATGCTTGTCAATCCTAGTGGCTATCTTTCTTAAGTGAGTATGATTTTGAGATTAAGCACTGAAAAGGAAAATAAAATAGACAATCTAATACAATTAGAAGGAAGGTGTATACACTGCATTGCAACAGTTGTGAATCATATTTAAAGGACATCATCAAATATGCACTAAAAATAGATGTAGAATATGTAAAAATTAGTGAAAAAATGTAGGAAATGGTGCAAAAAGAAATAGAGCATAATTTTGTTTTAACTAGGAAGGTTTAATTTTGTTTAAGAATATATTTTACATACCAAATTCAGCAAAAATGAAACTTTTAATTTTGGATGAACACCACAAGAAGCCTTATTTAGGCCATCCAAGGTACCAGAAAATGCCAACAACATTCAAAAGGCATTTTTATTACCCTAATATAAAGGTTTAAGTAGCCTAATATTTAACAAAATGTTTGTAGTGTCGACAATTAAAAATAGAGCGTCAACATCATGTAGGTCTATTACAAGCCTTCGTTATTCCATATTGGGAATGGGAAGTGATATCGACAGACTTCATTATAGGTTTTCCCAAGTCTAGGTGACAACACAATCCAATTATGCTAATAGTAGATAAGATGAGAAAGGAAGATCA
Organism: Larix kaempferi; assembly: GCA_027924585.1. NCBI lineage: Eukaryota > Viridiplantae > Streptophyta > Pinopsida > Pinales > Pinaceae > Larix > Larix kaempferi. Next base: position 6,569,193 of record BSBM01000042.1, on the reverse strand, counting down.
CTTTATCCCTATTAAATATACCTTTAATGCAATGAATATAGTAGAAATTTTTATGTGTGAAGTTCTAAGATTGCACGACATTCAAAACAGGTGATTTTTTATAAGGATTCCAAGTTCACTTCCAACTTTTGGGAGACCGTGTTTGAGGGACTTGGAACACAACTCGGTTTTAGTACAAATTATCATCTACAAACATATGAGCATACAAAAAGAAGAAACCAACTATTTGAGGACATGTTGCATATCTATGTTGGGGATCAACCCACTAAGTGGGAGGACTACCTCCACTTGGTGAAGTTTGCATACAAAAATGGTTACTAGAAATTTTCTCAGCTGAGCCCATTGGGATACTCTATGGATGAAAATGCACTACACTAGTCAGCTAGGACATCCCATTAGGTCATCTTATTTTAGGACTAGACATATTAAAAAAATGGAAAAGGTGGTATAGAATGTAAGGCGGAATTTGCAGGTAGCATAGAACAAAGAGAAGAGCGATGAAAACCAACAAAGGGCTCAAAAGAATTCCAAGTGGGTGATCATGTGTACTTGAAAGTGAAGCCAAAAAAAATTTCAGTAAGGTTGGGGAAATACTACAGGCTTGTGCCTAAGTCTTATTGGTCATTTCAAATACTTGTAAGGATTTGTCCAATGGCCTATCATCTTCACTACCACCTAGAATAACAGTTGATAATGATTTGTATGTGTCTTTATTAATGAAATATATTCATCATGATTCTCATATTATTGATTGCAATGTAATACAAGTAGAACCGGAGGGTGAGATTGAGGAAGAACCAACTTTCATTGTCGATAGTAGAGAGATGATGTTCAAGAATCGAGTTATCAGTCAAGTAAAAATGAAATGGGACCACTATAGCCCTCAGGAGGATACATTGGGTATGGAGGATGCCATGAGGAAGGAATATCCATCTATGTTGGTTAATTTGTGACCAGATCTTATTTTGAACACCAAGGCTGGTGTTATGTTTTAAGGGGAAGAGTATGTAATGTCCCCCATGCTTAAGCTTTAATTTTTTATTCTGACTAAGGTTGAGAAATTTAAATTTGTGACTAAGAGGAAAAATACATTATTATTATTATTATTATTTATTTTCAATAAGCTAGTAGCTTTCCATTTGGCATCTTATGAAGGAAACTGTAAAATGTAGTTAAAAACAATTATATTTAATATATGGACAATTGAAACTACCCATAGAATAGTCATGTTGGAACTTTGTCAACCATGACCCTATAGGTGGGGAACATAGGCCTAATGCTCAAGGAGAGAAAGATGACAAATTCCATAAATATATTTTGAGGAACAACTCTCCTAATATGTAGAAGAGGATCCAAGGTGAATCAACTCCCAAGGAGGGAGATTTGGTCCTTGAGTAAGACTTAGGGAAAAACAACTACTTATATGCATATGTATGAGGGAAGGACGTTGCCTAGTATGCATGAGAAAATATTGTGTGAGCACTAATTTTTTGTTAGAAGTTTCTTCCAAGTTAAGATATTTGTTGTGAGAGAAAGAGATGGTTCCTAGAGTGAGACAAGAGTTCTCTCAAAGTGAAATAGTCCTACTTTAGTGAGAGCATGATACATTAGTACCTACGGTTTCATGGTTTACACTCAAAGGTGATTATTGAGCAATTAGTTTGGCTTCCCAATTGTATATGGTTGCATGGAACATCGTTGTTCCAACTCCAATTCCATCTACAATATAACCAAGTTCATATGTGTTTCTAATGTGTCTATTTCGAAATGTTCTAATATGTTTATATCAGATCCTATCATTATTCTTAGTTAGTATTTTATTTTCAATACTTATATGTTATTATGAATTTTATATTAGGTACTGCATTAATTATGTCTCTTATTAATAAGCCTCTCCTCATTTTGAAGCTTAAAAGAAGTTCTCTCTAGTTTATATATGATTCTAGGTTAGGTATAAATTATGCTAGCTAAATGTTTAATCTCAAGGCTCTAGAATCCCAAATAGAGTGTTTTTATTGATGTTTAATTTATAAATATTACATTAGTAAGCTACATACATTGTTAAGTTAGACATTCATGTTTACAATAAGTCCATAGAACTATTACTATGAAATTTTACTCACTCTTATGCTAATGTTCATAGAGAATAACTATTTGTCTTCAATAACAACTACTAAACTAGCATGCACACATGCAGACAATCACAACATAACATATTTTAAAAAAATAACCAGATGCTAGCCCCTTGAGATAATTGAATGATACTTTTATAAATCCAAAATCAAAGTAACATTATAAAATCACATATGAATCTCCATTGCATCTCCATTGCAGACTATTCAAATCTTAAACAAATAACTTATATAAACACAAGACATTTTATGTACATATCAATATTGCAAACAACCTCTCTGAGTTGACGACCCTAAATGAAATACAGGGAGTAAGACTTAAGGCCTTCCCTTAATTTTATAAAAACTATCCATATTTAAAGAAACATGAGAGATGTGAGCCATCTCTAAGGGTTGTACATACTCGGCCCTACTTTCTCCCTCTTCATTAATCTAAGGGTTTCTAGCAAGCCGACAAGATAAACAGTATGGAGAGATATCGTTAATGACGATAAATTCCAGCATGTAAAATAATTAATCAATAATAAATAACTATAATAACCATCGTAAGCATTCCAGTAATAGATGCATAGCCCTTGGGCCTCAACTACAAACATAAAAATACATAGTGTTCTATTCAATATGCAATTCGACGGGGAAAGGATCAAGTCCCAAGTCAAACCTTTATAAAACCATATCACTCCTAGTTAATAAGAGAAAGGGTCTTGGTAAGCGGCCATCACAATTGAAAAAAAATGTATCTAATTCTTTATACTAACCGACACTGAGAAACATACCCAGTCTCGAACAGATAGACTGATGCTTCGCCATTCAAATAAGTAATGAAGAATCGAATCCATTCCATCGACCATATACTAGAGGATTTCCTCGTAAATAGAAACAAAGGTAAAATTGTGAACCAAGAAGAAGTTACAGTCATCCTATGGTCGAAGGAAAACCCAAGTAACCTACATAATCAACGACAAAGACTAAGATAACAAGCAATGATGTAAAATATTTGACATGGTGTATAACCTACATATTTGACAAAGACTGTATGGAATGATTTATTGTTCCATGATCAATGCTACCCTGATGCACAAAGATCATTCCCTTATACCAAATTTTTCTATTTATACCTGTTCACTATCTTTGTCGAATGTTCATTCATTCAAATCACTAAATACTATGTCCTCGTTCCTTTACAGAAGTAATCACCTAGTATAGATAGACTCTATAAACCTCAATGTTGTGATGTTCCATCCCAAATGTTGATGCGCTTGTTGGTTTGGAATAAAAGGTTAAAGTAGAAAGATATACAAATCCATGCAATTAGAGAGATAATCCCTTTTAAAATGATGAATTCTAGAATGTTCAATGCTTCTTGGGCCATGCTTGTTGGTCGATAGACAAAGCATGGATGTGATCAGCGAAGGGCTAAGAGATGAAACCAATAATCTCAATGAAGAAATAAGAGATCAACCCAAACACCTTTGGAAAATACTTTAGTCCCTAGGATTGGTTTTAAAATGGTATCATTGATATATATTTCATTAAGATAATGCCTTTTCTCATGGTTCTTAATTAATTAGGTTGAGGAGGTTTCTGCTTATGTTAGAAGAAAGGCTAGTAGTTTCTATTTTTATTTTCGTACAAATACAAATTAAACATCTCCAATGAACAATCTAAAAGTATATATAGAAATCGATTTAGGTAATTACTTTTGAGTTAGGAATCCAATTCAAAGCTATACAACCTAATTCACTATGGCTAATATTCTTCCTATATGTACCCATTAATTAGACATAGATCAGAGTAATAACTTATAAGAGAAGGGCGAAGGAGGGAAGAAATATTAAATTCTTTGTCTCAACTTGAATAATTTTTTTCCAAACCCTACTCATGTTTCCCTTGCATGATGAGACATGCTTAATTGTGGCTAGACAAAGCAAAGAGGCTATTAATCAAGGGATGCAGTAAAGGAATCCAAGAACCTTTGGAACTTGATATGGTCCATTGAATTTCTCATGCAATAGTACCAACAATAGATACTTAAATAACCAAAGATATATTGTTATGATATTTAAGTCATTAAAATGAAATTTATTGTTGTGCATAATTCTAGTTGATCAAATTATTTTTATTCATTGAAGAATGTAATTAAATAATGAAACTATTAAATATATCACAAAGAATGGATTTGAACTCTCTAAATTCTCCCTCCTTACATACTTTCTAAAGTATGTAAGGAGGGAGAATATTTAACAACATTTTTACAATGTCAATAGGTAAAAACAAAGCATCAACATCATACAGGTCTATTACAACCCTTATCTATTCCATAATGGAAATGGGAAGTGATATCGATGGAATTCATTATAGGTCTTCCAAGGTCTAGGTGAAAAGACAATCCAATTATGTTAATAATAGATAAGATAAGTAAATCATATCACTTTATACCTATTAAATATACCTTTAATGCAATGAATATAGTAGAACTTTTTATGTGTGAAGTTTCACTACTAATGATGATCACCATAACAATAAGCGATTGAGTTGTCAAAGCAATCAAATGATAAGAAGATCAATATATAATATAGATTATTGCAATCCCTATACAGATAAAAAACCATGAATTTAAGGGTTCTTACATATCATTTATCTTATAATTCTAAAAATAACCTAAATAAAAGAACTAGCGGTAAGATGTGGTGTGATGAATTGTTCGAGTGGTATATACATGACAGTTTACGGATCCTATTTTTATAAGGGAAAATTTTTCTTTTGGGTTTTGTTTCTAATGATATAATCTAGTAGTTGGAGAAAAAAAATTACTCAAACCCTACTCTTGGTCATGACTTGGCAGATGAGCCTCTCCAATGTTCGATGGAAGATTATGAGCATATATTTACAAAACTGGAAATAAATTTCATCAATATATCACACATCATGTCAATCCTCATGGACAATTTGGAGAGAAGGTGATGCAAGGGAATCTCTGGATTTGGGTGATTCACATCAAACAAAAACATTTAAAGTATGAGCAAGTAGAATGTAGGATGAATAAATTGGTTGCAACTCAAAGGTTGTTGATCCATGGCATTGAAACTATGTTGCAACTCCATGCAGTAACTTCATGCTACAACTCAGCACTATAACTCTTTCTCTACTAGTCCACATGTCACATGAATATTTCATTCCAAGTGGAAGATACCCATGAAAGGGGTTCAAATTCAATGCAACTCAATTCATCTATAGAATACAGGGAAAATGAGGGAGGAAGAACCATGTGGAATTTCAACACCATTTTAAAGCTAGAGGAGATTGAGATCCTTTGATCTTGTATATTCCTCTTTAGTTTCTGAATTTACTGGAATGAAAGAAGGATTTTAAACACTTTTATAGTCCCATTGGTTGTTTTATTTCATTTCTTGCCATTCTTGATACAATTTCTAAATCTCATGAAAGCAAAAGGATGTGTGTAACTATGTATTCTGATAGAAAGCATGGTTTTTGTAGTTGAGATAGGGCCAGGGATAATTTTAAGAATCCCCTCAAATTTATATGTATAATAAATTGGAGAATATCCCTGATATATGGGAAATTTTGAAGGCTATTTTCTCAATAATATAATAGGTATATAAATTTTTTTGGATAATCTTTCATTCTATTATAGTATCTTGTAAAATATTGGTGAATTTTTCATCGAATTAATATAAAACCTTATAACCTCTTGGTGAATCTTTTTCTAGGAAGACTCGGATTTTGATTTTACAGATTACTAAGGTAGACTTGCAATAGAAGAGCATACCAAAGATCAACTCTAGACTCTCTCGAACCCTAGACTCTCGACCAAACAAATGCTATGAACGACGAGATGAGGGATTTATTTATACATTTTAGAAGAAATATTCGATCACTCATGACTAAAGGTGTCAGTGAAACACAACTGCACTAACTAGATTCAAGGAAAGTGGGGAATCCACTTTTTATGTTGTCCCTTAATGGTCCAATGGACATGTGGAGACCCAAATATTTATACACTGACAAAATGATATATTTGAATAATTTACACTATGGAATGATTATTGAAACCATGAACCATTATTACAATGTGGAGTCTTATTGAGACCCACAATATTAATAGTGTATGTTTCCCAATTAGCTTATTTTCCAAACCTCCCATTTTTAAGCTACTCTCTAAGAAAAAAACATAACCTACCTATCTGTTTATAGATATAGATACCACTTTTTCCTTTCTTTTGTTGACAATGAAAATCTTAATTATGTCATTTGATTTCAAATTTTTAGAGTTAATTTGAAAATTGCAAGGATTATTAGCAGTAAGAACATACACTAAAAGCAATAGAAATCGCATTAATTTATCATCATGCATATCATTGGAACTACTCCATTAAAGACTACTTTTTCTTAGATAAACTGAGGTTGATTTGTGTCCATGTCCATGAAATTTTTAAAAGCATGCAAAATGTTGTAGAATTTGTTTACCACCGTCATTGAATGCAAAAGACAATATATCAAATAGAAGAATGTCTACATCTCAGGTCAAACATCCATTGCACATATTATATATAATAATAATGGAAATGAAGTATCATGTTCTAACTAAATCATATATTCATCATACATAACTAGATCATTTCTCGATGATGATAGTAATTACACATTAGAAAAAAATCACCAAAAAACATTTTACTTATGAATGACCCTTACAAAAAAAATGTCGTAAAAAAATACCAAACCCAACAAATTTAAGTTACAGATAAAATTCAAAAAGTTGGCAATACATATAAAAATAATACTAGTCACGATCTTCTCAATACAAATAAAAGAATATACCATAACTCTTTGGAAAAATATATAGGAAGACAGTGCCAAAATAATTACCATTCAAGTGTAGCCCCACCATTATAATCATTGTGCATTCATTTATATTACAAATGTTCCAAACATCAACAATAATAGACAAAAAATATGAACATACATGAACTCATGAATGCCTCAGGTCCAATATCAATTGTAGAGAAAGATCCTAATAAAAGCATATTTTAAACAACTGGTTCAAATTTAGTTCGAATAGATAAAAACCATGTGGCATCTCTCCATCAAGATTAGCATCCAATAACAATTTATAAATTTCATTCGATGGTTTAAACATGACAAGGCATAAAATAAATCATATATTTTGAGCTCTATAATTCCTTTGTGAAACCAATACTCCTAGGATAGATAAACAACCTAACAAATCCAAATGAGCCCTAAGAATTAAGACTACCCTCCTTAAAAAGAATCCATGATAAAAAGCATGATAAAAGGAAAACTTATAGTATAATAATATATTGTGGTTGCAGATAAAAAGCACAGTGCATTAATTATTCTATAGAAATCATGATTTAAGTATGCATTCTCTAATAAATTGCATGCATGGTAAGCCCCTTAAACACCTAAGATTTCGACAATGGAGATGTTGCATGAAGATTAAAATGTCGAGAAAACTAAGAATGAAAAGTGGAATCACATAAACCAGAACCTTCACCCTACAAGTACAATCTAATATGGGTGAGCCGTGAATCACTGTAGCCATTATATAGGAAAAAAGTGCCTCTGATTTTCCCTCAAATATTGGAAATCGAGGGCACAAAGAAGGTATCAACGTGAAATTACCTAAAAATCTAGGATAATGCAACCATATGCTTAATTTACAGGGAAAATGGAGGGTGAAATAACCCTTGGGATCCTCCATTATTGAAAATCAGGGGTGAAGGAATGATTCCACTAAAATCTCTTTAGAAATCGGGGGCAAAAGATAGATTGGAGGGAGATTTTCCTCCAGCGAAAAACTAGCTTTTTTCATTTTCCTCATTAATATATAGGAGGCTATTCATTTTGGATTTATTAATTTTCTAATAAATATTGGGAAAATAAATTTCAATTGAAAAAACCCTTTCTATATGAGAAAATAGCCCACTAAATTTCTGTAATGCCCTTAATTTAGCCCATGGGATAAATTTATCCCATAAAATTATCCATGGATAGAGCTGCAGCTCCCAAGGAATGCATCAACTGGTATCCAAGCAAGTTCCAACTTTGGGTTGAGAATACTAGATTGTTAGTAGAACAAAGACTTAGCTGTTTCTATAAAATAACTATAGACTTATCACATAACTATTTAGCACCATGGAATTGGTTCCAAGTGATTCGTTACTTGTAGAGATTTCATTTTCATGAGACATAAGAGAAGGTGTTTTGGCAAGTGTGATTGTTAAAAGTGGATTTCATGGGAGTTAGTATCGGTGAGGTAGGTTTGTAACTGGTATTCTATATTTAAGACTAGGAGGTTAGCTACCTCGATACAACCACAAAGAGGAAAGACCCAAGGACTCTGTGTAAAGACCAACAGTTGTTGTTGAAAGGTGCATGTGACCTTTTGGCAGGCAATCCTAGTGAGTACAAGTTTATTCATGAAGAGGTTTTGTAGGGGGTAGAACGAGGTTTGGTAATTTTGAGTTTTCTAGAATTCTTCCATGAGGAGGAAACATCTCTAGAGTTAATATAGGCTCAACAATTTCTTGATGAAGAGCAAGTAAATAGAAGTACGCAAGAGGAAAATTTTATAGAGAAATGATATTGCATGTGTGGTGGAAATATGGGAGCAAGGAAAATAAATCTTAACCAAAATGAGGATTTATTGAAGGAATTGTTTTCAAAATGATGATTTCTGATTAAGGCATGTCATGTATTACATTGTTCGGTCTAATGATAATATATAATGAAGGAAAGAGAAAGTATGGATGTGAAGAACTATTTATTATTGAATGTGGATTGAGGGTAGTGGGTAAACAATTGCAACAAAGTGTGAGATCATTGAACTCACAAGGAAATTTGAGATCATTGAACTCACAAGGAAAAGAACCCATGTTTGAATGGGGTATCCAAGGAGATAAAAGGAAGACGGCTTGGAGTGGAAGGAAAATAATATGGAAATGTTATCTGAGCACATAGCATATGCATGGAAGGTGTAAATGTGGAAACATTGAGTATGGTGATCGAAACGCAATAACAACTTGGATTATTAAAGGGATGGTCCATTTTTATTGAGTATGTGTTAACATTAAAATATTACATTTCACATAACTTCCTATACACTTGGGTATATGTACAGCTGAACTCCATTTGCTTCCCATATGTTGGGTATAGTTCTGCATATAAATTTAAAGGTTCCTAATGTTAAATGCTCAATCATACATGTTCAAATCTTCATTTCAAGCACTCGAGTACCCCGTCCATGTGTCATAAGGAAATATTATAAAGTGGTTGTGCTTTTTCATGGCAACAAGTTATCATATCTTTGAATGATTCCTAGGAAATCATTCATCCCACAAATTTGTCTATTCTTGACATATATTTCTAGTCAGAGCTATTTTTGAGTATGGGATCGAGTACCTGACAGTCACACGATCTTAAAATATTTATCTCGTATTTGAAGGAATAGTTTTTTTTTGCATTCGAAGGAAGCATTTAAAGGATAGATAACAGAGTAGCCAGTAATAGTGTGACGTGGATTAATTAAAATATTCCTGACTTTATTAAATCCATATATCTATAATAGCTATTTGATGCGTGCTATATATATATGCTCTATAACCAAATTGTAAAGCTGTAGCGGATGTTATAAGAAAGGCATACTTCAGGAGTAGGATAGAAGCATATATGATCAAGTTTATAATATGTCATAATTAGAAATGAATTGTTCGTGGTGCTTATAATGTGTCCAAGTGAATGGTGATAGGTGTATAAGGTGTTGAAATAGATAAACAACGTTCACAAATTATGTAATCTGTTTGATTGCATTCGTCATTAGTATATTTAATGAAAGTAAATATCCCATTATTTATAGGCCCTTAATAAACAAGTGGTGTAGTAGTGAGTCCTTTCAAAGGTTTTATAATAGCATCTAGCATATCAATTCATCAAATATAGGTCAAAGAAACTACGAGATTCTAATAAGCAAATTATGGCAGCATTCAATCGACATCCAAAATCTCAGGTAGAATATAAACAATTGAATTTGCTTCCAGATTAAATGCATGAAGACAACAAACATATTGGTGACATATTCTAAGGCATAATATGAGCACTCAATCAAAACAAATCTAGTATTCTCATGTAATAGATGAGGTGGAAAAGTATGTTGCACAACATTTGGCACTCAGAGGATTAGCATCAAGAATAATTAGCATTATCCATAGCATTGCCCAAATTAATTCAAGATTTCCAACTAACAGTTACATATTCAGTTCCACATTTATGAGAAATGACCCAATATACTCAAAAAATAGTTAAAGAATTTGGTGGTGGAAGAGAATTTTGAGCATTTAGTTACATCCGTTCAAAGCTTTCTTGTAGTTAATTCAAGTTTGTTTCTATTTTTTGCTTGTTGTTAGAATCTTATTCCTAGAAACTAGTAATAGTTAGAGGATAATAATGGGATATAAATGTGATCATTTTGCATAAAAGGGGGATTTTTTCCTTTGAGAAGCAAAGGGTTCGAGTTTTTGGAAATCGTAGAGGATTTCTGAATATTATGTAAAGATAGGTTTTTCATTCAGTTATATATGCATGCTAAAAGATCAATCTTGGCTGTAAATTGTACTTTCTTCTTTTGATACAAAATTAGCCTTTGCGCTACACTGGTTTCCTTATTTGTTTCAGATGTGATAGAAAATTAATGTTTAATGTGTATTGCATGAAACTAGAGGTTTGTGTTCTTATGTGATGTTTCAGTTTTAACATTGTTAAGAATTCAATTTTCCTTATGTAATCAACTTACAACAATTATTCCTTTGGATCAATTATATATCGCCTGTGGGTTTTCTATAGTTTGATAGCCGACCCTTGATTCTGAGCTTTGGTGTGATATGAATCAATATTTTAAAACAAAATAATCATAGCAACTATTCCTAAAGCAAGATGTGCTAGGCTTTGCTCTGTAGCAGTCAAGAGACAACTTCTAGTGGTAACAAGCCCCTTTTAGTACACATGTAGGTTTTGGAAAAGAAGAAAGAAGAATCACATGGGAAATTTTCCCAAAACTCTTTGAGCAAGATGCTCAAATTTTTCTTTCCAAGGGTGTCTTATGCAAGACCATCCTTGGCCTTGCAAAATCTGCATCAAAAAAAAATTAATGTTTGAGTAGTAGAATGCAGGATGAATTAAGTGGATGCAACTCAAAGATTGTTGGTCCATGGAGTTAAAACTACACTGTAACTCTATGTGGAAAATTCATGTCGCAACTCTGCACTGTAAATCCTACATTACTTGTCCACATGTCACATGAATATTTCATTCCAAGTGGAATATACCCATGAAGGAAGGGGTAAAGAGTTTTAAAATGACCAAGAAGTTGGACTTTGGAATGATCATTCATATTCCAGCAAAGGGGAAAACAAATTGATATCAATTCATTGTTAAAAGGAATAAAGGAAGATCTTCAATGGGTTCAAATTCAGTGAAACCCAATTCATCCACAAAATAGAGGGTGAAAGAGGGGATTCTTCTCACAAAGAGCGTGATGCACATATGTTGTTGGCCACAACTCGGTGAGGAATAACAATGTGCAATTTGATCACCGTTGTAAATACAACAGAGACCGAGACCCTTTGAGTTTGTATATTATTCTGTGTTTTTTGAATTTACTCAAACAAAAGTAGGATTTAAGTTACTCTTTTCAAGTCTTTGTGGTTTTTATGCTCCTTTTATTCCCATTGTGCATACAATTTATAAATCTTGTGAAGGCAACAGACGGTATGTAACTATAGACTGTAACAGGAAGCACAGTTTTTTTAGTTGAGACATGGTTGTAGCTCCATAGGACTGCATTAATAGGTTTGGAGATTTCGAGGACTTTGGGAGCTCTAACTTCAAGTTCATATCAAAGGGAAAATCAAAAGATAAAATTTACTTAGAAAAGGAGATGATGAAAGAGCCTAGGGAAAAGAAGACAAGTTCAAGTACCAATATTCCTTCATACTCTCTATTGAAGATGGAAGCGAAGGTCAATATAAACCGATACTAAGGTGAGATGTGAACCATTGTACTAATTAAAAATACAATCTGACTAACTACTAATTGTATTCACTATGTTTATTGATCCCCAGTTGCATATTTATCCATTTAACAATAGATCTCTATTGTTATTTTCAGATGTTGGAACACATTGTTTGTAGCCTAAAAAATAATCTATGAAATATCAAAGGTTTGAGAGCTAAAAAATATGGCTCTAATACCACTTTTAATGTTCTTTACACCTGCACCTTATAAAGTGCATAGAATATAGAGAGATTAAGATGTATTAAACCAAAATATGTTGGAAAGAACCATAAATGTTAAGCAAGATAAAGATAATATTGTAGGAAAATAGATTTTATATTATGGGAAACAATGTTCATGAGCCTATTACAATAGGGTGACCATTCACTTGAGTAGATATGCATTAAAATAATTCTCACTAAGGAAATTCTTTAGATAGTCTTGAAAGTCTTTAAACAATATTCTCAACTCCAAAACAGTAACTACTTTACATGGTCGACTAATTATTAAGTACCGACTTTGTAGTGTGTATTGATTAATAAAAACACCCTTTTACATTAATTATTTACTTCTAGTTACTCAATGTTATTCCCAATAAATGGTCATATATAATGCATAACTAACTACTCAAGTAAGAAGGATTAGAAAGGACGCTAGCAATTGTTCTAATGGTAACTATCATTCATTTTGAAAAACCACATACTAAGTATTCCTCAATGAAATAAATAATATAAATAGTTATGGATATGTTACCATATCAACGAGCCTATTATTAGATGATACATTCTCTTGTTCATTTTAGCAAAACTAATAAATGCGAGGAGACTTGTTAGTTATAATAATGCAAACACATAATGCGATAAAGGTAGTCTTCATACATTGTATCGACATGACCCCATGTATCCATTAATATGGGGGTTACGATTCATCTATTATATACAATGCATGTGAACATATAAAATATGGAGTATTAAGATTAGGTTTTTTAATAATAATATTAGTGTTAAAATGATAATAATTATTATTAAGATGAGTATTATTTAGCTTATTATTAATTAACAAGTAGTTATAAATGATTAAAAAAATTGAGTTAACATGGAAGTATGGTTTTCAAATATAAGGATTTAGGCATTAAAATTTTCACATACAAAGTTATTTAACTAAAAATAATGTGAAATATTTTTTAAAATAATATAAATTACAATCATTTGATTTTTTTTTAAAATATTTATGAAACATAAAATTGTATAAAACTAGTTCAATTCAAAAGATAAATTAAATAAGAAAAGAAACTAAATCAATATACATAAATATTCAGAAGTAAAATTATAAATAACTACAACTTAAAAGTTTTGAAATATCATATATAAAATCACAATTCTTTTTCTTTATTTTTTTGACAATATCTTTTTTAATAAAAAAATTTCATAAATTAAAACAACAATAAATTTTGAAATCTCATGTGTAAAATCTCAGCCCTCTTCCCTTATATGCTTTATCATATCTTTCTTAATAAAAATATGTCATAAATAAAGCAATGTATTAAATTCTTATCATCCCATTTTATTAAAAATATGTTGTAAATTAAAGCAATGTACTAAATTCTTATCATCCCATTTAATATAATTAAATATTATAAAAGAACATTTTGAATATATAATATACCATTTTATTAAAAATATGTTGTAAATTAAAGCAATGTACTAAATTTTTATCATGCCATTTAATAAAATTAAATATTATAAAAGAACATTTTGAATATATAATGTACGGAGGAGCACCTTACGGTGTGAATTTGTAATAGTAAAATAAAAATAGGATTATGAAAATTTAAATAAAAAATAAAAAATTGTTATTATGTTACATTTAATTCAATTTAATTTATTATTTTATTTTATTTTTATTAATAAAAATTAAAAATAAGTTTATTAATATATTTTGTTTTTCTTTATAGTAAAATTATATATATGATGATGATTGTGATTAATGATACTAATTAATTTATAAGATTTTATTAAAAAATTATTTATAATTTTTATATCAATATTTATATGTGTTTTTAGGAATTGTCTATTTTTTGTCAAATCACTATGTAGTTCATAAAAGTTTGTTATTATTTTCGCAATATTAGTTTTCTTGTTTATACTAGTTGAAACATAGAATTACTTTTGATTTTTTAAATTAGATTCCTTAATAGTTTAAATAAACCAAGATTGATAAATTAACACAACTACTTAACTTGTGGCAGTTGGTAAACATCCATAGATTACAAGTTAAATGCAGCTAATACTTTATTTGTTACTTGTTCTCCATGCATCAACTAAAAGCTATCCATGCATAAGTTAGTAGTGATCCATACAACATGCAACAGCTAAAAGCTATCTATACATAAGTTACGAATAATCCATGCATCGACTACTTATTATCTATACATACAACTATTACAAACCATTAGATTTCAACCTAGTACTCCACTCCCCAGTGCATATTTAATCCCATGCATGATTTAAGGCCATGCAAACTGATCTCGACCGAACGTATTGTACTTTGTATATTTGGAGTTGAGCTAGATATTCTCGATGTACTCTTAGTTAAACAGGATAAGTAAGTGTCCAATGCAAGATTTCGACAAGTTTACGATAAGACAATGAGTTCTTTATTTAATCCGATACGATAAGATAAAGGGCAACACCAGTTCTTTTTCTCCATTGTCTGCATGTTGAGATTATTTTTAATTGCAAACCCATAATTACTCTGACCAGAATTTGTAATTGAGCGACAGTAAAAAGATTACAGCATTTAATGCTTCTTGCCAACTTAAACTGAAACTGCTGCTTCAACTCGTATTTTCATTATTCATAATGAATGTATTGGAATTTCATTTACTCTCCGATGTCAATGAACTTTCTTATATAATTTTTTAAAAACTTGAATTCAAATCAATTAAACTTAAACAATTTATATATAATTTTTTTTAGAAAGATTGAATAATAAGCTACTTAAAAAAAATCAAAATCTATCCAATTAAGAAATGTAGTGAATTTATATTGTCGAGTGATAAATACAAATTGTAAATTTTTGCGTAAAATTAATTGATTTTAATATACATGTTAAGTTGTATAATTATGGTTTTGTTGAATATCTATATACATTGCTTAACTTGCTTGGTTTACGAGTGAAGCTGTAGCTGAACGGTTGAAACATTGCATTACTATAATGAATAATGTATAATAAATTAGAAGATGGAAATAAAAATTAAAATATTTAAATTTAATGGTAATGAATATTGTTTGAAATAAATATTTTTTTTTAAAAATTGGGTTATTCTTTATTTGCAATAAATTTGAAAATGTTAAAATGAATAAAGAAAATATCTATCAAAGTTTATATTATTGTTTTCTATATTGAAAACTTCATGCCAATTATTTCTTATTATTAAAAACTTCAAGTCAATTATTTCATATTGTTTAGGAGTTAAGAAAGAGAAGAAGACAAGACTGGTTTGCCTCACACATGCTCCTACAGATTCCACCACAGAGCCTTGCCACATAGGATGACAAGTCATAGCATAAAAAAAGCGGATTTAAGGATGTGCACGCATTAACACGAGTGCATTCCTAAGCATATGTGCATTCTTCTGTCTTAAAACAATAATAATAAGCGCTACAAGTTTCCATTGTAAAAGAACACAATCTGTTCTTCCAACGACCATGAGGATCTCTTTCGAGAGCTATTGGTTCTTTGTGACTTCGCTTAAAAAAATTATTTATTTCTCTTTTTCAATGTTTATTTTTTAATAATAAATAAATAAAAATATATTGAATTACTTTTAAACTCAACATAATCCGATGTCATGGATTGTTCACTTAAACAAAACTTGAACCCACCATCTTTCAATGAAAATAGACCAATCCCTAACCTATAACCTATAGATGTAAATGCTGAAATGGTTGTGGGGATTCAATCGTTAAGAAACACGGCAAAATATTTTTAAAACACCAATGAGCGTGCATGCCTTTCAATGGCTACATCATTTGGAGACCATTATTACTTTTATTCTTAATGTTTAAGAACAATTATCTAATATGTTTTACTATAAGGCTAAGATGTTTGATTATTATAGGATGGGTAAGATGTTTGAGTACTATAGGATGGGTTTTGATAGAAACTAGGTTAGAGATATACATATTTTAAAAAAAGAATTAATGATCTTGTTCATTGACCCTAGAACTTGAAGATGCCCTTTAGTAGAACTTGAAGATGCCCTTTAGTGACAAAAAAATTCATTTGCATAGATTGGTGGACCTTCCAACGTTTTATAGAACACTAGATGGATATGTGCTTCATGGTGTTCGACAAACATCCCTGCAATAACAAGGAGGTTCCATTATATTTCCGTTGGAAGTGATGCATTGCATTTGTTTTAGGTCAACATGACAATTACTTTTTTGTTTTAGGTCACCATGACAACTACCTTTACATTGATGAATTCCAAGAGGTGGGTAGTGGGTCTATAGAAGATTGAGAAAATGTCATAGATAACACATTGAGAGGGCCTTTGACTCCTAGGAAGATATTGTTCGAACATTAAGAACCCATGTTAGACTTATGATATAATTTGTTAATAATTTCCTAGGTTTAACTAGGTAGTTGACCTAATTTTGGCCTTTTATGCCACCACTTTCGTTTGTTAGCCATAGGAATGCACTTCGATAGATACTGGATAAGATTCATCCTATTTCCTTCTGATTTTATCCCTATCCTGGAATAGTAATTGCGCCTTCCTGCCTTAGACAGTTTTGTCCTGCTTTTATGCTTTTAATGGATACAGATAAAGCTAGTTTGACTTGGAAAGTTGTCTTTATTTGGCCAACTCGCCTTCCATCTCTTTCTTCACTCCAAAATCCATGATCAATTTCCTTTTTCTTCACTCATGAGCTGCCAATATTGCTTTTTCCAATTCGTGAGCCTTTAGATTGCTTTGGAAAGTTTTTTCCCACCTAGGGGTTTTTTTAGCTTTTAGTAAGCCTACCTCTTGCGAGCTTTACAACTTTCCTTCAAGGAATTCTATTTTCTCTCCTAATATTTATTATATATTTTTGAATATGGTTGAATATTATAGAGATGATATTTACATCAATTGAGTTCTTTCTCTCATGGTTCTACTTCAATATTTCCTCTTATTTTTGCAAATCTCTGAATAATTAGAGTGAGGATTACTTTGCTCATAGATATAGGATTATTAGAATTCTATCATGGTATTGAACCTATTTAGAATTCCTACAGATACGTAACCATGTTTCCCAGTATCGTCCCATTTTAGATAGCATTCTATTGGCCCTAACATCCATTTCCACCTTGACTTTACAACTTATTACAACATTCTACATTCATTGCATTATATCACAATGCGATATCTTCAAGTCATGGTATGGGAGGGGCTGGGACTTCCTTCCATTCAATATAGGATACAAAGGAGAGCTCGCGTGGACTATGTTATTATCATCTTTATCAATGTTCACTATGTGAGAAAGCGCGTTACAGATCAATTGAGGCAAATGCACATGGAAATATTATGGTGGAGGTTAGGAAAAAATCATCTGTGTGTGTGTGTGTGTGTGTGTTTGTGTGTGTGTGTGTGTTTGTGTGTGTGTGTGTGTGTGTGTGTGTGTGTGTGTGTGAGAGAGAGAGAGAGAGAGAGAGAGAGAGAGAGAGAGAGAAGGTGCAAATGACTAGTTTTATATAAACTTATTTATGTGACATTATTTTCTATGTGTAGTTTTTATATTCTGATAGGACACCTCCATCACCTTTAGATACATCAAGGCTAGTGTTCTCATTTCATTTCCCTCATATATAGGTATTGTTATTTTTGAACTTTGAGAAACAATAAACTAATTTTCTTACTTATTGTTTCCATATTTAATATAATTAAATAGAATGGTTCATTATAATATTATTATGTTTCTATAGTTTTCCACATATCACATATTGTAGCCGCCATCACTTTGTTTGTAGACATCACTCCCATTGCAAGTCTCATTTTTTAACATACTTTGGTTATTTTCCATGTCTATGTATTAATTTAATATGTACTAAAAATTTGTATGTGGGTTTTACGATTAATGTAGAGTTCACATCATCCGCCTTTTCCTCAAGGTCCATCATGTATGGAATTCCTCACATAGTAGATGAAAGGAATAGTTCTTTAAATCATTACCCTATCATTGGGATTCATTTCACCCCCTTTGGTGGCCTTCCTTAGATTCTACAACCAAAGGGTGTTTATTTATTCTCACGCCATGGAAGCCCCCATTGGCCTCATTGTTTGATCTAGTCATGCAACAACTATCATTGTGTTTACTTTAGTTACATCTATAGTGGCTTCATCATTGATTGTTTACACTATATTTGCTTGATCCCCCTTTGTGCCCTTAGAGCATTCTCTTTAGTTGAGTGCTCTAGCTCCTGGCCCTTCTCCATGAATGCTTGATATATTCATTACGAGATCTTTAGTTGGCATATTACTATACAACATGAGTGTGATTGATTTTAGAGTTTAGGATTTTTTCCTTTCCTGGTGTAATTATTGTAGGGAGTGATTGCCAAGAGGCTCAACTCACGAAAGAAGGATGCACCCCCATGACTTGCTATCATCTTTTGTAGTGCATTATGCAATATTGAATTTTATATCTACTTTTAACGTGTGTTAATTCATAGAATGCTGCAAAAAACCATATATCATGTTGTTTCCTCTCCATTATCTATAGGGATGTACTACTAGATAGAAGACTCAAGATTCCTCTAGCTCAAAGAAGAGGAAGATCATATCTGGAGATGCACCTTACAGTGGTTCAGGTAGTGGGGGTTAGTGAGTAACCCATTATGTATCTTTCCTACGATCTGTAATTTTTGGCTTGAAATTCCTTTTGTGTTAGGGCATGATCTTCTAGTATTTCATGTTTGGGCCATATGTGCCATTATGTACATTAAACACAATGTGCCATTTTGTAAAAAATAGATAGTTCAGTTTTTTATTATTGTTATGATTTTAAGCTTATGGTTTAGTTTATTTGGTCTTCATGATTACTCATGTTGATGATGTTAGTGATATTATGCTATAATATATAATTTCTATATTGGCATGTGAATGTGTAATTCAACAAAAATCATTGTAGTTTAGATTATAGTAATTTATGATAGTGTGTATTATGTTTCGTTATTGAGGATGAGCAACAATGATAAGGGCATAATGTAAGGTTCTTGGTTGTCAGCAATTTTTTATTATTATTATTTTTAAACGACTATGAGCAAACATATATTTTCCTTCATCTTTTTCTTATTTCACAAATGTATATTCGTGAATTCCGAACCCTAAATGTATTATAAAAGTGAGTAACCATCCATTCCACAAGTTTATAAGCTCCAAGCAATTCTATCAAGATCTATAACAATTTTAAGAACCAGCAAGATCATTCCCGTTCTACTCCATTCCACAATTTCATCCAAGGAAGAATAACATACATACATCTATGATCGCGATATTCTAAATGAGACATAGAATATCCCTTACAATAATCCTAATTATTTTAATAACAAATTCTAAAATAACCTAAAGTCAATAGTATATTCTATTCTACGCATATATGTGTATGATTTCTTATACATATACTTAAGTATTATCCCTCACTTAAGGAAAGGAGGATAACGATTAAAGAGATAAACTACATTCTATAAACGATTGATATACTTTGTTTCAAAGTTCGTAAATATAAGAAGAGAAATTAAATATTTCTATTTACTTTATCTAATAGGATTTACACTTATAGTTAGTTAATAATGTAAATCCTATAATATATAATAACATACCATAATCGATTTTATTCCTTAGAATCCCAAATATATATCCCAATACTGACGTCATTATATATATATATATATATATATATATATTTGTTTTTCCTTGAATTTAAGAAAAATATAACTTAATTAATGACAGGAGTTCGGTACTAAGGTCGCAGTAAGTCTCAATTGTTGGATTCATATTCTATGGTTAGGGATTCACTGGTAGTTGCATTCATATTCTATGGTTGGGGATTGATCTTCACAGGGTTATTTATTTCATGGATTAATACAAAGAATTTCTGGGAATGCGCCATCTCATCACAACATAAACCGTGGTCCCTTACGAGATGGCATAAATGGTAACTCGTAGCGGGAGTGCTTGCCAAATCACACATAAATCGAATCATTCCTCCGATTCGGGCGCATTGGATACACTCCCTACCAACAGGTACAACTAACTCTACGAAGGAAAGATATTAAAAGTTCAACGTTCCGTCCTCCCATCGGGCGGTTAATCGATAACTATTTAAGTATTACTGACGTTAGGTTCGCTTACTCTCGGTGTCCCCAGAACATGTCGAAGGATAGAATTATTCTTAATTTTCAACCATGGTACAATAAACATGGAATAGGAATGCAATACGATGAGGATTTCAAATGCTTACGGAGGAAAGGTTTTGCAGTGGGTTGCTTACAAGCTAAGATTCTGCGGATCCGACCACATATTACTCCATCGCACTAGTACTCCATTGCTGAGAAGAGAGAGTCCTGCGGTGCAGGTCCGCGAGGGTATGTATAGACAGAACCATCACTGGCTGTCATGCGGTGGTCCATAAGGGTTCATAATCATATCTTAACCTTATGCTAGTTTCCCATCGTAGTGGTAGAAGAGTCATTCATCAGTTAATTCTGTAAATCCGGCACTCTAAGGATTTCATTCTGAGTTTAGTGCATGATCAAAATTAATATCTAGAGTATATCTACCAAGTTATAGAGTCCAATGAGTCAGTTAAGAAGGAGTCTGGAGCTGGGGAGCGGTAAAACAATTCATTTTAGGAAACTAGGTTTTTTGGACCCAAAATCCAACGGTCACAAAGTTGGATTTTCTACATCTTGTGGTCGACTATCCGACTATCTCAGTATTTTTTTAACGTCGGTCCGAAATCGGATTAAAACCGACGTCTCGGACATTGTCGGTTCTTCCACACCATCAGACGTCGGATAACCGACGCCGGTCACAACTGAAAATGTCTTGGATCCGATGTCTTTTTGCCATCGGATCTATGGCATACTCATCGGTATTTTTCACTACTGCCGTTGGATAATCCACACCCCCCAAAACTGAAAATGGATGAGCACCGACATCTTTTTGCGTCGGATTTATGGCAAGGTCGTCGGTGTTGTGAACTATGGAGGTCGAAAAACCGATGCCCATCCCACTTGAAAATGGTTGAGCACCGACGTCTTTTGCCGTCGGATCTATGGCAACATAGTCGGTTTTGTGCACTGTGGAGGTCGAAAAACCGACGCCCGTCCCACTTGAAAAAGGCTAAGCACCGACGTCGTTTGTCGTCGGATCTATGGAAAAGTCATCGGTTGTCTTTGTTATGGCCGTCAGTTATCCGACACCATTGAGAAATTTAAAAATAAAACATTATTGTTTGGAAGTGTATGTTGCTATAATTGCAAATAAAGGTGTAGAAGAATTAATTGTAGCAAAATACAATAAGGAAAATATTGGGGGTAAAGGTCGAGCTTGTACAAGAAACTGAAGAAACAATGGAAAAGTTGTAATGGATATATGTTGCAGTAGTGAGTGGTGTTGTTGTAGAAGATGATACTATAGAAGGGAGTGGTGTTACAATGGTGGAGTTGCAAGGAGATGATATTTAATTAGATGTAGTAGTGGAAGATGCAAATGTGAATGTCTTATTCCCATAATGTGTAGTGTGTTGATATCATTGCAGATGAATTTGAAAGTGAAACAAAAGAAAATAGAGTGGATAAAACCAAAGTAAAAATATAGCAGTTGTATCATAATAGAGCAGTTGTATCATAAGAGTTTATGGAAAAGAGTGGAGATGAAGTAGAGAAAAATTGTGTTGAATATGATTGCAATAGAGGAGTTCTTGCATTAAAAAAAAATCAAAATGAGGAGATGATTGAGAAGTCCAAGCATTTGTGGAGTTTGTTGGTTGAAAATGGTAATGTTGTAGAAGAGGGAGGATGGAGAGGTAGTAAGCACGATTAAAAAAAAATGAGAGAGAGTGAGAGATTTGAGTGACTATGGAATGATGATGCATGCTTACCTTTTATGAATTTACTTGTCAAAACCTTGTTGAAGTTTGAAGTAGCATAAGGGGGAGCATTTTAGCATGAAAAAACCAACAACAAAATGTTGACGAAGATGGCAAGGTACAAGGATAATTTAAAAGACACAATATCAAGATCAGTCAATAGGCGGAGCAGTCGAAGCAAATGAACTTTTACTTCATTTGCTCCAACTACTCCCCGTATCATATGAAATTGTCCCGCCGTATCCAACTAGTCTTACCTTGATTTCAAGAGGCGACTATGAAGTCAAACTGTCATAATGCATCGTTTCATATATCTCTGGTTTTCTCAAAACTCTAGAATGAACATAAAGAGGATTTCAATGGTAATATATTCCATATTCCAAACCTATCAAGTGCACTTTTAGGTCAACAATTTTGATGTCTCCGAACTGTGGCAACTCTATGGCCATGATTTTCACCTTGTAAATTGAAGGATTCCTGCAAACACAAACCACTATGTTACGCGAACTTCTTTCAGGGCTTTGTTACATTTGCTTCTAAGATATTTCATTGCTTTGTTACAAGAATATTTTTGACCTAAAAGTACACTTGATAGGTTTGGATGGAACAGATTTCCATGGAAATCCTCTTTACATTCATTCTTGAGTGACTCGATATTAATAATTCCGATTATCACGAGGGGATACATAATGTTAAAAAAGGAAAATAAAGAAAACACATAAAGGGATACGTAAAGTCTACAAAGGAAAATAAATAAAATCTATAATTTGCATCGAAAGAATAACTGTGTATGAACTGAACTAACGAGATTCGAACCTGTGACCTATGTCTAGTCCCAAGGTTACCACCTTCAAGCCTGACCTTATCAATCAATTCCCATTGCCATTTCCTCTCATACGAAGTCCCACAACCATTTCTCTCGACACCTAGTACTCTTCATTCATTCTGCATGCATTTCTCTATACAACGGTCTCAGATTCACTGCGGTTTTTCTGAATTAGTGTCTCAATTCAATATGACCCATGCCCGTCGTCCAAGGAGTGTTGCCAACGGTCTTGAGTTTCATCCTGGAAATGGTGGCGAATCATGGTATTATGTTTCCCTTCAGCTGCAATATGGAAAACTCATAGTCCACTGCGAAGGTTTGTCAGACAAATGTGACTGTTTGGGTCATGCTGAATTGAGAAACCGAAACCATCACATTTGTGAAACAAACCTTCGTATGAGAACTTTGAGTTTGTCATATTGCAGCTAAAGGGAAACATAATACCATGAATCGTCACCATTTCCAGGATGAAACTCTAGACCGCTGGCAACACTCCTTGGACGGTGGGCATGGGTCATGCTAAATTGAGAAACTAATTGAGGGAAAGTGCAGAGGGAATTTGAGACTGTTGCATAGTGAAATGCATTCATAATTGTAACATACCCTTTTTGCTGAAAAAAAATTTATGTTGGAAAGATTATGTTAACTTTTATTGTAAAGTTTTATATTGGACAAGTGTCCAAGGATGATTGTAATTGCACAATATTTTATTATTTAATAAATTAAATAGGAACAAACACCTAACGAGACTGTTGAAAGAGTGTTTACTGACCCCCTAGGTGGAATGGAATCTGAGGTAGAAGGAAATGGACAAGTGGCAGTATCATGATGCAATTAACTAGTTGTTGGTATGGGACAACTCCCTTGAAATGTGGTCTTAGTGCCCTGGAAGGTGGGATTGGAGCTTGAGGCTCATTTATTCAAAATTGAACACTAAAGACCTAGGCAGTCTATCTAAGAGTCATCGAATGATGAATTGAGGTTCATCACTTTTTCTGATGAGGAAATTTACCTTGGGGTTTTACTATGCTTGACCCCAGAGATTCGATGAGGGGATATGCTGAGTTATGATCATGATGTAAGTCTGCTTGTTATATTACTAAGTGTAGAAGTTACATTGGTGAGTGCAGAAGTCATATTTTGAGTGTATAAGTTATATTACTGAGTGCCTTGCTTCTACACAGATTTGATCTACTTAGTGGTTCAATAAGCAGGCTCAAGGTCCAAAGGAAGTAAGTAGTTTTGGCTGCTTCTTCTTGAAAAGGTTGGGAGGAACATGCCTCCTTGGGTGTTTGTCGGCCCTATCTTCATTTACAAGTTCTACTTGTCTTTTCTAATTCTAAGTAGTTAAAATTTCTATCTGTAATTATTGATTTACAGTTTAAAGGATGTTATTATACAAATACATTTATTTTAGTTTCTGACCTAATTAGGATTCTATATAGTAAAGATTATGTACGATGAATTGAATAAAAATATTTCACAGCATTTTTTCCCATGCTAATGTTTCTGCATTGTACTCTAGTACAGAGAAGGAGATTAAGGTAGATAAATTGATAGGCAGATTTCCAAATGAATGAGAAGATTAATACTATTGTATTTCATTATTTTTTCTTACCATAAATAATATATGCTTAGGTTCAGAAATTTAAAGATATATAGCATCACAGGCACTATAATTATTCTTGCTTTAAAGATAAATTCTATGTCTTTCACTTATCATTCTTTCATCAGTTAAGTGTTTAAGGTTCACTGTATTTTTCTTTCACCAGTTTTTACTGAAATAACAACTGCAAAATAATTATTTCCTAAGTACACAGTATTGTTATCTGATGCTGCTAGCAAGTATATATAATCACACACAAAAAAAAAACTCTTTCTATTTCAAACAAATGCATGATTATTTAACACTAAATTTTTATGCACAGTATTCCTAAAGTAGACATTGTAGCAGTCGTGTTACAGGATACACTTGATAGGTATTCATAGATCAATTTCTCTCTCAAAAACAGTATAATATTACACTTCATTTTTATCTTCTTTTGTTAATAATTGCAGCTTAAATAGCTGCAAGGATACACGTAACAAAAACTACAACATTTTTATTTCATTTCTACCTTGGATAGGAATAGTAAAATCTAGAATCTAGGTTCTTCTAAGTTTTCCAAAAAGACTCATATTTTATTTTGTATCATGCCCTATTTCAATAACAGAATGAGTATCATTTTTCTATTGTGTTTTTAAACTAACAAACCAAATAGAGAAAACATAGCATGAGTCATCTGGAAAAATAGCTTACACATATACAAATCCTTTCAACATCATCATTTAAAATAGAATAAGAAAATAGTCACAATCTCATTACATAACCGTGAATAGAAAACATTGAATCTCGGCTCTCGGCCAACACTTAAATTCGACAGACATGAACAACAAGTGACATTTTCAATACCATCAGCTTAGGCACAAAAACGATTATCATATTCATTCCTTAACACTGAAAATAAGAGCATCTCGGCATCAACATGAGACTACCATATCACGTTTCAATTGAATACCATTAATAGTAAAACCATACGATTATCCACCTTCAGAGTTAAACATTTGTTATCATTGCAGCAAAAGAAAACTACTATCAAAGAACAGCGTGTTAGGGTTTGACTTCTTAGCACAAGGCTAAACCCTTGGCTGCCATTATTCCACAAAAACATAGTAGATTGCAAACGATAAGTGTCGCTTTCTTTAAACAAAATGGAGCAATGCTATCATCCACACAAACACATGTCGTATGAAAACACAAATTCTTTCATTTACCAAAGAAGGTAGAAGGGTAAAACCCTCTCCTTTGATTATTTTCTATTATTTTTTTACTTGGAAAACAAACATTACAAAAACAACGATAAAGGGGTTGAGGATTTCATCCTCCCCAAGCTGTCAAACAGCTGACAAGCATTTCGACAAAGATCACTCCTCAGAGCCCATGAAAATATGAAGTCTCCGCAATAATACAGGAAGATCCATAAGTCACCTAACTAAAGCAATAGAGGAATCACCGAGGCTTACCATATTCTTTTCGCAGTTGCCAATTATCGAAACTTAACTATGGGTGCCGGTTGACAAAGAAACCTTCCATTTACACAAAGTAGTGGTCAAAATGAGTTTTGAAAGAAATCATTACATGCAAAATATCAATAACTGAAACTCTCAACAGAATAGAAGATACAAGGTTTCAACTTGAGAACATTACCTTTTAAGATTATCACCGAAGCAAAACGCCAAAAACCACTGCAAACTATAACCATCACTCCACCAGTGAATGCAAAGAAGGGTGGAAAACAACTCTGGAAAAACTACCACTCGACAAACAAGAAAAGCCGAGTATCAAATCAACTACCACGAAGAATTTGTCACTCACCCTAGAACTTTGATTACAAGCTCTCACTATAAAACACCATAAGAGTATCGGCCTTAAAGCTATTAGCAGGTCACAGTTTCGAACCATGGGAACTCACCACAAACACTGGCTATCGAAACCCTAAAGGCTCTCAGCCTGTCAACCTCTCCTTAGAGCCACTACACCGAATTCCAAGCAACTATAACTTCGAAAAACATAGTGGTGGTTAGGGTTAGACCCCAAAGCCCAAAACCCTGTTTGATCAATGGTGGAGATCACCCAAAGGGTTTTCACATAATCCCAAGCAACAACCATAGTAAATACACCATTAATACCCTTAGCCACCAAGGAGTACAGCTCGAATATCTTGGAACCAAAAACACATACAGCTCATCACATTGTTGGACCCATCACCATACCTTCACTCGCCTAGCACCACGACGATGTCCATGGAGACATTCCACTATCTCGGTAGTTGGGAGTATTAAATGTAAAAGAAAATCAAAGCTCCTGCCAGCATGAAACCATCATAATGTTAATTCTTAACCATCCTTGTAATGTATCGATTCCTTGGTAAAATGCACGACTATGTCATGTTATATACCTTGTGTTATGACAAGGTTGTATTCATTTTCATTACTAGGATTCCATAATGTTAGAGGGTCATGCGATGCACACAAAAATATAACGTTATTCATTATTCAAAGGATAAGGTTTAAGCCATTGCATATAGTTCCTACACTAGATTTTAAATAGGAATTTGTATATAATTCCTAAGATAAGATTTTAAATATGAATTTGCAATTAGTTCCTAGGCTAGAAATTGATCATGAATTTGTATATAGTTCCTAGGCTAGAATTTGAATAAGATTTCACAAATAGTTGCTAAGTTAGAAGTTAAATAAAATATTGCATGTAATTCTTATACTCTAGAGCATACAAGGAATTGCATATAGATATTGCACACTAATTGTACTTAGCCATTACATAAGAATTTGTTTATCCTTATAAGTTTGCATGAAATAGAATCTCTCAATATTGATATATGGATCCTATCTAGTGATTGTACAATGTAATAAAAAGGTTAGTATAGGGTTAGAAATTTTACAACTGACATGCTCCTATTTTATAAGCTAGGCTAACTGAAGTTTCTCACCCGATGGCAATTTCAACATTTTATCTCTAAAACCATTAAGACTTGGAGATTATTTAAATTGGTTAGAAACTCTTCAGTCACATGTCGTAGACACTAAAGCTCTTACCTGTAATTTGCGAAAGAGGACGATTCAAATGCTTTAGCACAAATGCTAAGTAAGACTCAGGGCATCTGTGGGACCCCTTCATCATCAAACAGAAGAACAATAGTTAACATTTATAAACTTTATATCGTTGGATCAACAACAAAAGAATTGTAAAAATACAGTTGAGTAAGAATAACATTGAAACATAGATACTAATCATCTTGTCTCAAACATTACCCTTTTAACCAACACAACATTTAGTACAGCAAGACAACATTTAAGCATTTATTATATTTTCGCACAGTTAGATTATGCATTAAAATCTATATCGGAATTTTGTAAATTTTTGTAAATTTTTGGATGTTACATGTGGTATGAGAGCGCAAGTTCAAACTCTAGGCCTGAAATAGGCTCACGCATGCAAACAAAAAATACAAACCAGAAATTTTATGTTACTAACTTTTATTTTTGTACAGAACGATTTGTTATTAATTTGCAAGTATGGACATACCGGAGGAATTAGCAAAGGACAAATCTCCTCGTAATGAGCATAATAATAATAATAATGAAGGAATATATCTTGAATTAAATAACCAATCTTCAGAACTTCTTTGTACTGTAAAATATTTCAAATCTGAGATAAGAACTGTTAAAGAAGAAAATGAACGCATTATGAAAGCACAGGAAGAGTTAAATCAAATTCTAATGGAGAAATACCATCACGACGAAAGAAGAAGGAAATCAGAAGTAAATTTTGATTCTGGTACAATGTCCCACAAACATAAACACAAGAAAACAAATAATGGTAAAAGTGTTAGTTACTCTTCATCTGAATCTGATCGAAGTAATGATAAATCTGATCATGACAACAGTGACAATGATTGTTGTTCCAAGAAGAGGAAGTATAAGCATCATGAACAAATTACTGGAGAATTTAAAAAGATTAAGCCACCAACTTTTAATGGCGAAACTAAAAAGGGTGAGACAGGTGAAGCATGGCTATCTGGAATGAAGAAGTACTTTAATATTTACCATTACTCTTCTATGTTAAAGGCCAAGATGGCGATTTACAATCTGATCAGAAAGGTAGATATTTGGTGGAAGGATATTAAAAGAATTAAGAGCATAAAGGAAAGAGACTTAACCTGGAATATGCTTAAAAAGTTATTTAAGAAAAGTTCTTGTCAGAACAATACTATGAAGATAAGTCAAAAGAGTTTTATGATTTAAAATTGGGTACTATGAACATGAAGGAGCTGTGCAACAAGTTCCTTAGATTGCTGAGGTATGTACCTTACAAGGTCGAAGAGAATGCTAAGGTACAAAGGTTTCTAAGTTGTCTACCTTTCAACATAAAAGACAGGATTGAGAATGATAACCCTTCCACTCTAGAAGACGCTATGAGGAAAGAAAATTTTTGTTTTGATCAAAACAAAAAAAAAGAATGAACAACTGGCTGAAAAAGTAATAAGTCTAATAATTTTGAGCATAAAAAGAAAAGTTTTAATCAAAATTCTGGAAATTTTAAGAAAAATTTTGATAACAGAAGTTTTCCAAGTAATAATAATTACAGGAGTAATGCACCACAGAATTTTACTCCTGCAAGAAATGTACCTAATAACAATAACAACACCAGGTATGCTGAAAAGAAAGGACCTTTGAAGTGTTTTGATTGTGGTGGACCACATTAGAAAGTGGATTGCCCACGCAACAAGAGGATAATAAACAATATTCATAGCATACAAGCAGAGCCAACAGTTGGTGATGTGGCAATAGAAATGCCAAGGATAAATGCAGCCCTAGAAAATCATCAAGTAGACCATCAAAAGTCCATTGTCAAAATCGAAGGTATGCTACAAAACCGATCTATTTCCATTTTAATAGATCCAGGTGCAAGTTTGAGTTATGTTTAACCAAAATTAGTTAAAAGTTGTAAGTTAAAGGTAGAGAAATTCGATAATTCATGGCTAGTTCAGTTAGCAACAAGCACTAAAAGAAAGGTTACAGACTTTGTTAAGAATTGTGATGTATTATTGAGTCAGCTGAAAACCCAATTTAATCTAAATGTTTTACCCTTAGGGTCATATGACTTGTTGATTGGCATGGATTGGCTTGAGCAACATAGAGTAGTACTTAATTGTTATGAGAAATCTTTTACTTGTCTGAATAATGAAGGTAAAACTAAAACAGTAAAAAGAATCCATAGGAAGATTTCAGTAAGACAAATTTTTGCTTTACAAGTTAAGAGAGTTACCAGAAAGGGCTGGAAAATGTTTCTTGTTAATGTTATTAATGACGAATGTTCATCTAATGAAGACAAGTTAAAACTAGAGGATATTCCCATCCTTAGGCACTTTTCTGATGTATTCCAGGAAGAAATTATAGGATTACCTCCAAAAAGGGAACTTGATTTCACCATTGAGTTAGTACTAGGTGCGGTACCAAACTCAACGGCTCCCTACAGGATGAATATTTTGAAGTTAAATGAGTTAAAATCTTAGCTGAAGGAATTAACAGATAAAAATTATATAAGGCCTAGTGTGTCTCCTTGGGGAGCACTAGTAATTTTCGTTAAAAAAAAAGATGGTACCATGTGACTGTGCATCGATTACTGTCAGCTTAATAAAATAACAATTAAGAATCGATATCCCTTGCCCCGCATTGATGATCTATTTGATCAAGTACGTGGAGTAGAGATATTCACTAAAATTGATTTAAGGTCTAGATATCATCAAGTTAGAATAAAATACGAAGACATATTCAAAACCGCTCTCAGAACGCGATACAGACACTACAAGTTCGTAGTTATGCCTTTTGGGCAAACCAACGCACCGAAAGTGTTCATGTGTTTAATGAACAACGTTCTGCATAAGTATTTGGATAAGTTTGTAGTTGTGTTCATTGATGATATTCTGATTTACTCAAAAACTAAAGAAGGGCATGACGAACATTTAAGAATAATTCTGTAAGTGTTAAGAGAATATCATCTTTATGCTAAGTTCAGCAAATGTGATTTTTATAAAGATAAAATACAGTACTTAGGTCACATAATATATAAAGACGGAATTTATGTCGACCCTAATAAGATAAAAACAATTAATGAGTGGCCTGTCCCTAAATATGTAATTGATGTTCAGTCATTTATGGGGATAATAGGCTACTACAGAAAGTTTATTGAAGGGTTCTAACAAATTACAAATCCCATTACTTCTTTGCAGAAGAAGGGGAAGAATTTCTTATGGGATCAAAAGTGTCAAGAAAGCTTTAATAAGTTAAAAGAATTATAAACCACTGCTCCAATTTAAAAAATTGTTGATCCCAATAAGGATTTCATTGTGTGCACTGATGCATGCAACGATGGACTTGGAGGCATCTTAAATCAAGAAGGTCATGCCATTGCTTTTGAGTCAAGGAAATTAAAAATTCATGAAAATAATTATGCAACTTACGATCTTGAGTTGGCAGTCGTGATACATGCACTAAAAATGTGGTGCCATCACTTGATTGGAAGAAAATTCATACTAATGACAGATAGTAGGGGTTTAAACTATTTGTTGGATCAAACAAATCTTAATGCAAGGCAAGCTAGATGGCTAGCTTTCCTCAGCGAGTATGATTTCCATATTCAACACATTAAGGGGAAAGAAAACAAAGTTTCTGATGCATTAACAGGAATCCCAGATTAAGCTTTATGGCAGCAATCAGCACGTTTAAGACAGATTTGGAAAATCAAATTGAAGAAGGAATTAAACAAAATGAAAATTATAAAAAAATGCTTGGTAAACTTGCTGAAAATTTATTTGAAAATTTAATAACAAATTACAACATTAATAAAAAGGGCTTAGTGACTTATAAAAAAAGAATTTATGTACCAAATGTGTCAAAGGTTAAGTTGTTAATTTTGGATGAAGTTCATAAGAGTCCTTATTCAGGACATCTAGGTTATCAGAAAATGATAACTATGTTAAGGAATGATTATTTTTGCCCAACATGAAGAATGAAGTGGTTGAATACATAGCTAGATGTTTTGAATGTCAGACCATTAAGGTTGAACATCAACACCCAGCTGGACTATTGTAGCCATTTCCAATTCAAGAATGGAAATGGGAGATTATAAGTATTGATTTTATTATAGGTTTTCTTAAAAACCAAAAACAGAATGACTCCATAATGGTGGTTGTGAACAAGATAAGTAAGGCTGCTCATTTTATTCCTGTTAAAAACCACTTTTAAAGCTTCTAACATTGCCAATGTATTTATGAAGCAAATCTTTCTCCTGCATGGAATTCGAAAGGTAATTATTTTTTACCGGGACTTCAAGTTCAATGGAAAGTTTTGGACAATGCTATTTAAAGGTTTAAATACTAAACTCAATTTCAACACTTCCTTCCACCCACAAACTGATGGTCAAACACAAAGGGTAAACCAGATTTTAGAAGACATGCTAAGAATGTATGTCAAGGATCAGCCATCTAAGTGGGAAGATTATTTACATTTATCAAAATTTGCATACAATAATCATTATCAAGCATATGCTAAGTTTAGTCCATTTGAGGTTTTGTATGGAAGAAAATATTTTACTCCTATTTCTTGGGGCAACCCTATAGACAGATTAATGCTAGGACCATATTTATTGAAAGAAATGGAGCTAACCGTGAAACAAGTTCAATGTAACTTAAAAGTTTCCCAAGATCAGCAAAAACGTTATGCAGATTTGAAATGCACTAAAAGAGAATTTTAGGTTGGAGACCATGTTTTTATAAAGGTAAAGCCCAAGAAAAGTTCTTTGAAACCTGGGAGTTGTGCTAAACTAGCACCAAGGTATTGTGGACCACTCGAAGTCCTCTCAAGGATTGGAGCTGTTGCATATCAATTGGCCTTGCCATCTGATTCAAAAATCCATAATTTTTTTCACATTTCTGTTTTAAAGAAGTATGTGCACGATGCTGCTCATGTGCTAAATTGGAATGACATACAAGTGGAGCCTGAAGGATATTTTCAGGTGGAACCGGATTGTATTCTCGACAGGAGGGAAATTATGTTTCGGAATCATACCATAGGGCAGGTAAAGGTGCAATGGAAGCACCTTAGCCCTGATGAAGCTACCTCAGAATTGGAAAGTAAAATGCGGGAAACATATCCAGTTCTGTTCTAGGAAGGATCAGATGATGAATAAGCAACATCGAGGACGATGTTGAGCTTAAGTGGGGATGTTTGTAACATACCATTTTTGCTGAAAAACATTTTATGTTGGAAACATTATGTTAACTTTTATTGTAAAGTTTTATATTGGACAAGTGTCCAAGGATGACTCTATATTTAATAAATCAAATAGGATACAAACACCTAAGGAGGCTATTGAAAGATTGTTTACTGACTCACTATGTGGAATGGAATCTGGGGTAGAAGGCAATGGACAAGTGGCAGCATCATGATGCAATTAACTAGCTGTTGGTATGAGACAACTCCCTTGAAATGTGGTCATAGTGCCCTGAAAGGTGGGACTGGAGCTTGAGGCTCATTTATTCAAAACTGGCCACTAAAGACCTAGGTAGTCTATATAAGAGCCATCGAATTATGAACTGAGGTTCATCACTTTTCTTGACGAGGAAATTTACCTTGGGGCTTTGCTATGCTTGAACCCCAGAGATTCGATGAGGGGATATGTTTTGTTATGATCATGGTGTAAGTCTACCTGTTATACTACTGAGTGCAGAAGTTACATTTCTGATTGCAGAAGTTACATTGATGAGTGAAGAAGTCATATTTTTAGTGTAGAAGTTATATTACTAAGTGCCTTGCTTCAAAGATCAATTCTATGTCTTTCACTTATCATTCCCTTCATCAATTAAGTGTTTAAAGTTCACTATATTTTTCTTTCACCAGTTTTTATTGGAATAATAGCTGCAAAATAATTATTTCCTACGTACGCAGTACTGTTATCCAATGTTGCTAGCAAGTATATATAATCATTAAAACAAACATAACTCTTTCTATTTCAAACAAATGCATGATTATTTAACACTAAATTTTTATGCACAATATTCCTAAAGTAGATATTGTAGCAGTCCTACTATAGGATACACTTGATAGGTATTCTTCGATTATTTTCTCTCTCAAAAACAATATGATATTAGTACACTTCATTTTTATCTTCTTTTGTTAATAATTACATCTTAAATAGCTACAACAATACATGTAATAGAAACTACAACATTTTTATTTCATTTCTACCTTGGACAAGAATAGTAAAATCTAGAATCTAGGTTCTTCTAAGTTTTCCAAAAAGACTCATATTTTATTCTGTATCATGCCCTATTTCAATAACAGAACGAGTATTGTTTTTCTACTGTGTTTTTCAACTAACAAACCAAATAGAGAAAACATAGCATGAGTCATCTGGACAAATAGCTTACACATGTACAAATCCTTTCAACATGATCATTTAAAATAGAATAAGAAGATAGTTACAATCTCATTACATAACTGCGAATAGAAAACATTGACTCTCGGCTCTTGGCCAAAACTTAAATTCGACAGACATGAAAAACAAGTGACATTTTCAATACCATCAGCTTAGACACAAAAATGATTATCATATACATTCCTTAAGACTGAAAATAAGAGCATATCGGCATCAACATGAGACTACCATATCACGTTTCAATTGAATACCATTAACAGTAAAAGCGTATGATTATCCACCTTTAGAGTTAAACATTTGTTATGATTATAGCAAAATAAAACTACTATCAAAGAACGGTGTGTTAGGGTTCGACTTCTCATCACAAAGCTAAACACTTGGCTCCCATTATTCCACAAAAACACAGTAGATTGCAAACGATAAGTTTCACTTTCTTTACACAAAATGGAGAAACGTTCATAGTATCATCCACACAAACACATGTGATATGAAAACACAAATTCTTTCATTTACCAAAGAAGCTAGAAGGGTAAAACCCTCTCCTTTGATTATTTTCTATTACATTTTTACTTGAAAAACAAACACTACAGAAACAACGATAAAGGGGTTGAGGATTTCATCCTCCCCAAGCTGTCAAACAGCTGAAAAGCATTTTGACAAAGATCACTCCTCAGAGCCCAAGAAAATATGAAGTCTTGGCAATAATACAGGAAGATCCATAAGTCACCTAACTAAAGCAACAGAGGAATCACCGAGGCTTACCGTATTCTTTTCGCAGTTGCCAATTATCGAAACCTAACTATGGGTGCCGGTTGACAAAGAAACCTGCCATTTACACAAAGTAGTGGTTAAAATGAGTTTTGAAAGAAATCATTACATGCAAAATATCAATAACTGAAACTCTCAACAGAATAGAAGATACAAGGTTCGAACCTGAGAACATTACCTTTTAAGACTATCACCGAAGCAGAATTCCAAAAACCACTGCAAACTGTGACCATCACTCTACCACTGAATGCAAAGAAGGGTGGAAAACAACTCTCGAAAAACTATCACTGGACAGACAAGAAAAGATGAGTATCGAATCAACTACCATGAAGAAATTGTCACTCACCATGGAACTTTGACTACGAGCTATCACTATAAAACACCATAAGAGTATCAGCCTTAAAGCTATCTATAGGTCATGGTTTCAAACCATCGGAACTCAACACAAACACCGGCTATCGAGACCCTGAACCCTCTTGGCCTTTTGACCTCTCCTCAGAGCCACTACACTGAATTCCAAGGAACAATAACTTCGAAAAACATAGTGGTAGTTAGGGTTAGATCCCAAAGCCCAAAGCCCTATTTGATCAATGGTGGAGATCACCCGAAGGGTTTTCACGTAATCCCAAGCAACAACCATAGTAAAGACACCATTAATACCCTTAGCCACCAAGGAGTATAGCTTGGATATCTTCGAACCAAAAACACATACAACTCATCACATTGTGGAACTCATCACCATACCTTCAGGTTGCTAGAACCACAAAGATGTCCACGGAGACATTCCACTGTTGTTGATGTATATGTAACTTCGGAATGTATTTCACATATATGTATATTGTATTCCTATAGAGATGGAATTATTCCTCTATATGGAAGTGTCGTCATTTATATTGTAAGTGTCGTAACTTATACTTGATGGGTTATTAGACCACCT
The DNA here is from genome assembly GCA_027924585.1 of Larix kaempferi. Lineage (NCBI taxonomy): Eukaryota > Viridiplantae > Streptophyta > Pinopsida > Pinales > Pinaceae > Larix > Larix kaempferi. The sequence continues at coordinate 6,533,240 of BSBM01000042.1, read as the reverse complement.
TGTTGGGGTCGGCCCTGTATAAGTCATGTGGGTCAAAGGGTTATTAGAACACCCTATTGGGGGTTGGCCATGTGGGTCAAAGGGTTATTAGACCACCCTATTGGGGATCGGCCCAGTCAGCATTATGTTATGTGGTTAAGTTCGAGCCTACATGAGTTAGGTAAAAAGGCAAGTCAAGTCAAGTATAAATAGAGTGCGGGAGGCACTCTATTTACTCACTCACTTCTCACACATGCACTCAAGGAGGAGTGGCACACTTATGGAGGAGGAGGATCTACTGCTAGGTTGTGTCTATCTCTTATGGTTGGTTGTATCATTGCTCTATCTATCTCTGAGGAAGTTATTGGGGTTTTTCACCTTTATGGTTTTCCCCAAGTAAATCTTTGTGTCTCTTGTGTGCTTGCATTATTGTCTCCATGATTGATATGCTGTAGATATGCTGTACATGTTGTTTTCTCAGTTAAGATCCTAGATCAGATAGAAGTAAATTAAGAAAATTTAACATGGTATCAGAGATAGCCTGAAAGAAGGCATGATATGGCATGTATGACACTTGTTGCACTTACGATGCTAGGGCTTGATATAGCAAAAACCAGTCATCGTAGTACTTTCGCTATAAATCCGTTTTGGCGAAGTTTTCGGATCTGAAGTTGTTACAAGACGAAGATTAAATCTCCAGGTACCTTGTGTTCAAAGGAAAACCTCTAATTCGTTGTACTTTGTGATTTATGATCTGTGCAATATAGGGTTTCTGCCTCTTCCAGATCTGAGTCAAAATCAGGTGACCTTGGGAAAAAGGTCATAACTTGGGCTAGGAAGCTCCAAATGAAATTTCGTAAAAAGTGACAGGTAGTACACAGACTGTACTATCTCAGAAAAAATCTTCAGAGGCCGAAGGTGAACCAATGACACGTGGCACGCCGTACAAGTTCGCTCTCTTGTATTATCCCATAAACAGGTCACATTGTGACACTTGGCATAACTCTCTCTCAGAGAGTCCAATTGAAATAAGACCTATCAGGATGGAAAGACAACAGGCCAAGCTATCTCAAAAAACGTTTTCAGAGGCCGAAGTTCAAACAGTGACACGTGGCACACTGTACAAGTTCGCACTCCTGTATTATCCCAAAACAGGTCATGTTGCGACATTTGCCATAACTCTCTCTCAGAGAATCCAATTGAGGTCAGACCTGTCAGGATGGAAAGGTAACAGGTTAGGCTATCTCAGGAAGCTTTTTTCAGACCCCGTGGATCAAAAATTTCAGATTTACACCAGAAACAATCAGGTACATATTTCTATCAAAACAGAATTATTTTTGAGTACCTTCATTCACGGCTTCCGGAATTTAGGGCTTTGAAGAAAGTTGAAATTTTTGTAATCGGAGACCACGGCTGAATGCTACTCATCAAAATAAAAATTTAGATACCAATATCAGAATTTTTGGTTGGGAAGAAGGCCGGGTTTGATTAGACCCTAGTTCGGGACTTTGATCAGAAAAGTGGAAAATTAGGGCTTCTGTAAAAATGGGAATTTTTGAAATCTGTGACCACGGCTGGAAGCTCCTCAGAAAAATAGAAGCTTAGAGCTTTGTTTCAAACCTTTTGATGGGGAAAAAGAGTGGGTTTCATCAAACCCCAGTTTAGGGTCACGTCCAGTGAATCCGAAAGTTTCAAAGGAAAAATTGAGGAGTGAAACTTTGCAGTTTTCAAATTCTGAATATACCAGTTTGATCAGCTCATCAAGGCACATATTTCTATCCTTTCAGAAGTTTGAAATTCAAAGTTTGAATTTTGGGGTTTCTCTGACAAACCCTTATCCAGCTCTAGTTCCAGTTCTTGCAAATCAAGTGGATTGGGTTAATCCTAGAAGAAGATGGATTGGTCACCTGCATAAGTAAAGAAGTTCCTGTTTCAGAGGGAGATGAGGCTAAGGCTTTACATAAGGAGATTACAAGCGATCTCGACAGATATGACTCATCAAGGTATGTTTTGAGATTTGTTCATGATTAATTTTATGGTATGTTTGTCTTCATGTTATTACGGTTAGTACAATCTTGATTTTAGACTTGTCATATCACCTTAATAAAACTATGAATGCATGATAGAAAATATTCATTGATTAGGGTGTTGACACTTATAATTGTACTAATGCATTATGGTGTTGTATGAGGTTTATGTTGTCTACTAACATGAAAGGTACACCAAGAAAGACAAATCATGTTTTGGTCCAAGAACATATGGTCATGATAACATGAGGACAAAGATTCATCCATTGTCATGGATCTCATAGAAGATCCATTTACGAGGTATGTATAACTTGGTTTTGTAATGGTTAACATATGAGACATGCAGGTTACTAGCACAAGTCACTGAAGAGAACCAAAAGACATTATGCGGGTATGTTAGACACAAACTAGCTAGCATGCTAATCCAGGTATGTTTTTCCTATATCAAGCTAGAATCCTACCTTGGTTTAGGATCTTATACTGTTGTGTTGTTGATAATGATTACTCATGAAGTCATAAGTTTGAATAATCATGGTTGTATGCATATTATGTTTCTTACCATAATTGATGATTTGACTAACCATAAGAATTCCACATAAACCTTGAATGCTAATGCTTATTACTCTGTTTGAAATGATCATGACTATACATGCTTGAAATTATTATGTTTTAATAGTATACTAATGAATGTATGATTTTATATGAAATCACAAGGATAACACAATCATGATACTAATAAGCATGCATAGGGACCAAGGATGAATATGAGTTCAAGAACAGGTAATTCGGGAAGCAAAGATCAAGAGGGAGCACACTCCAATTGCTCCTGCAAGAAAGCAAAGGAGCACATTCCAGTTGTTCCTGCAAGAAAGCAAAGGAGCACACTCCAGTTGTTCCTGCAAGAAAGAAAAGGAGCACACTTCAGTAGTTTCTGCAAGGATGTAGATATTCAGAGGGAGTTGACCATCTTTCTACATTCCACAACAGAAAGGTGTAGAAGAAGCTACTTCAAATTAGGACTCCAACAGCTCCTGCAAGGAAGCAAAGACTCAGAGGGAGTCCACCCAACGAACAAAGAAAGATAAGTATTTTAATCATCATTTCTTGCATACTTGTTTGTTTAAATAATACTGTTCAATAATGTATACACTGATGTTCCTAGAATTAGGTTGTGTATTATGCATATTAGAATAGTTGCATTGATGAACAGTATACTACTAATATACATGGGTAAGTGGCCTATGGCACTGTACAACATTCCATTGCTACTTATCTAGAATGAAACCTCTTTGCTGACATGTTGGGACTTGTGCACACTCTTAACAATGTTCTGGTAGAGATAGGAAGGCATCTAGAAAGTTACGGGATATGGATAAATGTCGTATTGAAGCATTGGCTAAGATAATTGCATGACTGTATGACATATTTCTTTATGTGTAAGAATTTGTTCTGAAAACTATGAGATGTTTCTAATCATGCAATTTAACCTGTTTTGTAGGAAAGACCGTATATGTTCACCTACAAAAGGACTACAACATTTGTTCCAGCAACAAAGATATCTATTGAATATATTGAAGTTCCCAAGATCTGGGATGAAGAAATGGAATGCCATGATCCGTCGATCATGAAGAATGATGTTTGGGTTGCAGTCCCAAGACATGAAGGGAAGTTTGTTATGACTTCCAAATGGAACTATCTGATCAAGCATATTGCAGATGGCAGCATTGAGAAATATAAAAGTGATGAAATAGAAGATGCACCAGATGGATTTTAAGACAGCATGGTATAGTCAAATATGTGTGCAAAACTTGGTATGGTAGGATAGACAGCTTTCTATCCAATTTGGGCTTTACCAAGAATAAAGCGGATTCCAACCTTTACTACAAGGTTGAGGAAGGCAATCCAGTGATACTACTTTTGTATGCGGATAACCTGTTTGTTACAGATGAAGATAGATTGATTGCCGACATGCGGCGGAAGCTTACTACCAAGTTCGAGATGAAGAACTTGGGGATGATACACTATTTATTTTTTGGCATGGAGGTGTGGCAGAGTGATGGAATCTTCCTTGGACAAGGGAAGTATGCAGTAGAGATCCTGAAGAGGTTCGGGATGATGGATTGCAAGGCCATGCCCACACCTAGGGCATCAAATCTGAAGCTTCTATGTGATGCTTCATCTGAGCCGATTGATGTCTCTATGTATCGTCAGATGATTGGGTCCTTGATGTACCTGACGAACACGAGACCAGACATTTGCTTTGCTATGAACACATTGAGCCAGTTCCTGACGGATCCGAGGAGTGTTCACCTGGTTGCTGTAAAGCATGTTCTGAGGTACCTGAAGGGTACAGTGGATTATGGGCTCAGGTATGAGGTGAATCAAAAGTTTAACCTGCAGGGTTATGTTGATTCAGATTGGGCCGGCAATGCTGCAGATAGGAAGAGCACATCTGGGTGTTGCTTCAGTATGGGATCAGGTGTGATCTCTTGGTTTAGTACGAAGCAGTCCTGCGTAGCATTGAGTATAGCTAAGGCAGAGTATGTTGCAGCCTGCTCAGCTAGTTGTGAGGCAATATGGCTACGGAAGCTACTGTCTGAGCTATTTGATCTCCCCTTGGAAGCTACTGGTATCTTCTGTGATAACCAGAGTTGTGTGAAGCTATCCGAGAATCCAGTGTTTCATGATAGGTCGAAACACATAGAGATCAAATATCACTATATCAGGGATATGGTGCAGAGGGGAGCTGTGAAGCTCCTATATGTTGCGACAGACGAGCAGATTGCAGATGTGCTGACGAAGCCACTAGCCAGGGTGAAGTTCGAGTACTTCAGAGAGAGGCTTGGCATTCTTCAGGTCAAGGACACTTCGAGGAAGAAGTGATGGACACATTTGTTGAAGCCATTCCAAGCATGTTGGAAGGAGGATCCTTCACATGGTTGTGGATGTAAGCGCTGGATGATGAGCATCAGGATGATGTTCTGGTTTTTGCTTGGATATGATCAGTTGGATCATTTTATGTATGTATGTACGCATCATGTGGATGCTGGATATGATCAGTTGGATCATTTTATGTATGTATGTATGCATCATGTTGGATGCTTGGACCATGTATCTGTATATGTATCAGGTGGATACATTGTGTGATCAGGTGGATCATGTATGGTGATATATATCATGTATTTGTATCAGGTGGATACATTGATGATCAGGAGAATCATGTATGATGATATGTATTGGGTAGATACTTGGTATGCATCAGGTAGATGCATTGATGATCAGGATGATCATAGATGATGAGCTTCAGGATGTTGCTCCAGATGACATGCAGCAGGATGTTGCAGTGATGATCAGGATGATCATAGATGATGAGCTTCAGGATGTTGCTCCAGATGACATGCAGCAGGATGTTGCAGTGATGATCAGGATGATCATAGATGACGAGCTTCAAGATGTTGCTCCAGATGACATGCAACAGGATGTTGCAGTGATGATCAGGATGATCATAGATGACGAGCTTCAGGATGTTGCTCCAGATGACATGCAGCAGGACGTTGCAGTGATGATGATCAGGATGATCATGGATGCATCAGGATGATGTATGGTGAGTATCAGGATGATACTCTATGGCCGTGGATCAGGTTGTGCAGATGATCATGTAATCCGGTGCCCTGGGAGATTTGCAGATGGTCTTTCGAGGTTTTGCCTATGGCATGTAATATCGGTGCCCTGGGACATCTGGCAAATGCTCTTTCGAGGTTTTGCTCTGGGAGGACATGTAATTCGGTGCCCTGGGAGATCTGCAGATAGTCTTTCGAGGTTTTTCCTATGGCATGTAATAGCGCCCTGGGATATCTGGCAGATGCTCTTGCGAGGTTTTGTCCTATGGCATGTAATAGCACCCTGGGAGATCCGATAGGTTGGGCTGTGTGCCCGTAATCAGTCCTGGGATGCTCTTGCGAGGTTTTTCCATGACCACATGTAATAGCGCCCTGGGAGATTTCAGGTCGGAGTTGTGTACCCGTAACATCCTGAGATGCTCTTGCGAGGTTTTGTGGTGGACCACATGTAATAGCGCCCTGGGAGATTTCAGGTCGGAGTTGTGTACCCGTAACATCCTGAGATGCTCTTGCGAGGTTTTGTGGCGGGGTCACATGTAATGGCGCCCTGGGAGATCCTACAGGTCGGAGTTGTGTACCCGTAACATCCTGGGATGCTCTTTCGAGGTTTTGTGATGCACGTAATAAGTCCTGAGGATTCCACAGTATGGCCAGTGATGACGAAGACCTGCAGGTGGTGGGCCTACATCCAGTATGAAAAAGGACTGGCTCTGTAGAACTTTCTATGACGAGTAGATTCAGAGATTGATTGAGATAGCAGCAGCAGTGACGATGATGATCACTCGATGCCGATTATCCAGTGACGATGATCCAGAGAAGATGACTTGTGCTAGAAGAACTGTGCTGAGAAATACCTTCCTAGTTAAGAGGGAGTGTTGATGTATATGTAACTTCGGAATGTATTTCACATATATGTATATTGTATTCCTATAGAGATGGAATTATTCCTCTATATGGAAGTGTCGTCATTTATATTGTAAGTGTCGTAACTTATACTTGATGGGTTATTAGACCACCTTGTTGGGGTCGGCCCTGTATAAGTCATGTGGGTCGAAGGGTTATTAGACCACCCTATTGGGGGTCGGCCATGTGGGTCAAAGGGTTATTAGACCACCCTATTGGGGGTCGGCCCAGTCAACATTATGTTATGTGGTTAAGTTCAAGCCTACATGAGTTAGGTAAAAAGGAAAGTCAAGTCAAGTATAAATAGAGTGCGGGAGGCACTCTATTTACACACTCACTTCTCACACATGCACTCAAGGAGGAGTGGCGCACTTATGGAGGAGGAGGATCTACTGCTAGGTTGTGTCTATCTCTTATGGTTGGTTGTATCATTGCTCTACCTATCTCTGAGGAAGTTATTGGGGTTTTTCACCTTTATGGTTTTCCCCAAGTAAATCTTTGTGTCTCTTGTGTGCTTGCATTATTGTCTCCATGATTGATATGCTGTAGATATGTTGTACATGTTGTTCTCTCAGTTAAGATCCTAGATCAGATAGAAGTAAATTCAAAAAATTTAACAACTGTCTCGACAGTTGGGAGTATTAGTAAAAGGAAATCAAAGTTCCTACTAGCATGAAACCATCATAATGTTAATTCTTAACCATCCTTGTAATGTATCGATTCCTTGGTAAAATGCACAACTATGTCATGTTATACACCTTGTGTTATGACAAGGTTGTATTCGTTTTCGTTGCTAGGATTCCATCATGTAAAAGGGTCATGCGATGCACACACAAATATGTAATTATTCATTATTCATAGGATAAGGTTTAAGCTATTGCATATAGTTCCTACACTAGATTTTAAATAGGAATTTGTATATAATTCCTAAGATAAGATTTTAAATATGAATTTGCAATTAGTTCCTAGGCTAGAAATTGATCATGAATTTGTATATAGTTCCTAGTCTAGAATTTGAATATGATTTCGCAAATAGTTGCTAAGTTAGAAGTTAAATAAAATATTGCATGTAATTCTTATACTCTAGAGCATACAAGGAATTGCATATAGATATTGCACGCTAATTGTACTTAGCCATTACATATAGAATTTGTTTATCCTTATAAGTTTGCATGAAATAGAATCTCACAATATTGATATATGGATCCTATCTAGTGATTGTACAAAGTAATAAAAGGGTTAGTATAGGGTTATAAATTGTACAACTGACATACTGTTTTATAAGCTAGGCTAACTGAATTTCTCACCCAATGGCAATTTCAACATTTTCTCTCTAAAACCATTAAGACTCAGAGATTACTGAAATTGGTTAGCAACTCTTCGGTTACATGTCGTAAACACTAAAGATCTTAACTGTAATATGCGAAAGAGGATGATTCAAATGCTTTAGCACAAATGCTAAGTAAGCCTCGGGGCATCTGTGGGACCCCTTCATCATCAAACAAAAGAACAATAGTTAACATTTATAAACATTATATAGATGGATCAACAACAAAAGAATTGTGAAAATACAGTTCAGTAAGAATAACATCGAAACATAGATATTAATCATCTTGTCGCAAACATTACGCTTTTGACGAACACAACATTTAGTACAGCAAGATGACATTTAAGGATTTATTATATTTCTGCACAATTATATTATGCATTAAAAGCTATATCAAAAAAATTTAAATTTTTGTAAATTTTGGGATGTTACAATAATGAATCAAGCAAGGTGGTATCCTGTCGTCTCCCACTATGAAATGTATGCAGAATGAATCAAGCTACTTGAAGGTGGTCTCCCATTGTCAGTTGCACTTCAGGCTTGAAGGTGTTAGCCTTGGGACTAGACATAGGTCGCAGGTTCGAATCTCCTCGGTTCAGTTGCAGCCCTAAAAAATGATGAACATTGACAACGGGAAGCATGTTTCTAATTGTTGTTGGTGTATGCTAGATTAGATGCAAATATCATGCTTCAGAAGCGAGGCTTCAATGGTAAATAGACCATTTTGGAAGGGTTTACTGTGAGGTTAAGGATGTTGATTCCAAGGAAATTAAAGAAAAGGTTAAGGATATTGATTCCAGTGCATCATTTACTCAGCCTTTGAAGTTGTGGAAACTCGAAATTGGTTATGATGAGAAACCAGACATCACAACAAGCTCCAAGAACATGTCAAAATTTAGATGACATGTGAGTGGGTTGTAGAAATTCAACATCATAGCCATTCATTGAGCTCCTCTCTGTTTCGAGATCAATTTAATATTCTCTACTGAACAGGGCCAACCAAAAATCCAGACATCACAACAAGCTCCAAGAACATGTCAAAATTTAGATGACATGTGAGTGGGTTGTAGAAATCCAACATCATAGCCGTTCATTGAGCTCCTCTCTATTTCGAGAATAATTTAATATTCTCTATTGAACAGGGCCAACCACGTGAAGGTGGAATCTCTTATGGCCACTCCCCCCCCTTCACACAACTCTCAATTCCCCATACCCAATGCATATACTTGAAACAAACAAATACATGCAAATTCATTCATATTTCATCATGAACTTTCATCTACCATTCATTCAATAAAGGATAACATTTATTAAACCATTGTTTCATTCAGTCAACACATACATACAATAAAAGATAAAATTCAGTAAACCATTCATTCATTCAGTCAACACATTCATTCAATAAAAACTGGCATTTAATAAAGGTAACAGCTTACTACACTAAATCATTAAACCATTAAGCCATTCATTCATTCATTAGGGCAAAAATCATGGATGATATATTGTTATCAAAAATAATTAGACGACATTTTTCCAGTCACTTCTTTTTACTAGTTTTTCTTCTCTTTATAATTGGTAAATAATCTCTAAGAGGAGCATCTACATCTGGATTTTCTCTTCCAGTTCTTGGTTCGTCATTAGGCACTTGTGGTGATGTCCGCATCCTACAGTGTTGATCTAGACATGGATTTTGCGGCAAGGGGTTCGGATTTGCTGCAACAATGTGAAAATGTTACATCGTTGTATTTTGATATTTTAATGACAGTTATTTCATTTAAAAAAACATAACAAAGGTGTTTTTTTACCGGGTGTGACCACATCATGTAGTTCATGTTCTTTTCCATGCTCAACCTATATAGTTTCACCCTGTACATGCTTTGCAGTTGAAATATGGTCAACTACAATTAATGTTCACCATTTGCAATGCTATACATAAAATTGTAGCATATGAATAAATTTATTACCAGGATTCGAAGCATGATCTCTGATTTGCTTTTCTCCCTCCTCGACATTAGGGGAATCATTGCTTTCCTACTTAAAACAGAGTCAATATTTTTTGTCAAGTATTTCTAATGAATAGATTGAACAAGCGGTTAATCTTCAATAAAGTATATAGATTCTATTTACCTGTGCACCAGATGGATTGGTGTTTGGCCAGACAAGCTTTTTCGGTGTTCAACAATAGCTCCAAAGCCTTCCTTGAAGCCAAGCTTCATGTCTTCCTCACTAGCCTATTCATTGAATCGTTCGGCCTTCATATTTCCATAACGTCATTAATTAACATTTTCCGGTGCAATAAAACGAACAATAATTTTCAATTTATTATTTGTATGCATTATTGGTTTTTCGAAACTTACAAATCGTGCCGCGAAATTGGAATAACAACCAGGCCCAAGCTTGTGCTAATGTATTTTTTGAACTCTTGCTTTTGTGGCCTTTGATGTGTCTGGAAGCCTGTGCAAGTGTTGAAATACATTAGATGTTCCAAGTTCAATATAGAAATATTTGATAATAATAAGGTTTTGAATTACATTGAGGAAAGTATTGCATACCTCCCTGTGCTTGCTGTTATCTTTCGTTCTCTTCTCTGAGCCCTCTTCCTTCCATCCTCCACTAGAGCTCTCCACTCCATTGGTGGAATCATTGGAGGACACTCATACCTAGGGTTTTTTTCTAGGTGGATCCTATATTGGTCTCAGACAACCTTCACATGTATTCCAACCTTTTTCATGACCTCGACTTTATTGAAGGTCTTGTCGCCAAACAGGCCAACCAATCGATTAGTGAGTTCATCATTTAAACATTTTGGTTGTTTATCCCACCTTTCTCGAATGGTGGGCCCGAAGATCCCCAAGCACATGTCATTCATTTGTTTATAGAAAACATCATTTCCAACGAAACAATCATGCCATGATCATAATTAGTTGAAATAAAATGTTTTATCGGTATATTACAATGAAGTTATAAACACTAACTTGATCAACGTATATTAATTACCTGGGACCTTATCGATCTTTATTGGGATGAGATCTACGTCGACCAAAAATGTTACCTCCATTGTTCCTGCGCTAGTGACATGGGTAGATCCTAGAAATGTAGCTAGGTTGATATCAATATTACTAGGATTCTGATCAATGTCGACCTCTTATGGAGGATCCAGTGTACATCGGTCACTAGCGGCCGGTGCGCTCACAGTTGGGGTCTATGGTGTGTCAGAACGTGTTTCCGACTGTTTAGTTGACAACAATGGCGAAGGAGTAGTTGATGCACGTGGATTCGTTTGCTCATGATGCAAAGTCTCTCCACGAGCCTCGCTGGGGCCAACATCGCCTCGAAAACTATTGTGTTTTTTCTAGTAATTCTATAAATACAAACCACTCCTTACACATTCAGTACTATCATATAAAAGAGAAAATTATAAATTCATAAATGAATTATTTTACCAATCAAGATTCCTCAACCTACTTCCAAAGATTCAGATTTCTGTTCCAACAATTCAATCCTTGCCAGGTTCTGGCTTGTTTGCGAAATCTTGATTAGCAGAGAAACGAGTTCCGCACTATATTTTTCCAACAATTTGTCTATCATCTTAATCGTGTTTGTGGCTTCACCAATTACATGGGAATCTTTAACGATCTCAGCCACTTCAGGATCTACTGAACATTCTTCTGATGTTGTTTCATACAACGATTCACCAGGCTGCAACAAAAATATATAAAACACTATTGAGTTATATCATGATAGATTCCTAGAATTATTATATTAACAAAACATATCCATGATCATGATAGATTCCTAATATTACAACTAGGTTTACTTGGTGCCTGGACAATGTTATCGTCTAATCCATAGTTGTCAACTTGCCTTGATCATCAGGCCCCTACAAAAAAGAATTAGAAAACATTATCACAATGAAACTAGTATACACACGAAAAATACATAACAAAATAAACATTATGCTACGTATTATATTGGTACAATTCCAATGGATTATACCTGCAACGTAGAGGATCATGATCCACTCCTCGGATTGATGCTCATAGGTGACTTCCCCCAATCTTCTAATATCTGGGAGCCGCCCCTTACAGATACCTAAATAAAAAACATAGTGAAAGTGATCACCTAAACGAATCCAAAACTAATCATGAGAAAACACATCAATTAAAAACTATTATTAAGTATTATATTTTTACTATTACAAAGAATATGTATACCTGTTGTGTCGAGGATATTGTGACCCTTGCGAAACCGGACTGCATAGAAAACATAGAGAAAATTAGTACATAAACGACATAATTACATAACCTTCTAGGAACGAAACCTGTATACTAATAATGGAAAAACAAAGGAAAAAAAAACAATTTTTTCTTATTACATTTGCACTATTACAAAGATGTATACCTGATCCCTTGAGGAAGATGTACTCCTACGACCATCTGCTGGTGGGTATTTATCCTGATCCCTAGCTTGCGAAGTAAATATGAAAAATTTAAACGAAATAAACTAACGAAAAAATCCTTAATATGTTAAATTCATTAATAAAAGGTTGGGTAAATTGTTATAAGTACCACTCCCATAGTAACCTTTTTTGTATCTACTCAGTTGAAATTGTAATTAATAAGCAACTCTTCCCCTACAGATATTGATTTAATGGCAACTACAAAAACATGGTTTCCTTCACGCCCCTCAAATTCGCAGTTTGGTTACTTAATTGTAGACCCTAGTTGTGTACTGTTTATAAACCCCGCAATATTCCCTATGGCCTTTGGCCTTCCGTCCATGTACAACGTTGCTCCTTTATTTTGATTTTTGTCTTTCAACTCTAAATAGTTTGTTGACAATCCATAGCTATGCATACTTTTTGTAAATTGGACCAAGTGCATACAATCTGTGTAGCTGTAACAGGGTCCAACATACTCCATCAATTCTGTACATGTGTTGTAAGGGACCCTTATGTCATCCATCTTGAACAACCCGAAACCATGTATTGACGACGGTGCTATTCGATATATCCTGTCATTCACACAAAAATTTGTGTTCGGTTGAGGAAGATCCTTGGGTACCCATTGTTTCACTAAATGTCTGTACCTCAAGGTCACCTCAAGGTCGTCTTTTGTCTCATCACCATAGGAACATGACCCCCCTCGACCGTGAAAAAATTCAATGTGTTTATCGAATTTTCTTTTGGTCTTTTGACATCTAGTTGATACAACTCTTCTAGACCTACTGGATGTCTCACTTTCCTCTGGCCTTCCTAAACTCCCCTTGCTCGAGGAAGACAGATCTGACAAATACCTGTTTGGTTCTACCTGCACCATGGATAAAAAGTTTAGATATGACCGCAAGGCATATCGCCTCTTAAAAGGTGACGTACTATAGTGCCTTTTATAATTTTACTTGATCCTCATTCCCTTTCTCAACATGTAGGCATTTAAGCGATGAGGAAGATGATCACTTTATCTTTCTTATGAGTACAAATTCATGCAATTATGAGCTTTCTTTTATTTCTCCTTTGTGTCTTTACTCCCATATCAAACCATCCGACTATCAGCTTTGTCGTCATAGCCCTAAAGTCTCTCTCATCCCATCAGTTTGGGTTCATCAACTCTGTAGATGAAGTCCAGTCACATTTAGTAAGATATTTATATTCAGCAATAATAATATAAAATAAAAATCACTAAAATATATGGAAAATGTCTAAAAGTTTTTATGACTTTCAAAAGTAAGATATTTTAGCTGGTTAATAAGTGTTCAAAAATATTCAAAAACAAGATTTTGTATAATGTTGTGGAACTTGTATAATCTTATTCAAGCATGGTCTTCTTAGATGACTGAAAGTAATTGAATTAAGCAAAAACGGAACCGTAAACATGTAAGATGTTTTGAAAAATTGGAGCTTTCAGTCATACCCCCAACTAATGCTACCTTTGGACAATTACTTGCAATATTGACTTAGGGTATTTAATTCATAACATAGATTTTCAATCATATTGACATAGAGAAAAGTAGGGCTTTCTTTATATTATCATGACATAGTAACAAACACTTTATTTTCAATCTTTATGACAATTTGAATGGACAGGCCCCACTCATAGCCAAATACTTTTGAGATATTTACAACTCATCGGAGTATGGGGGACCATATAATTCTTGAAAGACATTGGATTCAACAACCCATGCCTTTGAATAAACAAACCTCGGGACCATGCGTCTATTCTGATATGTGTGGGTGTCTATGTGGGTTTTGACAAGCCACTGTCGTTCATTTTTAACATAGTACCCAAGGATTTGAGCCTCAGTATGCTTTATCTGCAAAATATATTTGACCTTTTCGAGAGATTCTCCAACTTCCAGTTTTAGATTATAAATAGCACCTGGATCTAATGCTGTCAGGTTGATGCCGAATGACCACCACCAGTCTCTAGTCCAATTAGGGACGAGCCATGCAGGATCCTCATGGATATGTGTCATTTGAGGTCCAAACTTTAGCATGGTATAATATGTTCTATTTATATTTTCTTTTCTCAAGAATTTCCACCATAATTTTTTATATTTTTCATAAGTGTGTATGGTACTGGGAAACCAGAGATGAGCATCTTGATATGGCCATGCTTCCAAAGAACGTATCCAGTTAATACAGTAGTATTGTTATTCTAGTCATAGCCTGGGGTGAGGTGTAGAGCCCTATGTCGAGACTAAGTTAAGATCATGCTATAGGTGAGTTAACCAATTGCTTGCATCAATTGCTTTTCTTAAGGAGTTGTTGTAATTCATCTCTGGTACAATACTAGATCCCATAGGCATTCTTTTGAGTTCTGGCACTAGTCTAATAAAAGCATCAGATCCATGTAAGTTAGCATCTAATACTTCAGCATGTCTCAACTCCCACCTAGGTTTCGAGTCTTGCATATAATCCAACCAACTCATATTATCATTGATAGTACAGATATGATTTTTTTCTCCGGTCCAAGCAGATATTTTCATGTTTACTTGTGGGTTATGGGCCCACTAGATTCCTCTTTGAACTTCTACGCTCGCTTGCCTCATGCTTGCTTGCACCAGGCTCACTTGTTTCAGGCTTGCTTGCTTCAGGCCTGCTTCTTAAAAATTAACAGCACACTTCTGTGTCAAATATTCTCTTGCTAAAAAGTCAGGAATGCTTTTTGCTTTCCCAGAAATGTGCTCATGAACAATACAGTTATAACATCAAAACAATGCTTGCCATCTTGCAAACTTTCCTTTTGTTGTTTCAAATTTTATTGTGTTGTTTAGCACAAATGGAAGTCTAGAGCAATCTGTTCTAGTTATGATAAGGTCATGGTTCAACAAATAAAGTCATAAGTCTACTCAGTTTTCTGTCAGGACACTTATTCTCCAAGATAATTTTCCTCACAAGTTCAATTGAGGTCTAGTTCCACCACTCTTAAAATTCTTTACCAACAAATATAATTTGATTACCAACAATTTTGTCTGACAGGACAAGCCTTAATTGTACCATTGTTCTCTCAAATGTACCATTATTCCATATAACCTGAAAGACCATCATCACAGTAAATGGAAAATTCCACATGGATGATGTGATCACGTGGTCCTCTAGACCACTCCTAAGGTCAAGCATTAGTGGCTCCATCAAGGGGTCTTCAGTCCCCTGAGAAGACCATCTAACTCAACCATCTCAAAGACCTAGGAGAAAAGGATATCACACATCATCAGATAATTGGTAACTGACCATGTAAGAACTCAAAAACCATAAAGCAACCGAGCGTGTAGAAGGGGAGCTAGGAAAAGACAAGGCTCGCAGGCCAAAAAAGCAAGTTCAGAAACCTGTACTGGGACCGATGTCACAGTAAGCGAGCTTGTAAGAACCGCCCAAGGAGATTTTTTTTTTTTTTTAAAACTAACCTTCTTAACTAACTCATAAATATCTTATACTAAGTTATCACTTCCATGCCATAAACTAAATAAATATATCAATGCTAACTTTCACCTTCTTGTCATAAACTAATTTAAATGTAATATAAGTCAACTCTCACTTTCTTGTCCTTAACTAAAATATATCAACCACTAACACATATTCCATGTTAACTTTTACTTACTAATATCAACACTAACTTTCACTTTCTTGTCATGAACTAAATTCAATATATATATAACTGAATATCAAACTTCAATATCTAATTATATTTTATTGGAAATTATCCTTTGTTGGTTACTAATCACACGTTTTACCTTCATACTTTTCAATCCATATTGTCAATTATTGGTAACACAGTTTATAACTTATAAGGAAAATATATATGACCAATCAAGTCCTCTTTTTAATCACATATTCAGAAAAAACAATAACAATCAGATATATATTTATATGTCATATAATTTCTTCTTCTACCATACTATTTGCGAATTGTAATTAGACATATAGTATGTATATTTACATTTCTCCATTTTGTAATAATTTAAACACAAGGTACTCAAAAATAATTCTGAAGCTTACACATTAATCATCACACAGGTTATTAACACAGTGAAATAGATATTAAGTTTCACGATTTGGGCATTAAGAGCAGATCTCTCACATAGAGTTTAAATTTTAGGCGATTCAAGTAGAATTAAATTTTACCAAGACTATACGTAAAGAGTAGATCTCTCACATAGATCAATTTAAACAGTTCAAACAGGATTAAAGTTATGAAGGCGTAAATGTCAAAAGATCTGAAAATTACTATTCTAACTCAAGGGCATTAACACCTTTATTTGACCTTTTTGCAATCCCGAAGCTATGTTCGAAGCTCTTCCATTATGAACATATAATCAAGGACATAGTCCATTTGGGAGATTTAAGCATAAAAACAAATATACAATAAATTCTACATTGGAAAGACATAAATATAAAAATATAGTAAAGACTTATATCCCAGTGTACTCTATACAAACTGTCGGCATTGGAATGGAGGTATGTTACACCTCTTCCACATGTTGGAGAGTG
The DNA here is from genome assembly GCA_027924585.1 of Larix kaempferi. Classification (NCBI taxonomy): domain Eukaryota; kingdom Viridiplantae; phylum Streptophyta; class Pinopsida; order Pinales; family Pinaceae; genus Larix; species Larix kaempferi. The sequence goes on along the minus strand of BSBM01000042.1, from coordinate 6,516,398 downwards.
GAACCGAGTCCACCTGTGATAAGCGCCTCCTTTAGGGTGATCAACATACCGCCAAATCGGATTTCCAGTTATCACGACAAGAAGTCGATTGACAGAGTGTGAAACTGTTAGGTTGTGAGATATGGCGTTGCAGTCTTAAAGAATTTAAAATGGGATCCTAAGAAAACTAACAAAGATCGAAACTTGTTCTGTGCAAAAAAACTAGATAATGAAATTTGGGATTGGAGGATGGGATCAAATATTATTCTGTGCTAAAGATAAATGCTGAAGTTATTTACCAGAAAGTCGATCAAAGCGATAAATTAATCGCCGGTATTACATTCCAAGAAGTCTATCTAAAGAAAATGAACACTTATAATTTTAATGGTGAAAAGTCAATCAGAAAGAAAAATTTAATTCTAGGCACTCGAAAATTAATAGACAGGGTAACTCGATCTGTGTAGTAAAACTGCTTATTTAAAATTTAAAGGAGGATTTCGATAAACTGAACATTGCAATCACACACAGAAAACCAATCTCAAAAGTCGATTTGCGTATAGGTAAATCGAGCACTGAAATTAAGGTACAGAGTCGATCTGAGTACAACCAAGACGATCTGAATAAAGATGAGTACTGTAATTAAAATACCGTCTCGATCTGGACAACTCGTTACTGAATTTAAGATGCAAACGCCAAACTGAGCATTGAAAACTGGGTACGGCATTGAACTACCACATCAATCTGGGCGATAACAAATTGAACGTTGGGTTTACATAAGCAGAAGCTTATCTGGGTTGTCAAAAGAAACTGAACTTTTAAATTTCAAGATAAAAGAACGAGGTCGAAACGAAATTAGAAGAAAATAATTCAGAACAGAGTTTGGACAGCAGGGGTTCGAGATCGAATCTGATCAAGTCTTATTAACTAAACACTATAAATATATGACGAAAAATTGATCTAAATATTTGAACTATCTATGAATTCCAAAAGGCAGAAATACAAATTTATAGATTTACGAGATTTTGTATCCACACAGAAAATAAAATATTTCTCAGAAATTGCTAATCAATACAGAAAATAAATACTTCAAACCTGTTTTCGACGGTTGTTTCAGCGAATTGATGGAGTCCTCGAAGTGGTTTCAACACGATCCAATCCAATTTCTTAACGAAGTACCAAGTGACCCCTCGGTTGACCTCCCTATCGTATCGGGGTTAATCTTCTTCACTCTGAACCCCCGAGTAAATGGGGTCACAATAACACACAAGCTAGCCTCCCGAAAGGATCTCCCAATCCCCATTCCGACTAATCCCAACTCCAAGGATCATAACATAATCCGAGATTATGATGACCATCCAGCATTAGGGAGCAAGAGACCCCTTCTCTCCTTCTCCTCCCTCAATATATAGCAAATTCTTGCGTGCCATGTGTCTGTCCATGCACATATTTAATTTAATTTAATATTTTAATTTCAAATATTCTCAAATACATGTATGCACCTACTTCCCTAAATTAGTGGAAGTTAGATATGGAAGAGTCCTACTTTCAAATTGGTTCTCTTTTAGCTTACTAAATATCTTTATAGTAAGCTGGTTGTTTTTATTTATTTAATTCCTTTTAAATAATAAAAACTTATAAAGAATTTCTTTATCTCATTTATTGAAATCTAAATTCCATTACCAAGTTTAAAAGTCTTAAATATATATATATATATATAAATTTAAATTCTTTTTTATAAAAAAAAGTAGATATGTGCAAACTTTGAAGTTTAACTTTTAATAGGACTTTACTTAATATACTTCTAGTTAAGTTTAGTTTTTCTCTTTTTTTTTTTTATAAAGTAGATAAGTGAGGTACTTTAAACTTAAACAAATTGTTTTTGTTTAGTTTCTTTTTCTATTCTTAATATTTCTTCTTTTCTCTTAAAAAAATAAAATAAAATAAGGAATATTGTTTTATTTTAATTTCCTTTTAATTTACAGTCACTTGAATTTATCTTTGACAAGTTTTTAATCTCTTCAGGTGTTAAGTAACATTATCTTTTTCTTGTCTAGGTGCCTCTTCGGCAGGGCCTTCCAACAGTTTCGTTTCTTCCTTCTTATGGGGAGTACTGCGTAGCGACCAGGAACCGTTACTGCGATCTCTCAACTACGCTCCTTGGAGACTAAGGGATGTTGAGGGATAAGGCTCTCCTTATTGCACACCCCTCAACTGATCGTACTCAACCAAATCATTATGGTCTTTCCCGTACGACATACACTTCCCCGGGTGAGCTGAAATGGCTTCACTCGTGCATGGATTGGTAATTCAAGGTCGACAGTCAGTCATTGTACCCCTAAGTGTTCTTTCCGTTCTTACGACCCCGATAATTCCATTGTGGGTTAGTTGGTAAATCGTCTTACCTGCCACTGCACACACTCAAACGCATATTAGTAGCGCTGCACTATCAAAAATTTGAATCATTCTTTTTAGTATCTCAGTCAGTCGAGTCTACTAAACATTCATCGTTTTAACATTATATCTCTGTCAATCGAGCATACATTATCCGTTATTTCATCTCAGTTAGTCAAGTATAAAGCAAATCATCATTTTCATAATTTCAACATTCATCATTTTTCATTTTCTCAGTTAGTCGAGTATAAAACAAATCATCATTTTCATAATTTCAACATTCATCATTTTTCATTTTCTTAGTCAGTCAAGTATAAAACAAATCATCATTTTCATAATTTCAACATTCATCATTTATCTAACCATTTTTATTTCACATATAAAAATTTAAAGCAATCATTCATGGTCTAAGTTTTTATAATTCCGGGTCACTTCAAACCAGTGCCCTCAATAGTCAAATCAGTCGTAGGTATCAAAATAGTATGATCAGTCATAAGTCTCAAATCATAAGTTTAAAATAATCAAATCAATCATAAGTGCTGAGGCAGACATTACAAAGCTGAAACAAAAGTGGCCAGAATACCAACAAGCAGCACTAAAAAGAAAAAGACCCTCTAAAAAGGTGAAATAGCTAGCAAAACCTCCTAACTAAGAGCTGGAGACCTCAACAAGTTGTATCATTCACAAGGTGATGAAATGAGAGTCGAACAATAAAAAATGGCATACCAATAATGGAAGGATATCCCTCTAATGAAAGGGATCCGGGGTAAATATGCCTAGAAGAAAAGTTACTAAGCTACCTCGTTCATAGCATGTCAGAGAAGGATACTGGCACTTCTACCTTATAACTCTTATATCACCAATATGGTGGCCAGAAAATACAAGGAAGACAATGGATCAATATTCCTTACGAGCTAAGTGGAGTGCAGTATTCCACAAAGTCTGTCCGGAACTAATCCTCGCGGATTACCCCTGAAATGGTGAGAGGCCCTCTCCACAAACTGGTCAATGACCATGTCAATAAATACTAGAGTATTTTAGTAACCTAGAGGACAACAACTATGTCTCAGATGAAAATGACAAGGGGGAATTATTTGGATGCATATCCCCGGTGTCCTACCTAACTACGAAATTCTTTTTATCCTCAAGCGAGGTTAAAGTGTGTTGAGTTAACGAGTTAAATTTTAATGGTTGTATTACTCAGTCGGATGATGGAAGTGCAACTCGTGGTGTGATGATTGACTCAAACCATGCAAATCCATATGAATAAAATAAGCCTTTCCTTTCAATGAATGCTAGCTAAGTTAAGGAGAGAGTTCTTTCAAACTATAACTACTCTTTCAAATTAAATGAATGCAACAAGTATTCAAGTTCATTCATGGGACCTCAAGGACAGATTCGGATATACTCAAGTCATGCAAATGAATTCATCACATAAAACAAAGTGATAATAAATATAAGGAATTGTATATATCCATGTTCATAATTCTTTAGGCACACTTATAACATTCTTCAATCATTTATCACAAAAACACAGTGACAATAGAAACAATAAACTGCATATAAATGTTCATGAGCTTAATAAAAAAATAGTAACCACAACTGGGGAATATCATGATGCTAATAGTGTTATATGATCTATCTCACATGGTTCTACTTCATAATGGGATGGGGCCAATTAATCTTACTTTCAAAACTCATATGGTGGCACCATGAAAGAAAAACATTATGGGGGCTCCAACCTACAAGGTTATTTGAATTTACATTAAGGATGGATTTGTATTCCTTTTGATCCCAACCACTGATATTCTCAATTACGAGCTAGTACCTTAGGTGTGAATCCATACCTTACTCGTGGAATTTCAACCCACCAAATGCTCAAAGGAACCAAAAGATGCCCACATTAGCCTCCTCCAAAGGCTTCCATCAAGATTACTTGTTCAACAAGCAAGGTCCTCAAAGGGGGTTTGCACCCATCAAGATTGTCCACTTTGGAAAATGAAGCAACCATCCATCTCCACCTAATAACCAATAAACGTCTTCACATGTGGAAACAAATGTTGAAATTTTTCCCAAACTAGGGGGATGTTAAGTATGAAATAGTACCCCACACCTAAGAGATAAGTAAGACCTAGAGCCCTACAACTCCTCTTCCTCCAGGAAACCATAAAATACATCTAATTACATCATTCATTATGCAGGAAATAATTGTGAACTTAAAGAACAGTCATTTAGTACTACTAATTACAATGTGAATCGATCTGAGGAGTGTTGCTAGCGGTCTTGAGTTTAAGCATGGCAACTGTGACGAATGGCATGGGTAACCATTTCCAAGATGAAACTCAAAACCACTGGCAACACAATTGTAGGCCAACTTTATTTGATATCGAAATTAACTATTAGATGGTTTTAGATAATTTTGCACCAATTTCAAATGGAAATCAAAATTTATAGGGAATAACACACATAACGTTTAAAATCACTAATAACACACATAGCGTTCAAAATTTATAGGGATCAACACACATAATGGAATTCACTGCTAATTCACTAATAACACACCCAACGTTAAAAACCACAATCAGGGAATACAATTTAAATGAAGCTAACACTGGAGTTGAAAAATTAAATGTGGGGATTCACTTTTCTTCTAGAATGCAAGCATTTCGAAGCAATGCAGAAAGAACCGTCTCAACATATTATTGTTGGAAACTAGAACAGTATCATGAAGCAATGCAGAAAGAACCATCTCAACATATCTTAGTCTTCCTTTTATAGCCAAGCTCCAATCCAATATGGGGATGATCAAGTTTGACCTTGTCTCCCATGTAAAATAAAAATATTTTTTACTAACTACCCATACTCTAAATAGAAAAAAAACAAAACAAAAACCTAATTAATGTGTTCCATGTCTTCTTGCCTTGGTCCCTATACCAATTCCTCCCTATTTGAATGCACAAGTGTTGCTACTTGCAAAATCAAATGTGGAAAGCATGTACCAAACTCATCCTCTAAAATCCACTTAGCCTGCATGTAGCTTACCCTTGCTGCCAACTAAGTGGTGATGATGTCGAGTCAAGTGGTTTGTGTGCATTGTCCACAAGATAGGAGATAGGGAGCTCCTCTTCTAGTTGTGAGGGTTCATATAACTTCAATTGTGATACATTGACCATAGGATGAATACCAAGCTACGGTGGCAAATCTAGTTTGAAGGCATTATCTCCCAGCATTTGCAAAATTGTATAGGGACTATAGCAAAGTGAGTGGAGTTTGTGATGCTTTCCCCCCTAAAAATGTTGCTTCTAAAGGTACAAGTTACAACTAGATGCAATCTCTAATTTGTAAGGGAGAGGAAACTTGATGGTGATCTCTAAGTTCCTTCACATCCTCTTGATTTTGTTGGAGCAGTGCACATACATGAAGATGAATCTAAGAAATCTGTTAGACAAAAGAAGTGGCCTATTGTTGGGTATTGAGCTATTGCAAAGAACCATGAGGAAATAGTAAAGCTATAATCTCATAGGTTGCTACTACTATAGGACAATACCCATAACAAACTTCAAAAGGGGAGTGTCATGTGACTGAGTGAATGACCCTATCGTAACAATGTTGCGATTGTGAAGGGCATTATCCCCTTGTCGATTTTTGGAGTATGATATGAAAATAAATTGAAACAAGGTGTGATTCGCTACCTCTGTTTAGCCATATGTTTGGGGATCAAACGTGGTGGAGTACCAAAGCTTGCATTCTAAAAATTGCCAAAGATATTTCCTCAATTAGACGAGGAAATGAGCATCCCTATCAAGAATGATAGTGTGCAGAAATCCAAATGATGCCCAAACATGTCTAAATAAAATACCTATGGTTTGTTGTGTTGTAATTGTCTTGGTGCAAGGAACAAACAACACCATTTTGGATAAGTGGCAGTCAACTACAAAAGCACAGTCATGTTTCTGGAATGTCATAAGAAGACCAAAAAGGAAATCCCTGGAGATGGCCTCCCATGTCCGAGAAGGAATCAAAGTGATTGATACAACCCAAGCATATGGTGTGAAGATTTGTTCCAACTACACAAGTTGCAACGACAAGCAAATTCATTGACTTGTTGTTGCATGGAGGGCCAAAATAAATGTTTTTGCAAATGTTGAAGTGTTTTATTACTACCAAAATGCCCCTTTTACAAAGAAGAATGTGCTCTGCATGTCAACATAAGCCTGGCATCTGAATTGGGCACACAAAACTGCTAAAGCTTATACAACCATCCCTCCCCGACCATATAATACAGAAATGTAGCTTGGTTGATTGCAGTAGGTTGTTGGAGAGTTGATAAGATGGTTCCAAAGTAAGGATCAGAGGTATATTGGTGTTACCAATCATCATAGGAAGGAACCCACATGTCCAGGATATGCAATTTCTAGGCAAGTGGGTGACTAAGGATATCTGTAGGGTTCGTCAAGTCAAGTAAGTTTTTTTTTTTTTTTTAAACTATTGCTTCAAGAGATCCCATTATGACCAACCCTAACTTATAATTCATTTACATAAGGCAGGAATGTTTACCAAACATGTGTAATCTAACGATACAAAATAATGATCTTCATACTAATAACACATATGTAAGTGTGATGATACATCCATTAACTCTTCACTTATCTGTGGTTGTGCACACATCTAAGTTCATAACTACTCATTAAATCTCTATAATATATCACAAGATAATTTCATTATTTTCATATATTCCTATCATCACGTCCTTCGATTAAATTAATATTAAAATATACATAATTTCTTAAACAAGACCATATTTTAATGATAAATTAATTATTAATATTTCCATGTGTTTCACTTCAATCTAAACAACATAAATGATACCAATACATATAATTCGCTTTTACTATTTCAAAAGGTAATTTGACATAAGAAAAACATAAGCATAATTAGCTTTTGCCCTTTAAATATAATTGACCTAAACTAAAAGTGATTCACATCTATATATTTATCTTAGTCGCTTAGAACCACAATTTGTATTTTACACATCTTCTATTTCTTATGACCACAATTCATATTATAAAACAATTGCAAATATAAAGTACTCTACTGTCAACTATAAATGTACTTTATTTATCATAATTCAATTCTAACAACCGTTCATCACAATTATATATAAATGAATTTATTCTATTCTTTCATATCATCATAGGTGTGTACTTAAACAATTCTAACCACTATCCATGGTAAATAAATATGAATAATTTGAATCTATCATTCATGTCACAATTTGTGCTTTATTTTACTTTATAGTAAATCATTTCTAAAATCAATTTAATAATGCTATCGAATATAAGACGATGCACTCTATCTATCGTAATTCAATCACAAAACATACATTCACTATTTATCACACAATCGTAAATTAATGTCAGCTTCAAGATAGTCTTCACTTCTACTCAATTTGTAACACATCGACACACACCATAACATTCATTATATTACCAACTAATTAAGGACACATCGGCGCCAAGGATATCTATAGCATGCTACTATAAATAAGCATGAAGCACGGTATCATACTACTTATTATCTGCAGATTTATAAAGTTAAATACGTCAACTTCATCTTATTGGAGATAGAGTATAAGAATGGAATTACACCACGGTTACTCTTCTCGACCACTGCGAGGATTCTGCTCCAAGTGTCACTGAGCCATAAGTGCCAACGCCAAGCCTTTGAGGAGGATCGAGACCAAAGCATCGTGGCCAGCAACTAACTCTCAGGTCGGCGAGTTGACTAGATGAGATATTAACGTTGCCGACTGTCTATGGAATTGGAGAGATTTTTAAATCAAAGTTTAATGGAAACTGTCAGCTGGAACCGTCATTAAATACATTGCAGAGATTGATAAATAAAAAAAAGATTCAATTAAAGATCTTAGTGAAAGCTGGAATCAGTCACCGACAGATGTGTGGGAAACCTATGACCTGTAAATAGAACTTAATGCCAACTACATAGATCACAGAGATACCTCGTCACGATTTCATATCAGAAACACATTCTCATTCAATGAAATGAAAAAGAAGACAAGATTCAATAGAATAACAATATCGAATACACTTTAAATAAATCTAATTGAACAGGGTTGTATCGTCCCGTAGTTAGATCTACTGTCACCATAACCGTCAAACAGAGATCCTTCAAAATCAAGAAGCAGAGATATCTTTCCCATAGTTAGATTACTTTTCCTAATGACGTTCAAATAAATTTAAAATCGACGCAGAGATTTAAAGAAGGAAGAAAATTTCCAGGAAACAGAAATGTTCCAATGCCCAGGGTTTAACTTCTTGAATGCCAGATCGATATAGACGAAGATAATTATACAAAAATTATCAATAAATAATCAACTATAGATCTTCACCATTAAAATAATTCCATAGAAATTCCAGATTTTATAATCACACACAGATTTCGTGATTGAATTATAAACTCATATTAGCTTATTTAAGATAAAGAATTCATAAGCAAAAATAAACTAATTGATCAAACCTGATTTCGTGGTCGATCCAGCAATTTGGTGCGAGTACGTTGATGTAGCGTCCAATCAATCCAGCTTGACAAAGTACCGAGTGACCCCTTGGTTGACCACCCTACCGTATCAAGGCTAATCTTTTTCACCTCGAACCACCGAGCTCATAGGGTCGTAAGAACACGCACTAATAGCCTCCCAAAAGGATCTCCCTATCCTCGTTCTGGCTAATCCCAACTCCAAGGATCATAGCATAATCCGAGATTATGATGACCATCCAGCATTAGGGAGCAAGAGATCCCTCTCTCTTTCTCGTCCTCTTTATATAGGAAAAGCTCCTGTGCCATGTGTCTGTCCATGCACATTATTTGATTTAATTTAATATTTTAATTAACAATATTCTCAAATACATGTGTCTCAATGCCTTCAAGGTGCACCTAATTCCCTAGATCCGTGAGAGTTAGGTGTAGGAGAGTTCTACTTCTCTTTTGATTCTCAATTAGTTTACTCAATATCTTTTATTAACTAGTTGTTTTTATTTATTTAAATTCTTTAAAATAATAAAAACTTTATAACAGGATTTGTTTCTTTTAATGAAATAACAATTGAATTTTTTTTATTTTCGAAAGATTAAAATATATATATATATATTTTCTTTTAATTCTAAATAAAATATTTTATTCAAATCATTATTTATTATAATTACAGTCTTTTCTTTTTCTTTTATAGTAATAAGGAAATATTTAAAATAATTCTTTATTCCATTTAAAATATTTTCTTTTTGAAATAATTAACATATAATTCCATTAATTATAAAAGGAGTGAACATTAATTTTTTTTTTAATTTTCAAATTCCTTTCTCGACTATAATAACATAATCATCATGATAATAATAATAAAATATTGAATAATTTATTATTAAATTCTCTAAAACTTTTACCTGTATATTATCTAATTATGCTTGTACGAGTAGTTTTCTTTTTCCATTCTTCTTTTGTCTAGGTACCTCTTCGGCGGGCCCTTCCGACGGTATCTTCTTTCTTTTTCTGGGGAGTACTGCGTAGCGATCGGGATTCGTTACCGCGATCTCTCAACTACGCTCCTTGGAGACTAAGGGATGTTGAGGGATAAGGCTCTCCTTATTGTGCATCCCTCAATTCATCGCACATGACCAAATCATTATGGTCTTGCCCGTATGGCATACGCTTCCCCGAGTGAGCTGAAACGACTTCACCCGTGTGTGGATTACTAGTTTTGGGTCGACAGTCAGTCGTCATACCCCTAAGTGTTCTTTCCGTTCTTATGACCTCGATATTACCTTTGTGGGTTAGTCGGTAATTCGTTTTACCTGCCACTGCACACTCTCGAATGCATATTAGTAGTGCTGCACTAATACACATTTCAACATTCATCATTTTCATTTTCTCAGTCAGTCGAGTATAAATGCATCATCATTTTCTAGCCATTTTCATTTCACATATAAAGTCTAAAGAAATCATTCATGGTCCAAGTTCTATAACTCCGGGTCACTTCAAACCAGTGCCCTCAAATAGTGAAATCAGTCGTAGGTCTCAAAATAATCTGGTCAATCATAAATCTAATATAATCAAAATCAAACACAAGTGCTGAGGCGGGCATTACAATATCATAAACCTGATTGGTACAACCCTTCTTGTATTTAATCACCCAATGAGATTGTTGTATGTAAGTCACCCATTTAAGTTGCTACTCATCTTGGATATTGGATTAGGAGTTGATAAAGATCAAAGGATGATGGTATGTGTGAAGGACCATTTATTTTCCCAATAGACAGTACCAACAATGTTTCAAACTCTGCACTGGTGCAAAAAATTCCCTGTCATAGGTGTTGTAGTTGAGTTTGACATCTGATCAACTTTATGAATAATGGGCCATTGGATGGCCTACCTGTTTAAGCACAGCTGCAATGGAATTATTGGACGCATCACATTCAATCTCAAAGAGTTGTTGGAGGTATGGGAGACCTAGAAGTAAAATAGGAGGCACAAAATAATTATGAAAATCCCTCTTAGATTTGTAGTTTTTTTATGGTTTCTACCTAATCTGAAACTAGGAATCAAACTGAAAGTGAAAACCATGGCCTGCCTAAAATAACACCAATTTCTGTCCTTGAGACAGATGTATGATACCTCTCAAAAGGGAGAAGGGTCACACCATAAAAATATATAAGGGATGAAACGAGACATAATTTCATGGAGGAGAGGAGTATTGGAGTTGGAGACCCTAAACATCAATGAGGAGGTACACAAGAGTCAAAAGAGCCCTAAAATCTTGGAAAGATGCCTAGGGTGCTATACCCTAGGTAAGTGGATGATTTCATGCATTTAAAATATTTTTTCTACTGTTTGAACACTAAAAATACTAAACCTTAGTTTAGGGTTTACAAAGGATGGAAGCCTATAACTATTCCATGGGAGTTAAATCTTGCTAGAGAATTTATTAGAGATAGTTATTTAGTTGACCCTTGCAAAATACATATACACTATGTGGCAAAATTATTAGAAATTACTCCTTGCTTATATAGGCAGAGAGCTCTTGTCTAACCACTCTTTTCCCATAACTTGATTCTGAATATTTAATAAATGCATCTTTTTAAAGAAGAAAAAAATATTTCCTGTGCCTATGTATAATATTTCCATTTCTTCATAGATCCTAATCTTTATCACCTTTCGATAACGTTGGTAATATGGTATAGGAGTTGATTTTGCACTCCCAATTTGTACATACACTGGATGCACCCTTTTAGTCCCTGTGACCTGCTTATTGTGGGCATTCATTGGACATTAACAAAATTATCTCATATTATCTTTTCATATAGTAATGTTAGTGTGTTTTTCCATGGGCATTTCCTCATTCTCTGCCCTTTTCCCATTTTCATGACTCACTCGATGTGTTCTTGTGAATGTTATGAAGAGTCCTCATCAATCCCCAGTGTTAAATGTACTTAATGAGTTATAAGATTAGTACATCTAAAACACTACATTCTATAAGACTTGGGAGTTTCTTTGAAGAAAAAACTCAAAAAAGCTGAATCACAGAAAAGTGGAAACCTTAAGGAGGCTTTGATTGATCCCCTCTATGAAGAGGTTACTTTTTGGTGATTTTTGCTTCAAAATGCAGAGCATGAGAGAGGTTTTGACAAAGGTCCATGGTTCAAACTTCATGAATAGGGCAGGATTATTCATGAAATATTGGGCCACTAGTTTCAATCCAAGGATGAACCATCCTATCTTCCACTATTGTTTGGGTTTGTTTACCATTTCTACCCTTCAAATTCTGGAATCATCGAAATAAATTGAGAAGGGAAGTTGGCAACATATGTCCAAATTTCTATTACTGAATAGAAGTGATTCAGAATGCTCCATTGTAATGGCAATTTTCTATCATGGCCCAAAGAACCAAAAAGGGGTACCTCTCTCTCTTCATTATTAAAACCACCTTCATTTGCTAAGGGGAATGACACATTCCTGTGGTTTGGGGTCTATCATTCCAAGGTAATAAACATTGAAAGCATCCCTATAAGGGGACGGAGTAGGATCAGTAATTCCATTGCATCCCCATGAGGAGAAAGGGGTACCATCAGTAGTTCCATTGCATCCCCGTGAGGGACACGAGTAGCGAAGAAAGAAGGGTTCAATGGGTGGAGCAACCTTCTGTCTCTTGCTAGGTGGATAGTGGTTTCACGCGGGGCTTGCACCATGGTTGCTTGACCCGAGATGAGAGCTACGAAGTTCAAACACAATATAGCTTGACCTGACATGAGCCATGATACGCTGTAATTCTCTGTAGATGTTGGTAATAATAGAATGAGCATCACCATTCAAACTTGCTTTCCCCAAATTGGGTTATAAGGCCATAAATCATACTACCCTACTAGCACCTAAATGAGAAATTCCCTACTCGGTGAGAGCTCCGTAGGTCATGGGTAGTGTGCATCCCTACAGTCACTACTACATATGGTGTAATTTTCCATGAAAGTTGGTTGTAATAGCCATGAATTTTCGTCCTTGTTTCAATGATTGGGGTTTGTTTTTTTCGTGGAAAGAAATTCATGGATATAGGGATGAAACTTCAACTTCGTGTCAATCGCAATGTTTCGTTGATGCCACGTGTCAACAACACCACACTTCTCATATCCACGAAAAATGAATCCTTCCACGAAATTTCGTCTCTAGAGCGACGCACAACTCCTATAAATTTCCACGAATGCGTTGAACCTTCCACGAATATTCGTCGCAAGATACACGAATTCATTCACAATCTTTCGTGGTAGATCCAACATCTGCATGGAAGATGCGTTTATAGTTCCATGAATTATTGTCTCAGTATCCACGGTTGCATTCCCAAACATTCGTGGCAGGTTCAACAACTGCATCGAAACATTTTGTATAGCCTACATTGATGTTCGTCGATATAGGGATGATACCTGGGAATTAAAAAAAAAAAATTGAATGCGATGATACAGTCATAGATTGGTTTCAGATAGAGTGGAAGCACTTCTCATGAACCATCTCTTACATCTCAATCATTCCTTTCAGATCTGTAAACAAGTCTGCTTAATGATGGTTTCCAATTCCATCAAACTTCATCAAACAAATAATCTTTCATTGTATTCCTTAAAGTAGTTACCATTAAGTCTTTATGATAAGCAGTAGCTGAACTAACCACCGGGTCACAATTGTTAAGTTTTTCATCTTTCAGGAAACATTGTCTGAATGGAACCTCCATCCAAAATTCCATAAATATAAATACAAAATGGAACAAGTATTTCATATTTGGAAATCAAGATACAAACATAGGGACTTGGATTGAAACACATGATCAACACAGACCAAACCATTATTTTACCTCAATGGAAAAATTGGGTCAACTCTCTTTTCAATTGAAGAAAATCTTGAAACACTATAATAGTTCTGAAAAGTAGCAGCCTTCTAGTTTTTCTAGAGTGCTTGAATTTTCCTAGTTTAAATACTACTAGATTGTTCCCATGGATGTTATCACTTTGGGAAAAATGTCAGTTTCTAGTGCTTGTAGATAATTCATACAAGACGAAAGCATGCAAAGTGTAATAATCACTCTAAGATTTGATGTCTCAACTGGAACTATGACATATACCCTTGAATTCTAAAATGTGTTCACTTATCTGCTAAGGAATATAATAAAACATGAAAAACACACTAGAATACTTACATGGGTTTCACAGTAAGAAACAATTCTCACATGCCTCAAATCTAGAATTAACCTTTGCAAGATGCAAATTGTCCACACTGTTTAATAGTATAAAAAATTTATTAATGTCACACAACAGTCATCTGAAATTTGTTTTCACAATTAGTCTTCCATTTATTCATCTTCGTTCTCATCATCCTCAAGTGTAAGATCACCAAGCAATTGATGCAAAGGTACTAAAGGAACATCTTCACAATCTGTCATAGATGTTGTATCCACTAACTAATAATTTTCATTTTTGTACAATGCAATATTGGATTGCATCTCCTGGTCTTCCTCGAGTTCATCCAATAACTTTTCAAAGTCCTCTTCTTCTTTCCCCTCCTCTATTCTGCCTTTGGAAGATGGTTCAACCTCCATGGGAAAAGCCTTAAGCTTCCAAGGCCGAGTCTTGCCCCACTTCTTCTAGCCCTTCTCTTCATAACATTTCTTCACCAAAACAACATCTGGAAGATCAAGTCCTTTGTACTTATCCAAATCCATATCATTAGTATTTGCACCATAGAGATCGAAACCAAGAGCATAGTCACCAGGATTCAAAAGATGGCTCGGATGAGTTTTCACGTTAAAAATTGTGTCATTCTTTCCAAAGTTTGAAACACGAGCTACTTGGGCCTCTGCCAATGAATACTTCATACCACCCATAGTATTCAAACCAATATCAACTTCAATATCCAATACAATATATTCAACCAACTTCTTGTTTGAATACGAATTCTCGACAAGTTGTGGTATATATCTGAAACTGAATGATCTCTATTAAACATACATTTGTGTGATGCTTTTGGTCCACTGCTGGATTCAAACCCATGTAAGCTCCATCTAGAAGAGGTTTTTGAATAATCCCCACCGAGGAAAAGAGGGGGTTTTCCTAGATTATACAGTATGCAAAATTGTTTTCCTAGTTTTCCCAAACCAAGTTTTGCAATTGTTTTCCCACAGTGTCTATATCTCATTCTATGATCAGTTCTGGATGAATTAATCTCTCCACTAAAATGGTTTAGTCTCAATCAAGGACTCCCAACTTCATTGAATTTCCTGTCTCAAGGCCAAGGCATAATACAATTAGAGGAAGCCTTTTATCTTCAAAGGGACCATCTTCCCTCAATTAGAAGCAAAGATATGGTTCATTACCAGGGGGCACATCACTTGCAGCCCCCCTCAGGGGACTCACTGCTATAAGATTCCCTAAATGGAGATGATCATAATTTCATGTCAATGGAAAAGACCAGGTAATCAATTGGGTGTCGAGCGAGGAATATCAATTGATTCTTCCTTGCCCTTCCAAGATATATATAATATTTTTATGGTCAACTGATAGTACAATGAACTAAAGAAATGCTAATTTCTTGTGAAAGGTGGTGTTTGAGACCCTGGACAATAGTGAGCCTTCAAATGTTTTTAGATCATTATAGATATAAACCTCACTAGTTTAGTTGCGAGCTTATATGTTTAAAACAAGCAAATACATAATTATTAAGCACCATGTTGAATATCAATACATAGCATGAACAGTGCCTTGAAGGACATCACTACATTTTGCACCTCACAATTTACCCCATTATGCAAATATCCAAATGCATATTTGTAACCACCAAGATAGGTTTTTGTGTCATTTGCATTCAAAGGTAGAAAACAGAGAGCACATGCACATGTGATAAAGTAACAGTGTCCCAACTTCCATGCAGTTAGATGCCGTGATTACAGTGTAGGGTTATAAACGTTTCTTGAATGATGTGAGCAAAAAGTCAATGTGCAAAAAAACATTTAATAAAAAACAAGAATTCCATAACAACCAAGCACCTTTAAGGTAGTATGTGCCTTCCCTGTATTAGTTAATAATAGTGAACACAATTCACATTAGTTCCACAGCACAAATGCCAATAGAAACAATAAAAACAAATTTCTAGAAAAAAGTATTCCGTGGATATACATTAGTCAATCTAAATACTTACCTCTTGAAACCAAGAACTCCAAATGTACAACCCATAAGTTCTTAACACAGGCTCTTTGGTATATTCAAAACTGTTAATAATGAGTTACACTCACAAGCAAACTAAAACAATAAACTATTAATATTCAGTAACATGTAATATAATAAACATATATATCATATAACAAAAATAGAGATATAGTTTAAGATACAAACTTGGGTGTGAAACTATTCTTGAAAATATACTCAGAAGTGTTACTTTCAGAAAAGACTGTTTGTGCCTCAAAGAGGCCAGTCTTCTCTAGGAACCAGCTGACCCTACAAGAGGGTGTGTACAAACCAGAGAGAGAGAAATGATTGGAGTTAATTAGGTCAATGAAAGTCAAGCATAGTACATAACTCAACATAAATAAAGTCACAAAAATTATAAACTTCAACCAAGGCTCAGCATAAATGAAGTGATTATCAGCACACCACAATTGATCAAAGGTGATCAAAGTCAAGTACTCTATAAGACCAAAAATTCAACAAGGTGATATAAAAAAAATGAAGGAGGGTAAATGTTCGCATTAACCACAAGTCAAAGACAAGGCACCAGAAGTCCAATAATAACTCAATCAAGGTGGGGATGGTACAACAAGTATTTAATAACTCAATTAGTAACAGGTAATAAAATAAACATATTGATCATATAACAATAAGAGAGGTATAGTTGAAGATCTCCAAAAATATAACAGCATAGATGTCCATAATAATCTATTCCATCCAAACCTATCAAGTGTACTTTAGGTCAGCAGTATTCTTTTCTCCGAACTGTACCTACAATTCTAAGTCAAGAATACTGCTAACCTAAAAGTACACTTGATAGGTTTGGATGGAAACCATTTTCAATGTTGATGCCACTACCCTCCTTATTGTCTTACAAAAAGGCATGAAAATGAGGAAAAAGACTTAAAATTGTGGACTTCACCTTCAAAGAGTGCCTTACAATCACATTGATACGATGTCCCACAACCATTTCTCCTGACACCCACTCTTCATTCATTCAGTATGCATTTCACTATGCAACCGTCTCAGATTCTCACTGCGTTTTCAATAATATTAGTTAATCAATTCAGTATGACCCACGACCGCAGGCAACACTCCTCGAGCGGCGGGCGTGGGTTATACTAAATTGATTAACTAATTGAGAGAAAATGCAGTGAGAATCTAAGATGGTTGCATAGTGAAATGCATACAGAATGAATGAAGAGTGGGTGTCAAGAGAAATGGTTGTGGGACGTCGTATGAGAGGAAATGGTGATGGGAATTGAAAATTCAAATTAAATTTGCATGGTGGTAATAAACTACACTTGCGTCTTCCATTGTCAGCTACACTTTAAGCCTGAAGGTGGTAGCCTTGGGACCCATGACCCTTATAACCAAGGGTATGCTTCAAATGTGTCCAAACAACCGTAGTACTCTATAAGAGTAAAACTTCAACAAGGTGGTTTTAAAAAAGTTACTCAAGGAGGGTAAATGACCCCATTAAACACAAGTGAAAGGTAAGGTACCACAAGACCAATCATATCTCAATCAAGGTGGGGAAGGTACAACCAGTCATATCTCTCTCAAATGTACAGCCATCCAATATAGCCTAAAATTTCATCATCACAGTATAAGGAAGGGTGGTGGGATGCCAAATAAAAATATCCCTCATTTCTCTCTATTGATCAAATAACAATAAGAGAGGTGCCATTGAAGATCTAAACGTCAACATTAAACCAAAAATCAGACCTGAAGTGTGGGTACAAATATAGTACCTTGTACTATAGAAAATAAAAGCCACCTATGTTACCTTTCAATTTAGCAATATGGTCTACAGAATAAAAATTTCCTCACAATTACCATCGAAATTTCTGACTAGCGCTAAAGCAACAGTAAAAGAATTTATAACATAATTTTGATCTCTATCAACTTCAGCATTCCTGTGCGGTCCCTGTGTAGAAGTTGGTCGTCGAGATGTAAGTTGCTTACACAGATAACCATTGCATGACTGCACAATCTTCTAAACACATATAAAGTAAACAGGAAACACGAAAGCTATGCCCAAGCAATATATCTGAGTTGACACTGTTAAAGGGTATGTATGATACAAAGTATCCATAAACAGACCATCATATGCCTTATTCAAGATATTTATGGGATTCAAACGGTAATGCAATCACCGATATCATTGCATATCATGGTAATGCAATGCAATCACAGTAATGCAATGCCCCTTCTCCTATAACATCCCTCTTCATGTCAATATACATGTATGCATCTCAGAGTAAAATACCTGTTCACATTGGGTTGGCAGGACATAGTGCTTCGTTCCTAGCTCAAACAACCCTGTATTTACCATGGTAAATCCATTATCATGTTCAATTATTGTTTTATCAGGATCATGTTGATTCAATCGACACCTACACCATTTGAAAACGAACAGAAATACCTTGAAGGAGTTAAAGTCACATTGAAAAATGTCTTCCAGATACCCATAGTATCAATTTTCAGAGAGTTCTGGATGTCTATCACTTCTAGAAGAAACATTGGTCACCTCAAACACTACAGATATCCAATAATCCGATGTTTTCTTTATTTCATCCAACTTTTTGATTCGATATCTACATCGATTGCACCACATAGCCTTATGTTGTTTTACCTACAACAAGCCATATAGGAAAATATTGCATAATGATCCAATATTTATGATTAACTAGTGCATGTTTATAATGCCATACAATGAAAAAAATAGTGTGACGTACAACAACATAATTTTTTACAAAAAAAATAGTGTGGATGATTAATATGCTTACCTTCTTATCTTTTAAACCTCTTGCTAAATCAATTTCCCTTTGTGTTAGATTGGTGTCTCCCTTGTGATGTGTAGCTTTAACCAATGAAGCCACACCTTCCCATGATATTCCATGACCAGATTGTTCACATCGTTCGATCCATACCTTCATCCAATCAAGATTGTTTGTGATGTATAAATGAATTGCATCCCACTCTCAACCAATTGCTTCATGACAATAAAATTAAAATTCAATACAAATGTAATAGTAACTTAACAAAGTATATTACACTCTTAATTTATGCAAAATAATGAATATAAAAATAGAATATGTATGATATTATATATACATAAAAATCACCAGTCAAATGTGTTATATTACCTTTCACCTTCCTCGATCTACCTTTCCCCTTCGGGTACTCCCCTTCGAAACTCTTATTGGATTCTGGATCACAAATGCAATGTAAATTGAGCTTTTATGCTAATTTAGGAAGATATTCACTAATATACAGCATGTTTTGGTATACCATATATCCATCCATCATAGAACCCTTAGCATATGATCATTGTCTGGCCAAACCCTTCATAAATTTCAAGTGCCTCTCAACCATCCACATGGACCTTGAGTGCGCAGGTCCACACAGTTCAATCTCCTCAACTTGGTGTATGAGGTAGTGTTCTTGTGCATTGAAAAATGTCGAAGGTAGATGCTTCTACATTTCACACATGAGACGAGAAATTTCTCTCCAACAATACTTTATGTCTTCTTTATGGAATTCTTTAGATGACAACCATCTAGAAGTGATCACATGACAACCAAATCAAGAGATTAAAGAAAAAAAGCAATATATTACGTAACATCATGAATTACAGAACGAAAATCAAATATAAGTTCTATGTTGAATTAAACAAACACAAAGCGCATGGAAAAAATCACCATTTACCTGATATATTTCCCAAGACTATATATTATTTCCTTAACATTGTTGTCGAAGTTGTCCGGGATAGAGAGAGGTAGAACATACTGTAACAATAATATACAGATCATTTCATTTTATCAACAAAGAGTAGACAAATAAAAAATATACCAACCATATTCAGTACTGGAATATGAATTGAAAAATAATAATTAAATCTATACAATAATAATTACCTTCATGAAGACATGCCAATCATGAGTCTTCACCCCTACGAAATCACCTTTCTTTGTTATGATATTCTTCATGTTCGCACAAAATCCGGTGGGAAATTTAATTTTTCGAATGACTTCTTTTACAACATTACTTTGCTGGTCTGTTAACATCCATGGAAGTTAGTTTATATTAATTTTCTCTCCATTGCTATGAAATTGGATGACGTCTTTCATTGCATGGTTGTTATCTTGAATGTCTTTGCAAATTTTGACAATTTTTTCTTTGTCACTCCTTCCATCCAATATTCTCCATAATGTTTCGATCACATTCTTTCCGATAAGCATTGTATCAAATAGATGAGCAATTTATAGGTGCTCATAGTAGGGAAACCTACTGAATTGTCTAGGATAAATTTTCATTCCTCATGGAAGCCCATAAATGCCTTCATGATCACATGAATGACAATCATGAAATTACATAAATTAATGTCAATTATAGTAAAAAACACACAATATAAAAAAATACAATATAACATATCATATACAATGATTCATTATACATACCTTGACGATTTCTATTATATTGCAACTTCCATAGGTGAGGTGTCATTCTTTGGGGTTTTAATGTAGTCTCTTGCTTGCCATCAAACATATGTTTTTTGGTAGTTCGATACCTGTGATTCTTATAGAGAAAGTGCCTATACTCATCAAACACCTCATTTCGTAAGCTTTTTTAACGATGAGATTTGATCTTAGGACCACAAACTGGACATGCAAATTTCCCCTTTGTCTGAAGACCTACATAAAGACATGGAATATCTATGTCAATTATAATTATATACAAAATGATTGGATTATTTAGAAAAACATGTGTGCGTAGTATATTAACTAGTAGTTCGTATAACGTTTTGCAAATAAAGTGGAACTTATAATTACATACCACAAAAATGGGTTAACCCTAGGGCATCATGTATTTTCCATACAATCATTGCATGGAATTGAAATTACCTTTGTCGTATTGGTCTAGATACATCATACATAGTGATGACATTCCATAACTTCAGTAGCTCGTCAATAAGAGGTTCGATATATACATTCATATCTTTCACTTGGTACTTACCTTAGTGATTTGAAGATATAAAAATTATAAATATGAGACGTACCATTTAGATTATATATATTAAACCATATTGCACAATAGAAAAACATTAAATATATATATGACATTATGTGACAAAAATACGACAAATGAGATACCACTACATTAAAAAAAAAACTGCAAGGTTCGTACCTGGAACAATCATCGACAACATTATGTGCCCCCTCTTTATTGTTAACCATGCAAGAATGTTGTTGTTGTTGATAACAAAAATAGGGCACACCGAGTAAACGGATCTCATCTCTGCAAATGGATTGACACCATCGACTGCCAAAGAAATCCTAAGATTACGAGGTTCTTCTTCAAAATGAGGCCATTTTTCCTCCATATCTCTAAATGCAGACTCATCTACAGGAATCCGAATAATGTCGTCTTGACTTCTGTTCCCTGCATGGTAATCCATAAACAACACTATGTTTTTGCACCTGAACATTCGTTGCAGGTGTTGAATAATGGGAATATAACGTAGAACCTTGGGAGGCACCTTTTTAGTTACTTGATCTATACGATATCTAATGATATGACATTCAGGACATTCTGTTGCAAATTCATGCTGATTGTAATATAGAACATGGTCATCGGGGCATGCATGAATTGCTTCATACTGCATTCCAATTTCTTTCATGATGGAAGATAAATCTTGATATGTGCAAGGTAAAATATTTGACGGTGGTAACGAATATTCACCTATCATGCTACAACAAATTAAAATAAAAATCTAGTTAATATAATATAGAAATAATATTAATGGAGCAAATTTCATCCGTAATAATTTGACTTATATATGAATGAACAACAAAATACACAATCATATATATTTTGTGATGGAATATATTACATACCTTAACATCCATGCGACTGATATGTTTGAAAGACCATTCATAACCTTCAAGTTCATTATAAATAATATAGCAGAGAGAAGATTTGTCTTCGAGCCCTCATAAAGGGGTTCGTATGCCTTATCAAGAAGAGGTATATCATGAATATCATCAAAATGTTCATCATTTTCATGATCATGATCATTATCATGATCAACATCCATTCCAACATGAAATGAATCATGGATCAAATTATTTGTAACATCATCTTCAACTATGTTTTCAGTATGATCATCTTCTTCATTAATGTGATCATTAACTTGTTCTCCATTAATATTCATAGCTTCCGGTACTTGTTCTGGAAGCACTTCCTCCGGACAAAGTTCCCTAAGATGTCTTTCCTTTATAATTACATGAAACCATGGATAGATAAAAGTTAATATAAGAAATTCAAATGCAAAATGTAGAAATTTCAAACGCAAAATGTAAACATTTATGTGATGCATTTAAAATGTAACAAATTGTGTACTGTTGGGATGAAAAGAACAACGACCAATTGTACTATTGGTCAAATAGGTGCATCCAAACTATCCAAGAGACATAATAATTGACCCAATTACTGAACAAAGCTACTCAAATATAACCCAAAATTTCTTATACTATACTCCACTAAGGTAAGATAAATGATGCTATAGTAATTTCTATAGAGAAAATATAAGAGAAATTACAACATGCCAATATAGTCATTATTTCTATTATCATGATGGAAAGTGGCACAAATCTAGAGAGTTAAGTGCATTCCCCGGTGAGTGGGTTAGTCTCACTAACGAACAAATAAATGAGTTATTCTACTATCCCTAGACTCAACGTGCACAAAAGAAAAAGAAATAGTATAATAAATATTTAATATTAAAATAATATTTATTGTCCATGTTAATCCCCATCTATTTAAACCATGATCAATACATAAATTTACAAAAGCAATCAAAATAAAAACATATATAATGCAAAAATTACAAATGGATGTTATTCATGTCCCCCCTCAGCGTGCCCATGCTCCCTACAATGTTTTTTGGCTGTTGTGATCAAAATTCTTCTCCTCTTAAAGCCCCTACATTGACTACATGGACAATAGCATTTCCTATCAGTCCTTCTTTCAACTCCTTCCCACAATCTAGCAAGCAATTGTCGATTTTGTTCATCTGGATCAAGAATATTGCTAGTTGAAATTTTATCATAAAGAGCTTGAATGAATATTATCGATTTTATAAAATTAAGCTCCACACTTTGCTCGCTTGAATCTCAAAAACAATGGAAATAATGAAAAACAGTCCACCGAATTAAAAAAACTTCCGCAAACCGTCGCTTGTATAGCAAGCATGACGGAATGTTTCAATATTTATAAGTTTTAAAAGTCATCCTTTCGTCGGATATTCGATGCCTTGAACCTAGTTACCGTTGGAGAATTGATGTCGGATTTCCAACATCCTCGGGTTGAATAGCTTGGCGTTGGATATCCGACATCCCAATGCATAATATGATGTCGGATATCAACAGAGCCGTCGGATATCCGACGTCTCCTTCTATCAATTTTAAAAAGATCATCAAATTTTGAAATTTTTAAGGTGAAATCCGACAACATAGTCCTTCTTCGTCGGAGGTCATCAGATTTTGTCGTTGGATTTTGGGTCCAAATCCATTAGTGGAAGAAAAAACAACTGGGTGTCTATGGAGAGTGTAATGGGTTTTTAATTGGACTCTTGAACACTGAACCTGTGAGGATCTAAATCAAGGGAAATAGATTTGCGATTCAAATATGCAAGCGATGAATATACAGAGTTATCACCTTGTTAACATTTAATGGCTATGGGAAGAGGGACCTGTGATCTAGATCTACATAGAAGAAAAAAAAATATAAACATAGAATTATCGTTGCTGCTATGCGATCCATCGCTCTCATGCGAGGAGTAAAATAATACATGGCACATTTTAATTGTACAAAAAGAGAAACCGAATTAGGAATATGCAATCAGACTCATGCAATGAATGGATACATGGCACATTTTAATTGTACAAACAGAGCAACCGAATTACAAATATGCAATCAGACTCATGCAATGAATGGAGTGATAAGATGAACATTTTATTTTTTAACTATGGCGCAATAGAATTAGAAATACTCTATTTGAGGGGATCCACTAGGAAGAATGGGTGTAGTTCAGGTATTATACTTCACTAACAGAAATATCGAGTATAATATGACTAACCCAACAATTAAATAACTTTAATACTCAGTATAAACAATCAATTTTGTAAATTGACATAGTTTAAACCAAAGTTCACATACCATATGGATCTATCTAACATGGATAAATTTTATTCTTATTATCAATATAAAAATGAGAAGAGGATTAGAAAATTATACCTCTCCCGGTGAGTGATACCACAGTTGATGATGACATCGGATTCGATGCAACTCCAATCCAATGCGCAATTTTCGACGAGCTACCGACAGACCCCTCAGTTGACCTTCCTCTCGAACCCCCGAGCAAAAAGGTTGTAGAGAACACACACTTCGACAACAATTTAGAAATGATATCCCCCTCACAATAATTCTTACCAAACTCACAATAGTAGCACATTCAAATATTCCAAACCATTACGGAAGTCATCCAACAATAGGGTCCTTTCCCCATCTTCTCTTCTCTCTTAAATAGAGAAATTTCCAGCAACACATGTCGCTTCATGCAAAAATACTAATTTATGCAAAATTATTTAAAATAGATATCCACCTAACTATGTGTCACTCTCTCATGAGAGTGCACATATCTCCCACATTTTACTCCTAGATGTCCCTTGAGGCTAGGATTCCAATCTTTAAATTAGTGGGTGTAAGTGGAGTTGACTAGTTAATGACTCGTAGTCTATCTTTTGCTCCAAATTTAATTATTTCTAATTTTTAATTATAATTAATCATTTCATGCATGTAGAGCCCCTCCTCTAGGGTCTTTGCTGTTTAACCTGAAACTCAACCACTTGATACAAAAAGAGATTAGAAGCATAAAGACTGGATAAATAAACTAAATAAATGAATAAACTAGCAAATTAAAACAAACCGTAACCATAACCAGCAAAGCTCGTTTAACCATAGGCGAAGCAACCGTTAGCTCCGCCACCCAACCATAGGCTCATGCTTTCAGTCGCATGGCCTCCCCCGAGCTTGGGTCGTAGATCTCACACACGTTTTTCAGAAATCCAGCTTGGGCTTCCCCTCCCACCAGGATTTCTCAGCCAAACCCTTAGATAGCAGCAAGTCTTTGAGGCATTCGAAAATTACGACAATCGTCCAAATCATGGGCCCTTTACCCATTCCCTAAGCCTTCCTTATAAAGGAAAATCTCATGCGACACATGTCGCTTCATGCATAATTAATTATTTTTAATTAATTATTTAATTAAAACACTCACCCATCCAAGTGTCAGTTTCTTTGGGAAGTGCACCTACACCCCTAAGTTTGCTCTAGTTTGTCCCCCAGATATTTTAATCAACTCCTAGCTTTTAGTTGACTAGGTGTCTAATCTTAGGATTCTATTTTGCTCCTAAATAATGATTTCTATTATTTTAAATGCTCAACAAAATAACTATTCATGTGCAAATGTCTAAACTATTTTTATGCATTTGCCAAGTAATAATCTAGAGTTATTCTCCTAAGTTTTTATGCAGTTTAATTTAACAATCAAACTCACTAGGATCACGGTGCCGCGCCGTTGGGCTCCTGGTTCCTTAATTTTTTAATTCCCTGACATTGCACCACTCCGTCGGGCCCACTCATCCATGGTTTCCATTCCTTGGCATGGTACCGCATCGTTGGGTCCTTGCATCCATTCTTTCCGTTCTCGACAGGGTACCGCATCGTTGGGCCCTTCTGCCACCGTCTTTCCGTTTTGACTTGCGGGAACTCTTGTAGGGATTTTTAGGAATCGTTACCATCCATCCTCCGTCTACATGCTATCTAGGGACTAATGGCGCTGAGGAGTGAGTCCGTTCTCACTGCGCGCCCCTCAACTCGTACGTGACCAGCTCCGTCGTGGCCCACCTCGTACGCCCTCACGCATTCCTCTTGAGCAAGCGGATCAATGCTTATCTGCTCATGCGTGGTATCCTTGTCGGAAGTCGACATCGTCGTCGCTCCCCCTGTGTGTGATTTACCCGTACTCTACGACCCTTCATGTTCCTTTATGTGTCCTTCGGTGAACCGTTTCACCTATCGCTACACACATTTCTCACTAACATAAATCATTATTTTATTGATTTACAATCAATGGTAATCATAAATATACTCAAAATAAAATCAAAGGATTATTTTATTAATGTTTGAAACAGTCGGGTCACTAAACAA
This sequence comes from Larix kaempferi, assembly GCA_027924585.1. Classification (NCBI taxonomy): domain Eukaryota; kingdom Viridiplantae; phylum Streptophyta; class Pinopsida; order Pinales; family Pinaceae; genus Larix; species Larix kaempferi. The sequence continues at coordinate 6,489,984 of BSBM01000042.1, read as the reverse complement.
GTTCCCTCAATGTCTACAGTAGTCTAGGGGCACTACATACACCCCTACTTATTTAGAACTTCGTCCCGAAGTTCAGAATAAATGCGGAAAGCTATGATGCATCTCAGTTGCATCCTCCCAAGTCACAAAGCTAAGGTTGTAGCTGTCCTACTATACTTTGACTTGATCAATCAGGGCTAATCATTAAGCAAGAACTAATCAATCAATTATACCACTCCACATATATAATTTAAATCCTTAATTCATTTATCAATTATTGTCGTCATTCACATCTTCAGGTTTTCCTCAATCTTTTAAGACGTATCAAGGCTCAAGAAACCACTTTATCGAAGTTGTTCGGCTGGGTCACTCGACAAGTGCCCTTAAGGTCCACAGTCATTTTAGGGGCATTACATACACCCCCTCTTATATAGAACTTCGTCCCGAAGTTAATTTTTTTTGTTCTTGTACTTTCGATGCTAGGATTTATATTGATTTCTATTCTCATCTTCATGTCATTGTATTCTATTTTTCTCCAATAATCATGGCTATAAGCACAAGTGGTTCTAATCACTATTTTCTATATCAATTAGAATGGTTCAAATACACCCTCGGGACTTAATTGTATCCTTATGTACTACAGATCCAATAATTCTTTTATAACTGTCAGCACCAAATTAGATTTTCTATACCTTCTAGTCATCTACAAAGGTTTACAATGTCCAAGTTATTTATAAGCTGCATTGCGTCAATAGTCACCCAAAAGTTTATCAAGCCTAACAAATCCAAGCAAGGATTTAAGTCTATTTTGTTATCCTACCTCCAAGAGAAGGTAAACATCATAAAATATGCGGTAAGATATAATCACGATTTTAACATATCAGGAGAGACCCTCAAATTGTCCCAAATCCAAATTCCATAAGACTACCTCCAAAACCCTAAATGTTTTAATAATGCTGGTTCTCAATTAGACAGGATTCCAAGCGTCAAAATTTAGTGACTTAGTCTAACATATTAAACATTAGCTATTATTCTTTTCATAAGTAAGGTTGTGTCCAGGTTAATGATCTTATCACGTCCTTACCTCATTTCATCATTTTCGTTGTCATGGAACTACTTCGACAGACTCATCAAGTCGTACTATATGTGTCTTAACCTCATCGAATCCCATCTTGAGGACTACTCGTCTTTTGTTTAGGTTTCACCATGTCAAATGGTTAGCATCATTGCGTTCATCTTTATCACGTTGATCTTCTCCATACTTTGTTTTACAAAAGTAGATTTGATGGGTTTTCCAAGTTATAATTTCTCCATTATTACCACATCATAGTCACGTCAATTTGTAGTTTCTGATTTTCGATAACGGTGTTGTCATGATGTGAAACATTGTGATCATGTTCGGCTCATGACGATGGTCACATCGGCATCTCGATTTCCAAAATTTGAGTTTGTTTAACCCTCTCGACAGTTCGTCGAAGACTCGATTAGTATATGCATTTTGCAACATTACAACTAAAATTCACCAAGTTGGATTCCTTTGTTAATTGATCATATGGGCTCACCCCTTGTTCTTCTCATGAGGACTATGTATAGAAAGTTAAATGTTACCTTCCATGTCCTCACTTTGTAAGAAAACCCAATGTCCTCCATTTTCTATATATATATATAAACTTCCAATGTCCATAAAATAAAATGATTTTTTTTTTTTTCCTAATTTAGTCATCCTTATATACATATGATAAAATAAGTTTATATTTTCTTCCTCTCCAAAAGAACAATTCTATAGACAAATTATATATATACACTATTTTTTTTTCCCTACCTTAACACACTTCTATAATTGGTAGAATAAATTTATAATAACAACAACCAACATCTTATATTTCTATAATTTCCCTTTTCTTATCTCAAACTCTATTTTATATTTGATAAAAATATTATAGTAACAACCTACTTACCTTTACTTCTCATTATATCTAGATACATTCATACATCTTGTATAAGTATATCTATTTTCTCCATCATTCATTGCCATAATACATACAACCAAATAAATAAAATTTGATAGGCAAATATTCAAGTAAGCACTATTGGGTTTAAAGCCATATATTACCTTGACTAATTTCAATTAAGATTACAATGCAATATGATTCCAGGAATGCATCATATTTAATACTAGAGCTAACGCATACCATGTATAACTAATATATACATGAAAGAAGGAAGGTGTAGCATGTGATGCAAAGTATAAAAGGATAAACAAAAGGTAATGCAAATCATACAAGTCAAATTTTAGGCACAATGCAATAGTCACTGTTAAAAACATATATAAATATATAACCACCCTATTCACTAATACCACATTATTTATATATATATATATATATATATATATATATATATATATATATTAATTCATTCATTCATTCATTCGTCTAATCTCATATTCCTCCTATACAACAAATGTAAACATGTATCTCTACACTTTAAATGTAATGGTGATTATACGAATATGAATAAGTGGTCACCTCTAATTGCTGTGACTAAATTCATAACTAATCCATCATATAATGAAATGTAAGTTTCTATCATACTTTGAATCATGCATATAATCATGAATGCCACTATATATTCAATGTAAAAAGTTAGAATGTCGACTTCAATTTCTTCCCTATCACAACTTATATATATGACTTTTATATATATATATATATATATATATATATATATATATAAAAGGAAAATAACTATATTTCAAAATCCAATTTCAACAAGAAAATGCAACCTTTGTATGTAAGTGACTCTATAAGAAGTAGAATATCCTACTCTAAGTTCTTCTTATCAATATTTATTTATAACCTTTATACATTTTAACAACAATCACTAAGTTTCTAATATGAAATATCCATTTCACTTTTGCCGGATACACAGCATACTAGCACGGTTGTATATATATATTTGTAAGATAATATTTTCACTTCAAATTTAAGAACTACAACTACTTCTTCTAATTTCTTTTATCATTCCTTTTATATATGTATAATCTTATATATATAAATAAAAACAACGAGAAGGGATTTATTCAAGTTATCAATTTCTGAAATATATATATATATATATATATATCGAATAAAATCAGAGTCAGTTAATAATGCCACTCCCACTACCGTCGAATATGGGAATATTAACTTAATCAACGGACGGTGGGTATTTATAACCCATCTTTACTTCGAATTATCTCATCAACTCTCTGATATTGCAGATCGCCAACCCTGATGGTTAAGAGTTGTCTTGATGAGGGCGCGCAATGACCAGGCAGTATCGAACTCCAGGAAATCACATTTAACAGGAAGGGATCTATTCAGCTCCTATCGATTGTATTTTCTTCATAATAGATTTAAGTGTAAATACCACACCTACTATTTTTAACTTCCAAAAGATCATATCATAAATATATAAAAATTAAAACAACTTTTCAATTAACTTATACCAAAAAGTCAACCAAAACAATACCGATCTTATTCAAATAGGACGAACTCATTTAACATTCATATCTTCTTAGTTAATACCAAATACCAAAATAAAATTAAAACACCAATCCATATTCTGAGAAGGAATTAAAGACGCCATTCCCAAACCTGAGACAGAATTAATTTAAAGCTCGAATTACAATTTCTAGAATGCTGGAAAAACACCTATTTTCATATCTAATACCAAATTTATTTACTAGTCAAATACAAATTTCTACAAGCAGGAAGAACGCCTATCTTCTTAACCGATACAAAATTAATTAATGGTCAAATAAAATTTTCTATAATACTGGAAAAAAAGCCCAAATTCATAATTGGTACAAAATCATTTAATATTCAGAACACCAATTTTTTTTACAACTGGGAGAACGCCTATCTTCTTTAACTGATACAGAGTTAATCAATGGTCAAATGCAAAAAAAAAAAAAATTATAATGCTGGAAAAACGTCCAAATGCCTAACTGATACAAAATCATTAATATTCAGAATATCAATTTTTACATCTCGGAGAACGCCTATCTTCTTTAACTGATACAGAGTTAATCAATGGTCAAATGCAAAATTTTTTTTTCTTAAATGCTGGAAAAACGCCCAATCGCCAGATTTGCAACGCTATCAATCCAAAATCCAAATCGAATTTTAACAAAAGGAAATAGTTACAAATAGAATCGATTTCTTCATTTAGATCTGGGAAGACAGTTACAATTTCAAGTCTATTTCTCAGACGCGTTTGGATCGAAATCGTAAAGTAATAAAACAATTCTTCATCGAGATCTGGGTTGGGATCGTGAGATAGATGGAACATGTAATTGCTGGATTCGAAACCAAAACACGATGAATTTCAGAACTAAAATCGATTTCCACAGATTAACTTAGAATCGAATTCATAGAGGAAAAGACAGAGTCAACCATTCTAGATCGGTTTTAAAATTTGGAATCGAAATAAAAAAGGAGAGTTACAGCTTCGGAATCGACTTCAGCATTAAAATGCAGAGGCAGTTTGATTGAACCGAATTAGAATACCGAGACCATATTCATCCTGACAGAACAGAGTATTGATATTTTGCAGGGTTCAACAAAATAAAATTCACACCGTCGGCATTCAGGAGTTGACTCACATTTCATCATAAAAGATTACGGAGATAACAATAAATGAAATCGATTTCTCGACACAGAATGGATCTGAAGGCGTTGCGTTGATGCAGCATCAATAATCAATTTCTTAATAAAACTATGCATGGGAAATTAATGATATAACAGCATTCCCTGCTCGACAGCCGTGAGCATCTCCCTCCAGGTGTCGACGCACCTCAGCAGCAGCGATCGGGTCCAGAAATTGTGCAGGGTGGGTTCTATTCTCAGAATCTGCGGATCCTTAAACTTAGAGACAACAGTGAGGAGTTTATGGGTAGTGGATCGGTCTCTGTCGCTCGAATAAAAGAGAAGCATGCACAGAACAGAATTAAGAAGAACTGATGTGGGTTGAAATTTTAGATCGGAATGGCTAGGTTGTATTCAGGGCTCGGAATTTATCCTGATGAGAGTGAAGGTCGAAACACGATCTGGGGAATACTTTTCCTCACAGTGAGCATTTGACAAAGACGCAGGTCGAGACTCGATCTAGGCATTAATAATTTTTCCAACGTAATGATTAGCAGAGGGTTAAGATCAAATTGAACTGGGTATTCATATTCATCGGAGCTGTTAAAAATATCAAGGAGTGAAGATCAATCGAAACTAGTATTCATCGTGGCGATTTCAATAGCGAAAAGTTAAAATCAACGGAACTGGGCGTTAATAAAAAAAAAACTGACCACCATGTATAAATATCGGGGAGTCGAGGTCGAGACCCACTCTGAACATGAAAACTTTAAAGGATAGAGAAACGAGCTAAGTATCGAACCGATCACTGAAATCCGAATGACAGAAGTCAATCGGTGTATTTAAAACTAATCGTCGAAATTACATGCCAGGAAGTCGATCTAAAAACTGATCACTTAAATTCAATGGTGAATAGTCGATCCGAATATTTAAAACTAAATACTGGAATTATTAGACAGAAAATCGATCTGTGTAATAAGTCTGTTCACTGAAATTTAATGGAAGAAAGTCGATAAACTTTCTGAGCATCATTTTGTTGAATAAAATACAGAGATCCATTAATCGTTTGCAATCAACTACATTTCGTGAGTATAAACAAGTTTCGACTAAAATTTAATGAAACGATTACGCCATCTAAGAATGCAGAGATCAGAATTTATAGATCTCAGAACTTGTTTCTCGACTCAGAAAAGAGATTTTTTTTTTTTTTTTAAATAAAAACTCAGAGATCTCGATAAAAATTTCTGGTCATAGAAAATAAGATATTTATTATGTTAGTAAATAAGAACCTGTAGAAATAGCTGTTCGGTCGAATGCGTATTCCCATGAAGGTCGAAGTTCCAATCCCGCTGTTTGACCACCACGATCACCGACAAACCCCAAAATAAAATATGACTCGGGTGCCCTCAAGGCTCGACCGGCTCTGATACCAAATGTAGAGCCCCTCCTCTAGGGTCTTTGCTGTTTAACCTGAAACACAACCACTTGATACAAAAAGAGATTAGAAGCATAAAGACTGGATAAATAAACTAAATAAATGAATAAACTAGCAAATTAAAACAAACCATAACCATAACCAGCAAAGCTCGTTTAACCATAGGCGAAGCAACCGTTAGCTCCGCCACCCAACCATAGGCTCATGCTTTCAGTCGCATGGCCTCCCCCGAGCTTGGGTCGTAAATCTCACACACGTTTTTCAGAAATCCAGCTTGGGCTTCCCCTCCCACCAGGATTTCTCAGCCAAACCCTTAGATAGCAGCAAGTCTTTGAGGCATTCGAAAATTACGACAATCGTCCAAATCATGGGCCCTTTACCCATTCCCTAAGCCTTCCTTATAAAGGAAAATCTCATGCGACACATGTCGCTTCATGCATAATTAATTATTTAATTAAAACACTCACCCATCCAAGTGTCAGTTTCTTTGGGAAGTGCACCTACACCCCTAAGTTTGCTCTAGTTTGTCCCCCAGATATTTTAATCAACTCCTAGCTTTTAGTTGACTAGGTGTCTAATCCTAGGATTCTATTTTGCTCCTAAATAATGATTTCTATTATTTTAAATGCTCAACAAAATAACTATTCATGTGCAAATGTCTAAACTATTTTTATGCATTTGCCAAGTAATAATCTAGAGTTATTCTCCTAAGTTTTTATGCAGTTTAATTTAACAATCAAACTCACTAGGATCACGGTGCCGCGCCGTTGGGCTCCTGGTTCCTTAATTTTTTAATTCCCTGACATTGCACCACTCCGTCGGGCCCACTCATCCATGGTTTCCATTCCTTGGCATGGTACCGCATCGTTGGGTCCTTGCATCCATTCTTTCCGTTCTCGACAGGGTACCGCATCGTTGGGCCCTTCTGCCACCGTCTTTCCGTTTTGACTTGCGGGAACTCTTGTAGGGATTTTTAGGAATCGTTACCATCCATCCTCCGTCTACATGCTATCTAGGGACTAATGGCGCTGAGGAGTGAGTCCGTTCTCACTGCGCGCCCCTCAACTCGTACGTGACCAGCTCCGTCGTGGCCCACCTCGTACGCCCTCACGCATTCCTCTTGAGCAAGCGGATCAATGCTTATCTGCTCATGCGTGGTATCCTTGTCGGAAGTCGACATCGTCGTCGCTCCCCCTGTGTGTGATTTACCCGTACTCTACGACCCTTCATGTTCCTTTATGTGTCCTTCGGTGAACCGTTTCACCTATCGCTACACACATTTCTCACTAACATAAATCATTATTTTATTGATTTACAATCAATGGTAATCATAAATATACTCAAAATAAAATCAAAGGATTATTTTATTAATGTTTGAAACAGTCGGGTCACTAAACAAGTTCCCTCAATGTCTACAGTAGTCTAGGGGCACTACATACACCCCTACTTATTTAGAACTTCGTCCCGAAGTTCAGAATAAATGCGGAAAGCTATGATGCATCTCAGTTGCATCCTCCCAAGTCACAAAGCTAAGGTTGTAGCTGTCCTACTATACTTTGACTTGATCAATCATGGCTAATCATTAAGCAAGAACTAATCAATCAATTATACCACTCCACATATATAATTTAAATCCTTAATTCATTTATCAATTATTGTCGTCATTCACATCTTCAGGTTTTCCTCAATCTTTTAAGACGTATCAAGGCTCAAGAAACCACTTTATCGAAGTTGTTCGGCTGGGTCACTCGACAAGTGCCCTTAAGGTCCACAGTCATTTTAGGGGCATTACAATGCACAACTAAACGGATGCTATATTATTGTTCAATTAAATAGTTACAGATAAACATTTCTTGCACCATTTATCTAATGTAATACTATATGTTAATTACATAGGCATTGATTTACCTATTTAGTTTTTATTTGTCTAGGTAACACATCATTGGGTCCTTCTGAAAATCGTTTTTCCTTTATTATCTAGGTATCACATCGTCGGGTCCTTTTGACAATAATTTCTCTTCTATCTGATGTGTGGGATTCCGTGTAGTGATTTAGGAATAGTTACCATAAATCATCCAACTACACTCTACGTGAGACTAATGGCGTTGTGAACTAATTCCATTCTTACTGTGCACCCCTCAAACTCGTACACGACCAAACTGTTATGGTCTCACTCGCACGACTTCACACTCACCAGAGTAAAGTTGAATGGATTTCAAATCATGGGTGGAATTTATTGGGAGTCAACATTGTCGCCATACCCTTGTGTGTGCTATTCTTATTCTCTACGGCCGCCTTTTTATTCCTTTGTGTGTCCGTCACTGAACCGTTTCACCTATCACTACAAACATGCTCAGAGCACACATTAATACCTCTGTTCACAATAATTATAATTCATTTCATAAATAACACGAAGACTTATTCATAAACATAATTTATTTCATACAATTGCTAGTCTTTAAGCAAAACATACTCCTATTCATATTCACAACTCATTTTGTAATTTGCTAGTCATTAAGCAAGACATACATTGTTTCATAATCATCCAAATTTATCTATACATTTCTATATTTCACGATTCATTTTGAGTGCAACATTTATCCTATGAGGTAGTCATTCAATAGAGATTTCCATCATACTCCATTTTCATTCAAAATTATGATCAAGTCATACGTCATGCTAAAACATATTAAACTTCCATGTCTCTTAATCGATAAATAGCTCTATCACACATGAATGTTCATTTACTAGGAATTTATTCAGTCATGTCACTTGGTAAGTACCCTTAGAGTTTTCAAATAGTCTAGGGGAATTACGCATAATGATATTTCCTCAAAATATAAAGCACCTCCATTTTCAGATTATTTTAAACTTTCATGCATTGTGTCACTAATTGAATTAATAAACCCTTAACCAAACCTTACATGTACTATTCATATATGGACACTTGTAAAGAACAACTTAAATGTAAACTTCATGCATGTACTAAAATAATACTATCCAATTCATAAAACATTCACAAAGAAACCTTATTATATTTTTAGAAAATACATTTCTCAACCACATTAACATGATTAAATTGATTAAACTATTATCTTTTTGAGTTGCTCTAAACTGTTTACACCCCGTCTTGAAGATATTCATTCAATTTGGGGTATATGGTGTGTGATTAGCCTTTTGATGGTTTGTGATGGACTTGAACATTAGATCAATATTAATTAGTTGTTGCATAGCTTAATTGGAAGCTTGCATGACATTCTGCATTGGTTCCTTCCAAATCTTCAAAAAACTTGGGATATCATTCATGATTTCCATGTCAACATTGGTTTCTCAATTGGGATGATGTTGTACATTAGAGGGTGATTATTTATCATTATAGAGGAGGGGAATTATCCCTAGAAAACATGCGTATATATTATTTGATTGAGACTTGTAGTTGACATAGGAATTTTTTGGTTTCCATAGTGCTCATTCCATTGATGTGGACCAGATGGAGAACATGGATTAGGGGTAGAATTAAAGTGGTTGGATCATTGTAGGACGAGTTTCATACACATCCTATGGATTTCCCTTGTATTGTAACCTTGCTTGTGTATGACATAACCTTTAATATTGACATGTGTATCCTTGGAGTATAGTGATTCATATGTGTGAGCCTATTTGCTTTTATAATACATTGCTTGTAAGGGTTTAGGCCCACATTTATTGGTGGGATCCTTTACAATCCATATATATACAAGAAAGGAGAGATTCATATTGTAATATATCATCAAGTGCCTCGTAATCTTATGTTAGTTATGGAAGCAAAAGAGATCATTTATCTATGTCTATTTCTTTATACTTTGTGTCTTTTTCTTGGAGGTTCTAGTGTTCCTTCGAGCATCTTGAATTCAACGGTTATGGTGTCATCTTTTTGAGACAATGGAGTTATGGTTTTGTGGATAAAACTATAAGTTGTACTTATTGAGGAGTAGGATAGTGGATATGTATTTCTTGTAATGGGAGATAGTTGCTAGTGTTGATGCTTGTTTATGGAGGATCTTTGGTGGAGCCAGGGTTTTAATTTTTTCCTAAACTAGATATTTGTAGAGGTAGAATAATGATCCTTGGTATGAATCTATTATGTACATGTACTTCAGGTTTACACAAAATCACTCTCACAAACACATATTTAAAGTCTTACAAGCTATCGAAATCTGTCTTATTGTATATTTGATTTTCAACTATATTTATCACCATAGTTTCATACATTCAAAAACATGTAACTGTTGTTTTGGAATAAAATAAGGATGGAATTTTTTAGTCATTTAACATTGATATTCTATAATACATGGAAGATAAATTGATTTTCATATTTTTTTATGCATGATAATATCTATCTTATGCATGATAATATTTACAGAATGATAAGATTTTGTTTAATATATCATCGCTTCATTAGATTATGTTAGTGACGACAGGTATCTATGTCTCTTTAATCTTACTTTTTCTCTCTTCTGTTGAAGGTGATAGTGTTTCCTGGAGCATATTGACTACTGAAGTTATTGTTAAATCCCTTGGAAAGAATGGAGTTATGGTTTTATGAATAAACCCCTAGGTTTTAGTTGTTATGGATGATGATAGAGGAGATGTAATTCATGTAGCAAAGGATGTTTGTTAGTGTTGATGCTAGTTTGCTGAGGGTATTTGGTGGAGCTAAGATTTTTATTATTTTCTTGAACCAGGGATTTGTAGAGATAGATGATTGAGATTTGGTATGATATTATTATGTATAGGTAGTACATAGTCACACACGCATTGTTTCAAAAACACATATATAAAGTCTCAAGAGCTGTATGATATTGTTTTATTGTAGATTTTGTTATTAGCTATCTTTATCTTCACTGTTTTCTAATTTCAAACACATGCATATATTTTTTATTTGACATAAGTAAAGGATTTAATTATTGAGTGATTTAGCATATAATATGAATGAGATAGTGTAGATTTAGTGTTGCCCTAAAGTATCTTTCTTATATTTTTTATCCATGATATTAAGATCTGGTTTATGTATTATAATATTTACTGGATGATAATATTTTATTTTAGAAAACATCTCTTCACCATCTCATGTTAGATATGTGAGGATAATATCTCACTCTCTATCTCTCTTTTTTTGCACATTACCTCCTTTGTATTGAAGGTGATAGGGCTTCTTAGAGTATTTTGACTACCAGATTTAAGGTTCCATCCCTTGGAGATAATGGAGTCACAACTTTTTTGATACAACCTTAGTTGTATTTGTTTAGAATGAGGACATTGGAAATTTCATACTTGGACTAAGGAGGCTTGCTAGTGTGGATGATAGGTTATGGGGTATCTGAGGTAATGTTGAGGTTTTCATTGTTTTTCTAAACTAGTGATTTCTAAAGATAGAGGATTGAGAATTATGATGGGGTTGTTACACACTTGTACTTCATTATTACACACATACATATGAAGTTACAAGATCTATCTAAAATTGTTTTAAATTACAAATTTTATTTTTAGATATCTTTATCTTCATTGTTTGGAACTTTCAAACACTTGTAGGTCTCATTGATTTGAGATAATTTAAGGCTGGAATTGCTGATTTGATATGAATTAAGGTTGGTACATTTGTATGTATATGTTCCCACCTCTTTGCTCTTCCAATTATTAAGGTTGATGAGCCACTAGTGGCATTTATCAAATGAGCAAGACAAGTTTTATGAGAAGGTCTAAATTAATGTATGTGGAATAAACTGTGTGTTACAAAATCTAGAAAAATTGTTTGTATAAGGCCAATGTGATGATGCTTTCAACATGCTCACCAATCAGAGTTTATGAAAAAAAATGAATTTCATATTAATAAGTAAAATTGTAGTTATGAAAATTATCCAATAAAAAAATTGCATGCACATGGAATCATGGGAGAACATGTTAGAAAAATAGGATTGCAGAGAAATAACAATAAACAAGATGCAAATATAAAACACATAAAACACATTACAAGAGAGACACCAATATAGCGTGGTTCACCCAAGATGGGCTACTTGCACACATAAATTTTTCAGTCCTTATTTTATACCATCCAACAAATTAAGGAATAAAACCTGGAGCGCATTCGCTCCAACTTCCTCTTCACTCTCTCACAGTCCTTCTTACATAATCATAGAGATATTTACAATGCTACAATACACAGTCATATTACAATTCCTTCCTTTTGAAAAGGGATTACCATGGGAAAATACTATGGAACACCCAATACCATGCTCCCATAAGTCACCCATTATTAACCAAGTCATGACTATGAAATTAAAGCATTTTACAAGGCATTTTTCCCAAACTTTTCGCGACCGGGGGTCTCCTAAAATGTAGTTTCCGCCCCCCCATGGTGACTTTATTGGGTGTGAAATCTCCCAAAACCCCTTGTCATGGGATGGGATCCAAACATGGCTGAAACACAACCTATGAATAAGGAATATCAAGCTCCAAAACCAACATAACAGAACCTATAGATGTAATGCAATGTCATGAGTCAAACATGATCAACTATTCATTAATTTGAATCTTGGTTCTCATTTCACGTCATGTTTTAACTCTCTCCCTAAAGGCATTCAAGGGCACATAGTGAATTTCTCTAGATGTATGAAAAGAAAATGCAGTAGCAAAGATGTGTATCATAAGCACTAGAAACGTTGTGTGGATAAGGCAAATGTGTCGACACTATCTACATGCTCATGAAATAGAATTTTCAGTAATTGACCCTTTAATCCAAAAGATGTGTCCCATGTTAATGAGAGAAATTATAGATTCATAAATTGTTCAATTAAAAAACCTTCTTCCCATGTACTCATGGGAGATGGATAGCCATAACTATAATATGATATCATGATGCCAATAGAATTTACATTTCATTGATCCAATTCACTTCTCTCATTTGGAGTCATGTTTAAGTTTCCTCCTAAAGGCAGTAAAGGACACATGGTGATTTTTTTGTAGGGGTGTAAAAACCAAATGGAGAAATGGATCTAATAACTATAAGGTAAAAAAAAAATCTTTGGAAAAGGTTGATATGATCACTTTGTCGACACAATCAAAAATCACAAATTTCATGAATTGACCCTTCAATGTGAAAATTACACTTCATGTTAATTATCAAACCTTAGTTTTGCAAATTGTCTGATGAAAAATAAAATCATGGACATTAACTCATGAGAGAGGGGTGACCCTAGCAATAATATGATATCATGACTAAAAAAAATGGGTATTTTGTAGATATGAGTCACTTTTCTCATTTGGTGTTAAATTGTAACTCTTTGCCTAAAGAGATTCTGAGAGACATGGTGAATTTGATCCAAGGGCATAAACAACAAACAAATCAACATAATTGAGCTCCATAATCTCTAGAAAGTTTTTGTGGAAAAAGCCAATGTTACCACACTCTCTCTGCAATGCATGTTAATGAGCAAAACCCTAGTTCAAAAAATATTCTAATAAACTTAACTCCTAGCCATGGAATCATGAGCGAAGGATTCCGTAGCTTTAATTTGATTTCACAAGGCCAATAGAATTAATGATTCATCAATATATGTCTCGATTCTAATTTTTATGACAGGTTGTAACTCACTTTCTAAAAGAACTTAGGAGCACAATGTGAATTTAGTTTAAGTGCATAAAAAAAAAAGGAAAAAATAGAACTGAGTATTGTAATCACCAACAATTTTCTTTGGACAAGTCAAACATGACCATAATATCCACACGCTAAAGAATAATAGTTTTCAAGAATTTAATTTTTTTATTCCTAAAATGACACGTTATTCCCATGAAGAGTTAGCCTTTTTACTAGCTTTTTAACATGCCATTTTTCATGCCTTTTTATACGTGAAAAATGTGCAACTTATTACATGTATATGTCCATCTTGTCAATCAAATGTGAAACTTGATTCAATATTTATTATAATTATTAATTTAAACTTAATTTAACCATTATTCATATCACATAGGTAGAGAGGATGAATGGCGAAGGTATCTCGTCAAATAAACAATATCAACGCCTAAACAGTGTGGCATCCAAATTTTAGATCACCATATCATCTTCTTGATAATATACCCATAGAAAAGTGACTTTTATTGTTATACATGGACATTAAAAATACTTACAAATCTATAATTATAATCTCCATATATTGTTCAAACTATGAAGGGTCCCCCGTGTTAGTGCTCAAAATAATGTTTACATATTCAACGATATGTTTGACTTTTTTTTTTGTAAATTTATTGATTTAAGGGTAAATATCATGAATATAATTATCTAATTTAGTATTAGGAGTAAAAAATTTGATCAAAGAAACAAGTTAGGTGGATAATGTTCATTGACTCAAGGCTATTTGCGTTACTAGATATTGAGAATTTTTTCCATGTAAAGTGTGATGTGAGTGCGATAGATATGTTAAAAATGAATTTAATTATATATTAGAAATATACTAATAATAGAAATAGATGGCACTTAATAACAATAAAATATTAATGTCATGACTCATTCCAATCAAAACATAACATATAAGAGACTCTGTTAGTGTATTATCCTGAAACTAATTCGAATATTGCAAATATTGTACAAGAGAAATAGTGTAACAACTACTAAACAACTATTCAACTCTCATCCATGCGATTCACAATAGAAAATGTACATATAAATAACTATCATTCATCAAACTTCCAAAAATATCATCACTACTAAGAAGGCATCCATTGTTAGGTCAGAATTCAACCTTAGTAATTCTTATAATACTCATGAAATCCATGAAATGCTCATTAAGTTCAATTTTCACTACCTTAAAACTATAACACAGCCATATTTTTCTACAAAAATATTATTTGTTGAAAAGAATAAGGATAGGCAGTGCCAAAGAGGAATATAATAACGAAATTGAATCTAGTGGCAATGCTAACATGGTGATTTCAATGCATCTTGTTGAAGAAGGGGTTGGAACATAAGTGCATTTTTAAAGGTAGGAACCAAGGACACATAAAAAAAGCATGGGTTGAGCATGGTTGAATATGGGATGAGTACATTATAGTTTTGAAACATTGTAGAACTTGTAATAATATACATGTGTTATAAAATAGATACATGAATGGAACATGTGGTGCACATTGAAACAATGGTGCATAGGATGGAATATGTGAACTATGGAACACTAAATCCAATATTATAGAATCTAAAAAGAATTTTCTTATGTAATAGCGAGAATAGTAATTCACTTAAGTGACCTACTTTATATGAGTACATGTGTAGTGGATTGAATAGAGGACAAGTAGATGTGGATTGATTAATTGAATCACAAATCTAGCTTGGTTAGTATAAATTATCACATGTGCTACAATATTCAAGACTATTCCAATCTAGATGGGGAATTAAAACACTATAAAAATATGTAAGTAAATATGCATTCTCTATATCATGGTGTTATTCTTATGGGGAATATGTTTTGGTTAGTGATGAAGTATAAGGGTTTTATATCTTTTTTATTCAATTTATGGGTTAAGGATCATTATATACTCTTCATTCTTCAATGAAAAAGGTAATATGAGGAACTAGGGTCATGTTTCCAAATAAAGGTAGCTATTCTTGTATCATGAAATCTTTTATCAATTGTAGAAAATATATGACATGTCTATACCTTAGTTAGTCTAGACTAATATACTACACAAAGTACAAAATGTAATATTCCAATATGATATTTATATGATCGATACAACCATTTATATCAAGGTAATGACACATGAATTTTAGAGAATGCACATGAACATAAAAATCATGTGGACCACCCAATAACATTCTTTATGTCCTAAGAACTTGAACCATAACTATTTAATATTCATCATCTTGATATATTTGGTCATCTCTCTATTAGCCTCTCTATAGGAAGTTTTAAATCAAATAATTTTCTAGTTTCTCTTTCTCAAATATTCTTTTTTATATATCCATCACCAAAAGTAGAGGTTGGTTGTGCTAAGATGAACTCTACATGCGAAAAGTCCAAATGTACATTATCAAGTGTTGAATGTTTTGTGAGACATTCTTGTTTATTGCTAGATAATATAAGGAGATCATTAATAAAATGATCTCAATAATGAGATGGGATAATGGAGTTTGGTCCTTATGAATTCTTTTATAATAATATCAAACATTGATATTTAATTACATTAAGTTTATTGCTCACGGTAATTAATTCTTTAAAATTTTGTTTGCAATTTTACTAAAATGAAAATTAGCAATCATTATCTTTCCTTTTTTAACAAGCACATACTAAGTATTCTTAAACAGAAGAAATTATGTGAGAAATTATGAACATGTTACCAAATCAATGGACAATTATTAGATGATATATTCTCTTGATCATTGTAGCAAAAATATGACATGCCAACATATTTCTTAGTTAGAATAATGGAAACAATGAATGTGACAAAGGTAGTCTTTGCACATAGTATCAACATGACCAATATAGCCATTCATATGTGCGTTATGATTGATGTGTTATTGAGAATGAATGTAAAACTATAAAATATTTTTTTTATGATTCTTAACACACTAGCCGTGTTTTTTAGATATTAACCGTCCCTTTATGACTCTCTCTACTATAACCTTTTCATAAAATAGTTATCTAGTTCTTCTCTCCCATGTATCCCATGTATTTTTTGTATAGGTCCAACACTATAAATAATGACTTGTTGTTCCATGCCCAATTCTACTATGACGTGAAATTCTCATTCCATCAACCAATTTTCCATTTGTAAATATTTTGATGATATATTTATTAACTATATTTTTGGAATGGATTGTTCTTTTAAATAACTAAATATTGCATCGTCGTGCCTTTTCAAAAATAATGAACAATGGACACTATGAACCTCTCAACAACAATGGACATTATGTTGGGTTGTTCCATCCCAAATGTCGATTCTCTCGTTCGTTTGAAATAAATGGTTAAAGTGGAAAGATATACAAATCCATGCGGTTAGAGATATAAGCCCTTTTAGATTGAGGAATCATGGTACAAGTGAAAAACACATTCCATTATAAAATGTTGAATGTTTCTTGGTCCATACTTGTTGGTAGCTAGACAAAGCAAGGATGTGATCAAAGAAGGGTTAAGAGATGACCTCAAATACCTCTAGCAAATACTTTAGTCCATAGGATTGGTTATAAAATGGTATCATTGAGAGTTATTTTGTTGAATTAAGGTTTTTGTTCATAGTTGTTCTGTCACTAGATTGAGGATTTTTTTTATGGTAGAAAAAGGGCTAGTATTTTCTATCATTCTTTTTCATACAAATACAATTTAAAATCTCTTATGAACAATGTAAGAATATCTGTTTTTTAGAAAGGTAATCATTTTCGAGTTATAAATGCAAATGTGAGGTACAGGACCTAATTCACCATGCTTATGTACACATTTATTGGATTTAGAAGAAATTAATAATTATATGAGAATGGTTGAGGGGGGAAGAGGGAAACCATATTATTCTTTGTCTTATATCAATAATCCTTCCAGTAAACCATACGTTTGCTTCCATTTCGTCAAGAGACATGCTTGTTGTGGATATATAAAGCAAAGAGGTTATTATTGAAGATGTAATACCCTAGAATGCCAACCCCTGTATGCAACTAAGTATTGTAAACAATGGAACAATGCTATGCATTTGGTTTTTTATTGAACTATGTTAAAAATCTACTTGTATTGTGGATGCTAACCAATGAAACAGGGGCCCTAATCTCTTTAGGGAAATAAATAAGGTAAACAAAAAAAATTAATAAGGATAAACGAAAAAAAGGAATTAAACTGGAATCTAAATAAAAAGAAAAATTAAATAAAGTGAATAAGAAGAGAACAAAAGAAGATGAAGAGACTCTTTTAGAAATTGGAACTCCTGTATAGGTGGAATCAACTAAGAAATGGACTAAGAATAGTAAATGTCTCTTCACAAAAAAGAGGGGAAAAAGAATGCCAAGGGATAGATTCTGTTGGTTGAAGTAGGAAGAGAAATATACATCAAAGAACATAAATTTGAAGAACTCAAGAAAAGGATAAATGTAAAATGAAATAATAACAAAGTTGTAATGAATATAAAGATGGACAACTGGAGGGGAGAGAGACATCCTTTTGCATATTCTTTCACATGACCAAAACCAAGTCCATTTGTGTTTGAAAATCTCTATTTCCATAAACTGTGAACACTAATTTGTTGGGTTCCAGATGGTAGGAGGACTAACTAGGTGATGTTAACAATAGTATTGTCCATATATGTTGGAGTACCGAGTGATGGTTGGTAACAATGTTATCTATATAGGCTGTACCAATGGCTATTGGTTGACAGTAGTACTGCCTAGACTGAAACAGGGATACTAGTATGGTGATATTTTCTAAGCCAGGGACCCTATGATGGAATGCATATCTACTAATTTAAAATGAATCTAACTATAAGAATTCCTAAGAAAGTATCCCTAAAGAGACCAACGCTTGGCTTGGGGGTTATTTGGGGGGGAATAAGAATAATTTTTCCTACAAATATATGATTGGGTGGATCAAGGTACAAATATATGATTGGGTGGATCAAGGAAATCCCCACAACAATTACACATTGATCAACAACACGTGGAATAGCTGAGCTCCTTCTATGCTAAATCATTGTGTTTAAAGTTTATTAATTCTGATCTGCTAATGCTCTAATTGTTTATGCATGCATTTGTGTTTTAAATTGATGAATGATTTAGAGTATGTCATATGATCCTATGTAAATCTATGATTGAATCAACAAAAAAATAGTATCAAACTAAGATGTCAAGTACATGTAAACCATGTGGTATGAGTATGGTACTATGTAGATCTGAAATAAGTAATTCTTGATTGATTTGAATATTATTATGAACCTTGAATGTTATAGAATTTTGGAGTGTTGAATGGTTGACTTGTTGATGTATATGTAACTTTGGAATGTATTTCACATATGTATATTGTATTCCTATAGAGATGTTATTATTCCTCTCTATGGAAGTGTCATCATTTATATTGTAAGTGCCGTAACTTAAACTTGATGGGTTATTAGACCACCTTGATGGGGTCATCCCTATATAAGTCATGTGGATTAAATGGTTATTAGACCACCCTAGTGAGTTTGGCCCTATTAGCATTATATTATGTGATGAAGTTGAGGCCGACCTAGTAAGGTTATTAGGCAAGTCAAGTAATGTATAAATAGAGTGCGGGAGGCACTCTATTTGATCATTCACTTTCTCACTCATACACTCATTGGAGATTGGCGCACTAGTGGAGGAGGAGAAGCTGCTGGCTAGGAGACTATCTCTTATGCTTGGGTTTTGTATCATTGCTCTATCTATCTTTGAGGAAGTTATTGGGGTTTTTCACCTTTATGGTTTTCCCGAAGAAAACTCTTTGTGTCTATTGTCTCTTGTGATTGCTTCTTGTGATTGATATGTTGTACATGTTATTCTCTCAGTAAAGATCCTAGATCATATTGAATTCATGCTAAAAAATTAACATGGAATCAGAGATAACTTGAGAAGAAGACACTATACAGTTGTGGAAGTTAGGGCTTCTTATTTTTTGGGTTTCTCTCCATAGATATTAAAAGGAAGGAGGTTATATTGAATCTCCTCAGCAAGGTGCATCTTTCTGTCCAATCAAAATTGAATTCTGAGAACTTTCAGTTTTGGCCCTAAAAATTAGGGTTTCCACAAAAAGTGGAATTTATGCAATCTGAGACCATGACTGGAAGCTCCTTGAAAACTCGAAGTTTAGAGCTTTGGATCGAACTTTTTGGTTGGGTGAAGCTCCGAAAAATTCAAACCCTACTTCGGGGTCCTCTCCAATGAAGCCGAAAATTAGGGTTTCTGCAAAAGTTGGAATTTCTGAAATATGAGACCATGGCTAGAAGCTCCTCTGAAAAATCGAAGTTTAGAGACCAAGATCGAACTTTTTCGATGGGTGAATCTATGGGAAAATCAAACCCTAATTTAGGGTCCTCCCTAGTGAATCCAGAAGTTTGAAAAGCAAATTTAAGGGGTGACACTTTGCAGTTTTCAAATTCTGAGTATAGCAGCTTGATCATCTCATCAAGGTGCATCTTTCTATCCTTTCAAAAGTTTGAAATTCAAAGTTTGAATTTTTAGGGTTTCTCTAACAAACCCTAATCTAGCTCTAGATCCAGTTTTCAACAAATCAAGTGCTAAGACCTAATAACTTTTCTATTTCCATTTGAAGTACTTCTTAAGATGTCTCACCACACCAACCTTGAGGGTAAGCTTGAAAGGGATGATAACTTCTGAGCATGGAAGTATAGGATTGGGTTAATCTTAGAAGAGAATGAGTTGGACACTTACACAAGTGAAGAGGTTCGAGTTCCAGAGGGAGATTAGACTAAGGTTTCACACAAGAAGAACTTGGTCAAAGCAAAGAGAATCATTGGTGATTCTATTAAGGACTATCTCATACCCCATGAGTCTTCCCTAACGACACCTAAGGAGATGTTTGATTCCTTGACCAAGCTATTTGAAGGGAAGAACGTAAATCGAAAGATGACCTTGAGGAATCAATTGAAGAATATCAAGATTCAGAATGCAGAGAATATGCAGTCTTATTTATCAAGGGTCTCCCAGATAAAAGAACAACATGAAGCTGTGAAAGAAGATATAGAGAATGGATAAGTGGTAATGACCACTCTTAATGGCCTTCCTAGATCATGGGATTCCTTCATCCAAGGAATTTGTGCTAGGAAGAAACTTAATTCACTCAGTAGGCTGTGGGAAGAATGCTCACAGGAAGAAGCTCGAATTATAGCTCGAGAAAATGGGGAATGAATTTCAAGCTCTCACAGCCCACACCAAGAAGAGGACACTTTTCTTCAGATTGTCCTAAGAACAAAAAGGAACAACAACAACTACTGCTACAAGCAATCTGATAGGTATGACTTACAGGTATGTTTTGAAATCTATTCATGATTAAGTTATAATATGATTGTCTTCATGTTATTGAGTTTAGTGACTTCATGTTATTGAGTTTAGTAACAATCTTGTTTAATTTTAGACTTGTCTTATCACCCTAGTAAAAGTATGAATGCATGATAGAAGACATTCATTGATTAGGGTTATGACACTTACGATTGTATTATGATTGTACTAATACACCGTGGTGTTGTATGAGGATAATGTTATCCGCTAACATGAAGGTACAAATCAAGTTCTAGATCAAGACAATGGTGACATGAAGACAAAGACTCAACCATTGTCATGGATCACATAGAGGTATGTATATTTTGGTTCTACAATGGTTAACTTATGAATTATGCATGTCATTGAAGAGAACAAGAAAACATTGCTAGACATAACTAGCAAATACGAGGACGAGGTATGTTTTCCTATATCAAGTTAGAATCCTACTCTATGTTAGGATGTTATACTTTTGTATATGATTACTCATGAAGTTACAAGTTTGAGTAATCTAGGGTTTATGCATATTATGTCTCTTACCTTAATTGACGATATGACTAACCAGAAGAGTTCTATGGTGAAATATGAATATGCATGAGTAAGAGAAGTCTTCCTTGAAACTTTGAATGCTAGTGCTTATTATCTGTGCTTGAAATGATTATGACTATACATGTTTAAGATTATTTTGTGTTGAGATTATACTAATGAATGTATGAGATCTTGAGGATGGCACAATCATGACACTAGTGCACACTTAAGCATGCATAGTGGTCCGGGATGAATATAAGTTCAAGGACAGGTAATCCAGGAAGCAAAGATCAAGAGGGAGCACACTCCAGTAGTTCCTGCAAGGAAGCACAGATTGAGAGGGAGTCCACCCAACAGACAAATAAAGATAAGTATTTGAATTTTCATTTCTTGTATATTTGATTGTTTAAATAATATTGTTCAATGATGTATGTACTTATGTTCCTAGACATAGGTTGTGTATCATGCATATTAGAATAATTCCATTAATGAACAATATACCACTAATATGCATGTAATGGGTAAGTATCCTATGGCACTATACAACATTCCATTGCTACTTATCTAGAATGAAACATCTTTGCTGACATGTTGGGAGTTGTGCACACTCTTAACAATGTTCTGGTAGAGATTGGAAGGAATCTATAAAGTTACTGGATATGGATAAATGTTGTATTGAAGCATTGGCTAAAATAATTGCATGACTGTGTAAGAATTTGTTCTGAAAACTATGAGATGTTTCTAATCATGCAATTTAACTTTTCTTGTAGGAAAGATCGTATGCCATCACCTACAAAAGAAGGACTACAACATTTACTCTAGCAACAAAGCTATCTATTGAAGAATCTAAAGTTCCCAGGATCCGGGATGAAGTAATGATCGAAGAGTACCAGTTGATCATGAAGAATGATGTTTGGGATGTGGTCTCAAGACTTGAAGGGAAGTTTATTGTGACTTCCAAGTGGATCTATAAGATCAAGCATGCTGCAGTTGGTAGCATAGATAAATACAAAGCGAGATTTGTAGATCGTGGCTTCTCTCAGAAAGAGAGAATAGACTATGAAGAGACTTTTTCTCCTATAGCCAAATACACTTCCATCAGATCAGTACTTGCTTTGGCTGCAGTTATGAAATGTAAGATACACCAGATGGATGTCAAGATAGCTTTTTTGAATGATGTAGTCGAGGATGAAGTGTATGTGGAGCAGCCACTTGGTTTTCAGACATATGACAGGGAGTCATATGTGTGCAGGTTGAATAAATCCTTGTATGGCTTGAAGCAAGCTCCTAGGACTTGGTATGGTAGGATGGAAAGTTTCCTATCCAGCTTGGGCTTTACCAAAAGGAAAGCAGATTCCAACCTTTACTACAAGGTTGAGGAAGGTAATCCAGTGATACTACTTTTGTATGTGGATGACCTGTTTGTTGCAGGTGAGGACAGTTTGATTTTCGATACCAAGAGGAAGCTTGCTGCCGAGTTCGAGATGAAGGACTTGGGGATGAGTAATATTTTTTTTTAAGCATGGAGGTGTGGCCGAGTGCAATGGAATCTCCCTTGGACAAGGGAAGTATATAGTAGAGATTCTGAAGAGGTTCGGGAAGATGGAATGCAAGGCCATGGCCACACCTATGGCATCGAATCTGAAGCTTATGTGTGATGCTTCATCTGGTCCGGTTGATGTCAAGATATATCGTCAGATGATTGGGTCCTTGATGTACCTGGCGAATACGAGACCAGATATTTGCTTTGCGATGAACACATTGAGCCAGTTCCTAACGGATCCGAGAAGTGCTCACCTAGTTGCTGTAAAGCATATTCTGAGGTACTTGAAGGGTATAGTTGATTATGGGCTCAAGTATGATGCAAATCAAAAGTTTAACCTGGAGGGTTATGTTGATTCAGATTGGGTAGGCAGTGCTGCAGATAGGAAGAGCACTTCAGGGTGTTGCTTCAGTATGGGATCAAGTGTGATCTCTTGGTTTAGCAGGAAGCAGTCCTATGTAGCACTGAGTACAACCGAAACAGAGTATGTTGCAGCTTGTTCAGCTAGTTGTGAGGAAGTATAGCTGAGGAAGTATAGTTCAGAGTGAAGTTTGAGTACTTTAGAGAGAGGCTTGGTGTTCTTCAGATAGAAAATACTTCGAGGAAGAAGTGATGGGACACATCTACAGGATCCATTCCAAGCATGGTGAGAGGAGGATCCTTCCCATGGATGTGGATGTAAGAGTTGTGTGGTGAGCATCAGGATGATGCTCCAGTTACTACTTGGTATGATCAGTTTGATCGTGTATATGTATATGCATTAGTTGGATGCTTGGTATGATCAGGAGGATCATGTGAGATGATTATCAGGATGATACTCTGTATGACATGCATCAGGATGATGCTATGATGATCATCAAGATGATCATATGTGATCATATGTATCTGGTGGATACATTGCATAATCAGTTGGATTATGTGTGATAAGTTCCGAAGACACAGATGCACATGGGCTTTTTAGACATGGTTGTAGATGTGTTCTCCCATGGTCATAATGTAATTGCCGAACTTTTCAGACATGGCGGCAGATGTGTTCTCCCATGGCCATGATGTAATTGCTGGAGCCATTCTCACATGGTGGTCAATGTGTTCTCCCATCATGCTGATGTAAGAGCTGGAGCCATTTGAACATGGTTGAAGTGTGTCTTCCGATGGTTGTGATATAAGTGCTCTGCCATTCCTATCATGGTTGAAGTCTGTCTTCCCATGGCTATGGATGTAACTACGATGCCATTCTCGCATGGTGGAAGTGTGTCTTCCCATGGCGTAGATATAATTGTTGAGCCTTTCATGGATGGTTGAAGTGTGTCTTCCCTTGCCGATGAATGTAAGTGCTGTGTCATGTGCATCTGGGTTGTGCTTCGTGAATGATGTTATGATCAGTATGATCATGAGAATCAGGATGATACACTGTGGCCATGGACAGGTTGTGCAGTGGCATGTAAAAGATCCTGGGAGATCTGATAGGTTGGGCTATGTGCTCGTAATCAGTCCTGGGATGCTCTTGTGAGGTTTTTTTGAAGCACGTAATAAGTCCTGAGTATTCCACAGTGCGGCCACTGATGATGAAGACCTACAAGTGGTGGGCCTACATCCAGCATGAAAAAGGGTTGGCTCTGTAGAAATTCTTGTGATGAGTAGATTGGAGATTGATTGAGATAGCGGCAACAACAATGATGACGATGATCTAGTGACGATGATTTAGAGAAGAAGACTTGTGCTAGTAGATATGTGTCGAGAAATACCTTCCTAGTTAAGAGGGAGTGTTGATGTATATGTAACTTCGGAATGTATTTCACATATGTATATTGCATTCCTAGAGAGATGTTATTATTCCTCTATACGGAAGTGTCGTCATTTATATTGTAAGTGTCGTAAATTCTACTTGATGGGTTATTAGACCACCTTGATGGGGTCATCCCTGTATAAGTCATGTGGGTTAAACAGTTATTAGACCACCTTAGTGAGGTCGGCCCTGTCAGCATTATATTATGTGGTTAAGTTGAGGCCAACCTAGTAAGGTTATTAGGTAAGTCAATTCATGTATACATAGAGTGAGGGAGGCACTCTATTTGATCATTCAGTTTCTCACTCATACACTCATTGGAGAGTGGCACACTAGTGGAGGAGGAGAAGCTGCTACTAGGAGACTATCTCTTATGCTTGGTTTTTGCATCATTGCTCTATCTATCTCTGAGGAAGTTATTGAGGTTTTTCACCTTTATGGTTTTCCCGAAGGAAACTCTGTGTGTCTATTGTCTCTTGTAATTGCTTCTTGTGATTGATATGTTGTACATGTTATTCTCTCACTAAAGATCCTAGATCATATTGAATTGATGCTAAAAAATTAACATGACCTACCTGCAACATTGGGCATCCGAGTCTAGTACAACAATATGAATTTATGTGGTTAACCTAACTACTCCATTGGGTAGCAGAATCGCACTGTGGTTAACCTAACTATCCAGCTTATGCATCAAAACAAAATTGCATTAACTTTCAACAAATCTCATCATTAACAGAGCTATCAATGTGAAATAGATCTAACAGTAAACGTTAATTGAACCAAGGATACATCGCATCAGTCACACATTCATATCACATGTCACATTCATAACAGGAAAATAGAAACAAACACAATGATTCAGCTCAAGATCTGTCATGTCATATTAACTTTCGCAACAAAACCCAAATACATCAACACAGTCTTATGTTGCATGCCCATATTGAAACAGACCAAAAATGCGTAGTTCTTCTTTCATCATCGGTGATGACTCTTCGATGGATGATTCTTACACTTCCAATTCTACATCTATTTATAGGCTTGTTCCTTTACATTCATGGTCCACTTAGACAACCTCCTAATTAGTTCTTTAAAACACTCTACAAAAGAACGACCCTAACCTCCACAATGAGGTCCAAAATGTCCCAAAAATACATAAAATAATATAGTTTCCGACTTGTGTGTAGTTTTCCTCCTTGCGCGACATCTTTGATCTTGCGTAGAATCCGCGATGCTACACACCTGACTCATCCAAACCCGCCTGCCAACATCTTATGCATGCTAATATTTACATAATGATAATATTTTCTTTAATATATTATCATTTAATTAGATTATGTTAGTGATGGAAGGAGAAGAACTCACATATCTATCTCTCTTTATTTTTAATTTCTCCCTCTTCTGTTGAAGGTTCTAGGGATTCTTAGAGCATATTGACTACTAAAGTTATCGTTAAATCCCTTGGAAAGAATGGAATTATGGTTTTATGAATAAAAACCTAGGTTTTAGTTGTTGTGGATGATGATAGAGGAGATGTAATTCTTCTATCAAAGGATGTTTGTTAGTGTTGATGCTAGTTTGTGGAGGGTATTTGTTGGAGCTAAGGTTTTAATTATTTTCTTCAACTAGTGTTTTGTAGAGATAGAGGATTGAGATTTAGTATGATATTATTATGTACATGTAGTTCATATTCACACACACATTGTTTCAGACACACATATATAAAGTCTCAAGAGCTATGTGAAATTGTCTTATTGTAGATTTTGTTATTAGCTATCTTTATATTCACTATTTTCTACTTTCAAACACATGCATATATTGTTGATTTGACATAAGTAAAGGTTTGAATTATTGAGTGATTTAGCATATATTATGAATGAGATAGGGTAGATTTAGTGTTGTCATAAAGTAACTTTATTATATTTTTTATCCATGATAGTAAGATTTGGTTTATGTATGACAATATTTACTAGATGATAAGATTTTATTTTAGAAATCATCTCTTCACCATCTCATGTTAGATATGTGAGGATAAGATCTCACTCTCTATCTCTCTTTTTTTGCACATTACCTCCTTTGTATTGAAGGTGATAGGGCTTCTTAGAGGATTTTGACTAGTAGGTTTAGGGTCCCATCCCTTATAGATAATGGAGTTACAACTTTGTTGATGCAACCTTAGTTGTATTTGTTTAGAATGAGGACATTGGAGATTTCATATTTGGACAAAGCAGGCTTGCTAGTGCGGATGATAGTTTATGGGGTATCTGTGGTAATGTTGAGGTTTTCATTGTTTTTCTAAACTAGTGATTTGTAAAGTTAGAAAATTGAGCCTTAGTATGGGGTTTTTACGCACTTGTACTTCATTATTACACACATACATATGAAGTTACAAGAGTTATCTAAAATTGTTTTAAATTACAAATTTAATTTTTAGATATATTTATCTTCATTGTTTGGAACTTTCAAACACTTGCAGGTCTCATTGATTTGAAATAATTTAAGGTTGGAATTGTTGATTTGATATCAATTAAGGTTGGTACATTTGTATGTATATGTTCCCACTGCTTTTCTCTTCCAATTGTTAAGGTTGATAAGCCACTAGTGGCATTGATCAAATGAGCAAGACAAGTTTTATGAGAAGGTCTAAATTAATGTATGTGGAATAAGCCGAGTGTTACAAAATCCAAAAAAATTGTTTGTACAAGGCTAATTGGATGATTCTTTCAACATGTTCACCCATCAGACTTTATGAAAAAAATGAATTTCACATTAATAAGCAAAATCGATAGTTCTGAAAATTATCAAATAAAAAAATTGCATGCACATGGAATCATGGGATAACATGTTAGAAAAACATGATTGTAGAGCAATAACAATAAACAAGATGCAAATATAAATCACATAAAACACATTCCAAGAGAGACACCAATATAACATGATTCACCTAAGATGGGATACTTCCACACAGAAATTTCTAGTCCTTATTTTATACCATCCAACAAGTGAAGGGATACAACCTGTATCACATCCGTTGCAACTTCCTCTTCACTCTCTCACAGTCTCTCTTACATAGTCATAGAGATCTTTACAATGCTACAATACATAGCTGTATTACAATGCCTTCCTTTTAAAGAGGGGGTACAATGGGAAAATACTAGGGAACACCTAATACCAAGGGCTCATAAATCACCCATTATTGACCAGTCATGACTATGAAATTACAACATTTTACAAGAATTTTTTTCCAAAAATTTCTCTATGGGGACACTACCCCTGAACCCCCTCCAAGGGGGGATCCTAAAATGTAGTCCTCCCCCCCCCCCCCCTTGGACCCCCCATGGTGACTATATTGGGGGGGGAATCCCCTGAAACCCCCTCGTCATGGGATGTGATCCAAACATGGTTGAAACATGACCTATGAATAAGGAATATCAGGCTCCACAACCAATAGAATAGACCTTATAGATGTAATCTAATGTCACGAGTAAAACATGATCAACGATTGATTGATTTGAGTCTTGGTTCTCATTTCATGACATGTTTTAACTCTCTCCCTAAAAGCATTCAAGGTCACATAGTGAATTTGGTCTAGAGGTATGAAAAGAAAATGGAGTAGGAAAGATGTATATCATAAGAACCAGAAACGTTGCGTGGATAAGGAAAATGTGTCCACACTATCTACATGCTCATGAAATAGAATTTTCATTAACTGACCCTTTAATCCAAAAGATGCACTGCATGTTAATGAGAAAAACCCTAGATTCATAAATTGTTCAATTAAAAAACCTTCTTCCCATGTACACATGGGAGATGAACAACCATAACTATAATATGATATCAGGATTCCAATAGAATTTACATTTCATTTATCCAAGTCCTTTCTCTCATTTGGAGTCATGTTTTAAGTTTCCACCTAAAGGAATTGAAGGAAACATGGTGACTTTTGTCTAGGGGTGTAAAAACCAATGCAGAAATGGATCTATAGCTATAAGGTCAAAAAAAATTATTTGGAAAAGGCCCTTATGATCACTTTGTTGACATGATCACAAATCATAAATTTCATGAATTGACCCTTTCATGTGAAAATTACACTTCATCTTAATTATCAAACCTTAGTTTTGCAAATTGTGTAATGAAAAATAAAATCATGGATATTAACTCATGAGACAGGGGTGACCCTAAAAATAATATGATATCATGACTAAAAAAAAATGGGGATTTTGTAGATATGAGTCATTGTTTTCATTTGGTGTTAAATTATAACTCTTTGTCTGAAGAGATTCTGAGAGATATGGTGAATTTGATCCAAGGGAATGAACTACAAACAAATCAACATAGTTGAGTTCCGTAATCTCTATAAAGTTTGTGTGGACAAGGCCAATGCTACCACTCTCTACACACTTTTGAATTATATTTTTGAATAAATTACCCTTTAATGCAAACAATGCAATGCAACGGGGGCCTAATCTCTTTAGGGAAATAAATAAGGTAACCAAAAAGAATTAATAAAGATAAAAAAAGGAATTAAACTGAAATCTAAATAAAAAGAAAAATTAAATAAAGTGAATAAGAAGAGAATAAGAAGACAATAAAAGAAGATGAAGAGACTCTTCTAGAAATTGGAACTCCTGTATAGGTGGAATCAACTAAGAAATGGACTAAGATTAATAAATGTCTCTTCTAAAAAAAACGGGGAAAAATAATGCCAAGGGATTGATTCTCTTGGTGGAAATAGGAAGAGCAATATACATCAAAGAACATAAATCTGAAGAACTGAAGAAAAGGAGAAATGCAAAATGAAAGAATAAAGAAATTGTAATGAACATAAAGATGGACAACTGGATGGGAGAGAGATAGCCTTTTGGATATTCTTGCACATGACCAAAACCAAGTCCAGTCGTGTTTGAAAATATCTATTGTCATAGACTGTAAACACTAATTTGTTGGGTTCTACATGGTAGGAGCACTAACTAGGTGATGTTAACATCAATATTGTCCATATATGTTGGAGTACCGAGTGATGATTGGCAACAGTGTTATCTATATAGGTTGGACCAATGGCTATTGGTTGACAGTAGTATTGCCTAGACTGAAACATGGATACTAGTAAGGTGATATTTTCTAAGCTAGTGACCCTATGGTGGAATGCATATCTACTAATTTAAAATGAATCTAAGTATAATAATTCTTAAGAAAGTATCACTAAAGAGACCAGGGCTTGGCTTGGGGGTTATTTTGGGGAAAATAAGAATAAATTTTCCTACAAATATATGATTGGGTGGATCAAGGAAATCCCTACAATAGTTACACATTTATCAACAACACGTGGAACAATTGAGCTCCTTATACACTAAATCATTGTGTTTAAAGTTTATGAATTATGATGTGCTAATGCTCTAATTGTTTATGCATGGAATTATGGTTTAAATTGATGAATGATTTATAGAATGTGATATGATCCTATGTAAATCTATGATTGACACAATAAACAAATAGTATCAAGATAAGATGTCAAATACATGTAAACCATGTTGTATGAGCATGGTACTATGTAGATCTAAATTAAGTAATTCTTGATTGATTTGAATTATGTTTTGACTATTATTATGAATCTTGAATGTTATAGAATATTGGATTGTTGAATGGTTAACCTACCTGCAACATTGGGAATCTGAGTCTAGTACAACTATATTAAGTTTATGTGGTTAACCTAACTACTCCATTGGGTAGCAGAGTCAAGTACAACTATGTTATTATTGTTAATTCCCTAACATATGCATTGGGCAACTGACTTAGATTGGATTGTAAAAGAGCTATAGGTACCTAAATGTGGCATTGGGCCATAGACTGTATTGTAATCAGAATTGGAAAAGAATTAAGAAGTATCAATAACATTATGTCTATATATACTAGGGTATGATCATATTCTACTGAAGCAAGAACTTATTGATTATAAAATCAGACAATTATCTAAGACATCTATGATGAGATAGTTGAGTAGCACAAAAGGTCAAACATGAATATCTAGTAGAAAACTAAGTATGCTAACTACAATTGAACAATCCAAGAGCTAGCCTCAACTACGTGGCTAAATTCCCAACCCACTCCACTGCCTCAGGGTGGGTAAACCATTGGACCTCCTCAACTCGTGTTTTACCAAATGATATAGGCCTAGATTTTTCTCCACTAGGAACTCGAGAATGATGAGAGGATTGCAACCCAACAAAGAACTCTACCAAGAGTTATAAAAAAGAAAATAAAAATCCTAGCATGTGATATCTACCCAGATGCATGTACAAATGAAATGAAATTGACTAAGTCTTTTGAATGATTACTGAGTTAAGATATAAGTAATAGTCCTAAAGCTATGGTATCCCTCTAGGAACCATGGCCTTTTATAAAATAATACATGCAGTTCAGATAAACAATCCATTGGAATTCTATGTATAGGCTTGTTACATAACATTAACTAATGTAATCAAGGCTCCCTATAAGTTAACTAAATGGATAAAACAACTAGGTGCCTATGATAACCCAGATATTACGTACACAAGTAAGTAAGTAGAGATGAAGGATCCAAGTTGTCTTCAAAACTTTCCCAAAGAGGTAGATCCCACTTGCAAGAGGAAAGTACCATTACTTTGGGGACATAATATTTAAAGATGTAATATACATAATAATGAGAAAGTGTTAAAATGTATGTTCACTCGGGTGTTGAGAGGCTACCCATCAAGAGATCCCTACATGGAATATGTAGACATGGGTCCATACTAAATAACAAGTATGAGCAATGCTAAGAAAGGAAAGCTAGCTAAAATATATTGATATGAAAGCAAAGTGAAGATTACCTTTAGGATTTGTATTTTAATATAATATGCCAATTCCTATCTCTATGCTATGATAATGAAGGTAAGATAAGGTTATATGGAGAGAGAGAAATGTATACTACCTATGTGTAAATTCTTATTCGATTAGTAGGCTCGTGCCATGGGTAGAGATATAGGTTGTATCGACTTACCCTACCATGCAAGGAAAGCATTATTTATGTCTCCATGCTATCGGTCATTATGCCAAGAAGATTGAACTCGATTGAATCGAGGTTGATGATAGGATAATACAAGGTGGATCTATATATTAACCAACGAGCACAATAATTGTTGGAATAAGAGTCTCCACCATACAATCAAAGGATCGATGGGAATTGATTTGCATACCCGTAGGAATGAACCATGGGGAATTGATTTTTGCTAAGTCTAACTAGTACAATATTCATTCAAATACCCGTGTTAGTTACAAATATGTTTATAAATCAAAACATAGTTAAAATGGTATTTAAGGGTATTAAGGTTAGGTTTTTTAATAATAATATTAGTGTTAAAATGATAATAATTATTATTAAGATGAGCAATATTTAATTTATTAACTAACAAGTAATTATAAATGATAAGAAAAACTCAGTTAATATAGAGGTATAGATTTCAAACATAATGACTTAGACATTAAAATTTTCACATACAAAACTATTTAATTAACAATAATGTAAAATCTTTTTAAAAATAATATAAATTATAATTATTTGAATTTTTTTATAAATATTTATGAAACATAAAGTTGTATAAAACTATAACCTCATTTTATTTTAAACAAGTTCAATTCAAAAAATAAATTAAATAAGAAAGGAAACTAAATCAATATACATAAATACTCAAAAGTAAAATTATAAATAGCTACAACTTAAAAATTTTGAAATATCATATGTAAAATCACAATTCTTTTTCTTTATTTCTTTCACCATATCTTTCTTAATAAAAAAATTTCATAAATTAAAACAACAATAAATTTTAAAAAAATATCATGTGTAAAATCCCAACCCTCTTTCCTTATATGCTTTATCATATCTTTCTTAATAAAAGTATGTAGTAAATTAAAGCAACAATAAATTCTCATCATCCTATTTAATAAAATTAAATATTGTAAAATAACATTTTGAATATATAATATAGAAAAAGCACCTTAGGGTGTCAATCCTCTTTCCTTATATGCTTTATCATATCTTTCTTAATAAAAGTATGTCGTAAATTAAAGCAACAATAAATTCTCATCATCCTATTTAATAAAATTAAATATTGTAAAATAACATTTTGAATATATAATATAGAAAAAGCACCTTAGGGTGTCAATTTGTAATAGTAAAATAAGAATAGGATTATGAAAATCTAAATAAAAATTAATAAATTGTTATTATGTTAAATTCAATTCAATTTATTATTTTATTTTATTTTTATTAATAAAAAATAAAAAATAACTTTATTAATATATATATATTTTTTCTTTATAGTAAAATAAATATATATGATGATGATTATGGTTAATGATATTAATTGATTTAAGATTTAACTAAAAAATTATTTAAAATTTTCATATCAATATTTATATGTGTTTTTAGGAATTGTCCATTTTTTTGTCAAACTATGTAGTTTTCATTATGTAGCTCATGAATGTTTGTTATTATCTTCACAATATTAGTTTTCTTCTTTATACTTGTTGAAACATAGAAATACTTTTGATCTTCTAAACTAGGTTCCATAATAGTTTAAATAAACGAGGTTTGATAAATTAGTACAACCACTTAATTTGTGGCAATTGGTAAACACCCATAGATAGATTACAAGTTAAGTGTCGCTAAAAACTATCCATACATAACTTACTAGTAATCCATGCATTGGCTACTTATTATTCATCCGGTGAATAACCATATTTATTCGATCGAATAAAGCGATAATTTATTCGACCGAATAAATTTGAACGGTGAACCGTTTAAAATAACGGAGACCTCGAAATGCGTAACGGAAAATGCTTAACAGTTGTTTTTCGGCCGAATAACCGTTGTTATTTTTAACGGTTCCGTGACGGAAAATCATTATTCAGCCGAACAATTATTCGGCCGAACAATTATTCAGCCAAATAATTATTCGCCCGAATAATTATCAAATAAGCGATAATTTATTCAACCGAATAAATTTGAACGGTGAACCGTTTAAAATAACGGAGACCTCGAAATGCGTAACAAAAAATGCTTAACAATTATTTTTCGGCCTAATAACGGTTGTTATTTTTAACGGTTCTGTGACGAAAAATTATTATTTGGCCGAACAATTATTCAGCCCCGAATAATCTCAGATATTATGAACCATTGAATTTCAACCAACCATTAGATTTCAACCGAGTACTCCACTTCCTAGTGCATATTTAATCCCATGCATGTTTTAAGGCCATGAAAACTGATCTCGACCGAACGTATTGTACTTTGTATACTTGGAGTTGAACTAGATATTCTCGATGTACTCTTAGTTAAACAGAATAAGCAATTACAGGGTGTCCAATGCAAGATTTCGACAAGTTTACGATAAGAACATGGTTCTTTATTTAATCTGATTTAACTCTGGGATAAAGGGCAACACCACTTCTTTTTCTCCATGTTAATACCAGCTGTCTCTGCATGTTGAAATTATTTGTAATTGCAAACCGATAGAAGGCTCTGAGTTGGGAATTATGACTTCAGTTGAGAACACTGAGCGCATGTTGCCGACAGTTATGCTACCTCTCATTTATGGAGTCGATACCTAGTGTGTCTGATGCTCCATGCCCTTATATACCAAGTAAAAGTGAATGGGAAACGACATATCGGGTTCTGGGTGGACAATGTATTTTGATGAGTCTATAGATTGCTAGAGTACTAAAACTTCCAGCGAGTTCGATATTACAGAACAGTACGGAGATCATGCTGAAAAATACCCAACTTCCCAAAAATCATGCATCAAGCAATGCAAGCTGCAACAAGGCGGCCTCTTCCATGGCTTCCGTTGCTTCGTCTCGTCCCCAAAAGCTGCTTCCACCTGTGCAGGACATTGAGCAGCACCTGCAATCTGCTGGATCCTGTGCCAAAGTTGCTCGAAGAAAAGTTGAGGATTCAGAAAGTATTGGTTCCTGTTCGCCAGAGAATGTGAATCCCATGAAGAATAAATTGAGAAAAGTTGATGCCCATGTCAATGAAGGCGAGGATTTAGAAAGTATTGGTTCCTGCACCAAAGTTGCTAAAAGAAAAGTTGATGCTAATGTCAATGAAGGTGAGGATTCAGAAAGTGTTGGTTCCTGTTCGCCAGATAATGTGAATCCCAGGAAGAATAAATTGAGAAAACTGAAACCCAGGAAGAATAAATTGAGAAAACTGAATAATGGTATGTATGAGGATTCTAATCTATTGCTGCATGACACAGCGAGTTCTTCTGTCAACAAACCAGAGGTATGTATTATGATTTACAGGCAATATTTTTATAGCGCCGTTGGACTCGTTAATTACATCCTTTTGCTATGTTATACTGCTACTAAGCATTGATCTAATATTTTCTTTTGACAACAGCATAATGGCCTTGTAGAGAGTGAAGCTACTGTAGAACAGAACCTGCAGCTGCCAAGCAAAAGCCTCGGTGATGTTAAGGTAAAGGATGCTAAGCTTTTCCAAAGTTCAATGATATTTTGTTTATGTCATCCGGCCCCGCCTGCGCGTTTCGGTTGTGCGATTAGTTCTATGTTGGAACAACGAAAATGTTAGCATAAACCGTGTGGGATTTCCCGTTTTGATCTCTAAAATTTTGGGGCCATCAGTTTACTGCTATATTATCCTTTGATTTGATTCATATGGTCATCAGTTTAATGCTATATTATATTATCCTTTGATTTGATTAGTATAATATCATATGTATTGGCAGGAAGATCATGGACATGAGCGTTTTGAAGCTTTGCGATCCCTGTTACCTGATGGAGCCAAGGTGAGTTTATACTGCATAAACCCATGAGCAAACTTCGATGCCAGTGGCATCTTCGTGGTATTTAATGTGGATTATAATATAAAGCTGTCATCTAAGCTGCCCAGTGCATTCTTCTTATCACTAATGAAATTGTGGCTATATTTTGTATTGTTTATGAAGATCCGTAGCGCCGTGAACAGAGAAATTTTTAGGGGCGAAATTTAGCCAATTGGCTATTTTTTGGACTTTTTTTCAAAAAATAAATTCGCTATTTGGTCATTTTTAGCCTCTAATATCGCCTATATTTACATAAAATATGTTTTTTTATCATAATATTCGCCAAAATTTACACGTTTTGGTAGTAAATTGTATGTTTCATATTTAATATTCGCCTACCTATCTATATACATGTTTTTCTCAATTCAAAATAATCGCCTATGATACTATACTTAAGTATAATATTAGGATCCTTAAAAAATACCCTGGCCGTGAAACGAGGAATGGAGGCCGTTCAAGTAATGGCGGCGCGTTTAGTTCCATGGGCTGTTGACCAGCCAACTGACATACCGTAGATTTCCTCCTATCGATTGGAAGGAATTATCCGTTCCCAACTCCATGTTATATTTTCTGCAACAATAATCCGACTGCTACTGCCACAGGGTGTGTACTTCATATGCGATCCTGACGCTACGGTTGCGGTTGGCAGGATTTATTATGACATTTTGGACGGATCCTTTCTTCTATCTAGGCTTTTCGGAATATTTTTGTTGTTTAGTTTTATGACTTGTTTTTTTGGCCGTTTAGTATTTGGTGGATTAGTTTTCGACTTTCCTTTCCCTACTAATTACTATTTATATTTTGAACTTATTGTTTGTTATATGGGGGTTGATATATCCCGACTCTATCTTTTTATTGGCTTATGTACTATTTTGGGAGACCTGAAATGATCTCTGTATTTGGTAGTTCTTAATGGATGTATTGCTGGACTTTTCTGTTCACTCCATTTCATATACTTTTAAATAAAATATAGATTTTTGTTGTAAAAAAAAAGTGTTTTCTGTCTTACGTGATAATTGAGTCTTCTTCCTATTTTTATGCCTTAGGCCTTCCGGTTATTCATAATGAATGTGTTAGAATTTCATTTACTCTCAACTGTCACTTTGATAAGCTCCTAGTGACTATTGAATCACTTCTAAATTCTAATAGAATGTCCGTACGTTATGCTGTAAATATTATGCACTTAAACCAAGGTAAGGTAATGTATAGTGAATTTATTATTATTATTATTATTAAAAAAATGAACTTTTGTATTTAAATTTTTTAAAAATTGAATTTAAATAAATTAAATTTAAACAATTTACTTATATTTTTTAGATAGATTGAATAATAAGTTATTTAAAAAAATCAAAATCTGTATTAAGAAGATGTAGTGAATTTATATTATCAAGTGATAAATACAATTTGTAAATTTTTGAGTAAAATTATTTGGTTTTAATATACTATTTATATTATGTTAAATTGTATAATTATGATTTTGTTAAATATATATATATATATATATTGCTTAACTTGCTTGCTTTATGAGTGAAGATGTAGTTTAATGATTGAAACATTGCATTACTATTATGAATAATGTATAACATAATAATGTATAATAAATTAGAAGATAGAAATGAAAATTAAAATATTTAAATTTAATGGTAGCGACTATCTTTGAAATATATAAAAATTAGATTATTCTTTATTTGCAATTAATTTGGAAATGTTAAAATGAATAAAGAAAATCTCTTTGAAAGTTTATATCATTGTGTACTTCAAGCCAATTATTTCTTACTATTAAAAACTTCAAGGTGTGCCTCAGACCATGCTCCTACAAATGAACACATGTTTAATATTTTTACTGTTTCAACCGCGGTGCCTTGCCACATAGGATGAAAGGATGTACACCAATTAACACGAGTGCATTCCTAAGCATATGTGCATTCTTCTGTCTAAAAAATAATAATAATAAGCACTACAAGTTTCCATTGTAAAAGAACACAATGTGTTCTTCCAACGCCCATGAGGATCTCTTTCAAGTGACTTCGCTAAAAACAATTAATTATTTCTCTTTCTTAATGTTTATTTTTTAGTAATAAATAAATAAAAATATATTGAATTACTTTTAAATTCAACATAATCCGATGTGATGGATTGTTCACTTAAAGAAAACTTGAATCCACCATCTTTCAATGAAAATAGTTTAATCCCTAACCTATAACTTATAGATGTAAATGATGAAATGGTTGTGGGGATTCAATCATTAAGAACCACTATAAAATATTTTAAAAACACCAATGAGCGTGCATGCCTTTCAATGGCTACATTATTGGAGATTATTATTACTTTTATTGTTAATGTTTGAGGACAATTATTTAATGTTTCCAATTACAAGGTTAAGATGTTTGAGTATTATAGGATGGCTTTTGATAGAAACTAGGCTAGAGATCTCCTTATTTTAAAAAAAGAATTAATGACCTTGTTCATTCACCCTAGAACTTGGAGATGCCCTTTAGTGACCAAAAATGCATTTGCATGGATTGGTGGACCTTCCAACATTTTATAGAACACTGGATGGACATGTGCTTCATGGTGTTCGACAAACATCCCTGCAATAACAAGGAGGTTCCATTCTATTTCCTTTGGAAGTGATGCATTGCATTTGTTTTAGGTCAACATGACAATTACTTTTTTGTTTTAGGTCACCATGACAACTACCTTTACATTGATGAATTCCAAGAGGTGGGCAGTGGGTCTATACAAGATTGAGAAGATGTCATAGATGACACATTGAGAGGGCCTTTGACTCCTAGGAAGATATTGTTGGAACATTAAGAACCCACTTTAGATTTATGATATAATTTATTAATAATTTCCTAGGTTTAGACTAGGTAGTTGACCTAATTTTGGCTTCTTATGCCACCATTTTCCTTTGTTAGCCATAGGAACGCACTTCGATACATACTGGATAAGATTCAGCCTATTTCTTTCTGATTTTATCCCTATCCTGGAATAGTAAGTGTGCCTTCCTACCTTAGACAGTTTTGTTCTGCTTTTATGCTTTTAATGGATAAGAATAAAGCTAGTTTGAGTTGGCAAGCTGTCTTTATTTGGCCAACTTGCCTTCCATCTCTTTCTTCTCTCCAAAAGCCATGATCAATTTCCTCTTTCTTCACTCATGAGCTACCAATATTGCTTTTTCCAATTCGTGAGCCTTTATATAGATTTGGAAAGTTTTTTCCCCACCTAGGGGTTTTTTAGCTTTTAGTAAGCCTACCGTTTGCGAGCTTTACAACTTGCCTTCAAGGAATTCTATTTTCTCTCCTAATATGTATTATATATTGTTG
The DNA here is from genome assembly GCA_027924585.1 of Larix kaempferi. Taxonomy (NCBI): domain Eukaryota; kingdom Viridiplantae; phylum Streptophyta; class Pinopsida; order Pinales; family Pinaceae; genus Larix; species Larix kaempferi. The sequence continues at coordinate 6,450,878 of BSBM01000042.1, read as the reverse complement.
AATATGGTTGAATATTATAGAGATGATATTTACATCAATTGAGTTCTTTCTCTCATGGTACTACTTCATTATTTCTTCTTAGTTTTGCATATCTCTGAATAATTCGTGTGAGGATTACTTTGCTTCTAGATATAGGATTATTATAATTCTATCATGGTATTGAACCTATTTAGAATTCCTACAGATACCTAACCATGTTTCCCAATATCGTCCCATTTTAGATAGCATTCTATTGGCCCAAACGTCCATTTCCACCTTGACTTTATAACTTATTAGAACATTCTACATTCATTTCATTATGTCACAATGCGATATCTTCAAGTCATGGTATGGGAGGGGATGGGACTTCCTTCCATTCAATACAAGATACAAAGGAGATCTCGCGTGGACTATGTTATTATCATGTTTATCAATGCTTGCGAGGTGGGAAAGCACATTACAGATCAATTGAGGCAAATGCACATGGAAATCTTATCGATGGAGGTTAGGAAAAAATCATCTCTCTTTCTCTCTCTCTCTATATATATATATATAGATATGTGTGTGTGTGTGTGTGCATGTGCAAATGACTAGTTTTATATAAATGTATTTATGTGCCATTATTGTGTATGTGTAGTTTTTATATTTTGATAGTACACCTTGATCACCTTTAGATACATCAATGCTAGTGTTCTCATTTCATTTTCCTTATATATAGGTATTGTTATTTTTTAACTTTGAGAAACAATAAATTAATTTTCTTACTAGTTGTTTCCATATTCAATATAATTAAATAAAATGGTGAGTTATAATATTATTATTATGTTTCTAGACACCATTACTTGTTTTGTAGACATCACTCCCATTGCAAGTCTCATTTTTTAACATACTTTGGTTATTTTCCATGTTTATGTATTAATTTAACATACTAAAAATTTGTATGTGGGTTGTACGATTAATGTAGAGTTCACATCATCCACCTTTTCCTCGAGGTCCATCACGTATGGAATTCCTCCTATAGTATATGAAAGGAATAGTTCTTTCAATCCTTACCCTATCATTGGCATTCATTTCACCCACTTTGGTGGCCTTCCTTAGATTCTACAACCGAAGGGTGTTTATTTATGCTCACCCCATGGAAGCCCCCATTGGCCTCATTGTTTGATCTAGTCATGCAACAACTATCATTGTGTTTACTTTAGTTACATCTACAGTGGCTTCATCAATGATTTTTTAAACTATATTTGCTCGATCCCCCTTTGTGCCCTTAGAGCATCCTCTTTAGTTGAGTGCTCTAGTTCCTAGCCCTTCTCCATGAATGCTTGAGTGACCTAGCTCCTAGCCCCTCTCCATGAATGCTTGAGTGCTCTAGCTCCTAGCCCTTCTCCATGAATGCTTGAGATATTCATTACCAGATCTTTAGTTGTTAGATTAATATACAACACGAGTGCTATTGATTTTAGCGTATAGGATTTTTTCCTTAATTAGTTCTTCTAATTATGCAATATTGAATTTTATTTCTACTTTTAACGTGTGTTAATTAATAGAATGCTACAAAAAACCATATATCATGTTGTTTCCTTTCCATTATCTATAGGGAGGCACTACTCCTAGATGAAAGAAGACTCAATATTCCTCTAGCTCAAAGAAGAGGAAGATCATCTTTGGAGATGCACCTTGCAGTGGTTAGGTAAATTTTTTATAGATACAAGATTTTGGTACATGTAAATAAGCCATTTTGTAAAAAATATATAGTTGGATGAAATTTCTTTATAGATACAAGATTTTGGCACATGTAAATAAGGAATCCTTTATGGTTTAGTATTTTATTATTGTTATGATTTTAAGCTTATGGTCTAGTTTATTTGGTTTTCATGATTACTCATGTTGATGATGTTATTGATGTTATGGTATAATATATAATTTCTATATTAGCATGTGAATGTGTAATTCAACAAAAATCATTGTAGTTTAGATTATAGTAATTTATGATCATGTGTATTATGTTTTGTTATTGAAGATGAGCAACAATGATAAGGACATAATATAAGGTTCTTGGTCGTCAGAAATTTTATTTATTTATTTATTTTTAAACGAATATAAACAACTACTAATAATCAAAAGAAGACATATATTTTTCTTCATCTTTTTCTTATTTCACACATGTATATTCGTGAATTACGAACCATAACTGTATTATAAAGTGAGTAACTTTAAATATTCATAGCCTTCCATAATTCCATCCAAGGAAGAAAAACATACGTACATCTATGATCGCGTTTTAATAACAAATTCTAGAATAACCTAAAGTGAATAGTATATTCTATTCTACGCATATATGTGTATGATTTCTTATACATATACTTAAGTATTATCCTTCACTTATGGAAAGGAGGATAATGATTAAAGAGATAAACTACATTCTATAAAGGATTGATATACTTAGTTTCAAAGTTCGTAAATATAAGAAGAGAAATGAAATATTCCTATTTACTTTATCTAATAGGATTTACACTTATAGTTAGTTAACGGTGTAAATCCTATAATATATAATAACACACCATAATCGATTTTATTCATTAGAATCCTGAATTTATATCCCAATACTCATGTCATTATATATAGAGAGAGAGATTTGTTTTTCCTTGAATTGAAGAAAAATATAACTTAATTAATGACAGGAGTTCGGTACTAAGTTCGCAGTAAGTCTCAATGGTTGGATTCAGATGCTACGGTTAGGGATTCACTGGTAGTCGCATGGCGCAATAGACTGATCTTCACAGGGTTATTTATTTCAGGGATTAATACAAATAATTTATGGGAATGCGCCATCTCATCACAACATAAACCGCGGACCCTTACGGGATGGCATAAATGGTAACTCGTACTGCAAGTGCTTGCCAAATCACACATAAATCGAACCATTCCTTTGATTCGTGTGCATTGGCTACACTCCCTACCAACCATTACAATTAACTCTACGATCAAAAGATATTAAAAGTTCAAGCTGGTTGAACGTTCCGTCCTTCCATCCAGCGGTTAATCGATAACTATTTAAGTATTACTGAGGTTAGGTTCGCTTACTATCTGCGTCCTTAGAAAATGTCAAAGGCTATAATTATTCTTAATTTTGAACAATGGTACAATAAACATGGAAGAGGAATGCAATACGGTGAGAATTTCAAAGAGGAAAGGTTTTGTAGTGGGTTGCTTACAAGCTAAGAGTCTGCGGATCCGACCACAGATTAGTCCACCGCACTAGTACTCTGTTGCTAAGGAGAGAGAGGCCTGCGGTCCAGGTCTGTGAGGGGATGTATAGACAGAACCATCACTAACTGTCATGCGGTGGTCCGTAAGGGTTCATAATCATATCTTAACCTTACGCCAGTTTCCCATCGTAGTGGTAGACGAATCATTCATCAGTTAATTCTATAAATCCGCCGCTCTAAGGCTTTCATTCTGAGCTTAGTGAACGATTAAAATTAATATCTAGAGTATATCTACCAAGTTATAAAGTCCAATGAGTTAGTTAAGAAGGATTCTGGAGCTGAGGGGTGGTAAAACAATTCATTTTAGGCGGAAAAGAAACTGGATGGCTATGGCGCGGGTAACCGGTTTTTAATTGGACTCTTGAACACTGAACCTATAAGGATCTAAATCAAGGGAAACGGATCTGCAATTCGAATACGCCAGGGGTGAATACACAGAGTTATCACCTTGTTAACATTTAATGGCTATGGGAAGAGGGACCCGTGATCAAGATCTACACAGACGAAAAAAAAAAGTTATAGACACAGAATTACCGCTTGCTGCCACGCCATCCATCGCTCTCATGCGAGGAGTAAAATAATACATGGCACATTTTAATTATACAAATAGAGCAACTGAATTAGGAATACACAATTAGACTCATGCAATGAGTGGATACATGGCACATTTTTATTGTACAAACAGAGCAACCAAATTACAAATACGCAATCGGACTCATGCAATGAATAAAGTGTAAAGATAAACATTTTAATTTTTAACTATGGCTCAACAGAATTAGAAATACTCAGTTTGAGGGTGTGAAGAACCTGCAACAATTAATTAATTAAAATACACAAGATAATAGTAATAACAGAATTCAGAATCACTTTATTGATCATAGGCTATTTCGAGGGGGCAACCTCCGTTGAGCAAGCTCAATACAAATAATGTCACGGTGCTTTCATTGACCTCAACACACACTTATATACTAAGTCTATGCCCAATAGTATGGTTCAATACCATGGAACATATAATACTATGGGATGACTAACAAATCATATGCCTCCAATACTATGGGTCAATACCATGGGTTAATAAAAAATATGGATCAACAAATACTACGAGACAACTTACAAAGCATATGCATCCAACAAAACTATATTAACAAAGTAAAGAGAAGGGTTGATATGAGTTCCTAACATCCCCTCTCCCTTAGAAAAAGATTTGTCCTCAAAACTTTAGATGAGGAAATTGATGTGGAATCTGAAGGAGTGGTTCCCCTATAGCATCCTCGGGTTACATTCCATGCCACTGAATTAATACCTCTGTGAGAGATTGAGAGAGAAGCTAACGCCTTTTCAGTTTCAGGGAGGATTGCTTGGAGGGCTGTAGACGAAGAAGAACCATAACACCTGCTTGAAAAGTGCGCTCAAAATGGTGTTGTTTGGCTTGTTATTTTAGTCGAATTCTTGCCATGTGAAGATTGTCTTGCAAAATGAGAAGAATTTGATCATGATTTCAAAGAACCGAGTCAATTTCCTGAACTAGGGAATTGTTGAGTGTGTACAGAAGAAGAGCTGGCGGTGCCTATCCATAGATTGCTTCATATGGTGTCATTTTAGATGAGGTATTGTAGTAGCGGAGTGCTTAAAGGAAATCCATAGAAATAACTCTCCAAATCTGTGTAGGGATGGACAAGGGTTCGAGCAGTCCCAAAAGGAGTTTCGTTTCACCCTTGTTGACCTGAAAAGTATCACAGTCAGCAACCATCTGTTTAATTGTAATTTTCATTCCCTGGCAAAAGAAATTACACTATTCCTAGTAATATGTTTTGAGGAACCCAGAGTGCCCTCCCGATGGAGAAGCAGGGAGTTCATAGAAGAAATACCTCTGTTGAACAGATTGTAACCAATTTGGAACAAGCAAAGAAATAGCTGAAATAAAAACTAGGTCATCAAATGTGCAAGAAGGAGCATCCACCACGAGATTGTCCTTACCCTTTTTGTAAATGATCGCATAGGCATAAACCATGAGTTGGAGAACCCATTTCAGGTGTGCTGGGGAGGAGACCCATTGTTCAAGGAAATTTTCCAGACTTTGGTGATCAGTCTTGATGCAGAAATAATTTCCTAACAGGTATGGCTGCCACTTCTGTATTGCATGCAAAATAGCCATCATTTCCTTCTCAGATGTAGATGCGGCTAAATTTTGACTGGAAATGGCTCTTGAAAGCGGCAATCCCACTGGTTCAACAAATACACCTGCATATCTATCCAAGCAAGTAGTGGAGACCGTTGATGGGTGCATTTGAATGGAATGGAGCTGAGCGATGACACCATGTGAATTCTTCTTAAGGATATTTTCTAGACGATGTGAACTGATGATGCAGAGAGACCCTAGTTGTAAGCCCGTAAATGTGTGTTGTTTCCCATTGACTGAAAACCGTATCCAAAGTTCAGCAAAATCCCATAATATTGGGCCAAGTGTGTGCAACCATTGAACGCCCAAAACTACATCACATCCGCCTAAGGATAAGGAAAACAGGTCAGAGCATAGGTTATAATCTTCCATAGAGACACACACATTGTGACACTTCCCCTTGCAAGGTAAGGTACCCCATTGGCAATCATGAATTCAAAGCTAGAGCAAGGATGGACAAAACAATCAGCTTGTTTGACGATCCGATGGTCAATGAAATTATGAGTGCTACCAGAATCAATGAGTATGCTAAGAGAGATCCTCTTGAAGTAACCCCTGACCTGCATTGTGTGTGGGGTGGTGACTAATAAGTCTAAATAATAGGTATCCTAACAGCCTTTTGTCACAGTAGAACAGAGGATATGTTGAAGGAAATACACTTGTTTTGTGGGTTAATCATTTACTTTGATTATTTAATGAAGATGTTTTTAGATTATTCTTTTTATGCTTAAAGGACATTTTTATAAACTAATACATGAAAACGAGTATGTTGGAGCAAGCGCAGGTACACTAAGGAACAAACGCACAAATCTAGTTGAGAGACTGAAGGACCATGCAAGGCTCAGAATCCTGTTTCTCTGACTTATAGAGAAGAACTCCTATTCAACAGGATTGGCGATTAAAGGAAGTAGTTAGGTTAGAATTTGAGGCATATATATATGGACCTCTCAGGTAGCGAGGGGGTCCTACTACCATTTTGTAGAACCATCGTTTTACGTTTTATACTGTTGAGACAATTTGTGTTATAGAATATTTCAAAACCATGAAGTTACCATTTTGAATAAAGAAGACTGATGTTTCTTTTACACCTCCGTTTATAATTTTTTCTTACTCCTTAGTAGAGGTTGGGGAGGGCCCCTCCAACACGTAAGTCAGGAGCTTTATTTTGTTTCATCTATTTTTCCATTTATGTTGTGAATTGATTGACTTCTTATCGTATGTGAAGATACCTTGATGGCATTGAATAGTATGGTTTTATTTCAATTAAAATATTATTTTCGTTCAGCATATTTCCTGTAGTTGATCAATGCTCATTCTGTAGTTCAGTAGACCACATTCTGTAGTCCTGTAGCTGCATTCTGCGCACGCATATTCGAATATTTGTTTTCATATATTTTCATATTGGTTCTAAAAGAAAATATTCAAATCTAGGAACTCATGCATGTTTCCATTATTAGAGTTAGATCATAGATGTTAATTACTTTCAGTCCTTTGGTTTAATGATCGTCACTTTAAATGCTTAATTCAAATAGATAAGATTGGTTACTCTTTCATCATTAGATATTTACATTGTGGATTCAATTTTCAGTTTAGACTAAGCTTTTGATATTCAGTACTTGATTTCATAGATTAGGTTATTAAGCTTTCAGCATTCCATTCTTAGTATAGATTTACAGTTTTCATAGATTAAGTTATTAAGCTTTCAACATTCCATTCTTAGTATAGATTTACAGTTTTCATAGATTAAGTTTATTAAGATTTCAGCAAATTAATTCATAGTATAGATTTATTGTTTTCAACATGATTAAAACTTCTTAACATAGGGACTTGTCATTCATAGACTTACAACCTTTTCAACTCACCTTCTTCTGGATTAGCGAAACATATGAGATTTATACCAACACCCCAAACACAACAAAGACTATCCTCTAGAGCACATATAGTGTTAGCACCTCTTAATTTTTTACGTCCCCTAGGTTGATAATTAAAGTAGGCTCCTGGTCTAGCTACCCTCATTAGGCATCCATTCTAAGATCTCACCACTTTTTGGCGCCATTGCCAAGGAGGTACTTAATCTTTAGGAGATATCTTTGAAAAAAAACCAACAACCAGAAAACATAAAATTTTTACCATGAATGCCTAGACGACAGAGAAATATATTTGGACGCTTCCTACCTGCCCGTCCTATGAACAACAACAGTTCTGATAACTCTCAATTTGAATTCCTTAACTCAGAAGAAGAAACTAATTCTAGCTACAACCCAACCCTAGATAACTTCTTTGCTAGCTCTAGCTCCAACACTATTATGGCAAAAGAGGATGAAGAACGTAGGGAATTGTTCACCTTTCCCATTAGTATACCTCTTGGAGATTCCAGGATGAAGAACATCAACCCTGACAATCTACCAAACTTCCATGGTTTGACATCTAAAGACCCTGATACATTCATGTTTGAGTTTGAGGTAGTTTGCAGATCCTTTGATTACACTACTGATGCACAGAAGTTGAGGCTTTTTCCTTCCACACTGAAGGATCTATCACTTCGGTGGTTCGTGAGCCTTGAAGGAAATAGTATTTTCAACTAGGACCAAATGAAATAGGCATTTCTGAAAAAATATAAGGACTACTGCAAAGCAAAGGATACAAGAGATGAAATCTTTCTGATGCAACAAGGAGAAAGGGAATCATTAGCAGATTATGCCCAAATATTTCAGCTTAGTTATAAAAGAGCTAGTCATTGCACCTTAGATCCTGAATCACTAAAACTTGTCCTTCGTAGAGGTGTAAAAGAAGAAAATTTTGAAGTCTTAAACCTTTTGGAGGATGGAGATATATTCCAAAAGACTTATGAACAAATCATACAAATATTCAAAAACTACTCTAGATCTAGGAAAAGTAAAAATGAGACCAGGGATACACACACATTTACTGGGGGATCAGCATCTTCGGGACCAAACCTTACAAAATATGATTTAGGAAACCTCATTAGAGAAATTTTGAGGTCAAAAAAAGGCCTCAAAACAAAGAAAATGTACTATAAAAAACAACCAATCACATTCTAGTAGATGACATCATCCCCCTTGGTGAGGTGGCATTGCATGAGTTAAGAATGCTTATTTGTCAAATTTTCTATGGTGGTTGAAAACACATAGTTAACCAAGGTAGTGGTGTAAGTAACTTTAAGTCATAAAGTAAAGTACTCACAATGATAGTCTTTTCATAAAATAATATTATTGTCATTTTCAAGTAAAGTACTAATGATGAATGTCTTTTCACACTTTCTCATAAAATAATATTATTGTCATTTTCAAGTGAAGTACTCTTAATTCATAAAGAAAGTCCTTTCACATTTTTTTATAAAATAATATATTATTATTTTTATGTTTTTAATTTTAAATTATATATTCACTCCATTCTATTTAATAACATAATATCAAACTAATAAAGAATAATAATAGATTTAATAAATAATAATAATAATGCAATGTGGATTATAATAATATTATTAACATTTTACATGTAAATAAATTCTCCATTAAATTACATTATATTAAATTCATGAGAAAAGTACTAAATATAAAAAGTCAACATAAAATTAAAAAAAAAACTCTTAAAAATATTTATTATTATTTAATTTCATTTGCAAGTTCAAGACAAATAAATGTTAAAGGACAATAAATTTTTGGGAATTTACAATGAATCTTAGTCACATCAATGTAGACTTATTTTATTAATTTTATTTCTAGTGAATTTTGAAAAGCAACTCAACCATGGTTATTTATATTGTGCATAGAAAATAGTGTGGGAGGTGATTTGTCATATATACCTACCCCATAAAACCCCCAATTCATAATATTTTAATATATCTCATATTTTTGTAGTACATCTCTTAGGAGGCCCTTTTTTGACCTCAAAATCTCTCTAATGGCTAGATGACATGAAGACCGACATCCTACAATCTCATGCCATGCAACTAGATGCACTTCAAATCAAGAAGAAATAGGACAAAATCAACCAAGCCTTGGCAGTCTTTTGTCCACGCTGCAAAAAAAAACATGAGAAAAGGCAGTGCACACTGAACACCATAGAAATATGTGGTCTCTGCATTGATGATCACTCCACGGATAAATTTCCTCTGTTGACCTCATGTAAAGCTGCTATTCAAGATCCCACAACTGAAGGTGAAATAGAGAAGCTATGTTTTGTGAATCAAAGAAGGAATAATTTTCCTAGGCCTTACCAACCGAACAACCAACCTTACTACAATGTCATGTCCCCATTTTGACCCCCTTTTTCATTAAATCGTAAATGATGTAAATATTGATATTTAATCATGGTGAGGAGCTCAAGGCCAAGGCCCCACCACTGATTTAGTGTTTTATGTATCGGCAATTAAAAATAGATGCCTATGGTTCTTGTGCTAGATAGGCACAATGTAAATTAAGATATCATGTAAATACAAATTTCAATAAAAAACCCACAACTAGCTATGCAATGCAACAAAGAGATGGGGGCATGATTCTACAAGGAATAGGGAGGGAAATTATTCAAACCCTTGAGCCAATGGTGTTAATCCATGTGTCAATGAGAAAACCCATAAACCACCAACTACCCATATTGGTTTGGGCACCCAATCATTTAATTCTTCCAGAAATTGGTTGAGGCAGTTAATGCCTTGGGAATGAAGAGGTATGGTAGCCAATTTCGTGTATGGGAAAGCCATCGACCTGGGAAATCGTATTTTGTCTCCTTGGGCAAGAAAACACCCACGAAATGGTGCCCAAAGCCATTCGAAACCCACAGTCTTTCCTCTCTCACGCAGTCTGAACTACTGGTTCTTTCCCCATCACGTTTTTCACCATTCTTCCTGCATTTTTCCATGCCTGGGAGTCTTTTTTGCATTATACAGCAGATGGGAGAGAATGGCCACGATTTGGGACTGTCATGGAGGTCATTTTTTCCCCAAAATACCCATGGGTGTTTTTTTGAAAACGATTTCTACTCTCTAGGGTTGTTCCCCAATTGCCATTACGTTTTTGGGCTTTCCCACATTTTTCTGAATTGGTAGAAACCCCCTCTTTGGGCATTCCACTGAAGAAACATTTTATCATGCCCAATAAGTGTGGTTCTGCTGTTATGTGCATCCCTGTTTTGATTTGAACCTATGAGCAAGAAACTTGGAGTGGTAGTGGACAGAATTGGCTTGATAAACCTATTGGATGGAGTAACCTCTAAAAAAGATCAAGAGGGCTTTGGCTACTCTTCTATGAACACCCTGAGAGCACTAGATGGGGAAGGTATGGCTTAAGGGACTGTACAACAGTGAGAAGAATACTTCCTTGTGCTGGGTGTGTAGGTATTGTGGGTGCCAAGCTAGATAGATCTTGTAAGGTTACCCCTGGCTCTATGATTGAGCTCATTAGCTTAGCCACTCTTCCTTTCCATTTCCTAGCAGCCTGATAAACCCAATTGTAGATTGGCTTGGCTCATCTTGGTGTATGCTTGGCTATGTGTGAGTCTGTTGTTCCTCGATTCCTTGTAGAAATCATGCCCAGCTCGGGGGTGGCAGTTGTATCAAGAGGTTGATGATCATGACTAGCCTATGGTTGGGTGGAACATTGCAGTTGCATAGTTAGTTGCTTGGGAGTACTTGTTATAAGATAAGTACTCTCTTGTGTTAACTTTGCATTTATTTATTTGATGAATATCGTGAATGTATGATGGATGTGTTATTGATATTATTTCCGATGTGTTCTTCTTATAGTTATACATTCCATATGTCTTTTTATATTATGTGAATGCTTATCTAAAAGTTCATGGGGCTAGATGCCCGGTTTTAGCATCACGATCCTCTCCATCGCACTGGAATGATGGGAGGGGACGTGACATACAATCAGGGAAATAACTAGCAGAATTGGAACTCTGTACCAGCCCCATGGCCATCTCAACAAAATCCAAATCAGTGGCATCAAAACCAACCATATCAATAGGATTATTACCCACAATCTTACTCCCCATACCCCCCACCTTTTGTTCATCCAACTACAAATCATGGCAATCCATACCCTTATTCATCGAATTGGAGAGCCCCATTGCAGCAGCAACAACCACTCATCATGCCACCACCACCAAGTCAACCACCCCCCGGACCTCCACAAATTATTGCCTAGCCAATTCCCAACCCTAACAACAACAGGCCACCATAACAACAAGCCTACAATACTGAAATGATATAGTTACCAACCGACGTTGTAGATACGCTAGAGATAAATGAAATTAATTTAAGATCTAGGAAAACGTTGCAAAATACGCACACACAGAATATCCAAGAACCTGAGGCTCACAAACAAATGACACAACCCCATATTCAGCATCTGAATGAACCAAACCCTCAGGAGGGAGAAATTCAACTACTCACATGAAACAGAAACCCTCCATTCCTTGAAAAACTTGTACGATGTACAAAAGAAGAAGAAGAAAATGCAATCCTGAACGAATTAAAGCACTTGAATATCCAAATACCAATCTTGTAGGCCATCAGAGATGTACCTATTTGCAACAAATTCATTAAAAAAAATTGTTTAAAAAGGATTGGAAGAAAAAAAGTGACCCACCAACGATCAATGTAGTAGGCCAGTTGGCAGATCTAATGCTAGGTATCATTTTTAACCCCAAATATCTAGATCTGGGAAGCCCAGTGGTCAACGTAATCATCAATAGTGGACATATAGACATAAGCTTAATTGATTTGCAAGCTGCTATAAATGTGACGACCAAGGATACTATGATACACCTAGGACTCCAATCAATGGTCAGATCAACAACTACAGTGCTCTAGCTAGCTGACACATCCACAGTGAGACCTGAAGGAATGCTTGAACATATAATAATCAATATAGAATCCTAGGAATACCCAGCTGATTTCATAGTCATCGAAGTAAAGAGTAAAGTTAACGGTTAACTGATCATACTAGGAAGACCTTGGCTAAAAACTGCAGATGCTTACATAGGATGCAGATTAGGTAACATGACAATCACCAGTGGACAAGCTAGGAAGAAAATCATGATTTACCCACCAGCAAAGAAGTCTTCAAACCTAGAATACCAAAACTAGACTGATGATTATAATGACACATCAAATCAAAACATACGACCTGTCATTACAATTGATGTTGCACTATCACTAAAAGCCAGAGATGAAGATAGTCATTTAGATCGGCTTATCCAAAATGCATCTTCTAACCATGATGGTCTTGATAGATTCTTTGACATAGACTAGCAACAAGAAGGCGAAAGTTCAAACCAAAACTTAAATAAAATGTGGGAAGAAGTGCTATCTCTGGAAGAAAAATCAGAAAAAGCAAAAACAGTGGAAATTATGCCTGGAATGACAATCGACATTAATTCCAATCTAAAGCCAGAGCAAGAAAATCATTTAATGAAGGTACTCTCAGAACAAAATAAAGCTTTTGCATGGACATATGCTAACATGAAGGGAATCCACCCTGATATCTGTAAACATTACATTTACATCAAAGAAGGTTCAATTCCTATTAGACAACCACAAAGGAGGCTTAACCCAACATTAAAGGACATAGTTAAAGTAGAACTACAAAAGTTATTAGATGCAGGGTTCATATATTCCGTCTCTGAGAGCGAATGGGTCTCACCACTGGTTATAGTCCCTAAAAAAGGAGGCAAATGAACAATTTGTGTGGACTACAGAGAGCTCAATAAAGAAACCAAGAAAGATCACTTTCCTCTTCCATTTATAGACCAAGTACTAGACACATTAGCTAGGAACAAGTATTTCTCATTTTTGGATGGTTTCGGTGGGTACAACCAAATTCTAATACACCTAGCTGATCAAGAGAAGAAAACATTTACATGCCCATTGGGTACTTATGCATACAGAGTACTACCCTTTGGGTTATGTAATGCTCTAGCAACATTCCAAAGAGCCATACTAAGAATATTATCTTATTTTATAAATGGCCAAATGGAAGTCTTCATGGATGAATTTACACCCTATGGCCAAAAACTTGCTCAAGCATTGAACCATCTTGAATTATTCTTGAATAAATGTATTGAGATGAGATTATGTCTGAGCAATGACAAATGCAGAATGTTAATGGAAGGAGGCATCGTTCTTGGGAACCATATATCATAGAGGGGGATTGAGGTTGACCAAGAAAGAGTTTATGTAATCAAAATGCTGCCACCACCGATCAAACAAAGAGATGTCAGAAGTTTCCTTGGGAAAACAGGATACTGCAGGAGATTTATTGAAAATTATAGCAGGATTGCTGCACCAATGTTTTCCCTTCTCACAAAGGATAATGAATTCATTTGGACAAAAAATTGCATGACAGCATTTGACAACCTAAAGGAGAAAACAATTACAGCTCCAGTACTCCAAGGACCAGATTGGGCACTTCCATTCCACATCCACTCAGATGCATTAGATAAGGCCATTGGGTCTGTCCTTGGACAAGAAAAAGACAAGAAGCCCTATGCTATATATTATATCAGTAAAAATTTGGCAGGGGAAGAATTAAATTATACTATTACATAGAAGGAATTTTTGGCCATCATACATGCCATTAACAAGTTCAGGCACTACATAATAGGTTACCAAGTTTTTGTCCATACAAACCATTCAGCAATAAGGTATCTCACAAACAAACCTAATACAAGTGCTCGAATCATTAGGTGGCTACTCCTCTTGCAAGATTTTGGCATCACAATTTTGGGCAAGCCAGGCAAACACAATGTAGTGGCTGACTTTTTATCTAGGCTCACCCATGGCCAAGACAGTGAAGTGGTGAATGACAGTTTTTCTGATGAGCACCTTTTTTCCATATCAAGAAGAAGCCCATGGTTTGCTGACATAGAAAACTATTTAGTGTCTGGAAAATTTTCAACACACTACAGCCACAAAGAAAAGAATAAAGTTATAAGACAAAGTGCCACTTACACATGGATAGAGGGAATGCTCTTCAAACAAGGACCAGATCAAATACTTAGAAAATGCATTAGAGAAGATGAAGTGCATGACATAATGCATGCCACTCACAATGAACCATGTGGAGGACACTATGTGTTAATATTTAATATGATAAGACTGAAAATAGCAGCATTACATTCCATTTCACAATAATAGCATATACAAGATCATTGAAGAAACAACAAGCATAGCATAAACACAAGAGACACAGATTTATCCTGGGAAACCCTCATGGGGTAGAAAACCCAGTAAAGCTTCCTCAATATAGATGACTAGCAATACACAAAGATGCAAACCAAAGATATGATCTCCTCCTCCACCATAGCAGACCTCTCCTCCACAAGTGCTCCTTTCTCAAGTGAGTGTATGTGTCAAATGAGGAACACACCTCCTCTATTTATACACTACACTGACATGTATTTTACACAGGTACACGTAGGCTCGTATTTAACCAATGGGTTAAATACCCCACTACAACTGACTGGGCCGACCCCTCTAGGGTGGTCTAATAACCCTTTGACCCACATAACATATACAGGGCCGACCCCCACTAGGGAAGTCTAATAACCCGAGTTACCACATTCCGACGGAGGAATAAACATCTCCGGATATACAATAAGATCTTCATGGAGGAATGAAACATCTCTGGAATAATAAAGTACAAATATAATATTCTTTGAAGTTACAATATCTCAACACTCCCCCTTAACGAGAAGGATATTATAACAACATCTGCACGAGCAAGGAGTCATCAACATCATACATGATACATCTATAAATCATTGGAAGCTTTCTCAACATCATCAGTAACTCAAGCAGTTACTGGAACATCTTCAATACTGGAACATCGACATCTTCAGTATTGAGTCTTTATCTTCTGTAGCACTTGAACAGCTACAACAATATCATCATCTGGATCCTCACGATTATCGTCATCACATGATCATCAGCATTGTCATCTCACGATCATCAGCATCTTCATCACACGATCATTAGCATCGTCATCTCACGATCATCAACATCGTCATCACACGATCATCAGCATCGTCATCTCACGATCATCAGCATTGTCATCTCACGATCATCAGCATCGTAATCACATGATCATCAGCATCGTCATCACACGATCATCAGCATCGTCATCACACGATCATCAGCATCGTCATCACACGATCATCACGATCAGCAGCATCGTCATCTGGATCATCACGATCAGCAGCATCGTCATCTAGATCATCACGATCAATAACATCGTCATCTAGATCATCACGATCAACAACATCATCAACACAAGTATACACATCATCAATACAAGTATCCTCATCAACACAAGTATACACATCATCAATACAAGTATCCTCATCAATACAAGTATACACATCATCAATACAACTATCCTCATCAACACAAGTATACACATCATCAATACAAGTATCCTCATCAATACAAGTATACATAATAGCAGCATACCCTGCAACACACAAGATCCAATTACGGGATGATCAATCCCTCTCACTTTAGGACATAGGTCCAAGGATGATACAATCCTGATCCGCTTACGGGATGATCAGTCCCTCTCAGTTTAAGACAACTCTCATGTCCATGGATGATGCAATCCAGATCAACTTACAGGATGATCAATCCTTATCACTTTAAGACACCTCACCATGTCTAGGGACGAGGCAATCCCAATCTATTTACTGGATGATTAGTCCTTATCACTTAAGACATCTGACCATGTCTAGGGACGAGGCAATCCCAATATATTTACAGGATGATTAGTCCTTATCACTTTAAGACGTCTCACCATGTCTAGGGACGAGGCAATCCCAATCTATTTACAGGATGATTAGTCCTTATCAGTTTAAGACATCTCACCATGTCTAGGGATGAGGCAATCCCAATCTATTTACAGGATGATTAGTCCACTCAATCTCATTTAGGACTATCCTTCCTTTCAAAATTACTGGATTTACTGTCCAAGGATGATTTAATCCAGTCAATTCATTTAGGACTATCCTTCCTTTCGGAATTACTGGATTTACTGTCCAAGGATGATTTAATCCACTCAATTCATTTAGGACTATCCTTCCTTTCAGAATTACTGGATTTACTGTCCAAGGATGATTTAATCCACTCAATTCATTTAGGACTATCCTTCCTTTCAGAATTACTGGATTTACTGTCCAAGGATGATTTAATCCACTCAATTCATTTAGGACTATCCTTCCTTTCGGAATTACTGGATTTACTGTCCAAGGATGATTTAATCCACTCAATTCATTTAGGACTATCCTTCCTTTCGGAATTACTGGATTTACTGTCCAAGGATGATTTAATCCACTTAATTCATTTAGGACTATCCTTCCTTTCGGAATTACTGGATTTACTGTCCAAGGATAATTTAATCCACAACCGTACATTTAGGACCAACGTCCAAGGATGACTTAATCCTCAACCGTACATTTAGGACCTACGTCCAAGGATGACTTAATCCTCAACCGTACATTTAGGACCTACGTCCAAGGATGACTTAATACTCAACCGTACATTTAGGACCTACGTCCAAGGATGACTTAATCCTCAACCGTACATTTAGGACCACGTCCAAGGATGACTTAATCCTCAACCGTACATTTAGGACCTATGTCCAAGGATGACTTAATCCTCCACCGTACATTTAGGACCACGTCCAAGGATGAATTAATCCTCAACCGTACATTTAGGACCTACGTCCAAGGATGACTTAATCCTCAACCGTACATTTAGGACCACGTCCAAGGATGACTTAATCCTCAACCATACATTTAGGACCTATGTCCAAGGATGACTTAATCCTCCACCATACATTTAGGACCACATCCAAGGATGACTTAATCCTCAACCGTACATTTAGGACCTACGTCCAAGGATGACTTAATCCTCAACCATACATTTAGGACCTACGTCCAAGGATGACTTAATCCTCAACCGTACATTTAGGACTACGTCCAAGGATGACTTAATCCTCAACTGTCCACCAAGGACTTCATTCTCGAAGACATACGTCTACGGCTCTTCTTTAGGACTGAAGTCCAGGGATGATCCAATCCCCTCACATTTTCACCAAAAACTTCATTCTCGAATACATACGTCTACGGCTCTTCTTTAGGACTGAATTCCAGGGATGATCCAATCCCCTCACATGTTCACCAAGAACTTCATTCTCGAAGACATACGTCTACGGCTCTCTTGAGGATGATGCAATCCTATCATGTCCACCAAGGACTTCATTCTCGAAGACATACATCTACGGCTCTTCTTTAGGACTGAAGTCCAGGGATGATCCAATCCCCTCACATGTTCACCAAGAACTTCATTCTCGAAGACATACATCTACGGCTCTCTTGAGGATGATGCAATCCTATCATGTCCACCAAGGACTTCATTCTCGAAGACATACGTCTACGGCTCTCTTTAGAACATATGTTCAAGGATGATGCAATCCCCTTGTCACCTTTGACCCTATCTAAGGACCATCCACCAACCTCTTTGTCAGCATCACTAATATAGGTATCCTCATTATCGACCTCACTGTCGATGCAGGCAATCTCATCATGAGTTATCACATCACTCCCCCTTTCGAGGAGGGTCCTTCTGAACTATATTAAGTTTGTCTCAAAAAACTTTACTTGAGGTAGAGGTTTGGTTAGAACATTGGATCGGTAGAGGTTTTGTTAGTACATTGTTACAAATTCAAACTTTTGGTTCCTTTCTGCACCATATCGTCTGTGTATAGAAACAATATTCAACCTTGTAGCAAAGGTTGAGATCCTCATCACCCATGGTGATCGTTAAGCTCATCAATTGATTATCGATCCTGGGTACCCATACAGAACCTGATTCACACTTCTTCTTTAATTACACCATTAAGAAAATGGTCTTATCTAGCCACTTGGAGCAAACATCTTATCATGATTCTCTTCCTCTTTCTAAGAGAATTTTCTAGCCACAAGCCTTCTATAGTGTGTTTGATTTGTAAATCCTTTTGTTTGAACATCCATCGCTTGTTCAGTGTTCATCATTCATCATGATCTTTCCTACAAATAAAAATTAAGTACATGATTAGTAATACTTCAGAATCATCAAATCATATTGACACGATAACCTATTATGCATACAGATATCATTTACATAGTTATGTAACTATTTTGACCAATACTTTGGCACAACACTTTCCCATATCCTGTATGCATACAGTGGCTATCTAGATGCCTTCCATCTCTACCAGAACATACTATTGAGAGTGTGCACAGCTCTCAGCATGTCAGCAAAGAGGTTTCATTCTAGACAAGCAACAATGGAATGTTTGTCCAACTTACCAATCATATGCATATTAGTAGTATACTGTTCAATGCTCTATGAATGTTTACACTCAGCATGATATATTCTAGGAATACAAATATGCATACAAGCAATATCATTTACTATTTCAAATAACATCTCAAATACTTATCTTTTATGTTTGTGTGGTTGCCTCCCGCTTGATCTTCTATATGTCTTTTGAACTTCTATTCATTCTGTACCACTGTGCATGCTCAAGTGTGCACTAGTGTCATCCTCATACACATACATACATTCATTAGTATATTCTCAATATTATCAAAACATTCTAGTTCTAAATAATCTTTGAAAATGTATAGTCATGATTATAGATAATATTCAAGGTTTCAAGGAAGTCTTCTTTTACTTCTGCATATTCTTGTTTGATCATAGTACTCTTCTGGTTAATTAGATCATCAAGATAAGAGACATAATATGCATAAACCCTTGATTACTAACTTTATGAATAAGCATAACCAATCATACCAAGTATACTTATATAAGGGATCCTAAGGTAAGATTCTAACTTGTCATAGGAAAACATACCTGGATTAGTATATCTACTTAGCTATGTACAACATACCTAAACAATCTCTTCAATGATTTAGAGATCCCGAGCTAGAACCTGCATGTCTCATAGTTTAAGCATAATATAACAAAGTCATACATACCTCGTAAGTAGAACAAAGATTATGGATGAGTCTTTGTCTTCATGTTGTCATGTTTTAAGGAGCTTGATTTGTCTTTTGTGATGTACCTGTATCTTGTTAGCAAACGACATCAACCTCATACAACACCATAATGCATTAGTACAATCATATAGCCCTAATCAATGAATGTCTTCGATCATTCACATGCATTCATACTATTACTAGGGTGATAAGACAATTCTAACATTAATCAAGATTGTACTAATAAATAACATGAAGACAAACACATTATGAGCTTACTCAAGAATCAGATTTCAAGACATACCTGAACCTCAAGTCATACCTGTCGAGACTTCTTGTAGTCTTCTTATGTAAGGCCTTAGCCTCAACTCCCCCTGAAACTTGATCTAGAGCTTGATTAGGGTTTGCTAGAGAAACCCTAAAAATTCAATCTTTGACTTTCACACTTCCGAATGAATGGAAGGATGTGTCTTGCTGAGCTGATCAAACTAGCATACTTCAATTTTGAAATCTCCAAAAATTGACCCCTCAAAATTGCCTTTCAAACTTCTAGATCTTCTTGACAGGATCCCGAACTAGGGTTTGATGAAGCCCACCCTTTTGCTCAATAAAAAGGTTTGATCCAAGGCTCTAAACTCTTATTTTTCTGAGGAGCTTCCATCCGTGGATTCCGATTCCAAAAATTCTAACTTTCTCCGAAACCCTAAATTCCGGAAGCCATGAATAAAGGTGCTCCAAAAATAATTCTGTTTTGACAGAAATATGCACCTGATTGTTTCTGCTATAACTCTGAAATTTTTGCTCCAAAGGGTCTGAAAACGTTTTATGTAGTAGCCTGACCTGTCATCTTTCCATCCTGACAGGTCTGACCTTAATTGGATTTTCTAAGAGAGAGTTATGCCAAGTGTCGCAACATGACCTGTTTATGGGATAAAACAGGAGAGCGAACTTGTACGGAATACCACGTGTCACTGTTTGACCTTCGGCCCCTGAAAACTTTTCTTGAGATAGCTCTCCCTGTTATATTTCTATCTTGACAGGTCTGACCTCAATTGGACTCTCTAAGAGAGAGTTATGCCAAGTGTCGCAACATGACCTGTTTATGGGATAAAAAAGGAGAGCGAACTTGTACGGCGTGCCACGTGTCACTGGTTCACCTTCGGCCTCTAAAAAAGTTTTCTGAGATAGTACAGTCTATTTACTACCTGTCAATTTTTATGAAATTTCGTTTGGAGCTTCCTAGCCCAAGTTATGACCTTTTTGCCAAGGTTACCTGATTTTGACTGAGATCTGGAAGAGGCAGAAACCCTAACTTGTACTGATCATAACTCATAAAGTACAACGAATCTGAGGGTTCCCTTTGGACACAAGGTACCTGTGGTTGTTATCTTCGATCTATAAACTTTTCAGACCCTGAAACTTCGCATAAATGGATTTATAGCGAAAGTTCCACGATGACTGGTTTTTGCTATGTAAAACCCTAACCTTCAAATTGTCGTAAGTAAAGCAAGTGTCATAAGTGCCATACCTTGCCTTCCTTCAGGTTAGCTCTGATACCATGTTAATATTTAATATGATAAGACTGAAAATAGCAGCATTACATTCCATTTCACAATAATAGCATATACAAGATCACTGAAGAAACAACAAGCATAGCATAAACACAAGAGACACAGATTTATCCTGGGAAACCGTCATGGGGTAGAAAACCCAGTAAAGCTTCCTCAATATAGATGACCAGCAATACACAAAGATGCAAACCAAAGATATGATCTCCTCCTCCACCATAGCATACCTCTCGTCCACAAGTTCTCCTTTCTCAAGTGAGTGTATGTGTCAAATGAGGAACACACCTCCTCTATTTATACACTACACTGACATGTATTTTACACAGGTACACGTAGGCTCGTATTTAACCAATGGGTTAAATACCCCACTACAACTGACTGGGCCGACCCCTCTAGGGTGGTCTAATAACCCTTTGACCCACATAACATATATAGGGCCGACCCCCACTAGGGAAGTCTAATAACCCGAGTCACCACATTCCGACGGAGGAATAAACATCTCCGGATATACAATAAGATCTTCATGGAGGAATGAAACATCTCTGGAATAATAAAGTACAAATATAATATTCTTTGAAGTTACAATATCTCAACACTATGCTGCAAAGAGGACAGCCTATAAAATTTTGCAAATGGGGTATTATTGGCCAACACTCCACAAGGATGCCTATGAATATGTTTCACACTGTGATGACTGCCAAAGAATGGGTAAACCAACAAAAAAGGAAGATAATTCCTCTCCATCCACAAATCTCTTTGGAGGCATTCAAAAAATGGGGATTTGATTTTGTTGGTCCAATCAACCCACAGTCAAATTAGAAAACCTACATCCTGGTATGCACTGACTACCTCACAAAGTGGACTGAGGTAGCAGCTCTTGCTGCAGCAAATGAGACCAATGTGGCAGAATTTTTCACTGAGCAAATCGTCCACAGGTTTGGAGTCCCAAGAGAACTAGTTTCTGATCAAGGCCCACAATTTACATCAAATCTAATAGAAGATTTATTTAAAAGAAACAATGTCAAGCACAGACAATCCTCATCCTATCAACCTCAAGCAAATGGTCAAGCTGAGGTAACCAACAGAGAATTAGAAAGGATTTTAACAAAGACTATCAAACTCCATAAAAGAGATTGGGCTGACAGACTAAGTGAGGCAGTTTGGGCTTATAATACCACATGGAAGACAACAACAGGATTCACACCTTATGAACTAGTTTATGGAAATCAAGTTATGTTTCGAATTGAATTTGAAATAAAGACATTAAGAATTGCAGCACAGTTGAATATGGAACTTTCAGAAATCCAACAAAAATGCATGCTACAATTGAACCAATTGGATGAACAGTGCCAGCAAGCCCTTGCCCATACTGAAATTATCCAGTAGCAATGGAAGAAGTGGCGTGACAAACACATAAAGGATAAAAAGTTCAAAGAAGGTGACTAGAGACTACTCTATGACTCCAGGTTTCACACTTTCAAAGGAAAACTAACAACTAGATGGATTGGATCTTACATCATTGAAACAATCTATGAAAATGGAGCTGTAAGGATTATTACAATTGATGAAGAAGAGTTTCCCATGATAGTAAATGGACATAGGCTCAAAATTTACAAGAAGCCACAGTCAAAGGAGGAGTTCACACAGGTGCTCTACCAGCAACAACTAATGCTGATAGAGAACATGGAAAACCATTGAAATCTAGTTCATAAAAGAGAGAGAGAGAGAGAGAAAATGAAAAAAGAGAAAAAGAGAAAAAAAAATGAAAAAAGAGAAAAAATGAAAAAAAAATGAAAAAAATGAAAAAAGAGAAAAAAAAATGTAAAGAATGAAAAAATACCGAACTACAAAAATGATACAATCAAGCTAATCACAAGTAAAATTGCAGGCATCATACAACCCCATGAAGAACTGGCCAGCATCCTGCACATAAAGCAAATCAAGAGAGCTAGGTATCGAAATTCAAGTGAGCGAGTCATGTATTCGAGTCCACCAGCAAAGATATCAAGCACTACAACATCCAATCAAGCAACCACTCTATTCAAGCGAGCCTGCCATTATTCAAGCTAGCCTGTCATATACTCATAGGAGCATTCCATACCATCAAGCGAGCCAGCACTACTTTAAAAAAGAACGTAACTCAATGCAGGGCATCAACACAAAGTCACATCAGAAATGGGCACAAAAATCAAAACCAGCCAGATGCAGCATTTTCAAAGGAATGAAAAGAGAAAAAGCAAACACGTGTAACTAAAAAACATGCTGAAAATAACTACAGACATGGTGAAGATATAGTACAGAATCCAGTGCACATGAAATCAAACCACATCAAGCACTAAGGTACGCTAAGCATACCAAGGCAATCTCTAAGCCTCTTTGTTTTATTTTTGAGGTCAAATCATCATCCCACAAAACGGTTATTTCTGAAGATGAGGACAACTTCCATGTTCATTCAGTGGCACGATTCAGAATGACCTCAATAAATCATGATTAATACCTAAGTCATGTCTCCGAATGATAAACTCAAATCTGGCTACCGTACTCCCCAATGATCAGAACAAAAGGGGCAATATACAATGATGAAATGAAATCTGGCTACCGTATTCCCCAATGATCAGAACAAAAAGGGGCAATATACAATGATGAAATGAAATGCAGGGCTTGATTACGGTAAAGAATGCGTAAGATGGCAGGTACGTGCCAAAATGATCGGGAGAAGTGGAGTAAAATGGTTAAATAAGGTGGCATAATCTATGGAAAGACCCAATTTTGCAAATACAATCTTTCCGGAAGAACAAAAACTAAAAGTTGCATTGGCACTCTGCAGCAAACTTCCTTCGAACCTGTGAATTGATCCTAGCCAGTGAGGTAAGTCAGCCACACCCAAACGTTTGTTTTTGCTAATTATAGCAGAAAAGCTAAGGATGAAAAAAGGGTTCAAAAAGAGCGAACCAGATGATCACCAAGCCATTTATGAAAACCCAAGGGTTATATCTATCCTTTGTAAAGCAGGTTGGATGCCCTTCATCTTCAGGCTGAGAGGATTCAACACAGAGGTGGCTTTAGAGTTTGCAAGAAACTTAAAGCACATCAAAGAAGAGCAGTTCGTCACCATAGTGAGAGGACATCGTATTGGGCTGGATGAGGAATCCATTGCAAAATACACAGGCCTACCTATGGGTCTGCATTGGCCCAAGGAAGACAGGGAAGCCAACCGGAGTGAAAAGGTAGTTTTCTTTGGACCTGAAGAAGCTTATGAAGAAGATAAAAATGGAGTTAAGAGAGTCACTATGCCAGAACCTTGGGATGAAGTAGCTGCAGTTGTTCAAAAATATGTGACATGTACAGGGAGACTGATCTACATACCCCTCTTCCATTTTCAAATTCTAGACCTTCTGAGGCACAGGAGCCACATCACACCAAACAACGACATAAGAGTCCCTTACTATCTTCTCCTGTCATTGGGAGAAATGAGCAAGAAAGTCACTGAAGGGAAAGAGGATGCATTAGCACACCATGGGATGATCAAGATGCTAATTCGTGAAGAGTTAACAGTGCAGGTCCCAGAGCTTTCGTGGGAAGAATTCGTGTTAATCTCAACCGAGGATGTACAGAGGATGAAGGGTACACCTACTATCAGCATACCGCTAGATTCTAGACCAAAAGAGAATACCGCTTCTACCTCAGGGGCCAAAATAAAAATTGACCTTGGCATTGTGGCCGATACCCTGATAAAGATTAAGCATTCAAGAGATAGCTCCCACCAAAAGGATTCAGGGGTCTCCACCAGCGAGCAAGGACCAAAGAGGCGGAGCAAAAGGTTCACACAACCACCAAAAATCAAGCATATAGAGGAGGTACAAAAAGAATCCCAGCCCCACTATTCAAAATCTGTCGGATGATGAAGATCTTGGGATAGATCAGGAGGATCCAACTTCGCCAGAAAAATCAACTACCCCTAAAGAGCAGACTACACCAAGAGAGCGGAATGCACCAGAAGGACAAGGTGCCTTCCAATGGGACCCTACCAATCAACATGAGAATCCTGGGGTTAGTGACCAGCTCGTTGAAGCACGAGCAGAACTAGAAAAAATCAAATGGAATTCGGCATCATACAAGATTGAATCAAGGACGCATAAAAGCCAACAAGCTTCTCCACAGTTTGTGCATGAAAAGACAAAAATTTTGAAAATGCAGCATGCGGGAGAATTAAAGCAGCTTGAACAACAAAATTTGGCACTACAGGAGAAATTGGTCCAGGCACAAGAAGAGTTGGCTCAAAAGGATCAGAAGATTCTCCAGCTGGAGGACACCATTGCGACCACTACAAAAATCTATGAAAGACTACTAGGACTCAGACCACCCTCAGAGATCTATGCAGTATATCTACAAGAGAAGTGGGGCAAATTCCAACTCCAAAGGTTAAAGCAGGGGCTCTCATTAGAAATAAACACCCAAAGAGAATTTTTTGACACATCTCTACGCTCCATAGAGTTGGAGAAGGATATTCTCTGTGAATTTTTCTTACAGAATTTCGTAGTTCCAGGCTTTCCCAACTGGTCGCCAAATACCTACATGGGTGATTTCCAGTTAAGGGCACTTTGTTCATGGATGAACAACGAAATCGAAAGGGCACAAGATGCCCATATTTATCTTTCAGAGAAGTGGAAGACTTCACTATGGATCAGGGCAGAGGCGACTCACCTTGAGAGATTAATTCAGGACCATAGGAACCTCACCATTGATGAGGGGATAATCCCTATTCTCCTTGAAAAGCAGCAGTAGGTTGTGGCACACTTTGATGTTACTCTCAAGTGCAAATACAAAGAGGTTCAGGAGGCCATTGGTGAAAGATGGGGAGTAATAGCAAATGATCTAAAGGGGAAGGATCCTCACTCCCCTCTTAGGCTAGAGGCTGCTCTTTTCAAACCTAATCTATACAGAGAATCATTGATCAGGAATTAGCTCAGCTAGATTGGCATGAAGCTAAATCCCCATTTTTCCTTCTCCTAGTTATTAAAGAGAAGATTAATGAGGAAGAAGAGAAAAGAGCTTGGGCTAAGGATGACCAGAGCATGGGTTACTACAGCGAGGCAGGGACCCCTAGGGTAGTTGCATGGGATATCAGAGAAGTTGTTGAAGAACTGAATATGTCACCCAAGGATGGGTGAATCCTTCAAGCATGGGGGAGATGATAAGACTGAATAATATGTATCCTAATAGCCTCTTTGCCACAGCAAAGCACAAGATATGTTGAAGGAAATACACTTGTTTTGTGGGTTAATGATTTACTTTGATTATTTACTAAAGATGTTTTTAGATTATTCTTTTTATGCTTAAAGGGATTTTTTACAAACTAATAAATGAAAACAAGTATGTTGGAGCAGACGCAGGTACACTACGGGACAAACAGGCAAATCTAGTTGAGAGACTGAAGGACCATGCAAGGCTCAACGCCCTATTTCCCTAACTTATAGAGAAGAACTCCGGTTCAACAGTATTGGTGATTAAAGAAAGTAGTTAGGTTAGAATTTGAGGCATATATATATGGACCTCTCGGGTAGCGAGGGGGTCTTGCTACCATTTTGTAGAACCATCATTTTACGTTTTATACTGCTGAGACAATTTGTGTTACAGACTATTTCAGAACCATGAAGTTACCATTTTGAATAAAGAAGACTGATGTTGCTTTTACACCTGCGTTTATAATTTTTTCTTACTCCTGAGTACGGGTTAGGGAGGGACCCTCCAACACATAAGTCAGGAGCTTTATTCTGTTTCAGGTATTTTTCCATTTATGCTGTGAATTGATTGACTTCTTATCGTATGTGAAGATACCTTGATGGCATTTAATAGTATGGTTTTATTTGAGTTAAAATATTATTTTTGTTTAACATATTTCCTGCAGTTGATCAACGCTCATTCTGTAGTTCAGTAGACCGCATTTTGTAGTCCTGTAGCTGCATTCCGCACATGAATATTTGGATATTTTTTTCATATATTTTCATATTTGTTCTAAAAGCAATGATTCAAATCTAGGAACTCATGCATGTTTCCATTATTAGAGTTAGATCGTAGATGTTAATTACTTTCAATGCTTTGGTTTAATGATCATCACTTTAAATGCTTAATTTGAATAGATAAGATTGGTTACTCTTTCATCATTAGATATTTACATTGTGGATTCAGTTTTTAGTTTAGACTAAGATTTTGATATTTAGTACCTGATTTCATAGATTAAGTTATTAAGCTTTCAGCATTCCATTCTTAGTATAGATTTTACAGTTTTCATAGATTACGTTATTAAGCTTTCTGCATTCCATTCTTAGTATAGATTTACAGTTTTCATAGATTAAGTTTATTAATCTTTCAACAAATTAATTCATAGTATAGATTTATTGTTTTCGGCATGATTAAAACTTCTTAAAATAGAAACTTGTCATTCATAGACTTACAACCTTTTCATCTCACCTTCTTCTTGATTAGAGAAACATATGAGATCTATACCAACACCCCAAACACAACAAAGACTATCCTCTAGAGCACATAGAGTGTTAGCACCTATTAAGTTTGTACGTCCCCTGGGTTGATAATTAAAGTAAGATCCCGGTCTACCTACCCTCATTAGGTATCCATTCTAAGAGCTCACCACTGACACCGGCTAAAGCATGGGGAGACATCTCCGGAGGGTCAACAAGTGGTTGTTGAATGTCGACTTGATCATCCAGTGTATCTATAACTTCTACACCAAGTTCAAAGGAAGGCGGAGAATCCACATCTAAGATATAGAGTTGTTTCTCAACACATATATGTCCCCGAGTGAATTTCTCATCACAATTATAACAAATCCATTTTTCTCTATGTGCCGGCATCTCTTCTTCAGACAAATGCTTGATAGGAGGGGTGCGAGCAGCTGGCGTGATGGGAGGTCATTGGGAAACCATATTTCTGAATGGAACAAAAGTGGATTTGGAGCATTGTTGGGTTGTGATCTTGTGCTCTACCAACTTAGCCAACCATAGGACTTCCATCATTGTGTTGGGACAAAACATTTTAACCTTTGAGCAGATTTCGTCCTTAAGACCACTGATAAAACAACTCCAGTAGAATTCATCAGACAATCCTTCTGTTTGTTTGGCTAGTTTCTCAAATTTTGTCTGATACTCTCTCAGAGTGCCAAATTGACGAGGTTTAGTGAGTGCTCCTATGAATTCATCAAAAGCACTGTTAGGATATTCCTATACTCCATCCTAGTCCTCCCAGCATTTTCATTATTTGCATTTTCAGTCTTGCATGCATGCATCCCAATCATTAGTCCCAGCACCTAGCCTCAGTTAGCCAGCCCCCGGTAGCTTCTCTTAGACCTTTTTTAGCCATCCTAGAGCTTAGTGCACCCTTCCTCCTTGATTTAAGGAAGCCACTCGTCCTCTCTCACCTGCCACTCAGTTGCACTTCAGTTAATTGAGTTATCATCAGTTCTTCCCTTGATTTAAGGCTAGACTAACTCTCAACTGACTTTGTCACTCCGATGGACCTCTAGTGAGACTGAACTACCTACTCTAACTCCAGTTAGCTCCTCATGCACCCTCCACTAAGCCTCCTTCATTTAGTTAGTTCCAATTACACTCAGTTACACCTAACACACTCAGTTAGACTCAGTTTGACTGATGGTTGAAAGTTACTTGAGCATTGATGACTCCACTGCTGATGATGAAGACTTCTAGTTGTGCTCTGATGACACTCTAGTTATCTTTTGATCACTCCATGAAGGCTAATTCGAATTTCCACCTTTGCATTCGAATCCTCATGCATTGCACTACTTATTTGTCCATATTGTGATTAATTAATTAATTAGTGTGCGTGAAGTATTTTTGCTTCTATCTGAGTTCTATTGTATTATTATTCTGTTGCTCATCTTACTGCATTGACCACTCTTAATCTTATTCCTAAATTCTTTCATTGTGAGGTATACATCATCTCTTAGATCTGCTATGAGGATTTTCACATGGTATCAGAGCATGTTGAAAGTATTGTTTATCTCCATTCGTGAAAGTTTTTTGTAGGTTATTATCAAGATTTCGAGTGCAGCAGTTGCAGCAGTTTTTGCATTTTTGTAGCAGTAGCTATTGTAGATATTTTCTATTGTTTTTGCAGGTCTTCTACAGCTTCCATGTATTCAGAAGAAATCCCTCTTCTTTCTCCATTCAGCTATGATGAATGGAAACCAAAAATGATAGCATATTTGAAGAGTCGTGGTCTCTTTGATTATTGTTTTGAAAGAGAGTTTCAATCGTCTGAAGAAGAGATTTATTGGTTAAAAAGGTCACAATGTCCATGCAACCATGATGTTTGCTATGCCTTGATGCATGGCATATGAACTCCTTGATGTTGAATCTCCAATAGAGCTATGGGCCCACCTCGATGAAATATTTGGCAATCATAATGAAGGGATTGTTCCAATCCATTTCGAGAGCAAGCCCACTATTGCATTTTCTTTCCTTGATGATCTCAGAGGTAATGAACCAGTATCAAACAGATCTCACATTGAAGTTAGCCACAAAGAAGAAGAACTTGTAGATTCTACACTCATGCTCCAAATTTCCTCTATTTCAAATTCCGTGCCAGCTCACACTCTAGAAATTGCAGAAGGTCCTAAATCCTCTCTTGCACCAAAGTTTGTTGGTTTGCATCATGATCTATTGAATGTTTCGGAGGTAAAAACAGCCATTAAAGGTAATGCATTCGCTCTCCTTGATCACTCACCTCTTATTTACTACTATATGATCATTATTTCATGCTTTCAGAAGGTTATTGAAGATTATGGCCATTTCCATTCGCTTGGGATAATCTCTCATGCACTTACTGGTTTTGATTTCACCTCTAATGGTTCAAAGGAGATGTCAAGGAACCATGATTCAAGTCTTGGATCTAATTTGGATTCTAAGCAATCACTACTTGGGATAATTTCTCATGCATATGATGGTTTTGATCTCACCCCTGCTGGTTCAAAGGAGATCTCAAGAAACTATTGTTCAAGTCTTAAATCTGATTTGGATTTCAAGCAATTATGTGATGGTTCTTTTTGGCATAATCTCACCCACGATGGTTCGAAGGAGAAGACAAAAGACAATCTACACATTCATAGATTTGATCCTACCTCAACTGATTCGAATCACAGGTTCAAGGATCATCCTCATAGTTTTGGATTTGTTCTCATCACATTTGATCTAAAGAGCAAGTACAAGCACATGCTTTCTGAGCATGATCCACTTCTTCCCTAGAAGAAGATACCTCCAGACATATGACCAAGCATCACACCTACTTGAGTTTGGAGCATTTATTTTTGTGTGTGCCTTATAGTCTATTTTGAGGGGGGGTATTTTTCCCATGAGGTTTTTCTTATTTCCTCGGTTTATTGAATGTTATTATTCATTGTATTGGGTGACCTTTGGTATTAGTTACTAGGGCCCAGGATGGATTAAGGGTGGGTTTTAGGATATTCCTATACTCCATCCTAGTCCTCCTAGCATTTTCAGTCTTGCATGCATTTCTGCATGCATGCATCCCAGTCATCAGTCCCAGCACCTAGCCTCAGTTAGCCAGCCCCCGGGAGCTTCTCTCAAATCCGTTTTAGCCCTCCTAGAGCTTAGTGCACCCTTCCTCCTTGATTTAAGGAAGCCACTTGTCCTCTCTCACCTATGACTCAGTTGCACTTCAGTTAATTGAGTTATCATCAGTTCTTTCCTTGATTTAAGGCTAGATTGACTCTCAACTGACTATATCACTCCGATGGACCTCCAGTGAGACTGAACTTCCCATTCTGACTCCAGTTAGCTCCTCATGCACCCTCCACTGAGCCTCCTTCATTCAGTTAGTTCCAGTTACACTTAGTTACACCTATCACACTCAGTTTGACTGATGGTTGACAGTTACTTGAGCATTGATGACTCCACTATTGATGATGAAGACTTCTAGTTGTGCTTTGATGATACTCTAGTAATATTTTGATCACTCCATGAAGGCTAATTCGAATTTCCACCTTTGCATTCGAATCCTCGTGCATTGTACTACTTATTTGTCCATATTGTGATTAATTAATTAGTGTATGTGAAGTATTTTTGCTTCTATCCGAGTTCTACTATATTATTATTCTATTGCTCATCTTACTGCATTGACCACTTTTAATCTTATTCCTAAATTCTTTCATTGTGAGGTATACATGATCTCTTAGATTTGTTGTGAGGATTTTCATAAGCACTAGGTCCAAATCGTTGCAAAAGGAGTTGGGAAAAATATGTCCATTTTCGCTCGTCATGAGCCTTGATGTAACAACGGTACCATTGAAGGGCTTCCTATTCCAAATGAAAGGATGCAAGTGGAACCTTTTGGACATCAAAATTATTATGCAGACTGAAATATTGTTCTTCCTGGTATATCCATCCAGTCGGATCATTACCATTGAAGAGAGGAAAATTAAGCTTCGTCCGATGAAAATTGTAGGAAGAAGAGAACCCAGTGTTCATGGTTGAATGTTGAAGATTGAGGCTAACAAACTTTTCATCCAAATCTTGGAGTTTAATTTTAATGGATACGAGCTCTTCCTCCATGACTTGTGCTCCTCTGCGGGCGACAACCATAACTGGGAGTGGTTTTTTTTTGTGAATGGGTAGAAAAACAAAAACTAAAGCTTGTTTAGTAAAGGGAAATTTGGATTTGGGAAAAACTTTGATGGGTAATTAGGGTTTAACTAGGTTTTGGACACTTTAGAATGAATAGGGAAGCAGAAAATGAGGATTTCAGAAGCAGGGTGAAAGAATGGGAAAATTTGTTAGAGAGGAACAAAGAAGCATAAATAGGGAATGAACACGGTGGAAAAATTTGAAGGCGATTGGGTGAAAATCAAAGAAGTTATGGAAAAACCTAAAAATAGACAAATGTGGGATGTCTGGCTTTGGGAAGTGGAATTTGGGATAGGGTCTTCAAGAATGAAATATGCAGAATGGGATTGCAGGGGTGTCAGTGAAGTTTCAAGGGAAACAAAGTTAAAACAAATGAGATATGGCGAAAAAATGGAATTTTATTTTATTTTATTTTAATTTTATTTTATTTTATTTTATTTTTTATTTTTTATTTTATTTTTTATTTTATTTTTATTTTATTTATTTATTTTATTTTATTTTATTTATTTATTTATTTATTTTTATTTTTATTTTTATTTTTTTTCCAGAATGGATCTAAAACGACGTGATCTGAAATGGATCAAAACTGGATGGATCTGAAATGGCTTTTATAATAGATCTGAAATGGTTGGATCTGTAACGGCTTTTAGAATGGATCTGAAATGGTTGTATTTGAAACGACTCGTAATGGATAAAAACAATTGTATCTGAAATGGCGCAAAAGTGATCGGGAACAGTTTAGCTGAAAATAGATATGTACCCCAGGTATGCTCTCCTTCCTAATAGTTCAGGGATTTCACTCGGCCACCAATGCTGTCTGACAGTTTGCATATCGGGGAAATACCCCTGACTCCACGACTTAGGTAAAACTGATAATTGCTTTGCCACAAATGGCAGCTCTTGGTTTACCTCACGGGTGGGAACTAGTCAATTAGGTAGGGGTCGTTGCCATTTTCGCCAGAAAGTCCTTTCAATGGGCCAGCTACTTCGGGGTTCCTATGGTACTCCTCATAATGAGTTTAGGGATTATTCCCAAGTACTTCCCACAGTTAAGCAGATAGGGATTATTCCTAGATATGAACCTGCAACAGACGCAGAAAAACAATTTGGCAGAAATTCCACCCAACGAGCCCAAGAAAGTGCTTTGATACCAGATGTGAGGAACTTGCAACAATTAATTAATGAAAATACACGAGATAACAGTAATAATATAACTTATAATCACTTTATTCATCACATGCCACTTCGAGGGGGAAACCTCCTTTGAGCAAGCTTAATACAAATAACTTCACGGTGCCTTCATTGGCCTCAACACACACTTATATACTAAGTCTATGCCCAATACTATGGGTCAATACCATGGAAGATATAATACTATGGGACGACTTACAAAGCATATGTGTCCAATACTATGGGTCAATACCATGGGCTAATACAAACTATGGATCAACAAATAGTATAAGATGCCTTACAAAGCATATGCGTCCAACAACAATATACTAACAAAGTAAAGAGAAGGGTTGAGACGGGTTCCTAATAGAGGGGATCCAGTAGGAAGAATGGGTGTAGTTTAGGTATTATACTTCACTAACACAAAAATCCGGTATAATATGATTGACCCAGCAATTAAATAACTTTAATACTCAGCATAAATAATAAGTTTTGTAAATCGACATAGTTTAAACCAAAGTTCGCATACCATATGGATCTATCTAACATGGATAACTTTTATTCTTATTATCAATATAAAAATGAGAAGAGGATCAGAAACTTCTACCTCTGCAAGTGAGTGATACCATGGCTGATGATGACATCGGATTAGATGCAGCTCCAATCCTATCTGCAATTTCCGACAAGCTACCAATGAACCCCTCAGTTGACCTCCCTACCTTATGGGGAGTAATATCCTTCCTCCCGAACCCCCGAGCAAAAATGTCGTGGAGAAAACACACTTTGACAAGAATTTAGAAATGAGATCCCCCTCACCAAAATTCTTACCAAAATCACAATAGTAGGACATTCATAAATTCAAAGCCATTATGTAAGTCATCCAATAGTAGGGTCCTTTCCCCATCTTCTCTTCTCTTTTAAATAAAGAAATTTCCAGCAAAACATGTCGCTTCCTACAAAAATACTAATTTATGAAAAATTATTTAAAATATATATTCACCCAACCATGTGTTGCTCTCTCATGCGAGTGCACATATCTCCCACATTTTACTCCTAGATGTCCCCTGAGGCTAGTATTCCAATCTCTAAATTAGTGGGTGTAAGTGGAGTTGACTAGTTAATGACTCCTAGTCTATCTTTTGCTCGAAATTTAATTATTTCTAAATTTTTAATTATAATTAATCATTTCATGCACAACTAATTATAATTAAACATTTCTTGCACCATTTATCTAATGTAATACTATATGTCAATTACATAGGCGTTCATTTACCTATTTAGTTTTTATTTGTCTTGGTAACACATTGTTGGGTCCTTCTGAGAATCGTTTTTCCTTTATTATCTAGGTATCACATCATCGGGTCCTTTCATCAATAATTTCTCTTCTATATATGATTCCCTTTATCATATATAGACACTTGTAAGCAACAACTGAAATGTAAAATTCATGCATGTACTAAAATAATACTATCTAATTAATAAAACATTCACAAAGAAACCTTATTACATTTTTATAAAATTTATTTCTCAACCAAATTAACATGATTAAATTCATTAAACTATTATTTTTTTAGTTACTCTAAATTGTTTAATTTGGGGTATATGGTGTATGATTAGCCTTTTGATGGTCTGTGATGGACTTGAACATTGGAGCAAGATTAATTAGTGGTTTCATAACTTGATTGGAAGCTTGCATGACATTCTGCATTGGTTCCTTCCAAATCTTCAAAAGACTTAAGATATCATTCATGATTTCCATGTTAACATTGGTTTCTGACTTGGGATGATGTTGTACATTAGAGGGTGACTATTTATTATTCTAGAGGAGGGGAATTATCCCTATAAAACATGAGGATAGATGACTTGATTGATTCTTGTAGTTGACATAGGAATGTTTGGGTTTCCATAGTGCTCATGCCCTTCATGTGGACCCAATGGAGAACATGGATTAGGGGTAGAATCAAAGTGGTTGGACCATTGTAGGACGAGTGTCAGACACATCTTGTGGATTTCCCTTGCATTGTAGCCTTGCTTGTGTATGACATAACCTTCAATATTGACATGTGTATCCTTGGAGTATAGTGCTTCATATGTCTGAGCCTATTTGTTTTTATAATACATTGCTTATAAGGGTTTAGGCCCACCTATTTATTGGTGGGATCCTTTATAATCCATATATATACAAGAAGGAGAGATTCATATTGTAATATATCATCAAGTGCTTCATAATCTTATGTTAGTTATGACAGCAGAAGAGATCATTTCTCTACGTCTATTTCTTTATACTTTCTGTCTTTTTCATGAAGGTTCTAGTGTTTCTTCTAGCTTCTTGACTTCAATGGTTAGGGTCTCATCTGTTGGAGACAATGGAGTTATGGTTTTGTGGATAAAACTATAAGTTGTACTTATTGAGGAGTAGGATAGTGCATATGTATTTCTTGTAGTGGAAGAGAGTTTGTAGTGTTGATGCTTGTTTATCGAGGATCCTTGGTGGAGCCGGGGTTTTAATTTTTTCCTAAACTAGATATTTGTAGAGGTAGATTAATGATCCTTGGTATGAATTTATTATGTACATGTACTTCATGTTTGCACAAAATCACACTCACACACACATATTTAAAGTCTTACAAGTTGTCCAAAGCTGTCTTATTGTATATTTTATTTTCAACTATATTTATCACCATAGTTTTGTACATTCAAAAACATGTAATTGTTGTTGTTTTGGAATAAAATAAGGTCGGAAGTTTTGAGTCATTTAACATTGATATTATATAATACATGGAAGACAAATTAATTTTCATATTTTTTTTGTGCATGATAATATTTACAGAATGCTAAGATTTTGTTTAATATATCATCACTTCAATAGTTATGTTAGTGATGGAAGGAGAAGAAATCACGTATCTATATCTCTTTATTCTTACTTTCTCTCTCTTCTGTTGAAGGTGATAGGGTTTCCTAGAGCATATTGACTACTAAATTTATTGTTGAATCCCTTTGAAAGAATGGAGTTATGGTTTTATGAATAAAAACCTCGGTTTTAGATGTTGTGGATGATGATAGAGGAGATGTAATTCTTGTAGAAAAGGATGTTTGTTAGTGTTGATGCTAGTTTGTGGAGGGTATTTGGTGTATCTAAGGTTTTTATTGTTTTCTTGAACTAAGGATTTGTAGAGATAGAGGATTGAGATTTGGTATGATATTATTATGTACATGTAGTCCATATTCACACATGCATTGTTTCAGACACACATATATAAAGTCTCAAGAGCTTTGTGAAATTGTCTTATTTTGAGAACAATCCCAGTGATACATCCTTAAGTGTTCTCTCTAATAATGTGTCGGACTCAATCATCTCTAATGATGAAGTTTTTCAAGATGAAGAAGCTGTAGATTCAACATAGAAATTTCATGTTGAAGACATTCCTTCCT
The DNA here is from genome assembly GCA_027924585.1 of Larix kaempferi. Lineage (NCBI taxonomy): Eukaryota > Viridiplantae > Streptophyta > Pinopsida > Pinales > Pinaceae > Larix > Larix kaempferi. The sequence continues at coordinate 6,414,562 of BSBM01000042.1, read as the reverse complement.
CTGTTGCTATAGAAGTTGAAGAAATTTTCGAATTGTCCCCTTCCCATGTAGCTAATGAAGATGAAAGTGATACAACTAATCAAGATGATCCTTTTGCAAATATTATCCATTCCTCAATCATGTTCTCAATGTATTCTATTTCAAATTTTGAGAAAGCTAGTCCAATTCGTGCTCTAGAATCTAAAGAGGTTCTTAAATCCTCTCTTTCACATGAGTCTGCTAGTGTGCATAACGATGATCTATTGAATGTTTTGGAGGTTAAATAATAGTTTTTAGGTGATGCATTCTCCCTCCTTGATCACATGCTTCCTATGTACTTCTTTTCGCTCATTGGAACATGTTCTCAGAATTTCACTAAAGATGGAATACACTCCAATTCGCTTGGGTTCCAGTCTCAGGCACATTTTCATGATTTTTGTTTTGATATCAGCCCTACTGCTTCAAAGGAGATCAAAAGAAAATATTGAAACAATTATGTCGACAGGGGTTCACTTTGCACTGTTATCAACAAACATTGACATGAACTCCCATAAACATTGGCCCATAAATGTTTTACCCTTTCCAACAACACCCATAGAGCAAGTGAAGTCTCACCCGAGATGTCTAAGTGGCCTACAGGAACCAAGCTTCCGCAATTGTAAGAAGGCATGCATCATCTAATATCCATTTGCAACATATACCAGAGATTCACATTCGCATTGGAAAATCATATCATATCTACTTAAAAATTATCTTCATTCGCATCAAAACATTATCATCTCATAGTTAACAAATTAAACATATTATCAAAGCATGCTTAAGGAATCTGCGTTACATAACATAACTACGATTTCATTGAAATATCAAACACTACGATACTCGAATTCAATCATATTGCAAAAATACAAAGAGAGACAAATATATAGCATTATCGATCATTCTCATTATCCATCAAACTATTCCATACATAGTATAATTCTCTGAAATACACATCGCAAAACCAATACAAACTCAAAACAAAAGAAGGGATTCAAACCGGATGCAAATTAACAATACTCAAAAGATAATGATCCCAAAATATCAAAGATTCCAAAAGATCAAGATGCCAAAATATCAACATGCCCTTAGGATTACAATCCTACTCCTATTCATAGGCTCACTAGGCCATTACAAAATGGTCCAAATGACCCATTACTAACTAAATTAACCAAATATTGATTATTCATCGGCTTTACACTTCACAACTGGTCCTTTGTTCCTATCGATGACCCTTTCATCACTTAGAAGTATTGCACTTGTGCACTTTGGACCTGTGCCAATAGTCCCCCAACAAAAACTTGTGGATCGCCCTCGATGCACCTCATCTAGAAACTGTTGGTGCATTTACTTGCATCTTGAAGTCATCATACCTTTCCTTGACTAGGTCGACATCTTGTTCTGTTTTGTGTTCACCACCCATCTGCTGCGCTTTCTCCAACTCTTGCTTGATCTATGTCAGTGCTTCCATTGCTTTGAACACCAATTGTTCTAATTTTGCATGCAGCTCGTCCAAGTGCGTTGTTCTTCATTGCTTCCTTTTGCGCACCTTGTTGAACCAATGCTGCAGTTCTTTCAGCTTTATTTCCTTTTTCATTTGTGCTAGTAGAGGCATTTCATTAAGCGATCGCCTCAATTCCTTGAGTTGGGATTCTGCTTCACCGAGTTACACGTTCAACTGGTGCAGCTGTTCATCCTATACAAAACTTCCCTAAAATTGTGTTACATCTTCTATGATTGTCTGTGTTATTTTCTCAAGGTTCTACGGTCTTTGTCACAGCTTCTTCAATCGTGCTCTTCCTCTCTTCAATTTGCTCTGGCAGTGTGCTTTGCACTTCCCTTGTTTGTAGTTCCTCATTCTCTTTTCGTAGGTATGTGATGACCGCACCTAACTTTAATTCCTTTTCCTCTACAAGCATATATTTATCGACTTCCAGTGTATTTTTGCATGCCATGGAGATGGAATGTTCCAACCTTTTTCTATCCTCAACTTGCTTTGTTGTTTCATTCATAATCATCTCTTTCTCTTCCTAGAATCGTTGAACCTCTGCCTCAGTGCTCCGCACTTGTCACTTTTAGTTTACCATTTGATCGTGTGCTGCTACTTCCCAATCACTAATCTCTTCACTTGCTGCATATGAGTGCGATGCAACATAAACATCGACAGCATGTTGAAATATATGTTGATCAAGTCATGCCCTCGCAATGCAACATCCATGTCTCCATCACTGGTAGTGATGGCATTAGGTGTTATTTCTACTATACTCCACTTTGTGCCAATATCCACCTTGACCCTACTTGTTGACACACTTGGATCCACTTCTCCTTGCGGTATCCTTGTTTCCATGACTGCAATGGTCAATGTCTATAGTAGTTGCGATACATGATGGAAGTACTCAGTTGCATGCTATTTGACTTTCATGTGGTTTCCTTCCACCACCATCATTATTTTCTCCATTAGTTTGTTCATTTTCTCATCAGGGAGGCCAATAGTTTCACTCCCCTCACATGTCTCGAAATTGTGCTTTGTCCTTGCTTCCTCTTCCTGCGCTTCTAGCTTTGAATCTGTTGGAGTCATAGATGATACCCAGTTATGACTTGAGGTGCGTGATTGTTCTTCCGCACCTTCCCCTTCATCCTCCGTGTCTTTGGTTTCTTCTGGTGCCTTCGGTCCATGTATCGGCTACCCCTCCTCCAGTCCTAACAACTGGTTGTCTTCTACCAGAACTTTCCACTCTTCTCTCCATTCCTCCACTATGGCATCTAATTTTTTGTTTCTTAGCTTATATTGCGTCGGCAACCACTGTTTTTGTGGGTCTGCACATGCTTGAATGAATATCACCTAGGGTCCTACTAACAACCTTGCAGTTCTTCTATACTTCTTAGTTTCTTTGTGAGTTAATCATGAAATTTCTTCTGTGTCTTTTTTCAGCACTTTTAAATAAAGAAAGAATTGAATGTTATTACTTGTTTGTCTTTCTTTGTAATTTCATGCGCAGAGGTTCTTATACTGTTCTAATCAGCACACTTTTGCTAATTCTGTGTCCATCCCTTGATACTGCGATGGTACCCTCCATCCAACCAGTGCGATTAATATTAACAACCATGAGTATTTGAACAGCTCTCCTTTCTCCTACGTTGCTACCACGTCCTCCATCAACTCGGTCAACAAAACTAACGACGAATTCATTTGAACTTCTGCTGCGCACTGCTCCACGGATGAAATCACTCCTGATGTACATTGATTTGGTTGTTTCTTTCGCATGAAATTAATGCTGACAACTTTGCTACAATCCTATCCACTTGATCATTAATTTTGTCGATCAGGTATCCTCTGGTGTTCTTCTCCACCCCATATTTTTTCTTAAGCTTCACAGCAAGATTATTTTCATTATCCTTCCCCTATAAATATTGCAAATAATCTACCCTCACCTTGATTAATTTTGTGATCCACGAAATCAAATCGACCGTGATTGGAATCTTTCTTTATGCATGCATTTGCTTCTGTCGATGTCCCAAAATGCGGCATGTGAATGATGGATAAGAGTCATGATTGTTTCAACCCCATTTCCCATTGCGCTAGCTCTCTTGTGATCAGACCTCCTTCTCCATGCACTATCTCAACATGTGTGTGCTTAGTGCACTCTAGATATGCCAATATGTCATGGTCATTGTACTACAACCTTTGTAGTCACTGCACTATGTTTCCCACGATATGCACGCCCTTTGGTGTTGTTGGATCCTTGATGGTATACTTGGAATTCTTTCCAATTTCTATTGTTGGGACCCCTTCCTTCCTCAGTGGCACATAGTCTTGGATGTTTGCTATTGTCTGCCTTGGTTGTCTTCCCCTTGCTGTCATTTCTTCTTTTGCGGCAGCCGATGTGCCCGCTTCTCCTTCTACGGCTGCGACCCGTGCTAAGCTACGGGCAGTTTTGGTTCTTCTTTCTGAGCTTTCCAGTCAAATGGAACTTCTTTTCTTCTTAAATATCTGTGCTGGTGCAGATGCAATATCTGGTTGTTCTTGGATGAAGATCACCATCTCCCTTGGTGCATCTTGTGTGCTCATTATTGAAATAACATATGCCATTGCAACATCTTAACTTCATTATTAATATTTGCTCTAACTCTTCTTCTATAGCTCTCCAAGTGCACAATGGTTTGAACAGTTAGCTTCAGCATGCTTTTATAACTTCCAATTTCTCTCTCCCTATCGATCGAGTGGATTTCAGAAAATGATTGCCAAATCCTCTGTTGATCTACCGAATCCTCCATTGATTTATTGAATCCTGCGTACTCATTGGTCATTAATGGTGTCTCCATTGGTCATTAATTACATTTTCATCAACTTGCACCTTCGCTCACTATGTCTTAACTGCTGCATTTATTGCTCAATTTGACCAGTTCACACTCTATTGGACGTCGATAAGTCTCAAACCTTGTCATTGTTTTAACTTCATCGTTATCCCATCGATAGTTGTTTGAATTCCAACCCTGTCGCAGTTACTTCAATAGATACCCAAACTTAACCTTTTGTCACCACGTATCCTCGACAGACTCCTGATCTTCGAAGTGTTCCTGTTTCAATTTTTATTTTTATTTTTGTTTCTTCCTTTTATCGACAAAATTCTCTTTTTTTTGGTCATTGTTTTCTTCAGTTATCTTGCACTGAGCTATCCCAATAGGGATTTAGCTGGCTTCCATTCACCAAGTTTGGAAAAAGTGTTCCATCTAACTTTTGCAACTGCACCGCACCTCCGTCAGTAATGAAATTTATGATGTAAGGACCAAGCCAATGCATCTAGAGCTTACCTGGGTGCTTCGTAAACTTGCTATAATACAGGAGAACGATATATCCACATTGAAAATTATTTTCCTTTACATGTCGATCGTGCCATACCTTCTGTTGATACTTCTCTACCTGCTGATGAAATCCTGCGATGATCTGATCTTCTTCAAGTTGTATCAGCTACTCCAATCTTTCCTCGATGGCTCTGTCATCGCTCATTCATGTTGCTGCTGCTATACGCAAAATTGAGGCAATATACTCCATCAGAATCATCCCTTCTTTCCCATATACCAATTTGAAAGGTGTTTGGCCTGTCAATATTTTTCATGTCATTCTGTAGGCCTATAGCATTGCAGGGATCTTCAAATCCCAATCATCATGGTTTTTGTTGCATTCCTTGGTAAGCACATTCTCCAATATTTTGTTTAGTGCTTCTAGTGATCGATTTTCTTGTGGGTGATATGGGGTACTCCATCTTCTATGATGTATCTAGAATTCCTCAGTCATTTCCCCGATTATCTGATTGACGAAATGAGTGCCTTGATCTCTCATCAATATCCTAGGACACCCAAATCTAGTGACTACATTTTCAAAAAGGAACCTTATTGTTGTCGCTTCTATGCAATCCTTTACTGGTGCTGCTTCTTCCCATATTTTCAAGTAATAAGTCGCAGTGATGATGTATCTCACACTTGTTCTTTTTCCTTGTGGATTAATGGGTCCCAAAAAATCTATTGCCCACTTGTTAAATGGCTGTAATGTTAACTGAGGCACTAATGACATCTCATCCCTTCATGACGGTTTCCCCATTATTTGACATTTGTCACAGCTCTTAGCTTAATATGTTGCATCACCATGCATTGTTGGCCACCATAAACTATCTCTGAGTATCTTCATGGCGGTTGCACACCCTCCATAATGACCTCCTGTGATCCCACCATGAGCTTCCGCCAATACTCTTTCTTGTTCATGTAGAAGGACATATCGATGAAGAACTTCATCCGGCCCCATATTGTATAATTGTCCTGTGATCAGTTGGAAATTAGTGGCCCCGACAACTAATTGTTTCTTCTAGCTAGTTGTGAACTCCTCAAGCAATTTCCCCACCTCCAAGAAATGAACAATATTCTCGTAATGGTCATCGACCATTCCAGTTCTAAATAGTTGCGCATCACGGAATCCTTCATCAATCCTTCTTTGTTCATCACCTGATTCTATTCTCAATAGATGATCAGGTCCTGTGTTCAAGCATATAGGTTTCACAATGATTTCAGAGCCAAATTCCTGGAACAGTAATAGCCATCGACAGATATTCCCCCCCAACATAGGCTTATTGACCAAGTATTTCAATGCTGAATGGTTAGTAAAAATTTCAAAATGTCCCCCCAACAAGTAGTGTCAGAATTTTTGCAACATAGACACCATTTCCAAACCTTCTCTTTCCACCGTTGTATAATTGTTCTCCGTGGTGGACAACTTCCTACTCGAAAATGCGATTAGGTGATCAATCGATCATTTTCCAGGTGTTCATTTTTCGATAATTTCATTCAAAATTTATCTAGGATCCTACTAAGACATTAACATGCACAACATTAAAATCATAAACACAAGAGACATAGACTTTCCTCAGGGAAAACCAAGAAGGTGAAAAACCCTGCAACTTCCTTAGAGATAGAATAAGCCCCAATACAAAGATCACAAAGATCAATCCCCAAAAGATAGATGACTCTAGCAGCTACTCTTCCTCCACTTGTGTGCACTCCTCTCTCAACTAATGCGAGTTGGATTAGTGAGTGCATGAATAGAATGAGAGATACTCACTCTCTATTTATACACAACTTAACCTACCTTTAACCCTAACAGGGCTAACTTCTTAAGGAAGCCTAATAACCCATCCACAAGACTCATACAAGGCCGACCCCATACTAGTGGTCTAATAACCCATCAAATATAAATTGCGACACTTACAAATACAAATGACGACACTTCTGATTGGAGGAATAATACATCTCCATCAAGAATATAATAAAGTACAAGTGTAATACATAGAAGAATATCTTCCGAAGTTAAAAATACATCAACACTCCCTCTTAACTAGGAAGGTATTCTCTTGACATAGGTCATCAATACATGTCGGCACAAGTCTTCAATTCTGGAGCTGGATCATCGTCTCTGGATCACAGAGCATCATCATCAGTGCTGCTTTACTCATCATCTCGATCACTGGGCTATCTCTCAATTCTTATGATCATAGGAAGTTCTATAGAGCCACCCCTTTTTCATGCTGGATGTAGGCCTAGCCTCCTGTAGGTCTTAATCATTTTTGTGAGCTAGCCATCCTGTGGAATCCTCAGGATTGATTATGTGCATCAACAAAACCTTGAAAGAGAATCCCAGGACTTTTACAAGCACACAACTCAACCTATCCGATCTCCCAGGATATTTTACATGTGACCACAACAAAACCTCGAAAGAGCATCCCAGGAATTTTACAAGCACACAGCTCAACCTATTGGATCTCCTAGGATCTTTTACATGTGGTCAGGAAAAACCTTAAAAGAGTGTCTTGCAACCTGCAAGTTCTCTAAAGATCATCCCAGGACTTTTACCAGCACACAGCTCAACCTATTGGATCTCTAGGACTCATTACATGCCTTCTGTCAAAAAACCTCGAAAGAGCATCGGAGGAATTTTATGAGCACACAGCTCAACCTGTCGGATATCCCGGGATCTTTTCTATGCTACTCGTAGCAAAACCTCGAAAGAGCATCCTAGGACTTTTATGAGCACATAGCTCAACCTGTCAGATCTCCAAGGATATTTTCTGTGCTACTTGCACAACCTATCCATGGCCACGGAGTATTGACTTAATACTCATGATCCACTTGATCATCCTCGCATGGATCATCCTCCCAATGCTCATGATCGTACTAATCATCAGCATACAAAGTATCACCCTAATGTAAGTGATCAAGTGATCATCATCAGGGCATCATCCTAATGCATATCATCTGGAGCATCATCCTGATGCTCATCACACATGATCGAACTAACCATACAAGGCATCCGCCTGATGCATATCATCACACATGATCATCCTGATCATCGTCATATAGAACATTATCCGGAGCATCGTCTCGATGTTCATCCCACAGTGCTTACATCCACATCCATGCGAAGGATCCTTCTGCCACCATGCTTGGAATGGCCCCTATAAATGTGTCCCATCACTTCCTCCTCAAAGTATCTTCTATCTGAAGAACACCAAGCCTCTCTCTGAAGTACTCGAACTTCACTCTAGCTAGTGGTTTGGTCAACACATCTGCAATCTGCTCATCTGTCGCAACATACTGGAGCTTCACTGCTCCTCTTTGCACCATAACCCTGATATAGTGATATTTGATCTCAATATGCTTCGACCTGTCATGGAACACCGGGTTCTTAGACAACTTCACACAACTCTGATTGTCACAGAAGATACAGGTAGCATCCAACTGGAGATCAAATAAATCAAATATTATATTCCTTAGCCATACTGCCTCACAACTAGCCGAACAAGCTGCGACATACTTTGCTTCGGCTGTACTCAGTGCTATGTAGGATTGCTTCTTGCTAAACCAAGAGATCACACCTGCAGCACTACATGCCCAATCTGAATCAACATAACCCTTTAGGTTCAACTTTTGATTCACATCATACTTGAGCCTATAATCAATTGTACCCATCAGGTACCTCAGAATATGCTTTACAGCATTTATGTGAACATGTCTAGCAAAGCAAATATCTGGTCTCATGTTTGTCAGGTACATCAAGGACCCAATAATCTGATGATACATCGTGGCATCAACCAACTCTTATGAAGCATCACTCAATAGCTTCAAGTTTGATGCCATAGGTGTGGCCATGGCCTTGCAGTCCATCATCTCGAAACGCTTTAGGATCTCTACTGCATACTTCCCTTGTCCAAGGAAGATTCCATCTGCACTCTGCCACACTTCCATACTTAAAAAGTAATGCATCATACCGAAGTCCTTCATCTTGTACTCGGCATCAAGCTTCCTCTTTGTATAGGCAATCAACCTATCCTCTCTTGTCAAAAATAGGTCATCCACATACAATAGGATTACCACTAGATTGCCTTCGTCAAACTTGTAGTAAAGGTTGGAATCCACTTTCCTCTTGGTAAAGCCCAAACTGGATAGGAAGCTTTCTATCCTGCAGTACCATGTCCTAGGTGCTTGCTTCCATCCATACAAGGATTTCTTCAATCTGCACACATATGACTCCTTGTCATGTGTCTCAAAACCAAGTGGTTGCTCCACACACCCTTCCTCTTCACCTACACCATTCAAGAAAGCTATCTTGACATCCATTTGGTGTATCTTCCACTTCATTACTGCAGCCAGAGCAAGTACTATTCCTATGGAAGTGTATCTGGCTACAGGTGCAAAATTCTCTTCATAATCTATCCCTTCTTTCTTGGAGAAGCCACGAGCCACAAACCTTGCCTTTTATTTCTCTATGATTCCATCTGCAGCATGCTTGATCTTATAGATCCACTTGGAAGTCAAAACTAACCTCCCTTTTGGTCTTGGGACCACATCCCAAACATCATTCTTCATGATCAAATAATATTCCTCGACCATGGCATCCTTCCATTCTTTCTTTTCTGCTGCTTCTTCATAACTGGAAGGTTCTTTGTTCATTATGTCACAGAGTAAGGTTCTTTCTCTATGTTCCTCCTCTGGAATACCATACCTTTGTGATCTTGAATGAGCTCTCTAGCACATGCCGGTTTCCTCTTGTGAGAGTTCTTCTCATAGGGTGGATCTATAGGTTCTTGTGGATCCTCTATTTCACGATTCACTTCTGGAATTGCTTCATTCATAGTGGTGTCTAGTGTTCTAGATATTCTTCGTTCTTCATTGTCTTCAGCAAGTGTTTTTCTCGATTTGATGTATGCTGAGTTCTCATCAAAATTTACATACCTGCTAATGTCAATCTTCTTGAACCCTGGAAAGTAGATTTTGTATGCCTTCGAGCTTTCACTGTACCCCACAAATATACCCTACTTTCCTAAAGGATCTAACTTTGTCCTCTTTTCTTTTGGAACATGTGTATATACATGATAGCCAAATACTCTGAGATGGCTAACTTCTGGTTTCTTACCAGAGAAAACTTCTTCTGGTGTCTTGTTGCCAAGTATCTTGTGTGGTGTTCTATTTTGTACATATACGACTGTTCTTGCTGCTTCTGCCCATAGGTGCATGGGTAGATCTTGGTCATGAAGCATTTTCGGTGCTACTTCCATGCTTGTTCTATTCTTCCTTTCTACAACCCCATTTTGTTGTGGATTGCAAGGGGTGTTCAACTCCCTCTTAATCCCCGAATCACTGCATAACTTTTTGAAGTCCCCTGAAGTGAATTCTCCACCATTGTCAGATCTAAAGATCTTGATCTTCTTATCAGTTTGATTTTCTATCCACAATTTGAATTCCTTGAACTTATCAAACACTTCATATTTTTTCTTCAAGAAATAAACCCAAGTCTTCCTGGAGAAATCATCAATGAAAGAAACATAATATACATACCCACTCAGATAGCTTGATGACATTGGTCCTCATACATTGGAGTGGACAATTTCCAAGATTCCTTTTTCTTTTCATTCACTACTTGGAAATGCCTTCTTTGTGTTCTTTCCTTTTAAACACCCTTTGAAAACACTGTTGGGCATGGCACAAAGGGGATATAGTTTTGAATAAGAATATCTTTTACACTACGTAGCTCAGGCTGGGGATACAGAAAGAACAATTTTGTGGAACACGCAGTTCACAGTTATCATCAGTTTTTCCCAGTTACGCTATTTCGCATGGGCAGCACAGCTGCTGTTTTTGGTAAAAGTATAAGTAAAGGTCAAGTGTGGAAGTGACCTATTTTTGGCACTGACTCCAGGGATCATGACAGTTGAGTAAGGAACTGTAGCAAGTTAGACAGAAGCAACCTATCTAAGAGAGTGGTGGCAAGCAATTGAGAAGCTAGGCCACTAAGTCGGTGGAGACAGGCGGGTTAAAGGAGCGAAAAAGGATAGGCCACGATGCAGTTGTAACCATTTTTGTTGATGATTGTGGCTGTCAGAGGGTGTGAGAGCCATGAGTGGCTCCGTAAGGTGGCCAAAGCGACTAGAGCATGATCTATAAGAAGGCATGATTTTGTAACGGAGAGGGTTGAATCTTTATTATTGAATCCTCATTATATAGTTCTGAGGAATACTTGTTGTTTTGATGGAAGCCATTGTAAGGCTCTACAAACTGTGTGTGTGGAGACCTATTGATAGAGAAGAGAGTCTACAGCTGAGTGCGCAGACTGGAACTGTTGTACCCTTCCCAAAGACTAATACAACAATAGTTCCTGTGGACGTAGCTCCCATCCTGGGGGTGAACAACATTAAATTCCTGTGTTGTGTGATTGTTTCCATGTTTGTATCTGTTTGTTTGCTTACCGTGAATACTTAAGATCTTGCTTAACAGTTTATGCGTTTTACTTTTATATGTATTCACCATAAGGAATGAGATTGGGGTAATATGTTAAGTTTCGCATATGTGGATGAATGCTAGATGTATAAGTATGTTTACGTTTGAAATGATGTATAAGCATGTTGAATAAACACTTTTGTCATCCGAGTTCACGTCGTGCAACTCCGTCGAAGTCCAGTTACCCATTGTGCTAACTCGTTATCGAGCAATCTCTGAACAATGCAGTCCTTGGATGTGGGAGTTACACAAGCGTGTGGGATTGTAGAAGTTTTAACCGCAACGAAGGCACTCGTCACACAATCCTCAATCCTCAGCGCGATGCTCATCAAATCTACTTAAAAAACTCATCATGTCGATGTGGAAACTTTATTCTGTAGCTCCCCCATTGCTTCACCTCGGGTGAGACCTCAATCTATTCACAGATTGTTGCCGAAAGGGCCAGTGAAAAGGGGTTTTTTTGGTTCCTTGAACCGCTAAGAACCTGGGTCTTTATAGAAAAACCTCAAGATAGTTATATAAGCCAACAAATGGTTCCGTTTCTGCGCTAAGAATCCATGATGAGTTGTCGTGCTTAAAATAGTGATGTGCTCAGAAGAAAAAGTTTCGTTGATTGCAGAAATTTGGCATCTGGACAAGAAAGAAATCTTAGCTTGGTGTGATATGACAGAAAAAGAATTTGAAAAGAAAGGGAATAGACATCGATGTCTTTTTGACATAGATTGGTTGAACAAGTACCTGTGGACAGATATCCAGAATATTTTCTGGGCATCTTTTGGAAACAAGCTACACAAGTGGTTGTCAAGGCTCCTAGAGCGCAAGAATTGCTCCGTACCGGAAGTACCGACGGAGTGGACTCCAGAGCTCATTGAGAAGCTCAAAGTAGTAGATAGCCCATTTTTTAGAGTAGTCGACTTTTGGGTTGACAACATATTAGAAGGATTCTTGACAGAGTTCGTTGTAGACATGTTGAAATCCTGCAGTGCAGCTGAAGCATAGTTCTTCAAAGGGTTCAGAGGTAAGTACCTGAACAATCTCAGTTTATACATTAAAATGCTTTTAGCTGAGAAAGGTGTTTTAAGAATGCAGTGAAATTTTTGAGTCTGTCATGGTAGATAGCATATATAGTGGCTCTGACAAAGAAACCCATAATTTGAGAAGTGGAAAAAGATATAAGTACACTATCCAGAAATATCCTAGACCACATGGACTCCGCATAAATACCGAAATACCTTGTGAGCCGAATAATCAAACTGCACCTCTATCACTTACCTTTCATCCTATTACACTGCAGAATCTGTCGGGTGTAAACACCGCGGCCCCTATATCTCAGAATCCGTCATTTCAGAACCCCCCCGTTTCCCATATTCCTAATCCTCAGAGCGGTAATACTAGTAATATCTCAGGAGTGAGTGCCCATGCCATCCCCACTCAGCCCATTCCGTCTTAGACTGTCCCACTTCATAACATCCAACCTTAGATCATCCCATAGAGTGCTATAATTAACCCCATCCAAAAACCCTGCGCCACCTAGAAGGAGGATGACTAATGACATCAAACTACCGATAATTAAGGGAACGGGTCTAGAAGACCCTGATCAACATTGGTTTCTATGTGAAGCCGTATGGAGTGTTAAGCAAGTCCAGGATGACGTTGTGAAGCAAGTGTAGCTCATCACTACTTTTAGAGATAGACCCTTACATTGGTTCATGAAATATTCACAGGGACACAATAGAGCCCTAGTAGAAATTAAGGCTGCACTCTTAGCAGAATTTAAGAAGCCAAAGTCGGAATCACAGTGCATAATAGAGTTAAAAGAGATTAAGCAAAAACCTAACGAAACAGTTTGGGAATTTGACCAAAAATTTAAGACACTGTTGGAACAAGTAAGTTTCGTCAAAGCTCCGCAACAACACCAGGAATGGTTCATAGTTGTGTTGTTGCCTCATATCTGACTAGCATTTATGCAGCAAGAAGTGGTTTTGCAGGCATAAGCCTTGGAGATCGTGATGAAGTTGGAAGCTTCACCGATTAGTGAGACTAGAAATGGGATGTCGTAGATTCAGACCCAGCTAGCTACCCTAACATTACAATTGCAGGATATGAATAAGAGGAAACAAGAGAGAGAAGAGATCTTGTGTACAGGATGCAAAGGAGAAGGCCACACCAGGGAAAACTGCCCCTTATTTCAGTAATATCTTAACAGTGGAGCGCCGAGTCCGCTCAATCAGAACCAGGCACTGTGGTGCGAAATATGTAAAACTATAGGACACAGGCCTGAAGACTGTTATCTTAAATAGAAGTATGTGCGCACCCCTAAGAATCTATATTGCAATTTCTATAAGTCAATTGGACATGATGAATCCAATTGCTAAGCATATGAGCTCATGCAGGAAATAAAAAGAGACATGGAGCGTATGTACGATGGTGGAGTATACCAAGTCCAGAAAGAGACTCCGCGGAAGCAAGAAAATGCATAGTATGACTAGGGAACATATAGAGGCCGTGGAGGAGGATACCATGGAAGAGAGAGGAATATTGGCCAAAGACAAGGAAGGGGAAGAGGCTGGATGATCTGTTAGAACTGTGGCCAGGCAGGTCACTTATCCAGAGACTGTACCAATGAATGTACTACTTGTAATTAATGCAAGTCTTTTGACCATGTCATTGAGGCATGCCCAGTATTAGCTACAGAGATGCAGAAAAGAAAGCAATAACCACAGAACCCAAACATCCAATTGATCACAACAGAAAGAAGGACTACAGATCCAAGTATCAATGCAGTGACGCACAGTGGCACTGCAATAGGAAGAGATAGAGGAACAAAAGCTTCTACTTCTGAGATTTTTGATACTAAGCTAAATCCTTTTGAAATCATTTGGATCAGAAAAGCTACTGGGAAGGCACCAGCCTTCGATCTTCAGAAAAATAAAGAAGTATTTGACGATGCACAAGATATATTCAAAGACTCAGTACCTAGATCACAAAGAATCCCATTGCATTGTGAAGCACCGCAGACACAGGATATGCCAGCCACATATGATCAGACTTGCGCCGCAACAGAGACAAGCAACTTTGTTGCGCAGTTCGTACGAAGCTGCATGAAACTATTAAAGAGTCCAGATCCTATAATGGAATTAGAAAAAAATGTTAAATCAATATGAACCACGCAGTGAGAAGCATCCTGTCGAAGGCGCAATCCACCAGATTAAGAACCATAAGAGAACAGGCCAAGAAATGCAGCTTGGTGCACAAATAGGTGACTATGAGATGGATGAGATCATCCTTGATCTGGGATCTGAAGTAAATATCTTAACTAAAAATACATGGTACTAGATGGGATGAACAAAGTTGTTATGGTCACCCATATAGTTGAGAATGGACAACCAAGAGAAAGTCATACCTTTTAGAAGGCTAGCCAATGTTATTGTAGACATCGATGGAGTACGAAGTCATGCAAACTTCGAGGTTATCGAGATTGTTGATGATAGTCATCCTTTTCCAGGACTGCTAGGTATTTATTGTGCTATGGATAACCTCACCATTATCAATCTAAAAATGAAGAAGATGATATTGGAAGGAAAGCATCTCAGGTTCATTGCACCACTGGACCCTGTAGATGGAGAAAGATGCAGCAAACCAACTCAGGAAGAATTCAGAGAACAAGATCTTGACCTCCTGTACAAGATGACTGTGAAACAGGATGACTATATTAATCCCACTATGGAGGGAGCATTCACTTGGTCATGTGACAGTTCATGCATCTTAGACTCCAATGCAAGATTGGAGAACTAGCAAAGCTGTCTACATGAAGTATTTGCAAGGAGATGCGCGCAGCTTACAAAGTAATTGCGCTGGATTGGAAAGGAGGTAAGTCCAATTCCCACCTATGATGGTTTATCTAAGGTTTATTCATTTATCAAAGAATATACGGCATAAGTTCCAAATGAGCATCTCTTACCAACAATAGACATGGCTCTGTGCGAGACAACTGCCAAATTGTGGGCCACGCATAAGCAAACATTGACAACATGGGGTCATTGCAGAATCAAGATGCAGATCAGGTTTGCTGACAAGGTTGTGCTACCCTTTGAAAAATATAATTGACAGACAGATCCAAGGGATCATATTGAAATCTATTCACAAGCATGGGAGGAGCGACCACAGACAGAATGTGTGCATCTGTCTGCACACACATTGGAGAAACCGACTCCAAAAAAGTGGTATCTAGACATGGATCTGCTTAGAGGAACCACCGATTGGGCAATGCTGACTGTGAACTTCCAGAGAGCCTTCAACTTTGATGATGACAATCCGAGTAGAAATGATGCTTTGCAGATTATTAAGGAAACAATATTTAGATTAGACTGCCTACCTAGAAACATGACACTAGAGGAATTATTCGGAGAAACAAACGTACCTACGCAACTTTGGTCAGAATGGGAGAAACGGGTAGAGCATGCCATGGATTCTTCTAATCTAGCCGAAGAGGTTGAATATAGAGAAGAAAGAGATGAGGAGGATCCGCACAACATCAATATTCCTGAGTCAGAAGGCACACGCAATGTAGAAGGACCTCCAATGGAAATTCCAGACAAGAGTGGACCTGTGAAAAGAAGAAAAGTGAACATTGGCACCAGTGAAGAGCTGAAGTTTGCATCTATCAAAGACTACTGGGATGATTAGACGGTCGCGGAGATTGCAGACCTACTACATGAATACCAGGATCTATTCCCGACAAAGTTTACAGATATGAAAGGTATTCTAGGAGACTTAGGGGTTATTAAGATACCCCTTAAGCCAGGCGTGAAGCCAGTTAAGAGAAGACCCTATAGACTAAATCTGCGATATAAAGAAAGAGTCAGGGTAGAACTTGACAAAATGCTTGATGCAAGGATCATTGAGCCAGTTGAAGAATCAAAGTGGATAAGCCCGATGGTTATCTATGACAAGAAAACTAAGGGTGAGATCAAGGTTTGCGTGGATCTCAGGAAGCTGAATGATGCTTCAATGCATGACCCATTTCCTACTCCTTTCATAGATGATGTCTTAGATAATGTTGGAGGAAATGAGGCATACTCTTTCACTGATGGATTCTCTGGGTACCATCAGATAAGAATTGATCTAGCAGATAGGCACAAGACCAATTTTGCTACTGAATGGGGGTCGTTCTAGTATACAGTAATGCCCTTTGGTATGAAAAACGCGCCAACCATATTTTCAAGAGTTGTGGTCGCAACATTTAAAAATTTCATGCATAAGTTTTTAGAAGCCTATTTTGATGACTGGACAGTATTTGCGTTGCTGAAGGAACATTGCACAAACCTCCAATTGATGCTAGAAAAGTGCAGACAACATCAAATCTCGTTGAACCTGAAGAAGTGTGCCTTTTGTGTACCCTATGGAATTTTGTTGGGACACATAGTATGCAAACAAGGCTTGATGGTTGATCTTGCGAAGATCATAGTTATTGTCAAATTGCCAACACCAAATTCAGTAAAGCAGCTGCGCACCACTTTGGGGCATACCGGTTACTACAGGAAGTTTATAAAGGGTTATGTGCAGATAACCACACCCATGGAGAAGTTGTTAAAGAAAGATGCATCGTTCATTTGGAATGCAGAATGTGAACAAGGCTTTGACACATTAAAAGAGAAAATGGTTACAACTCCCATGCTAGTTTTTCCAGACTAGGAGAAGCCATTTCATGTCCATGTTGATGCTTGATGTATAGCATTGGGTGTTGTGTTATCACAAACAGGAGAGGGAGGTACTGACCATCCCATTGCATTTTCGAGTAGGAATCTCTCATCTACTGAGAAGAATTATACGACCACTAAGAGAGAGGGTCTAGCCATGGTCTACACACTACAGAAATTCATGCATTATTTGCTCGGTGTGCACTTCTCTATGTATACTAACCATTCTGTTTTGAAATACCTAGTCAAAAAGCTAGTGTTAGGGGGAAGAATTTGCAGATGGTTGTTACTCTTTCAGGAGTACGACTTTGAAATAGTGGTTAAGTGATAATAGTGATTAGTGCAGGGTTGTGTCTACACTATTTTAACTATTTTGCTAAGAGGTGGTGGGCCTCTATGTCAGAAATGAAAATATTATCACAAGCATCTTAAAATCTATATTAATTAATCAAAACTCATTAATATGTAAAGACAATTAAGAATTAAATTCATGCATGATAAGCAAAATTCAAACTCTCAGATGGTAAAAACATGAATCCATTCATATTAAAACAAGGAAGAACTACATCCTTACCAATGATCTTGGTGTGAATCCCTCCTCCATTGCCAGGAGCTTCCCTTCCTTCACCCTTGATTTTGAAGAATTTGAACTCTTCTTCCTCCTTTAGAATCTCTCCAGCATTCCTTTGCTTTTTTTATCTCTCTTTACCATGCCTCCCATGGCTTTCTTATATAGCATTGGGAAATGAGCCTTAAGCCTTTCTTCTCTATGTGGGATTGTTTATTTTCTTTATTTTTTATTATTTTCAACTGAAAACCCACTTTTCAATAGTTTTTAGCCTTTTTGCACCACTTAGAATGTTTTTAAGCACAATTAATGCATTTCTTAGAGAGAATTTATCTCTGAATGAACTTGTGCCATGTCTTCCTACTGCAGGTGCATGTTAAACATAGGCTTCATCTGTCACATGACTAACGGTGTCAATTTGATTGTTAACATTAAGCCAGGACAATTAAACTTGGGACTTGATCATCTTTCAAGAATTGAGTCAGGAGAAGAACCTACAAACCTTGAAGACAATCTGCCTGATGTGTAGTTGTTTGGCATTCAGATTGCTGATGATTAATATAAAGATATCATAGACTTTTTGACTACTGGGTTAGCAGCCATTGATTTCACTACGTAGGAAAAGAAACAGTTGGTAGTAAGAGCAGCAAACTTCATCATCATTGTGAGACAAATATACAAATTGGGACCGGATGAAGTGCTACGCAAATGTGTACTAGAGAACGAGAAGCCATTCATTTTGGTTGAGGAACATTCAGGAATATCCGGAGGTCACTATGTAGGGAGAGGCACTGCATAGAAGATATTGCACGTAGGACTATGGTGACCTACTATTCACAAAGGCACGAAGGAACATTTCCAGAACTATGATGTTTGTTAAAGGACAGGGAAGTCGTTGCACAGAGATAAAATTCCTTTGAATCCGCAGTTGACACTATAGGCATTCGCGAAATGGGCCATTGATTTCGAGGGAGCTATCAACCCACTAGGAAAAAGGATTGGTGCAAGATACATCATCACTGCTACTGATTATCTCACTAGATGGAAAGAAGCAAAGCTAGTAAAGGACTGTAGTGTAGTTACTACTGCGCAATTCATTTTTGAGAACATCCTTACAAGGTTTGGATGTCCAAAGATCTTGATGAGTGATCAAGATACTCACTTTCTGAACATAAATATTAAGGCATTGACAGCAGAATTCCATATTTACCATAAGAGGAGTATGCCATATCACCCACAAGCAAATAGAACTATGGAAGCTTTCAATAAGGTACTAGAGAATGCACTAACTAAAGTATGCAATGTCAATCGGGATGATTGTGATTTGCGCATTCCAGCTGTGTTATGGGCATATAGGACTACTTGCAAGAAACTAACTGGCCATACACCTTTTAGGTTTGCCTATGGACAGGAAGTAATGATGCATATGGAGTACATTGTTCCTAGCTTGAGAATAGCTGCATTTACAGGCATGGAATATCAAGAGGCACTAGAAGAAAGGTTTCTACACTTGGTTGAGTTGGAGGAAGATCGCTTCATCGCAGGCTTTCACCAACAAGTGCAGAAAGATAGAGAAAAATCATGGCATGACCGTGATATAAAAAATAAGTCCTTTCAGGTAGGTGATCTAGTCCTTGTGTATGATAGCAAATTTATGAAATTTCCTAGAAATTTTAAGATGCATTGGCTCGGTCCATATACTGTTGTACATGTTACTAATGGTGGCGCAGCTCAGTTAGCCATGTTAGCTGGAGATAAACTACCTGGATTAGTTGATGGAAGTAAGCTAAAACCCTATCAGGATAGTCCTACTGCATAGAATCGTCTGTTAAAAAAAAAAAGGAAAAGAAGAAGAACTACGCAACACGAAGCTAAAAAAGGTAGCTGCGCATATCCAATGAAACAAAGAAGGTGGAAAGCCTAGAACCGAGAGCCGCATAGTTCAAATCTGAAAAGGTCGTTGCACACAACAAAGTTGAACATGCCAACTGTGAAGATTAAGAAGTTGTGCATAAAAGGCACATGGGGAAGCCGCAGCTGTGCATTTCAACATAAAGAAGGACATGTGTACATTAGAACCACCAGCTCATCATGACAAAAAATGTTAACCCTATAAATTGGCGGCTGGTTAAGTGACCCGTTATCCAAAATGGTGGTAGTGACGAGATTAAGCATTAACGATGGATAAGACCATTCAAGCATAATAAATGGTGAAGTGACTGAGATCTGACGGACAGGATGGCAATTAAATGATGACATAACTGATTGAACAGCTTGATGAAACTTGCACCTTTTAGCAATTAAGGAAACATCATTGGTTAAGCCATGATGATTTGTTGACAAGACCAAGATCCTAGAGGAGATCTGGTTAAAGAACAAACCATTAACCACCCCATTAATAGTTTATCACAATGTTTCAGACTCGCAGGGTCTATAAATAGCCCTCGGCCAAGCACTTATCTAATTTACCAGGAAGCCCATTTCATCTGCGTGCGATTTCAGAGCTTCCAGAACAAGAGAGCCGAATAGTGTGAGTGCATGTCCGAACCACTTACAAGTGCAGAAGTGCTGAAAATATTCATGCAGTTGGGTTTCCAGGGTGTGATGTCGGCTCTAACAAAGAAACTTGCATGGGAGAAAGGTACTTCCTCCCGAAGCTCTATAAGGAAGGATGAAACGAAAAAAGGAAATAATCAAGTCACAAACCAAGAATAGCCGAAGGCCACTACACCATTGAAATGAGTGATAATTCAGGAGAGACCCAGCCATTTGATGTAGGACTATATTCTTCCCTGGAAGGACGATGCACCACTAGTGCAACTGCAGAAGAATGTTGTCTATGAAGTTCCACTCTCACCTATGTCTAATCAGGTCAGGATTGTAGAAGACCTTCTGGGTAGAGTACGAGACCGCAAATTTGAAGACCACGACTTGCTAGAAGGAGCACAGTCGAAGCCGAAGAAGTTCCCACAGTTTCAGCTAGACCGGTACATCCGTCGGCAGGAGGATGCCCAACCTGGCACTAGAACTCTGTTTGTACAGTAGTTTAAGATAGACCGGTACATGCGTTGGCAGGAGGATACCCAACCTAGCACTGGAACTCTGTTTGTACATGATTGGATCAAGCTGCTAGAACCATTCAAGTTGCTGCACCTACTGCACATCCTCCACTTTGATAGGAGACCAGAGCTCACCGCAGTAGTGTGCATTTTGTTGTCCTGCGTGCATGAAGGATTCCTATGGCTAGACAACCTCATTGATATCAATATCAATCTGATACATCATATCATGCTCCTCAACAAGAGAGGCAATGATCCTTCACAAGTGATGGTAGGGAAGGTGCAAGAAAAAGAGCTCGCCGGTAAAATTTTGGAGGAATTTGGGATAATATGGGTGTAACGTACCCACCTACGGACCCAATTCGAGGAAGGGAACATTCTACCAATCTATGGGGATTTCCATAAAACTCAACCAATTTCATTAGATTGATACAGTTAAAAACATTTGTGTGCAGATGTAAATTAATCAAACATGCACAGTGGAAATAAACTCATCCACACACATATTTTCATATGCATTCAATATATCAATAACATTCATTAATTTAGACACTGCAGAGGAAAAACACATAGAGAGAAAAACACTTATCTTCATTGTGCAATTGTCCCAAGCAACTAGCTATGTCGCTGCAACGTTCCACCCAACCATAGCCTCTTCGATGGAATATACTTAGTCCGTCCAAAGGCTACCCCTGAGCTGGGCATGATTCTTACAACGAAAAAGGGGACAAAGCTCATTCACAGCCAATTAATCATTCCATCTAAGCCAAGCCAGTCCATAGCTAGGTTTATCAGGCTACAATTGAACCCTGGGTGCTTTCTCAAGCTCAGGCCAAAATAATGGATTTACCAATAGGATGGCCATGTGTTTTCACCAATTCGTTAGCAGCCAAAAATGGATTATGGGATGGGGAAAAACCTTCACAGGGAGGAAAACATTTTCTCCCCAACTCTCTAAGAATTTAACAGCAAAACAGTCTCTATGGAACTCGAATTCCATTCCCCTTCTTCCCCACTGGCATACAACACAAAAACGCCCTTCTCCTAGCTGAGAATGAAGGAAATCATAGGGTTTTGATGATTAAAAATGCCTAACCAGCTCCTCACTCAAGAGAGAGCCAAACTGGTTGATGGAGAATGGCTTGGGGGGGGAATTCATGGCTCTTTTCTTGCCCAAGAAGCAAAATGTGATTTCCCATGCAGGGTGGCTTTCCCATACTCGAATTTGGACAGCCATACCTTCCATTCCCCAAGGCATTAACTACCTCAACCAACTCTTGGGGGAAATCAATGATTCGGTACAAAAGTCAACATGGGTAGTTGAGGGTTTGATGGGTTATCTCATTGACACTTGGCTTGACTTGATTGGCTCCAAGGGTTTGAATATTTCCCTCCCAATTCCTTGAAAAATCATGCCCCCATCTCTTGTTTCATTGCATAGCTAGTTGTGGGTATTTTATATTAAAATACATATTTACAATTCCCATGGTTCACTAGCACATGGGTAGAATAATATCCAATAATTTCCTCTTCGAGGTCGAGTGTTCACTAGCGAGGCCTTGGCCTTGAGCTCCACGCTAGGAATCATACATAATATGCATACAATATTTATGTTATAGCCCAAAATATTATAAGGGTCAAACTAGGGACATTACACTGGGGAAAGTGGGGTTTTCCCACCAAGGACATCAATGATGAAGTGACTAAATTTACTGTTAAGCTCCTTGCAGGGAAGATACTGCACAAATGCAGACCGCTAGAGGTATCGACTGCAGTAGTCTAGCTCGCATCTAAAACATTAAAGGGCACTTCCTATAACTGGTCGTAGTTCCTGCTCAATGAGTTCTTGGCAGACGTTGAGGAATCCCAATACAATGGATCCACATTTCAGTTTAGTTGGTTGTTAGTACTGATTACATTTGTCGAATGGAAAGAGCCGGTTGGCTACCAAGGGATTCCAGTCTATTAGGGAAATGCCATGGAACGTGCTACACTTACCGATGGGAAAGCTCCAAGCCTTCCAGGCAACGGTCAAGCAATGAAGTCTTTTATACATACTATGTGCAGCTGTGTGATGTGATTCGATGTACCCTGCACATCCCGCAGTAGCTTATAGAAACACAGAGGGATCCTAAGATTCATGGCCAATAAACACATATCGTACATTCATCCCAGGGCTGACTTAGACAAAGAACTATGATATCCAATATTTTATCAGCTAGACGTTGAGAAGGTCGAGTAGATGATGGAAGGATGGGAACCAGAGTGGAAAATAGAGTACCAAATTGACGTGGAGTCTGACTATGAAAAAATTAAAGAGGAAGACAAGGAAGAAGACAAAGATGATGAGGCAGATGAAGAAGAAGATGAAGAAAACGATGAAGACAAAAGGGAAGGCAAGGAAGAAAATATACCGACACCTATTGTTGAGGACAAAGATCCTGCTCAGGGAAATGCAGAAGACCATCCAGGAAATAAGAGAAAGGGGACCGAAACCCCTGCATCAGCAAAAGGCCAACGCAAGAAGCAGAAGGCTCAAAATCCCGAAGTAGGACCAAAGCTACATCGAGACGATTGCGATACAATCACCTCAAAAGGCCAGGAAGTCTGGGAGGAGACCCAAGCAGAGAGAGAGGAAAAACAAGAGCAGATGCAGCTAATCCTCATTCAGGTAGTAGAATCAATCAAGACAATGGTCGCGTAGATGAGGTTAGGCCAAAAGGCACCCGATTTCAAAGGGAAGCCGGAAGGACCGAGTGCAGAGAAAAGGCCACCCCCCGCTATGAGTAAGTACCCTCAGGTGGCACATTTTGACCCAACATACATCATCTTCCCAAATGATCAGATGTGTGAAGCAGCAAAGAACTCAATTCATATCGACCTCAACATTGGGTCACTTCTGATTGAAGATTTGAACCATTTGCATACGCATATTGTCAACAAAATCCATGAAAGGGGCATTGCCTCATTTGACCAGAAGATTGCAGACTTAGAGGCAAGGAAATCTAGTCCACCATCAGATAAGTACGTTGCCCCAAGTGAGGAAGTAATGGAAACATTAGGTAGCATCTCATATGAAGTAGTGAGATGCCAAGGCTTACTCAAGCAAGTAAACACAATTGTGATGGGGTTAAACGAAGATTTGACACTCCAAGAAAATTAAAGTGGATCTGCAAAAGACACAGGAAGAACCTGCCAAAATTTAACCAAGTCAAGGAGCTCTAGAAGCAATTGAAGGAATTGAGAGAAAAGGAAGTCATTGCTTTTGCGCAACTAGAGAACATAGAGGAAGAAGGGTTGCAGCTTATGTAGTAGTTTGATGAGAAGTTCATAGAAGTTCAAATAGTGGAGGGAACACTTAAAGAACAAGCCAAGGAGAAGGTTTCGTAGGCACAGCTGGAAACCATTAAAACTTTGCGTTACTTTGAACAACTTCACTTCAAAGCTCACCACAACTGAAGATATCCAAGAAAAGTCAGTTGGTAGCAGTGGATTGGGGATGATCCACATATAAGTGTTAGGGGATTGTTGGGCATGGCCCAAAGGGGATATAGTTTTGAGGAAGAATAGTTTTTGCACTGCGCAGCTTGGGCTGGGGATGCAGAAGGCATAATTTTGTGGAACGCGCAGTTCGTAGTTATGATCAGTTTTGCGCAGTTACGCTGTTGCGCA
This sequence comes from Larix kaempferi, assembly GCA_027924585.1. Lineage (NCBI taxonomy): Eukaryota > Viridiplantae > Streptophyta > Pinopsida > Pinales > Pinaceae > Larix > Larix kaempferi. The sequence continues at coordinate 6,390,230 of BSBM01000042.1, read as the reverse complement.
TGGGCGGCGCAACAACTATTTTTGGTAAAAGTATAAGTAAAGGTCGACTGTTGAAGTGACCTATTTTTGGCACTGAATCTAGGACTCCCAGCAATTGAGTAAGGAGCAATAGGAATTTAGAGGGAAGCAACCTGTCTAAGAGAGTGGCAATAAGCAGTTGAGAAGCTAGGCCACTAAGTTGGAGGAGACAGGCGAGTTAAAGGAGTGGAAAAGGACAGGCCATGATGCAATTGTAACTGTTTTTGTTGATTACTACGACTGTCAGAGGGCATGAGAGCCACAAATGGCTTGGTAAGGTGGCCAAAGCAACTGGAGCGAGCTGTTGACGGCGACAGGCAGGATGGCGGGTAACCGCACTAGTTTTGGGAACCTTATGGTGGTTTGGGGCCTATGCATTGTAAAGACATGACCTATAGACATGATCTATAAGAAGGCAGGAATGTGTAAGGGAAAGGTTTGAATCTCTATTATTGAATCCTCATTGTATAATTCTGAGCAATACTTGTTGTTTTGCTAGAATCCATTGTAAGGCTCTGCAAGCTGTGTGCGTAGAGGCCTATTGAGAGAGAAGAGACTCTGCAGCTGAGTGTGTAGACTAGAATTGTTGTACCCTTCTCAAAGACTAATACAACAATAGTTTCTGTGGACGTAGCTCCCATCCTGGGGGTGAACCATGTTAAATTCCTGTGTTTTTTTATTATTTCCATGTTTGCATCTGTTTATCTGTTTACCGTGAATGCTTAAGATGTTGCTTATCATTTTATGCATTTTACTTTTATATGTGTTCGCCATAAGGAATGAGATGGGGGTAATATGTTAACTTTTGCATATGTGGATGAATGCTATATGTATAAGAATGTTTACGTTTGAATAGATGTATAAGCATGTTGAATAAACACTTAAGTCAGTTGAGTTCGTGCCATGCAACTCCGTCAAAGCACAGTTACCCATTGTGTTACCTCGTTATCGAGTAATCTCCAAACTATGCAGTCCTTGGATGCGCGAGTTACGCAAGTGTCTGGGCTTGTAGAAGTGCTAACCGCAACGAAGGCATTCGTCACGCTGTCCTCCATCAACAGTGCACTGCTCATCATATCTGCTTAAACAACTCATCATGTATCTGTGGAAACCTGATTCCATAGCTCCCCCATTGGTTCACCTTGGGTGAGACCTTAGTTTGTTCGCAGATTATTGCCGAACGGGCTGGTGAAAATGGGTTTTGTTGGTTCCTTGAACTGCTAAGAACCTGGGTCTTTATATAAAAACCATAAGAATGTTATGTAAGCCAACAAACACCTTCATGCTTTGACTGTATTTAAAGAATACCTTCTACTGCTTTGCTTGCAATTAGTAGTGCTCTATAGTGCACATGAGCAAGCCTTCTATGCCAAATTTCACTTGGTTCCATGGATTCATGTACAATGGCATGTTCAAGTTGTCCCTTCAATTTGTACAATCCTCCCTCTTGCTCTCCAATCACTGCTGCATCATCTATGGTCTTACCTTTTGGCCACATAAGTACTTGGCGATCCACAAATGCAACTCTCATCCCTTTTGCATCCAAATATTATATGGACAGAAGATTCTTCTTGAGTCCAGGTATATAGAGAACATCTTGCATCTTCAAATACTTCCTAGAGTCTTACTTGTAGGAGGCTTCACCACTTCTTTTTATATGGTATTGATAGTCATCCCCAAGTTTCACCTTATGAGGTGACTCATGTTCAGATAGGTCCATAAGAGATTCTTTGAATATCATCATATGTTTAGAATCCTGACTATCAATAATCCAGTCATTACATCCATGTGTAACCATACCTGTGAGGGCATAGATTAGCACATATTCATCGTCACTTGAAGAGTCTTTACTTTCTTCTCTAGCCTTCTTCCTGGGAGGTTCATCATCCTCGGCAACATGAGCATGATATCTCTTCTTGTTGCTAAATCCTTGTCTATTCTTGGGACATTCGAAGGCAAAGTGTCCCTTCTCATTGCAAGAGTAACATCTAAGGTGAGAGAGATCTTTCTTCTTTCGATGGAAGTGAGAAGATTTCTTGTGATGAGTTTTCTCCCTCTTGAACTTACCTTTCTTGGTGTGTGATGTGAAAGCTTGGTCTTCACTTCCCATCTTCTCTTCTCGAACCACAATCCTAGCTTCTTCTTATGAAAATTCCTCAAATAGTCTACTAAAAGAGATCAATTTATTTCTTTCACAGATACCTTGGATGAAGGAGTCCCATGACCTAGGTAGGCTATTCAATGTCGTCATGAAAATTTCTCCCTTCTCCACTATTTCGTCCACATCTTCAAGTTGTTCTTTGAATTGAGTGACCTTAGTAAATGAGGACTAGATGGTATCTCCATTCTGGATGTTTACACTTTTCAATTCGTTCCATAGAGTTATCTTCCAATTTATATTCTTTCCTTCAAACAACTTGGTGAAGGAGTCAAACATCTCCTTGGGTGTCTTTAGGGAAGACACATGGGGTATGAGATGGTCTTTTATAGAATCGTCAATGATTCTCTTGGCCTTGACCAAATTATTCTTGTGTAAGGTCTTAGTCTCATCTCCCTCTGGAACTGGAACCTCTTCTTTTATGTAGGTGTCCAATTCATTCTCTTCTAGGATTAACCCAATCCTATACTTCCATGCTCAGAAGTTATCATCCCCTTCAAGCTTATCCTCAAGCTTGGTGTTGTGAGACATCTTAATGAGAAACTCAAATGGAAATAAAAGATTTAGGTCTTACCACTTGATTTGCTGAACCTGGATCTGGAGCTAGAATAGGGTTTGGTAATGCTCGAGGTTCTTCCAAACCAAAAATTTTGATCTTCATCTCTAAACTTTGATTTTTCTTAGGAGCATCCAGCCGTCGTCTCAGATTTCAAAAATTCCAACTTTTGCTGAAACCCTAATTTTCCACCTTCCCGATCAAAATATTGAACTATGGTTTGATGGAGCCCGTGCTTCTGCCCAACCAAAAAATTCGATCTTAGTCTCTAAATTTTGATTTTCTTGAGGAGCATTCAATCGTGGTCTCAGATTCCAAAAATTCCAACTTTCTCTGAAACCCTAATTTCCTACAGTAGTGATAGGCCAAAAGCTGAAAGTGCTTAGAATTGAATTTTGGCTCAACAGAAAGATGCACCCTTGCAAGGAGAGTCAACCTAGCTTCCTGCCTTTGATGATCTGGGGAGAGAAACCCAAAATAAAAAGCCTTAGCTTCTGCATCTGCATAGTGTCTTCTTCTTAGCACGGCTCTGATATGATGTTAATTTTTCGATAATTTCATTCAAACATTATCTAGGATTTGACTAAGAGAATAACATGCACAACATAACAATCATAAACAAAAGAGACAGAGTTTCATCAGGGAAAACCAAGAAGGTGAAAAACCCCACAACTTCCTCAGATATAGAATGAGCCCCAATACAAAGATTACAAATATCAATCCCCAAAAGATAGATGACTCCAGTAGCTACTCCTCCTCCACTTGTGCACACTCCTCTCTCAACTAATGCAAGTTGGATGAGTGATTGAATGAATAGAATGAGAGACACTCACTCTCTATTTATACACAACTTAACCTGTCTTTAACCCTAATAGGGTTGACTTCCTAAGGAATCCTAATAACCCATCCACAAGACTCATACAAAGCCGACCCCACACTGGTAGTCTAATAACCCATCAAATATAATTTGCGACACTTGCGACACTTACAAATACAAATGACGACACTTCTGATTGGAGGAATAACACATCTCCATCAGGAATATAATAAAGTACAAGTGCAATACATAGAAGAATATATTCCGAAGTTACAAATACATCAACACCAAGATGGGCCAATATTACTCTGAGCGCTATTGATGAAGCATCTACATGGACATGGAATTCGTTTTTCCAGTTGGGAATGACCAATATTGGAGTTGCGACCATCTTCTCATTTAGTAGGTTGATAATTTTCTGGCATTCGTTGTCCCACTCAAACATTCCATCCTTCTTCAATAGCTTTTCCATCGGTGTAGTAATCGCTACATATCGCCTTACAAAATTCCAGTAATATCCTATATGACCCAAGGTCACTCTCAACTACTTCACTGTTGTTGGTGCTGGTAGGTCGACAATAATTGTGATCTTATCTTGTCATCCAAGAACAAGATAAGATGATCCAAATGGGCACCTTGAAGGCCTCCAAATATTAAGCTCTTCTCATTCAAGAACCAAAAAGTGCGAATGAGAAGGGGAAGCACAAAGGAAAGGATAAGAGGAATCTGAACCCAAGTAGAATGCCAAGTCAATTCCATCCGAAGGAGCCTCTAGTTCTAAGAAGGAAAAACATAAGGTATTTGAGAAATCCAATTGTTCCTATTGAATGAAAGGAAACCACCCAGAGATATCTTGCATGCCGAAGAAGATAGATCAGATGACCAATTTTCTTGAACATCACAACATTTCCCTCCAAAAAGGTGCAAGAGAGACTGATTCTGGAGTTGCATCTAATGGTCATGAGAGTTTCTATGCATTGAAGGTTGGATTTTCAAAATCACAAGCCCCCCTCATAGATTAAGTCGCCTCCAACCACATGGATTCCTCTAGAGAATCATTTTCTTCTCTAGATCTCAAAGATGGTCTGATTATTCGCATGGGAGACAACTCTCAAATCTCCGCTGAAGGGAAGGGAACAATACATATGGAGCATGGAAAGTTCAAGAATGTTCTATTTTTTCCTTCTTTGTTGGTAAATGTATTGTTTGTATATCAAATGAATCACACAAGTTCACTGAAAAAATTTGTCTTTGGTCTTGACACAGTTGATATTGTAGAGATCTCCACTGGGAATATTATAGCGAAAGGTTTTGAAAACCATGCCTCCAAGGCATATGAATTCTCGTATTTTTTTCCATACTCTTTGCATACCCCATCGGAATCTGATGAAGATAAAATTCATACCTCTTCTAATGAAGATGAGGATCAAGATCTCGATGTTGAGAATAAATTTCAAGGAGATTCAGATCCATATCCAACACATGCTCCCAATCCATGGCCAAGGCCAACATGGGCTCACAAAGTCCTTATAGCTATTGGGAAAATAGTTGAGGATCCATCTAACCATAGAACCACTAGATCTCAGTATCATGCAAAACTTGCACTATGTCATGCAGATCCACTTCTCTCAGAGAGGTGTTGCTTTATGGTGGAGTTTGATCCAAAATATCTTGAGGAGACTTGACATGGGGGATCTACAACCAAGTACAAATATTGGTTGTCTAAAAAAAGGTACTCAAAGGTTCATGATTTGGACCTAAATGAGCCATTCTCTCTAGTAGTAAGAAGGGTTCCTGAAATACTTGTTTTGGAAAATACAACTTCTACACAGTGGGAGGTACATCGTAGGAGCAAATCCAGATCCATATCTAGCCCCTGCATTGCTATCATACAGAGGAGAATCTTGCCAATACTTTTACAAAGGATTTCACTGAGGAATGTTTTTTCCTTCTATTGTTAGTATGAAGGTTCTTTGAGTTCCCTACTACTATTCTTTTTGAGGGAGGGTATTTTTCCCATGAGGTTTTTCCTCATTTCCTTGGTTCATGGAAAGTTATTTATTTTTTATCATTTCTTTGATTGTATGGGTGACCTTTGGTCTTAGTAACTAGGGCCAAGGATGCAGGTATGGATTAAGGGGTGATATTAGGATATTGCAATACTCCATCATTGTCCTACCTAGCATTATTTATTTTTCCAAGTTGTTGATGATGTCATTTTCCCCCTAGTGGTGTGAAAATGTCATCCAAGATCCATATACCACCTTTTGAGCCATGCATGCATCATTTTGTGACCACTTCTATGATTTCCCTATTTTATAGGAACCTACTGAGTATTCCAGTGCATTCCACTTGAGTTATCTGACTCGTGTGGGGGGTTAGAGCTCTGGATGCCATTGATTGTGGCCTCATGTGCCCTTTTCTGACTCGCATGCATGACAGACTCACTATTGTTCCCTCCTTAGTCAGTTAAGTGATTGTGAATTCTGTTAGATAAGTTTAGGTTCACTTCAGTTGACTTTGAGTCTTCTAGAGCACTCCAGTGGTGATAATCCCTATGCTAGACCAACTGAGGTTCGAATTCTCCTACATGATTCAAATTCTCTCCATGGTAACATCATTTTTTACTATACTGATTATTGGAACATGTGATATTATTCTGCTCCTATATAATTTTTGTTGCATTATTATTCTGCTACTCTTTTTGTACTGCACTTTTCACTCTTATTCAAATTTTATGCTCACTCTTTCTTTGTGAGGTATCCTCAACTCTTTAGATCTGCTGCGAGTTATAATTTCACACTTGTCTGGTTTTCAGGAAGTAGATTGGATTTGATTGGTAAAGATATCTCTTTCTTGCTTACACATGTTCTCTGTGCCATGGTGGTGTCCCCTCATTTAGCTGAGTTCTCCAAGTGCCTTTTTCTTTTATTTAATAATAAAAAATATAGTTTGTTGTGCAAAGTGTCACTTTGTGTTTTTGAGTTTTAAATAACTCTTACAGAAAATAATTGTCACAATTACTATCTCAAAAATAAATAATAATGTTTTGGGGTGTCACATTTTTCCCTTGCTTATTCTTAACACCATCTTTGGTGTTCTTTATTCTAAGCTCTCTTTCTCATTCTGGAACATGGATGGATATACCTCTCATATTTTATCCTCCATTTTCCAAGTTGCCTCTTCAGGGATGGAGTTCTTACACTGCACTTTTATTTGAATGATGGCTCGCTTCCATACCATACGTTCCTTTGTGTCTAGGATGCGGAAAGGTTCGGTCTGGAACTCACCCTCGGCTTTTACCTGAATCACATTCCATTCAATTACATGAAGAGCATCATGAACATATTTTTTTAATAATGAAACATGAAATACATCGTGGAATTTTATATTACCGGGGAGGGAAAGCTGATAGGATACTAATTCTATCTTAGCTAACACTTCGAAAGGTCCACAATACCTGGGTGCCAGCTTGGAACACCTTCCCAAGCTCAAGGAACTCTTCTTCAGCTTTACATTTAGATATACATGGTCACCAATGTTGAACTCTCTTGGAGTTCTTTTTAAATCTACATAACTCTTCTACCGTTCTTGGGAAACCTTTAAGTTTTGTTGCATCTCTTTCACCATTTGTTCCATCTCCTTTAACATCTTAGGTCCTACAACAATCCTAACAACATGGTTATCCCAGGACACGGGAGGGTGGAATTTTTTACCATACAAGACTTCAAATGGACTCATCTTTAATGAAGCTTGATACCCATTATTATAATCAAATTATACCAAATGAAAATACTCTTTCCATTTTCCTGGTTTATCAATTACATACATTCACATCATATCTTCTAACATTTGATTAGTTCTTTCAGTTTTCCCATCTGTATGTGGATGGTAAGCAGTATTGAAATTCAACTGTGTATCTAGACCTTTAAATAAATATTTCCAGAAATTACTTGTAAGTTTAGCATCTCGATCAGAAATCAGAACTTTCATAATACCATGTAACCGGAAAAATTCCTTCATATAAATATTAGCCATGTTAATTGCTTTAAAGGTAGATTTCAGAGGTATGAAGTATGCATGTTTACTTAACTTATCAACAACTACCATTATTGATTCATATTGTTTATTCATTTTAGGTAATCATGTTATAAATTCCATGCTTATTATCTCCCACTTCCATTCTGGAATAAGTAAGGGTTGAAGTAACCCGGAAGGATGTTGATGTTCTGATTTTGCTTGTTGATATTCAATGCATCTAGCTAGGTAATTTGCATCATCATTCTTCATGTTAGGCCAATATTAAATTTTTCTTAGACTTGTTATCATCTTTTGGTATCACCGATGTCCAGAATAGAGTTTCTTATGTAACTCATTCATGATTAATTGTTTGACTTGTTCTGAATTAGGTATGTATAACCGATTTTATAGACTAATAAGTCTTTTGAGCTTATGGAGTAAGCTAAGGATTCTTTTCCATTACCATAATTATCTAATTGTTCTTTAAATTTTTTGTATTCTTCATCATTTTTAGGTGCATCTTTTATCAAATCTTCAGTATTTGTCTTATAAGTACTAAAAGAAACCGAACAATATGGAATGGAATTCGTACTCAGGGAATCTTCTACCTTGTTCTCTTTCCTTTAATGTGTTTTCTTTCAAAATCATACTCACTCAATAAGGCTAACCACCTTTTTTGACGATCATTTAAACTTTGTTGATCAACTAAGTATTTTAAGCTTATATTATCAGACATTAAAGTATTTTATTCCTATTAAGGAATGTATCCACATCCTTAATACAAGTATTGCACCATCTAGTTATAGGTCGTGTGTCGGATAGTTATGTTCATGTTGTTTAAGTTTACTTGACTCATAAATTATTACATAATCCTCTTGCAATAGCACGCCACCTAACCCCTCTAAGAAGGCATTTGTATATACAATGAAGTCCTTGCACGGATCTTCTATTCTTAGAATAGGTGTGGTGGTCAACAAGTGTTTATGCTCTCTTATGGTTTGTAATACTAACTTTAAATGTTCTTGATGCTCTTCTTCATTTTTTGAATATATTAAAATGTTGTCAATAAAAACGATTACGAACTTATATAAGTACTTATGGACAATGTTCTTCATTAAACATGTGAACGCGGTCAAAGCATTGGTCAAGCCAAATGGTACTACCTAGAACTTGTAAATCCCATATCTTTTTCTAAATGGCGTTTTCTGAATGTGCTCATCCTTAATTCTTACTTGATGGTACCCAGAACTAAAGTCAATTTTAGAGCATATCGCTGCTCCCTATACTTGGTCAAAATTGTCATCAATGTTGGGGAGAGGGTATCTATTTTTAATTGTCATTTTATTTAATTTTCTGTAATCATAGTACAACCTTAGTGTGCCATATTTCTTTTTAACAAAAAAAATTGGTGCTCTGCACGGAGACACACTCGATCTTATATATTTCCTTTCAATTAACTCTTGCAATTGTAATTTTAATTCTACCAACTCAGGTGTGTTCATTCGATAAGAAGCCTTTGAGTCAGGTATCGCTCCTGGTACCAACTCAATGGTAAAGTAAATATGCTTCCTTGGAGGTAGTCTAGGTATCTCTTCTGGAAAAACATCTTTAAATTCATTTAAAAGAGGAAAATCCTCTAAACTAGGTTTTGGTTTATCATCATTAGTTTCGATGATGTGTACAACAAACAACTTACATCCTTTCCTAGCACACTTTTTCAGTTGCAAAGAAAATATTTTCCTAGTAAGAACCTTTTTCATAATCCCTTTAACAATTTTACTTTCACCATTTTCATCAATACAATTAAAATTTTTCTCAAAGCAATTTAGCACCACTCTATCTTTTCTAGCCAATCCATGCCAATTATTACATAATAAGATCCTAATGGAAAAATATTCAAATCTACTTTTGTAATCAAATTTTGCATATGAACTTCACAACTAGAAATAAATCGAGTTACTTTTTTTTTGTCCCCGTGGCTAATTGTACTAACCATGACTTTTCAAAATCATTTTATTTTATTTTATATAAATCTATTACCTTAGAAAAAATATAACTTAAAGTAGATCCATAATCAATTAATATTGAAATAGTTTTTTCAAATATCTTACCATCTACCTTGAATATTGAAGGTTGATTTAATCCTCTTGATGATTGTCTAAGGCATCGGTAATCTGCGGTATGTTCTGAGCAACCTCTCCAACTGTGACTGCTTCCCGGACAATGTGAATATTCTGATTATCCTTCTTATGAGGACAATCCTGATAGAAATGACTCTCTCCAGAGCCCCAACACTGTAAAGGTTCTCTTTTTATTTCTTCTTTATTTTTATTAAAAATATTATCTTTATACTCAACAGTTGTCATTAGTTGTTTATAATCAGTTCTTATTGTTTGTTGTTTATCCTTAAAATTATTTCCCTAGAAACTTTTATGTTTATTGAAAGGTTTGAACTCTCTTATTTTAAAATTACTTACATCTCTTTTGTTGAAGTTATAAGGATTTTCATTCTTACTCTTATATTGATTATATGCTAGTTTTTCCTTCCTCATTTCTTCATATAAATTATTTGGTTCATGAAACTCTATTTTGTCTTTACAAAAGTTAGGTAAGCAACCTAGAAATCTCTGGATTTTAGGTTTTCCTCATTTAGGTAAGGAACATATCTTAACAAGGATAAAAATTTAGTATAGAAGTCATGCATAGACATTGATCTCAGTCATAGCTCATAAAAACCCTTCGCCTTTCCCTCATAGTAATACTCTGAGAGATATTCTCTTTTAAATTCCTTTTTAAACCAGTTCCAACTTATTTTTCTATCATTAATTCTTTTTCACTCTTTCTAATTCCTACCACCAAATATCAACATTTGCGACTAGATTGAAGATGTCCATTTTTCCTTTCATAGATTTGGAATAATTATATATAGTAAAGTAATTCTTCATCCCAGAGAGCCAAGCCTCGGCCTCTTCTCCTTTTTTTACTTCACTGTCAAAGGTAGGAGGCTTTATTTTTTTAAATTCTCCTATTATCTCATCTTTATATTTTCTCTTCTTTCTTCATCGGCCCTAAAAGCTATCACTAGAATCTTTCGATTCACTAGTTATAGGGATTTCATCAGAAGAAGGATAGTCAGAGGATGAGTTTTCTGATTTATTTTTCTTTTTATTCTTATCATTAGTTATTTTATTGAGTTTAAATAGTAAGGATTCATTTGAGTTTTCCTAGGTTCTCATTACCTTTTCATGTTTAGTCTTAAAGTTCATCAATTCAACTTGTAAGTTTCATACTGTTTGTAAAAAATCAATATTAATGTTGTTATTCTCATCATTACTAACATTGTTATTCTTCTGCCATCATCAATGCTATCATAATTCACAAAGCTCATTATATTATCCAATTTTCTATTTGTAAATAATTTGATGATATAAGTTTGTTAACTATTTCTGTTGAATGGAACGTTCGTTGGGATGTTCCATTCAAAAATTTTATGTGCTTGTTGGTTTGGAATAAAAAGGATAAAGTATAAAGATATGCAAATCCATGCAATTAGAGGGATAATGCCTTTAAGAATGATGAATTCTAGCACAAGGCATAAATCCCATTCCCCGATACAATGATGAGTGTTCCTTGGTCGATGCTTGTTAGTAGCTACGGACAAAGCAAGGATGTGAGCAATGAAGGCATAAGACATCAAACCATATATTTTAATGAAGAAATAAGATATGAACGCAAATAATTTTGGTAGATACTTTAGTCCCTAGGATTGGTTTTACAATGGTTTCGTTGATAGATATCTCATTAAAATAAGTTCTATGGTCATGGTTTTTAATTCATTACATTGAATTTTGTTCTTATGGTAGAATAAGGCTAATAGTTTTTATTTTTGTACGATACAAATATACCAACTTTAATGGGTAAATTATCTATGCATTTTTCGGGCTGTGTTTTCCTCATATCGTTCGTCGGGTTATCCGCTAGTGCCGCGTGTTCGCGAACAGTTTCGGAAAATAGTTACCGGGAATATTGTTTTCAATGTCTTAATGCGAATCATAAGTAATTATTATTTAAAATTTAAATTTAAATTTAAAATAATAAGAAGTAAAATTATTTTTATATTTGATTTAATCTTTAATTTTGATAAAATATGAAAACTGCATATATTATTAATCTCAATCTATAAAATATTAAATATTTAATAATTAATTTTTACAACTAATATTTACTATACACGTAAGTGTTAGAATTAAATAATTATAAAACTACCACAACTACTTAACTTGTGCCGTGTCAAGTGATAGGTCACAAATTAAGTGATATGAACAAGTTATCTGATATTTGTTTTTCTTACTTAGTTGTAATCACTTGTTGTTGTCTATGGTTCAGCTACTTTACCACCAATTAATTTTTATATTCGTTTTTTTTTAATAATTGTTTATTTACTATGCCCATAAAATCAATTTGGACAATACACTTGCCCCATCCTCTTTTAATCTACAAAAAACATAGATGGTAGTCCACCCCAAATTCTAAGATAAACACTTATGGGTATAAAAATAATATAAAAAATAAACTCTGTCGTTACAAGTTACGTGGTTGTGCTAATATAATATAATTAAAATAAACAAATCTAACAATCTAAAATTTCAAGAGAAGCTAAACTAATAGAGAATAGAGACTCAAATTCTAAGCCATAGATAATAGCGAATAGTGAAACTAAACTAATAGAGAACGCATCACTTAAACTAATTTAATAGACACTCAATTTTTAAGGCATTATATCCAAGACATGTAAGTAATTATTACTATATGTGTCTATATATTAGAATTTGTGGTGGACTAGTGCCTATGTTTTTTCTAGATTGCATTATGATGAGACAAGTGTACTATCCAAATTTATTTGATTGAAGTCGTAAATAAACAATTATAAAAAATAATTACTAGTTGGTAGCTGATGGATGAATAAGTCATAGCTGATGTATAGATAACTAACACTTCCAGAACTAAAGATTACAATTACTAAGCATACAAAGAGAACAAGTCACTATAACTTGTTCATAACACTTAACTTACATAAACTATCCATATTCACCAACCATACAAAAAATTTATGCTAAAAATTTATGTGATGCAAACTATAGATACACACTTCACTTTTATTTTTTTCGTTTTTAATTAATTTGGAGTGTTAGATTTCTGTGATAATGTTTTGCATCTATTTTATTAACCATTTAACCTGTGATTGACACCCGCAGAGAGCTCATGCAATACACTTTTTGCCATTGTTGAATTCACCATAAGACAATTAACATGGCTATGTTAACTGCCCTAGGACACTATGCAAACTGACCTGAAGCCAAGCGAACGTGCTGTAGAGTAGACCTACATATTCTCGAGGTACTATGAGTTAAACAGGATAAGCAATTAGAGGGTCCAATGCAAGAAGTAGACAGGTATAATATAAAACACCATAAAACTAGGAGTTTTGTATTTAATTTCATCCGTTTTGAGATTTAAGTTGCTTGAGATCCAGTTAGGTTTAAAACTGTTTGTGATTGAACTGTTTCACAATATTAAATGTCCTATCACAAATTTAATAATGGCACGCAGCCACTTTATTCTTCTGGATAGTACGATCAGTGTCAAAACCAGTTGTTTTCTGAATGTTAAGACCTGCAGAAGCCCATTGAAAGCTCTGAGTTGGGAATTATGAGGTCAGTTAATCACACCGAGGGTATTTGCGGACCGTTATTTTACTCCTAATTTGCGGAGTCGAGAGCTTTTTATGCTGCTGCATGGCTTTGCAAAGTAATGGTGCAAACGGCGTGGGAAATGAGATCTCCGAATCTGGGCGGACAATGTATTTTGATCAGTCTGTAAATAACTCGAATAATAAAACTTCCAGCGAGTTTGATATTCAACAACAGTACAGAGAGGGTGATGAAAGATACCCAACTTGCCAATATTATACATCAAGCACTGCGAGCAACGAGGCGGACTCTTCCATATCTTCGGTTAATACTTCGGCTTGTCCCCAAAAGCTGCCTATGCATGTGCAGGACATTGAGGAGAACTTGCAGTCTGCTGGATTCTATATCTCAGTTTCTAAAAGAAAAGTTGATGATCATGTCATTCAAGGTAACTATTCGGAAGGTATTGTTTCCAGTTCGTCGCAGAATTTGAATCCCAGCAAAAATAAATTGAGAAAACTGACCAATGGAAAGTATGGGGATTCTATTCTACTGCTTCGTGACACAGCGAGCTCTTCTTTCCACAGCCCAGAGGTATGTATTAGGATTTTAAGGGAACATTTTTATAGTGCCGTCGGACTTGTTAAATTGCATCGTTTTTCTTTGTTATATTGCTACTAAGCATTGATCTTTAACATTTTTACAAGAGCAGAATGGCCTTTCAAAGAGTGAAGCTAATATACAACAGAACTTGCAGCTGCCAAACAAAAGGCTCCGTGATATTAAGGTAAAGGATGCTTTAAACCCTAGTTGATCGATATTTTCTTTTTGTCATCCGCTGCCTGTATGTTTCGGCTCTGCGATTAGATCTACGCCGGAACAAGGAAAATGCCAGCATGAACCGTGTGGGATTTTCTGTTTTGATCGGTACAATTTTAGGGCCATCAGTTTAATGCAACTGTATATTATCCTTTGATTTGATTCATAGGGCTATAATTAGTATCATTAAACAAACATTAAACCGTTTTGTCCATTCTGAACCAATAAAAGAAGTCTCCGAAAATCGATATGTATTGGCAGGATGACGATGAAGATGCGCTTTGGAAACTCTCCGATCCCTTTTACCTGATGAAGCCAAGGTGAGTTTAACTTGCATAAACTCATGAGCATACCTAGATGCCACTCGCATGTTCATGGTAATTGCTGTGTATTATATTATAAAGTTCATTTAAATTGCCCACTCTATTCTTCGTAGCACTAAATGAAATTGTGTTTTTATTTTGTAAATACATTCTTCTTAGCACTAAATGAAATTGTGTTATTATTTTGTAATTTTTCTGAAGATCCCTAGAGAAGAAATATTGGCGGTCGCCACTAAATACATCAGAGCGATGGAAAGAAGAATTGAAGCCGTTCAAATAATTACGGCGCGTTTAAAATATTTTGACAGCCATAGTGCTTGAAACGTGCACAAACGAACTCAAAACCGCATATTTCCTTCTATGTTATGTTCTTTGGAAAAATAGTGCGACTGCTACAGGTGGTGTTCATGAGCACAGTATTCAGTTCCATTCTTATGCCTTCTGCATACTCTCGCCAGTACTTGTGTTTTAGCGACCATAAAACGGTTCCAGTATTTAATACGGAAATCCATCGTCAACTTAAATGAATCTATGTTGTTTTTGCTAATACTTTATTTCTTAACGTTGAGAAGTGTAAACATGCGACCATTTGTTTATTTTTAAGAAATTTAAATTTTGTGAATAATTTAAATGATAATTTTAAATCTAGAAATAGATTCAACATTTTCAAAAAACCCTAGTACATCTATATTATGTAAATTTAAGTATGATTAAATAGATTTCTAAGAATATTTCCAAAAATTTTGCTACACACTTTTGAAATCATGCGGAAAGAAAAAAATTCATAATCTTAAATCTCTTTAAACAATATTCCCAACTCCTAAACAAGATTCCCAACTCCAAAACAGTAACTGCTTACATAGTCAACTAATTAACTAGTACCAATTTCCTAATAGGTATTGATTAATAAAGAGACTCTTGTATATTGATTATCTACTTCTAGTTACTCACCCATCTTAGGAATAAATGGTTATATACACTACCCAACTAACTACTCTAATTTAGTAAAATTATAAGAGGACCGATAATGATTTATCATTCCCGTATGAACAACCACATAGTAAGTCTTTCTCAATGAAATAAATAATGTGAACAATTATGGACGTGTTGGCAAATCAACGAGCGTATTATCAGATTATAAATTCCGTTGTTCATGGTAGCAAAACTATGACTCGTCATGTCCCCATTTTGACCCCCTTTGATTTAAATTGTAAATGATGTAAATATTGTAATTTAATCATGGTGAGGAGCTCAAGGCCAAGGCCCCATCATTGATTTAGCGTTTCATGTATCGGCAATTAAAAATAGATGCCTATGGTTCTTGTGCTAGATAGGCACAATGTATATAAGACACCATGTAAATACGAATTTTAATGGAAAAACCCCCAACCGGCTATGCAATGCAACAAAAGAGATGGGGCATGATTCTACAAGGAAAAGAGGGGGGGGGAATTATTCAAACCCTTGAGCCAATGGTATTAATCCATGTGTCAATGGGGAAACCCATAAACCACCAACTACCCATTTTGTCTCATGCACCCAATCATTTAATTCTTCCAAGAAATTGGTTAAGGCAATTAATGCCTTGGGAATGAAGAAGTATGGCAGCCAATTTCGTGCATGGGCAAGCCATCAACTTGGAAAAACGTGTTTTGTCTCCTTGGGCAAGAAAACACCCATGAAATGGTGCCCAAAGCCATCCTGAACAGTCAGTCTTCACTCATTCACGCAGTTGGAGCTAGCTGGGTCTTCCCCTACACGTTTTTCATCCAAATCCTGCATTTTTCCATGCCTGGGAGTTCGTTTTTGCATATGCAGTAGCCTGGGAGAGAAGGGCCACGTTTTGGGGACTGTAGGGAGGTCGTTTTTGCCCTTGAATGTCCAAGGACGTTTTTTTAAAAATGGATTTGGCTTCCTGGGTTGTTCACCAACTTCCCATTTCGTTTTTGTGGGTTCCCACATTTTCCTGAGTTAGCTGAAACCCCATCTCATGCCTCTCACTGTAAAAACGTTTTATCCTGCCCCATAATGGTGTTCTGCTGTTGTGTGCATCCTCGTTTTTGGTTTGAACCCGTGAACTGAAGTTTTGGGAGTGGTAGTGGACAGAAGTGGCTTGATAAACCTAGTGGGGGAGACAACCTCTCAAGAAGATCAAGAGGGCTTTGGTTACTCTTCTATGCATACCCTGAGAGCACTAGATAGGGAAGGTATGGCTTGAGGGACTGTACAGCAGTGAAAAGAATACTTCCTTGTGCTGGGTGTGTAGGTATTGTGGGTGCCAAGCTAGATAGATCTTGCAAGGTTATCTCTGGCTCTGTGCTGGAGCTCACTAGCTTAGCAACTCTTCCTTTCCATCTCCTAGCAGCCCGATAAACCCAATTGTAGATTGGCTTGGCTCATCTTGGTGTATGCTTGGCTATGTGTGAGTCTGCTGTTCCCTGGTTCCTTGTAGAGATCATGCCCAACTCAGGGGTGGTAGTGGTGCTGAGAGATTGAGGAGCACACTGGCCTACGGTTGGGTGGAACGTTGCAGTTGCATAGCTAGTCGCGTGGGACTACTTTTGCATAAGATAAGTATTCTCCTGTATATTCTTGCAATTATGTAATTGATGGATATCTGAATGTATGTGGATGTGTTAAACGAAATTACTTCCGCTGTGTATTCAATGATTATGCATTTCCATATAATCTTTTATAATTCTGCAAAGGTCTTTATTTAATGACTATCACAAAACTTTGAATGTATGTTAGATATCAACATGATTTCATTAATCTCCATTGTGTTTCTATAGCATGCACATATACATGTCATTGTATCAATGAGTTTACTTATAAGGAATATGGGGCTAATTGCCCAGTTTAACCTCACGATCCTCTCCGTCTAACTGGTAGAATGGGAGGGGACGTGACATGACTTTCCAGGAGACTTATTAGTTATAATAATGGAAGAATACAATGATAGAAAGGTATTTTTTTGGACATATTATAATCAACATGACCCGTATAGCCATTCATATGTAGGTTGTTATTCATGTGTTATAGATAATGTATGTGAATCGGACCACCCAAAACATATTTTTATGACCCTTATCACCTTAGCCATGATTGTCATATACTCATCATCCCTATATGATCCTCTTTTCTAAAGGTATTTGAGTTTTTTTATCAAATAGTGATTTGCGTCCTCTCTCTTGTGTATTCTTGGTATAGATCCATTATTCGATGAAATGATTTCTTCTCGCATGATCAATGCTACTATGATGCACAAAGTTCATTTCGTTATCCAATTTTCTATTTGGAAATATTTTGATGATATAAGTTTGTTTTAAGTGTTTTTGTTGAATGGATCGTTTATTGAAATCACTAAATACTTTCTTTTCACGCTTTTACAAAAGTATTAACCTCAACATTCGGATTTTCTATTCCAAATTACCTAATAAAGATGGACTTTACGAACCTCAACATTCGGATTTTCCATTTCAAATTTTTTTGCACTTGTTGGTTTGGAATAAAAAAGCTAAAGTAGAAAGATATACAGATCCATGCAATTAGAGGGATAATGCCTCTAAGAATGATGAGTTCTGGCAGAACGAAGAAAGCTCATTCCATTATACAATAATGAGTGTTCCAAGAATGATGAATTCTGGCACAAGGAAGAGAGCCCATTCCATTATACAATAGTGAGTGTTCTTTGGGTGATGCTGGTTAGTAATTAAAGACAAAGCAAGGATGTGATCAATGAACGGATAAGACATAAAACTAAACATTTCAATCAATAAGATATGATCCTAACTTTGGTACATATTGTAGTCCCTCGGATTGGTTTGACAATGATCATTGGTAGATATTTTATTAAAATAAGTTTTATGGTCATGCTTGTTAATTCATTATATTGAGGTTTGTTGTTATGGTAGATTAATGTTAGTAGTTTTTATTTTAATAAAATATAAATATAACAATTTTAATGAACAGTGTAAGAATATTCATAAATTTAAAAAGGTAATTATTTTCTAGTTAGAAATGTAATCCAGACATATAAAACCTAATTTTCTATGTTGATATTCTTCCTATATGTACCCATTTATTAGGTAGAGAACAAAGTAAAGACTCATAAAAGAAGAACGAAAGGAAGAGGAAAACATACTTAATTATTTCTCATATGAATAATTCTGTTTCTAAACCTTACTTGTGTTTCCCTTGCATGATGAGACATGCTTGATTATGGTTAGAAAAAGAAAATAGGCTATTAATAAAGAGATGACGGAAAGGAAGCTAAACACCTTTGGCAAATATTTCCGTCCATGAGATTTCTTTTAGGATGGTACCAATCATAAATATTTAAATAATGAAAGATATATAGTTATGAGTTTTAAGTCATTCTAAAATGAAATTTGTTTTTATGTTAAAAATAAATATAGTCAAATGTATCACAAATAATGGATTTGAACATCCCAAACATTCTCTCTTTACCTACTTTCAAACATAATTCTTCACTAATGATATATTATATCTATGCAGGGACATGTTAGTTTTATCACAAGGATTGGTGTTTCAGATACTTTAACATGAAAAGTGAAATTTAGAAAATACTTAATAAAATTGTTAAATTTTTTTAATTACATATATAAAATATAAAATCTAATCTAATCACCATGGTTAGTATCCAACATGCATATACCTAATATTGGAAGAAGATAAAAAAACAAACATGAAAACCATAAGAACTCTCTTTAACCGTATTACTTGTATTTCCCTTTCATGATTACCCCAATTGTTTGTGGCTAGACAAAGAAAAGAGGTTATCACTCAATGAATGAAAGAATCCAAATATTAGTACACTATTGTGGTTGAATACAAATTTCAAAGTTCTTAGCAAAAGTAATAAGTCTGGTCCGTGTTAGTGGGGACTAGATTTATAAATCAAAATGTAATGGCAATGCATCTAATCTTAACGCTAAGTTTTTTTATTAAAAATATTAATTTTAAAATGATAGTAATTGGTTATTAAGATGAAAACTATCTAGTTTAATTCCTTTTAAATTCATATAAATGTGGATGATACTCATAATTAAACAAAAAATGATTCAAAATAGAATTATAGATTTCAAACATAATGACTTAGACATTACACTACAAGAAAAAGGGCATTTTAGCCTCACATTAACACCACTATTTGTAAAGGATTTGGGAAATCCTCAATTTTCAAATAGTGGTGCAAAAGTGGTGATAATGTGGGGATACCCAAGTGGTGCTAATATTTATGGTGCAAAAGTGGTGTTTGTAAAAAAGTTGTTTTGGTGTTAAATGAGTATGTGGCATTCCATGGTGTATGGTGCAAACCACCAAAACCAATCTTAGGTGGATTGAAGTTTTGTGGTGCAAAACACCAAAATTATTATTATTATTATTATTTAATATACACAAACTTGTATATGATGCAAAGCACCATAAAGTAACAAGTGGTGCAAAGCACCATAAAATAATAAATGGTGCAAAAAAAATATAAATCACATATTATATATAAATTATATAATATGTGATTTGTATTTTTTTGCACCACATACATGACACACATGACTCAGGTGAGATATATACATATGTGGTCCAATGGATTCAATCAAGACCATGGAGAAATTGAACCATTGCAATCTTAAATGGAGGAGCAAGTACTAGGCTGTGGAGGAAACTCGGTAACCTGATTGGAACTGCTAATTGGCTTTAAAACATGCTTGACGGAGTCTTTTAGTTCTTTCAGCCAGTTCTATTCCTAGGCTTTCCTCCATTAATTTCATTCCAAATTACAAAACAAATATTATGCAAGAATATATAATGCATGTCATCATTTCAAAAACTAAAACCTCAATGTAGCATATTGATTCCACCTACATTTCAGTGTCTAGTTCTACCATCTGCTCTACTTCAAACGAAGGTATCGACGGAATTCTCTCTATAACAAGGTAACCACATATTTAAAATTTGAATCACTAGGTCTAAGAGAGTTGCCACTTACTCTTCCAATTCCACATTCTTCTATTTGAGGGACTCCAAGGAGGTCTTATTTTATTTTCCTTTCCACGATGCTCAGCTACTTGTAGTCGACCATCTATCTCTAGCCTGTAGGCTCCCCTCTTCTATTCCATTACCCTTAGGTAGTTTTCCAGTTGATACGTCCACCGAATGGATTGAAGGGTGGTTTAATTTAAATCTCCTTGAGTTTCCTTAAGATTATGCGTTTCAAGCTGGACCGGGACCTTACTTGAGTCACCACCTTTCAAGAACATTATACGTAATTTTGTAATAAATAAGAATCTTACTAACAAAGGACCATACTAGGCTAGTTAAGGACCAAACTAAGATATAGACCCTTCAAACTTCTCAAGATAAACCGGTCAGCTGATGAGATGAGCCTAAAGTAGTGGGCTAAAATGATAGCAGTGGGAGGATAGTTTTATAGAGTTGTGCCTGGAACTTACCCTTATCCTTATTATTTTTCCGTGGCCCTGGCTCTAGTTACCAAAAATAAGGGAACTCTGGGATAGTAACATAGTCTCTTATTGAGCCCTAGGCGCAGTAAATGAAACGGAGTCGCTCGACCACTTACTTGGGTGGGAGCAGTAAAGGAAACGAAAATAAAGGAAATGAAGTTTCGCTATCTATTTATCTATTTATGTTGGTGCTGGCTGGGTGGGAGAGGAATAACTCACTCCTTAATTTCTTTCTATAGGGTTTATACTACTAAGGGTTTATTTAAAATCTCAAATCTCCCTGGTCAACACACAAAAAAAATAGTGGCATCATCCCCCATCCATTGTAGTAGTAGAAGGGCAGTGAGGGGAAGGCCGAGGACTTCATAAATGCTGGAGTACCTGAATGTTATGAATGAGACTCTCGTCTACATTGACAGCCAATTGATCAGGCAGGCCTCCTGTGATCATAACCTCACCGCGTTAATTAGAATGTGATGGAGAGCATAAATGGAAAATCCCTATCAATCCTCGAAAGGGCGTGAAGCTATGCTCTGTATCAATTCTCACTTTCCAAAGACTTTACCTAATCAATTTGAATTTCAAATTTCAATTACTTAGAACAAGACTGTGAGCAATTTAGATTTTTGGTTTGTTATTTCAGTACGAATCTTGAAACAGCTTTGTTCCTAACCAAATCAATCGAAATGTTTATCAAGATTTACATAATCATCATGGAACATCAGAATTCAAAATGATACATTCAAATTTAAGGGACCTGCGACCTCATCCAAATGATACAATGCAGCACCTCTTTTATTCATTTTCCTTTTCAGGCATAGGTCGGTGATCATATTTAAAGACGAAAGAGGTCCCAATAGAAATCATTCTGCATACTTTTTGTTTTTCCAGGATGGTTATTCATTTTCATATATCATAACTGCATTGCTAAGGAGGTCGTGAGTTTTACAATAAGATCCACTCCATGCACGTAGAAGTGGCCGAGGCAGCGACCTTGTTGATGGTGGACATGATTATAATCCAATGCCACCTGTCATAGGAAGGAAATGGAAAAATAAGAAGAAATCCTGTCAGCGAGGAAATGGATCCCTTCCAACATGGACACGGATCCCTTCCAGTATTGCAGTAAGCCAGAGTTAAAGCAATTAGCCAATAAGACGCTAGATGCTATAAACTCGTGATTTGTCTCCTCCACTCATGTACAATAATTCCGCTATAAAAACCTGCACAGATGTTCGCGCTGGACAATATTTAACCCTCAAACTACTTACATAAATATATTTGCATCGGCCTCAAACAAACGGTTTGTGTAACTTGAATTTGTATTTCCATGAGAAAGTAGTTGTCACTATAAATGTATGGACAATTTACCAGTGCCCTCACAGATAGAAAATGAACACTGTTCAGTCACCATTACTCATCTTTCCCAGGAGCCGATAACTACCCTGCAATGTTATGAATGGCAATATTAGTCATCACTACAACATTCCCCTTATAATCCTTGTTCCCATCAAAAAAACAAATATAAAATTGAGATTACAAATTCATATGAGACCTATGACTGAATCAAAGACTGACCAGTCATAAACAGTCGGGCTTCTGGGGTCGTTATTATTATCCTTTTCACTTCGCCATGGATTCTCTCGTCCTGGTGGTGTCACTGTTACACAATATTCCAAATCTAACAAACTTAAATGCATTGTTCTCTGATTGATGAATTTCATGGCAAAAAATATAAATAAATTTATTGATGCCACATGCAGAAACAGATAGAAAAGAAATCAAGGGTACTCACAAGAAGATGGTGAGATTGGAGGGCTTGAGGCTGCTAAGGAAGAGGGACTATCCAGAGAGAGTGAAGGAAGATAACCAGGAGGCTTAATAATGGTGATGCCCTACTTTACTTGCTTCACCTCATCATTCGATCGCTGGATTAACTCTCCATTCTACCCGCGTTCCCTCAGCTGGCTTAAACCCTTTTTGGCCTCTGCAAAAAAAATCCATGACGGAACATTAAAACTTGAAATCTCTACGAAACATGAATTTTACACAATGAAATTGCAAATGTAAATTATATAATTACAACGAAAGAAGCCAGATCCGTTATATAGCCCAAGTATCTGGGATATATATGGGAGAAAAAGCATGGTACTTGTTGGGAAAATGAGCTGGCATAAATGATCACTATTCTCAGGGAATCCACGCAGTCGAGGAGAAGAAACCATATCATGATACTAGGAAAATGTTCAAGCAGGTAATGCTACAATACCCACAGAATGGAAACACCCGAAGTTGGTAAAGCTACATGTTGCAACTATTTCAACATCGACACAAGAAATGGCAAGCACATAACAACGACGCAGCAGATTTCATTGTCCCCCGTGCATCAGGTAACCCCATATATAGCCCGAGGGTGTGTGCAAGATTATTTTGTTTTTAATAACATTGGATTTCCTATTTCAGTGAAGATGGTGACTAGTAAGGAGCTGATGGAAGAATAGACGAGAGTAAATGAGAGCCACAATCAGAGGTGGAAATGCATCTATGGTTCACATAGCACATGGATGGATCTCTAAACAAACTACGGTTAACATGGATATTCTACATTATTTTGAACATAGATTGATTCTGCAATTTGCACATAAAAAGGTATTCCTTTGGCTTTGTGTTCCAATTATGAAATATCTTAATTTAATGGTAGTTCAGGTGCGATTTTTTATCTAAATTAGATAGTTTTAATTACAATTTTCAAAAGTATTTGTCTAAAATTTTCACTATGATGATAATTTTTTCTAAAACTTACAATTTAAAAATCAAACTATTCAGATTAAAGGAATTTTTGCTCATGGATTCCTCCATTTTAATTTTTGACTGCAACACTGGTGCTCCCGATACTTATTCAAAGGTGGTGGCATAGTACTAGTACTATGTAACATCTCCCACATAACGATGGTAGGATTTAGTGAAGTTTGAAAAACTGAACTGCAAAAAATTTCTTTTGTTACGTATTCTATATTTATTACAAACCGTCATCCTTTCAATAATTTGGCCTTTACCATGAACATTGCATAAAGAAAAAGAAAACCCTTTAAGTAACCTATTTGCATTAGTTCTCACATCAGCCAGTTTGCGATTAGATAACCATAAAATATATTCAAACGTGCATAAGGAAGGCTAGAAATAGATACATCAATAATAATGACATCATGATCATACATATAGGAACACATGTTTCACGTGGTTCACCCCTATTGGGCTACGTCCACCAAACATTCTATATATATATTAATTATCGACAGTGAGGGATTACATTCGGCAACCCCGATGTTTCCTTTCACATTTAAAAGCCCTCTCTAGAGGTACTTCCATCAAAATGATCATACATATTTAAGGATATCTCCTTCTTTCACAATAAAGTAAACTAAAAACTGTTGAGCCCGAGGTCCAACCTCTTAGTTTCCAACATGAGCATCACGGCCCATAAGTCATATGCCAACAACTGATCATTACAATAAATCTCAGCGCATCAAGCGCTTGTTCAAGGGAGGAGCCCACGAGGATCAACCACAATATGCTACACATCAGCCAACAAACTATACAATACACAATATGTGCGACATACTTCTTTAAAATAAACTTAATACAAGGATATTGAAATATACCCTTTCCTATCCTTTCACACTATACAACAAACCTTCAAAGAAAAAGGGAACCCAACTAGGCGTGGGTTGATTCTCCCACACGGAGATCGTCCAGTTTTTATATTTCAACCTATATTTCCATTGAGACAACAGGGGTACTTATCTATCAACATTCGCACCCTTTTTGACTATAATTTGACTTTACAAAAACTCATTCCATTAGTACAACATGGACTATTGCCGGCTACTAAATCAACAGAGAAATAAACATCATAAAAGATAAGATCGATATCCCCACAGGGATCAGCTGATCGTAGCTTAGTACCGACATCCCAATAGATTAATAAGCATATTACATAAATAATACTTCTATGATTCCAATGGAACAAGAATGTGTACAAAGATTAATGAACATATTATATAAATAATACTTCTACGATTTCCAATGGAACAAGAATGTGTACAAAGATTTAATGAACATATTATATAAATAATACTTCTACGATTTCCAATGGAACAAGAATGTGTACAAAGATTTATAAACATATTATATAGATAATACTTCTACGATGCCCAGGCAGCAAGTATGTTGCAGAGATTAAAATAAACATAATATATAACCTCAACGCTGTAGTAGAGGCATTTGTAGATAAAAACTAACTATACGCTTCAACGCTGTAGCAGAAGCAATTAGGTTTCAGAATACATACTCATTTCGTTATACACGCTCTCGTCGAGACTCTATTCCTTAAGATCTCGGCGTTTCGCCCGCGATCGGATATCACCAAGCTCTATAACCAGCATTCAGCCTTGCCAACGTTCAAACTCCTTGCATTACTACACTACTATCTTCTAGAGATCATGACTAAAGAAATTAAATCCAGTTTCGGTCCGAGATTGAACCTATCAACTCTTTTCCAGTGTTTCAATCTGTGTGCAGACTTACCACACTTATATATATAACTAACTAGATCTGTCCAGATTAAAATCCAAGATCGGCACTGTAACAAACTGTGTACTGCGTTCTAACAATGGTTAACCAGAGTCGGATTCATTTATCAAATCCCACAGGAGAAATGATGGCAGTTTACACAACAAGAGAGTTGGTGCACTTACCCTGATTACATACATATGCATAAATGTGAAACTGGAATCTAAACCTAAGCAATAAGACACAGTTCCTTACCAAATCACAATAATGGATAACCAGCTGATTACAAGTATAATACGCCAGTCCACAAGGATCGAGGCCGTGTAATTGCAATCTACAACGCTTTCTATTATCAAGCAATTAAAAGTTGAAAATGCACTGCGTACAATCTCTAAACAGATAATAAGCAAGATTACTCACTTAATTAAATAGATGTAGAGGTCTGCATTCCGAAAATTTGGGATCGAGTCTCTTACTAGGGTTGTGCTACTCCTTTCTCAATCGTAACACAGAGTTGATTACTGGAAATGGAATTCAATTGCCTGGTTGGAGATCGCTCTCCTCGAGTTGACCCCCATTGCTACCATCCTCTATCCCCCTGCACCATTAGATTCATCAACCGTTAAATCGTTACAGGGGATCGGCCCACAACGATCCGTCCTCTCTCCACTACCTCCAACGAAATCTCAAAACAAAATCTTGATTACTGGAGATTGGGCTCACCCTTTCACCCCTTCTCCCCTGCCATCGCAGTATTTGAGTATCACTAAACTTAGATCCCGGTAACCGATTCCCCCTTGCCCATTGATGAGCAGGGTTTTTTTATCCATCTGTCGTTTTTCCATCACCATTAAACTAGAAACCGGAACCTCCTCGCCGAGCTCCGCCCAACCCGAGATTTCCTTCTCCACTTCGCTATTTTCCCCCACTAGACATTAATGTGCAAATACTAACCTCATTAAGCAACGACCTGCTGGAACAGCGTTCGGCCAAATGGCGACCTCCACCAACATCCAACTCTCGGTTGTCAATTAGTGAAGTCTTAATTAAAGGAACAGATGGCGAACGTAGGCGTTTGGTGTGCTCCACTAAGGAGACACCCTCATAAACTCCCTCGGCACTTCAACAGGGAATGATCTCCTAAATTCCCCAAGGCAGAGCCTAGATGGATCATTTTTAATAAAGCTGAGTACTATAACTCCAGTCTTATGCATAACCTTTATATATATATAAACAACTATATATATATATATATATATATATATATATATATATATATATATATGTTCACTCATTCCAATGAACCAATTCCCCGTTTATTGTTTATCATTATATATGTATTTAACATATATATAATAAAATACAAAAATTCATATATGTGTTATTCCACCACCCTTTTACTTTATAAAAGATGGTAACGCCTCAATAGTCTTAATAATGATTAGATGAAGCTAGCAATTAAGGTATTATCATTTCCTTGGGATTAACCCTAGTTTCTTAGGATGTTTACCTAAAATCTTTTAAGACATTAAATAACTCAAAATATCAATGTGTAAGTTAATCCCACTTCCTCTTTTCCTATACACATAGGGGTGTATATGTGTATATATATACGTATTAATTGGCTAATAACCTATAGGCATTTTTCACCTATATATACATACAATGCTTTTACCCTCAAAACTATTTAAACTAGTCGTACTAGTTTGTCACAAGTAGTAAGCAGAATTTCGTTCTAGTCGATTGTATTTTAAACACTTAGTTTTTATTTTACCATTCTATTCATAAGTGTTGTAACTTAGAAGGGTACCCGTCGTAACTATAAATTCTAGCCATTGGGTTCTCCCTTGGCGGATTCGTTTTAGTTGCGCCATCCTCAGTTTACATTATACATTCATAAATCTAATAGGGATACAAGGAGGGATATTACATACTATGAGCAAGAGGTTTAGCTTAAGTTATGTGGAGGAGAAATGTTAAGGAAATGAGGAAACTGGAAATAAAATAGCCACCTCCTACCTCTAATAGTAGAATTTTGGCTGACCTGCAATATATTCTATATAAACCACCTGTCCAGGAGCATTAGTCTCTATAAACACTATTCCCTCTGGTGTGGAAATGTCCCACTTTACAGGACTGTGTTCAAGATCCATAACTTACAGGGTATATTGAATATGAGTATTATCCCAACCCTCTCAATTATAGGGTATATTGAATATTAGCACTAATCCAAATACATTGAGAGAAGCAAGGTGTCTACAGTTATATATATGGATGAAACCTATATAGGTTTAAGTTTAAAGTACAGTGTAAATCGATATGGGTTTATATGGATTATACTCTGGAATCTGCCCTACATGGCCAATTTCTCCAAATGAATTGCACCTGATCAGCCCCATAATATTATTATCATGGCATGATATGAAAGCTTCTGGTTTGGTATTACACATATGGGGATCCAATCCCTCTGTTATTGAACTCAGAGTTGGAAGAGCGGGCATGGCTCGTGCACATCAAACATACAGCTAACTCATCTCAATGCCATATACCAATTTGTATGAAAAAAGTAGTTAATGGGCTATAAAATCGCTATGGCTGAGAGATACTATGCCCACAAACAAAAAAATCTCATGAATACGAATCCCTGAAGCTTTTATATAGAATATGGATGATAATATCAAATCTAGGTTTAAATAGGTTGAAATGTGCTATGTCATGTTTATATTCCAAAGCACCATTGCACAAGCAGACTGGAAAGCTGAAGACTATCCCAGCCCAACCTTGACTGTAGAATAACCTTACAATTTTATTGGATTGTAGAATACAGCTTGTGGATTTACCTAAAAATCCCTAAAGAATGTTATGTGAAAAATACCCTGAATAATACATACACATAGGAGTGTAAAAATCAGAGCTTGTGGATTTACCTAAAAAGCCCTAAAGAATGTTATGTGAAAAATACCCTGAATAATACATACACACAAGAGTTTAAAAATTAAAGCTTAATAAGAAAAGGAGATGAAAGATAACCTTTGATGCTCGAGTGAGTTGATCACCACTCTCACCTAGTGATATATTGAGCACCAACCTTTGCACCCGCCTGGAAACAAAGACATTGTGACCTAAAAATGAAATCCTCCTAGAGATAATGTTGGCCATGCCTATTTGAAAATCTCGAGTGGAAATAACGAAAGAGTAATCTAATATTACTGTGAATATACAATTTCATCCTGCAATGTACAATTTAAAGGCTTAAAATTAGATCGAAAGGAAAACCCACTAACCATTTCGGATGATGCTCTGCTTCTCAAGCTTCTGCTGATACCACCGCCCAACTCACAGAACCCTTCAAAACCCTAAAGCAAATGTTTAAAGGCTTAAAATTAGATCGAAAGGAAAACCCACAAACCATTTCGGAAAATCTTCACATTCATTGGCTATTCTTCAATGGCATGAAGCACAAGTGATCTTGCCTCAGTTCTTGCACCAACAATGAACTTTCTTTACCGAATGAAAGAAAACGAGGGTTTTTTTAAGCGACTTAATTTTTGGGCACAAGCTTGGTATACGAAATATTGAAAAATGGGCACGGAAAATGGCTGTACCTCCCTCTTAGAAAAAGTTGAATAAAATTAAAAAATAATTAAAATAATAAATAGTAAGTAAATAAGAAAATGGAATTGGCATTTAAAAAGATTTAAAAAGTATTGACTATGTAATAAATACTTAATATTAAAATCTATTTTATGTATAGCAATCACTCAAAAATAAAAAATAAAATGAATTGAGCATTTTTTATACTTATTGTTGTAAAATATATCTTAATTTTATATAAAATATATCTATATAAAAATAATGATAAAATAGTACATATATAGAAATAATGATAAAATAGTACATGTTACAAAAGCTTTTTCATTAATAAAAATAATGTTATTTGTAATTATACTTTATTACATGTTTATCAATGCATTTAATATTAATAAAATTAATACATTCTTAATAAAAATTATAAAATTTTAAACATTATTACTTTTTAAATATTTAAATTATTGATTGAACATCATAAACACCAATTCAATATTCATTAAGCAAAAGCAATGTAAAATACCCTTGATTTGTCATTAAACTATAACATAAAGAGTATTATTAAACTATAACATAAAGAGTATTTAACATAAAGAGTATTTACAAGAGTTGCTTGCTCTGAGCAAGCATTGGGTAGTAGATGCTCTAGCCCAAGTGTTTTCCTAGTAAATCCACATTTTGATTATGGTACACCATAGTTGATTTTTATTAGGATATATGTAATTAATATTAAATATATTAAAAAATTAGAACTATTATACTTATTTACTACTTTTTATTTAAACAAGTATAATCATTTTTTTATTATGTCAATTCTATCTTAATCGACATACATGGTTTGTTTGATCATTCCTTATTATGTCAATTTCAACTTAAAGAGCTAAACACTATTTTTTTTAAATATAATTTATCACGTTTAATCAAACAATTTAAATATTTTAAATCATATAAATTTGAAAAACGAGAATCACTTAACATCAAAAATGTTATTAAACATCACATTGCATGGTTATTAAAGACTGTTGTTGAAATGAACAGAGGAGCAGGATGTAACTTGCAAGGTACACGGCTTGAGGTGGAAATTTCATAATTTGCTAATTTTAGTGACTAATTTAAAGTTGTTGAAACTTAGTTTTCAAATCTTCCGGCCTTTTTTAGTTTTAATCTTTCCATCTTTTGATTTTAACTTCTATAAAACTTGCCACATTTTTATAGTTTTAATTTTAACTTTTATCTATTCATAAATTTTAAATAAAAATTTATTATAATTATTTAACCTACTTTCTTTCATTCTTCCATTTAGAAATGGATGAATATTTCGCTCACAAATTCCAAACATCCATCCCCCAATGGCCACTTTCAACATTAAAGCTATGGTGAAAATACAAACAAAGTCAACCTTATAAGCCATGTGGCGGAAACGTGGACATGACCTTAAGTACAAAATTGACAAATAAGAAAATGTTATTGCTTCAAGATATTTGAGGAAGGAAGTGCTAGTACCAAAACATAAGTCACGTGGAAATGTTCTTAGAGTGATACAATTTGGAAGCAGGGAAGACACATCATCACAAACATCAACGCATTCTTAAATTACACAGAGTCCACGGCTCACCAAAGTAGAAAACAATTCATATGCATTTTGGAAATCTCGAGTTTCTCGAGTACGTGGATCCTAGACTCGATATCAATGTGTTGGGAATTCACAACCATACACATCAGTTGGAGGGCTAGCCTGGATGCCACAATAGCTTTGAATTCATATATTCCTTGCTTCCTTCCTAAACCTACAGGATGGTGCGGGTGCTCTCTTGGGCGAGTTTGTGATAAGGCTTCTTTTGTATGAAAACGACCTTATTTTGATTGCTTAATCCGCACTTGGGTTACAAGAACATTTACTTTCCCTTGAGCTCTTTTGTAGAACAATGGGGATGCAAGTCAATACTAGCAAGACAAAAGTGGTAGTTTTCTCTAGCAAAAGAAAACATAGCCAACATCGGTTCTACTTTGAAGGAAACACTCTCGAAGAAGTGGAAAATTACAAGTATCTCGGAATTGACTTCAACAAAAATTTAAGTTTGGAAAACTGCAAAAAGAAAAGAACTTTGGGAGGCTAGAAAGCATTCTATGCTTCCAAAATAGGTGTAGAGAGGTAGAGCTATGGGATTGGAAGACTACACAAACTCTTTGGTCTTTTAGTGATCCCGGTGATTCTCTATGGATGTGAAGTATGGGCCAGTAGCACATCTAACTTACAATGGAAGCAAATTGAAAATATTCAAAAGCGCTTGATTACAAACAAGTTTAAATTAAAAATTTAGTCCCTTATGATATCATGCTAAGTGAAATGGGGGTTGCTCCTATCGAAGCAATTGCTATGGTGCGACTCATAAGATATCTAAAAATAATTGAGCAAATGGAAGACAACCGATGGCCTAAGGTCGTTTTCAATGACACATTATGCAAAAGAAAGAAGACGTGGATGCAACAAAATATTAAATGGCTTCGTAAATGGGATCTTTACTTGAACATGTGCCGTGTGAACAGTAAAGAGATAAACGAGTTAGTTATCGATAGGTTCCACAAGCGAGCTTGGGATAAAGGGTTGGGGAGAAAGAAGGAGTATTATGTTGAAGAGTTTAACCCCACCTACAACCACCATCAAAAAGCATACGTAGGGACCAATATTCCTTGGAGAGCAGAAATACTTATTTCTCAATTAAGAACCAATTCCCATCAACTCCGTTATGAAACTGGGCACTGGAAAAGACCAAAGGAAGCTTGGGAAGAAAGGGTGTGTATATTTTCACTTCCGGAAAAGTGGAAACATAAAAACATTTTACTTTAGAGTGTGAATCCTTCAAAGACAATAGGGCCAACTATGCAAATATCCTGGAAACTAGCTCTTGGGATAACCTATTCAATGAGGGGACCGTGGAGAAATTGGGGGCACTCATCATCAAGTTGAACAAGAAAAGGGTTGAGTTGCAGAAATCAGGGGGGTGTTCAAGTGGTCTGTCCCATAGGCTATTGTTAGCCTTGTGGACGTTAAAATAATTTCTATCTTTCTTTCTTTCTTCCTTTTGGTGGTGCGGACTGGGGAGACAACATAAATAAAATCGGGGTTGTAGTCTTTCCAGGAGGTCAGGCCACGAGGAGTCCTAAATGGTTTCTTTAGGGCCAAAGGCATGGTCCTTTTCTATAGAGTGTCATTACCAGGGCTATGAGACATGTGTAGAATGCTCAAAACCAACTATTGGCATTAAAATCACTAATCATAGACCAATGATACCCTCAAGAGGCCATTTGTGGTTGGTGAAGGAATCCTTCTTTGAAGCGGATGGATAGAAGATTCCTTTAGGGCCCTATTTTTAAGTCTATTTCATTGACCATGTCAAATTCCCTAAGGCCACAAGACCTAGATACATAATGCCATGGATATCCCTACAAAGTCATGTTTGGTTATTCGAGGCATTGTTCATGGCTGTGGAATCATCAATGATTTATTTAGGGATAAAAGCACGCTATTCCTCCATTGAAATTCATTCCCAACGCCCTAAGACATGTGCATACTCCTCAAAACACCCTAATGTCACTAACATCCTCAATCATAGGACATTGACCCTTGAAAAGCGATGTGTTGTTGGTGGATAGAACCTTCTTAACTCTAGATGGCTAGAAGATTCCATTAGAGCTTGAGCTTCATGCCTCCTCCCATGACCATTTCCAATCCCCCAAGTCCCCAAGACTTGGATACATAGCGCCATGGATACCCTTGCAAAGTCACGCATGGTGCTTTAAGGAATTGTTCATGGTTTTGGATGCCTTAATGGTTTATTTAGGGCCAAATGAATGGTCTTTCCCCTAGAATGTCATTCCCAAGGCATTGAGAGACATACATATTTTCAAACCCACCTATTGGTATTGTCATCCTTAATCATAGGCCAATGATACCCTCAGGAGACCATGTTTGGTTGGTGGAGCAAACCTTCTTAGCCTTATATGGATAAAAGATTTCTTTAAGGCCCAAGGTTCAAATTTCCTCCACTGACCATGTCCAAGACCTCAAGTCCCTAAGACCTAGATACAAAACTCAATGGATACCCTTTCAAAGTCATGCATGGTGCTTTGAGGCATTGTTCAGGGCCAAAGGCATAGTATTATTCTCTATAGCATCATTCCTGAGGTCCTAAGACACCTACATACTTCTTAAAATCACATAATGATGTTAATATCCTCAATCATATGACAGTGATACCCTCAACAAGTCATGTGTGGTTGGTTGAGGCAATCTTCTTAGCCTTGGATGGCTATAAGATTCCTTTATGGATAGAGGTTCAAGTCTCCTCTCTTGACCATGTCCAAGTCCCCAAGGCCCCAAGAAATGGATACATAGTGGCATGGATATCCATGCATGGTGATCTAGGCATTGTTCTTCACTCTAGATGCCCCAATTGTTTCTTTAAGGCCAAAGGCATGGTTTTTTTCCCTATAACAACATTCCCAAGGCCCTGAGTCATGTAGATACTACTCAAAACCACCTAATGGCAATGACATAATCAATCATAGGCCAATGATACCCTCAAGAGGCCATGTGTTTTTAGTGGAGGAAATATTCTTAGCCTTATATGGATGGAAGAATCATTTAGAGCTCGAGATTTAGCTCTCCTCCACTAACCATGTGTAAGGCCACAAGGCCACAATACATAGATACATAGTGCCATAGATACCCCTTTGAAGTAATCAATGCTGCTTTTAGGTAGTATTCATGGATCTAGATGCATCAATGATTTCTTTAGGGCCAAAAACATGGTCTTCTTCCATGGAACATAATCCCCAAGGGCTTAATACATGTGCATGCTACTTAACACCACCTAACTATAACAACATCCTCAATCAAAAGCCAATTATACAACTAGGAGGTTGTGTATGGTTGGTGGAGGCAAACTTCTTACCCCAAGATAGTTACTAGCTTCCTTCAGGGGGCAAAGGTTAAGGTATCCTCCACTAACCAAGTGTTGTTGTTGGAAGAAACCTTGGTGGAGGAAACCTTATTAGCCTTGGATGGCTAGAAGATTCCTTTAGTGGTCGATATTTAGGTATCGTCATTTGATCTTATCTAAGGCTAAAAGGCCATAAGACCTAGATACATAGTGTCTCAATGGATTTAGATTCCTTAATGGTTTCTTTAGGGATAAAGTCATGGTCATCTTCTATGTAATATCATTACAAAATCCTTGAGACGGGTCTACATAAGGCTCTTACTTTAATTTTATGACTCCAATAAAGGACTTGAGATCCATCCCTCTATGCAAGAACTCTTGATTATGCTCATATCCAACTATTACGTCAAATATCAACTTTAAATTGTGTATGTTATGGTTCATGCTCTTGATCATTGCCCATTACCTCAATAATATTATGTTAGGGTATAATTATTTCAATTTCTTCCCCAACTATTTACTTAGACCCATCACTAGTACGCAAAACCACATATTTCCACCCACATCCCACTTTGAGAATAATTCTATCTTATACATTGCATGATCTGCTAAGCGATAGTTTGAGTCATTTCTATTAGCCCGATATGCTTAAAACCCTCCTTTAGGGCCTACTTCCTGTAATTCCTCTCATGACTATGTCTAAGGTTTGCATACCTAGTGTCAGTTATATGAATGCTTAGATGGCAAGGATAGTGTTTGGAGTTGATGGGTGCGGTTTAAAGCTTTTCTTAGTGTTTAAGGCCCAAGTTTCCTCCTATGACATTATACAAAAACCTAAGACCCGTGCATACTAGCAAAAAAATCATAATGGTGTTGATTTCCTTACTTAGAGGTAAATAATAACCCCAATATGTCATGTGTAGTGCTTTGAGCTGTTGTATTTTTCCTTGGATGCACAAAATATTTTACTAGGGAATAAGGCCTAGGCTTCCTCTCTCAAACATGTTAAGGGCCTAAACATCCATATATAGTGCTTAAAAACAACCTCTTAGTTACATTAATACCCCCAATATCAAGCCAAGGATACCCTTAGGAGGCCTTATGTGGTGTTTCAAGGTATCCCTACATGCCTAGAAGTTTAATTTAGGCTAAGGCCTAGGTTTCTTCTCTCAACTAGGTTAAGGGCCAATACACCTATCACTAGTGATCAAAACCTTATAATGAAATCAATATCCACACATAGATGTTAAGAATATTCTTATGAATACATGTGTGTTGACCATATTTCTTGGTCCTATATTCCTAAAAGATTCATTCAGCGCCCAAGGAAGAGGTTTCCTCCCTCGAACATCTCCAACGATTTGAAACCCATGCCTTGTGCACAAATCCTAGTAATGATATTAATATCCATTAGAAAAATTAATAATATCAATAAAAATATGCCCTATCAAATAATGAAATCTCAATTCAAATCATTTTTATTTAAAATATTTTATAATAGTAATAAATAAAAAATGGTTGTATTTAATTATTTGTGAAATTTAAGAATCATGAGTATTTATTAGCTTGAATAATATTGAAAATGAATAGTCAACTTGAGCTATTTAAAAAATAATTATTTGTGAACTTGTTGTGTTTGTGGTGCAACACCTCATAAATGAATCATGTGAGCTTGTTGGTTTAAATAGCGATAAAAAAAAATTGAATTTGATGTGATTGTGATTTAAAACCTCATAAATTAATCATGGGCATTTATTTGAATGAAAACAATTTAATTAAGTTATTACAAAATAATTATTTGTGGTGTTGTTGTGTTTATGGTGCAAATCATCATACTTAAATCCTTTTTGTACATGTCCATTTGACAAATATGAGCTTAGCCCCACTATATGGTACTTGACAACATGACATTTCTTTATGCTTATGATTCCTTTATGCTAAGGCCTATGAGTGTTCACTCAACAATGTTGAGGGCCATTGGACCTATCCCTAGTGATTAAAAACTTATAATAGTGTGAATTCCCATACTTAGAGGCCAAGAATACTCTTAGAAATATGTGTGGGGACTTTTGTTGTGTCTATATTGGTCCTAGATTTCTAAAAGCTTCTTTTAGGGCCTTACCTAAAGGTTGTCTCCATTGATCATATATATGGATCTAAGACCCATGTCTTGTGTTAAAAACATAATAATTATACTAATTTCCATAATAAAAAATTAGGAAGATAAAAATATCTCAAATGAATAATCAAATTTAAATTCAAATAATTTTATTACTAATTTATAATAGTAATAAATTAAAAATAGTTGTTTTTATTTATTTGTCAATTGTATTTATATGTTTAAATAATATAAAAAATGAATACATGAATTGAACTATTTTCAATTTTTTTTTGAACTTGTTGTGTTTCTGGTGTAAACCTTATAAATAAATCATGTGATTTTATTTGCTTAAATATTCTAAATATAAATATTTGAACTTTTTGTAAGTATGGTGCAAAAACTCATAAATTAATCTTTGATCATTTATTTTAATTGATGAAAAAATAAATAAATATTGAATTGAGTTATTTCAAAATAATTATTTGTGAATTTGTGTATGGTGCAAATCAACATAATTAAATCCTACGTGTACATGTCCATGTGGAAAATAATAGTTCAACACCACTTTATGGTACTTGCCAACATGGCATTTCTCATAAGGGTAAAACTCAATTTCCAATAATATTAACTAATATAACACCATTTTAACACCACAAAATATAAGTGGTGCTAATACCACCACTTTAACACCACAAAATATAAATGGTGCTAATAACACCACTTTAACACCACATAATTGTAAGTGGTGCCAATACCACCACATTTACACCACAAACTATAAGTGGTGCTAACTTGTGGTGTTAAAAGATGGATTTTCTTGTTGTGTTAAAATATTGAATTATAAAATAATTTAATTAAAAATAATGTATAATCTTTTTTGAAATAATTTAAATTATAATTATTTTGAATTTAGGTTAATGAGGATTTATTATTGGTGATTACGTAACTTAAGCTATTTATTAAGAGTGTTAAGATGAACTTCTTTTCATCTTACATCACAATGTTTGTTGATATATCAACATAGGAAATTTGATCTCTCTTGATTGATAAATCCGAGTTTAAGTTTTAAGTTTTTATTTTATAAATGAATATCTTTGTGAGCTGACATGAATTTTTTAAATTATTTTGTTACATCACAAATCTTACATCAGAAAAGTTACAACATCTCCCCCATACTAGGCTGTAGAACACCGGGTTTCACTAGTGCAACAATTATTTTCAAAAACAAAATAGTTTTTCTACCCTCTATTAATCTTTTTCTCAATACTATAGTTTAAGTTGACTTTGTGATCTATATCAATTAGAAATATTTGTATGAAAGCCACTTTTTCAAAGTTTTTATTCTCATACATAAAATTAGTGTAAATGAACTTCTTAAATTTTATAATATTTATTTTTGTTTTGCTAATTTATATACCATTCACTCACTTAAATAAAATAAATTTACAACTATAATTCTTAATTTATTAATAATTATGTTTATTTATAACTATATTTCTTAATTTATTAATAATTATGTTTTAATGAATAGATACTAGACATCCAAATTTAGATAATGTAATGGATGGTGATTTTTTTTTTCAATCAGAAAAAACCGTACTATTGTTATTCACCTGAATGATCTTGATCACAATAAAGCATCTAGATTTTCAGTTGTATCTTATACAAAAGAGGAACTTACTTATCAAAAAGTAACTCAAATGTCATACGTCATTCTTCAACAAGTTAGGACCAAAAATTTCAAAAAAAGAAAAAAGTACCCTTATCCAACAGACAAGAGTCCAGCCATTCTTCCCAAACCAAAAAGCCTTTAGTCCCCTCAAGTGCCTGCTTTGAAAGATTATTAGCAAGAGTATTGTGATCTCTAAAAATATGCTCAATGTCCAGAAATCTCATGTCGACTTAGTTGACACCAATGCCTTACAGTTGTAATGTTCAAATTATATTCATTAGTTGCCCATTTGATGGTCACCTGTGAATCATCAAATACTCTTAGGTTAACTAAACCAAAGATATTTACCACTTTTAACATAACCCAAAGAGCCACCAACTCTACCTTCATATGTGTCCCTCTGGCACCATTTAGATGTAAAGAAAAATAATGACCATCATTTGAGAAGATAACTCCTCCTATCACACATAAACCATATTGTGATGGCCCATAAAAAAACAGTATCTACTGTAATACTGGTGATTTTACTTTAACAAATCCAAATTTCAAACAAATCCAATTTTTTTATGTATTTATATGAAAATAAATCATTGAAATTTCGAATACTATATACACCAAAATCTTTTTAGAATTAAGAAATATCTAAAATCACACACATTACAAATCCAATTTAAATGGTTCAAAAAGATATTTCAATATATTTTATCGATTTAAAAATTTGTTTCAATCAAATTGGATATTTTTTAGAAAATGTATGTAAATTAAATATATATTTAAATATATTTTACTAATTATAGTTTTCATTTAGCTTCACTTTAAATTAGATGATCAAATTAAAATTTTGTTTCTAATATTAAACTTTATAAATTTGAAAATAAATTTTGGTATTTTTTTATTGATTTTTTTGTTTACGTTATTTTTTAATAATAGTTAAATTTAAATTTGAAAATAAATTTTGGTATTTTTTTATTAATTTTTTTATTTACATTATTTTTTAATAATAGTTAAATTTAAGAGCTATAAAATATCTACCAAAACTGCCTTATTAAACTATAAAAAAATTACATAAATGATTTAAAATTTTTCTATTTAAAAAATCAAAATCAAAATCATAAAATTTTATAAAACAAAATACTTACATATTTTATAATTATCTTTATATTTGATAACAACTAAAGATTTAAAAATAATTTTAATAAATTTTGAAATTATATTTTTAACATCAAATAGTTATTTTAATTTTTAATTAAACTTAATTAATATAGTAATACAATTTTTAATTAAACTTAATTAATATACTAATACATTAAAAGAAAACTTAGATACTAATTTATTTTAGAGACAAATACGTTTATATTACTTATTTCACTTATTATTTTTAGTGTGTACTACTATATAAACTCACTAACATTTAATGCTAGCACAACTTCCATTTTATAAATATATGACATTAGCGCATAATTAACAAGATATTATCATCTTTCTAAAATCACATTGCTCGACCTCG
Organism: Larix kaempferi; assembly: GCA_027924585.1. Lineage (NCBI taxonomy): Eukaryota > Viridiplantae > Streptophyta > Pinopsida > Pinales > Pinaceae > Larix > Larix kaempferi. The sequence continues at coordinate 6,350,961 of BSBM01000042.1, read as the reverse complement.
AGGTTTCCCCACAGCTCGAGCTCCATGTCCTTCTGATGTTTCCTATAAGATTCGAGTAGGGAACCCATCTTCGTTGAAAGACCAACAATGGTAGGCGGTAAGAGAATTAAAGCCATATACAATCTCATCCATTCTTCCTTCCTATAGTCATTAATAATAATTATCATAATTATTTTAATTCATTTATAGCTCATCTTCATAAAGCAAAATAATACTTAGGGTACTTTGGTTCCAAATTTTGCGGGTTAAGTATTATTTTGGGATGATTTCGACAGCTTACGTGTGATATCTAAAATATTATTATTTATTTTAATTTAATATTGTGACAATTGTTTTTATGTAAGAATTAGATCTTTACCAATCAATCCAATCTAAAACTTATAGACAAGATCCTAAATAATAGGGATTTATGAATTGATTGGAGATTTGATTGTGATGGCAAAAAACGTAGAAAAAACTATATCTAATAGTGCACTCAAATAACAAAATAGCATGGGACGCCATGTTGTGTACAAGGAACTGTGCTGGGTGTTTTCTCTTTTCATAAGTCCATCATTGCTTGTTACAGACTGTGACAGAAAGAGAGAATCGTGTAGAAATGTTGCTTAACGTTCTAATACATAGTATTAATCCAAGTAAATTCAGAAAACAATGCAGTGTCTCCCTCCTTGGAGGAGCTAACTCTCCACGTAGCCGTTCTTTTACTTCAAGTGTAAATTCTTCTACGAGTAAATATGTTATGATTGGTATGTATTACGATAGTTTTTATTTCTTAATACGTGAAAAGCCGTGTTGAGATGTTTGCTTACGGATCACATACCTCTATTATAATTTTTTTTGTATCAAAATAGCTCTTGTACGGTAAAGAATACTATTTAAGTATATGGAGATATTGTTCCGCTCTCTGTTATGGTATATATATATATATATTGGAAATTGCAAGTATAATGATTGATGAACATAAAAGGATGAAATTTTGAAATTATGAATGTTTACGGTTCTGGGCAGCTATGGGAAAACCCCTGTGGGACTTACAGAAAGAGTCTCAGATCGATAAGTTTTATGAAATTGATTGTATGTATTAACCGGCAATGGATTATTGTTTTTTTTTAATCTTTTTAAAGATTATTTTCTTATTATAGTTACTGTATAATATTAGAGTGGATTGTTCAGTCTCTATATGAAATATGGGGCTGAATTTTTTTTTCAAGGAAACTCATCTAAATACTTTGATTTCTATGAAATACGTGTTCCATAAAATAAGACGAATCTCTGTTTAAATTGAGATTTGTTATACCCATTCTTTTTGTTATGCACAATTTTAAATTGGACAAAGAACGAATGCATTTTTTAGTAGAAGAAAAGTACTTCCATGATCGATCTCTGATTTTTAAATGTAGGTATAAGAAGAATCGTATCAATAAAATTTCTCCCATTATTTACAGAATTTTGATTAATGAATTGACCTAGGGCTAAGGATCTCTATCAATTTTATTTTATGTTGTGTTAAGGTTGAGAGGACGTGATATATGTATCTCCCTACGAGCTTTATTACTTACTCTCCAAATTTTTCAATTGAATTTCTTGTCAAGCGGGATGCGTGAATAGAAGAAACGATGAAATAATTATTATAAACTAGAGATGTCAGACCAATCATAAGCTTGCTGGAATGATCAATGTCCCCGACATATACTTTGTTTATGAAATAGTGTGCATAGGTTTTCCTTGTTCCGTAGTGACAAATTTCAGGTATCTAGCATGTTGTATCTGCTCAGTGAGAACTAAAACAAAGGAAATTTGATCACCGACTTAACTTACGTGTTTGGTGCGAGTTGTTAGGCTTGGAAAATTTTATTTTGGTGTTCTTTTGCCCTCCACTTTGATGTGAAGAACAGACACTTCCTACTAACCTTTGTGGAAGGTAAGGTCCATAGATCACTGATTCGAGATTTTGTTTACTTCGTCTCGCTTTGTTTATAAGGTGTACATAATTTGATTCAGATGATATAAATTTTGAATCTTCGAACAAGCTATATCATGAGAAAACTCACGGCATGGTTGATAATTTCATATACAAATATATATACATAAAGGAGTATGTATATAAATATACTATAGATGAATACATATAAAGTTAGAATTATATATATTTTAATGGAAATTGGGAAAGCTTGTATTATAGAGACATGTCTATATCTAAATATATATGCAGAGAAAGAAAATAATTTATGGAATTTAAAATCTTCTTAATGTTTCTAAGGTTGTAGGATAATGACATGCATTGTATCATGTAGGTGTACATAGATTTATACTATGGAGAAATATGATTGAAAATGTTTCAAGTTTTGGTTAAAATAATATATACTATAACCATGTAAAGAGGGATTAAATATTTTTTTTTTGTAAAAAGTATAGTATGAAAAAAAATTTAAATTTAGTGTAATTTGGGGTCGTGAAATTGTGGTATCAGAGCTTAGATTACGAAACTTGGCCCTATGGTGTGCACTAAGTATTAAGAGAAGACTAATCTTGTTTATATGTTGTTCTTCTTTCATGCATAGAAGAAATTTTTTGTTTTACTAAATTTCAAGAAGTAATGGTCGAAAGACGATCCCCTACCCCAGCTGTTTCGGTTGAACTTAATGATGACAATAACAATGTTAATAATGAAATTTTACAAATAGTAAGGGATTTACAAGTCAAATTAATGAACTTTAAGACTGAACATGAGAGGGTACTGAAAACCCAGGAAGAGTTAAATGAAGCTTTACTATATAAACTAAATGAGATAATTAATGATAAAGACAAGAAGAAACGTAAACGATAAAATTCATCATCTGATTGTCCTTTTTCTGACAAAATCCCTATAACTAGTGATTCAGAAGATTCTAGTAGCAACTCTGAAGCTAGACGAAGGAAAAAGAGAAAATATAAAGATGAGATAACAAGTGAATTTAAAAAAATAAAGGCTCCTACCTTTGATGACGAAGTAAAAAATGGAGAAGAAGCTGAGACTTGGCTCTATGGGATGTGTTAGGATAATTAGACACTTAAGAGTTAGTTAATATCAACTTGTGTAATATATTCGTTAGGAAAAGTGTGTTTCTTTAGTATACATTAGTATGCATTTGTAAATATTTAATCCGACAGTCACAATATGTTTTAGACATAGAGTGATTCAACGGCTCAACTTCTCTTAGATCATACGTAACATTGATCCGTGGCTTAACACCCGATTGGTCCATGATCTCTATTTAAGGAGCATGGAAGGTCATTGTCTAGTTGATCGATTATGAGAAGCTCATTTGTAACTTTCTTTCTTTGCATAATTAATTGCTCCGTACAAGCTATTTGGCCGGGGCCATCGAATGTTTCCCTCTTGAGGGTTTAAACCACGTCAAAACATTGGTGTATCAATCTGTGATATGTTTGTGTGAAGTAGTTGCTCTAGGTGTTTCGTCTTTTGGGAGTACTCTGTGTACTCGAACATCGTATTAGAGCTTTTATGAAGACCAGCTTCCGGTTATGATCTAGATTTTGAATTGTTGTTGCCGAAAATTGAAAAGGTTTCTGGTTTTTGTATTTCTATACATTTCTGGGCTATGGGAAGTGTTCCATTGCATCTGAAGCTCCGTTTCCACTGGAAAATAGTTTTCGTTTGATCAAAGACGGTTCTCAGTTACTTCAGAAATGTGTATTTCATCAGATCTGAAGGTATAATCTTACAGCGACATTTTTTTTATGTTTAAAACAAAAAAATATCTCATAATTTATCAGTTTTTATTATTAGATTTTTTTAGTTTCATATTTTTGCTTTCCCGGTCTGCGTATGCTCTTTGCCATGCACCTTGTGCGATCTCGGCAAATAAGAAACAGAAAGGGAAAGGGTTTATCTCGGTTGTGTATGCTCTTTGCCATGCACCTTGTGCGATCTCGACAAATCAGAAGTAGAGAGAAAACGTAGACTTTCCGGACAAGCTAATGAGATCTAACCCCACAAGCGTGAAAAAGTTTTTTTGTTTTGGTTTATGGTGTAATATGCAGGAAAAAAGGCAAGCATGGAAACTGAGCAAGAAGAGTAAAAAAAAAAAACCCCTTCCTCCTTCCCATATTTTATATACTTTTTAATCTAACTCACTTGGTTCAAAGTTGCTTTATTCCTTAATAGGTCTCGAGTTCAAGTCTTAAGAAGTTACTTTTAAAAGAAAAAGTGCATGCAATTTCTATTTTCAAGTTACTTTATTGTAAAAGTGCATCTCACTTAAATAATAAAAAATGAGTCACTTAAGTTTATTTTTATTGCTGCACTATTTAAAGTAACATCATTATAAAAGTGAAATCACTTATTTTACAAAAGTGATTCACCTAAAGCAACTTTCTTGTAAAGTGATTGTCAAAGGTTCATCTTGGGAAGAGGGGGGTTCTTTTTTTTAGCTGGTCATTCTCTATCTGCCATGTCACTATTGGGGTCATCTTCAACATTTTGTTTGATCAAGCATAACTTCATCATACAGAGTCAGTTTTCAGTGCCATTTTTTTTAAACTGCTTATTTTTTTGAGCTCTTCGCATACAGACTATTGGTTTTTTATTTTACGGCCATTAATTTACAAATATGGCTGCCCCTTATGATATTCTACTTACCAGTTCCGACTATTTCTCATAGAAATCTTGTATCGAGGATGTTCTATGAAGTAAAGGACCTTTCAGAATTACCTCAGGGAAAGAAATAGAACCCACTGATGATAATAAGAAAATCACATGGAAAAACAGATGTGACGAAGCTCATGGATTGATTGGGATGTCAATATCTACTAATTTATGATTTCACATATCTAGAATTGATGAACCTGATGCTGCTTGGGACAAGTTGGAATCTGTGTTTGGTAAACACAATGAAATTCGAGGTCACCAACTTGAAAATGAGTTGATTTCTTTAAATCCAAGTGATTTTTCATGCATACAAGATTATTTATCTTATTACAAAACAATTAAACTCTTATGTGAAGAATGCGAGATTAAGAGGAAAGCAAACAATGCATTTATCATATTCTTTCCAAATTTGGACCTACATATTCTATTTTTGTATCTACATTTTACTCCAAGAAAGAATCCTTGAATGCAGCTAGCTATCAAAAGCCTAGTCTTGAATCCTTTTGTGATTCCTTGATTAGAGAGCAAGATAAGCTCATCCATCTTGGAATAATTAACAATGCAGATACATCTAGGAAAGCCTTATTGTCCCAATAGAAAGAAAAGTCCAAGCCTCCCAAGAAAAAAAAATTTCGCAATAATAAGTGAAACAAGGGTCCCAAACCCTCTCAGTCAGCTCCTTCTTTAAAAAATAACAAAGGATCCAAGCCAAAAGGAAAGAAGATTGAGCATCATTGCAACTATTGCAGGAAACATAATCATGATGAATCTAAGTGTTTCAAAAAGATAGCATCCTTGGAAGCAGCAATGAAGAAGCACCACATCAGCCTAGATTCTCCTTCAGAATCTACCTCTCATGGACATGCATTTTGTGCTTCTGGTTATTCTTATAATGCATCTTCTTCTTCTACTTCAAATGAATGTCTCATTGATTTTGGAGCATTTTATCATATGGCTAAGGATCAAGCGATCTTTTCTACTATGCATGAATGTAACACCAAACAAATATTTGTTGGTGATGATAGATCTCTGAGTGTTGTAGGAGCTGGAAAAGTTCCAGTAGATAATGGTCATTTTAGTGATGTACTATGTGTTCCAAGAATTTTCTGCAATTTTTTATCAGTCTATCTAATCACTCATTTTGGTGAAGGTAAAACTGTGACATTTACACCTCACCAAGTTGTAATCTAGGATTTTAAAGATCCTCAACAGGTCCTAGCTATCGGAATTGTTGATGATATTACCAGGTTGTACAAATTTAACAACTTTGGGTCATCACCTTTTCCTTTCGTTTTTGTTGTTCATAGTGATAACTTGACCAAAGTTTGGCATGAGCGATTTGGTCACTTAAATTATCACTCATTGGAACAACTATGTAAAGACAATATGGTGACAGGTCTTCTGATGGTATCTTGCAGGGATGGTGTCTGTTTTGGTTTTGTACTCGGAAAACATCATCGGGACAGTTTTTTCAAACATGCATCTTGGCCCTCCTCGATTCCCTTGGAGCTTGTGCATAGTGAGTTGTGTGGTCCTCTTCCATCTGCTTCCTTTCCTGGTTTCAAATATTTCTTAAATTTCATTGATGATTACACCAGACGCACTTGGGTTTATTTCCTAAAACTTAAGAACGAAGTATTCAACATGTTCTTGGCCTACAAGGCCCTTGTTGAAAAACAATCTGGTCATCAAATTATTAAGTTAAGATCTGACAATGGATGAGAATATGTTAACAAAAAGTTCACTACTTTCTGCACTGAACAAGGAATAAAACAACAAAACAGTGTTCCATATACACCACAACAAAATGGTGTAGCTGAACGGAAGAACCACACTTTAAAAGAAATGGCTAATTGTATGATCCAATCTAAAGGACTAAGTCTTCAATTTTGGCCTAAAGCCATCAATTGTGCAAATTACATAGTTAATCGCACCCCCACTAAATCCTTACAAGGTATCACACCGAAAGAAGCATGGAGTAAAATTAAACCAGATGTAAGTCACTTCCACCTGTTTGGTAGTGAAGCATGGGCTCACATTCCGGATGAAAAATGGAAAGCATTGTAGCCTAAAAGTGAAAAGTGCATATTTGTTGGATATTTTGAAGATGTAAAGGGTTATAGACTTCTTCAACCACATTATCATGATGTAATCATTAGAAGATATCTTAAATTTGATGAAAATCTCTTGGACTGCAAGCCTAACTCGGCGATTGTACCATCTTTGGCCTATGAGCCTAACTCGGCGATTGTGCCATCTTTGGCCTGTGAGCCTGATTCGACAATTGTGCCTTCTTCTTCTTCCAACTTCCTTGACAGGTTTCCAACTCTAGTTTCTGATGATGATAGTGAGGATGAAAATACACCTCCGCCTGCTTATGTTCCTCCAGTTGCACCAGCACAAGTGCTTCCTCGATGGGTCCATTCAACATGTGAAGCAACTGGTGATCATGCCGGTGATCCTAGAGATCAATGTCGAACACGTTCTGAGTTTCAGCGAGCCTCTTCTCTTTTGGCTAAAGTTTCCGAGAATCATAATCCAAAAAACTTTGCAGAAGCTTCAGGAAATCTAGATTGGGATGTAGCTATGGATGAAGAATATCGTTCCTTAATGACGAATGTTACTTGGGATCTTGTACCTCTTCCAAAAGGAAGAAAACTTGTCATATGTAAATGGGTCTACATAACTAAGTATGCATTAGATGGAAGTGTTGAAAGACTTAAGGAAAGGTTAGTTGCCAAAGGTTTTTCCCAAGTTAAAGGGATTGACTATAATGATAACTTTGCTCCTATCACAAAAATGAACTCCATCCGCCTTGTTCTTTCCCTTGCAGCCTTACATAACTGGGAATTCCATCAAATGGATGTCAAGTCTCTCTTCTTACATGGTGATTTACAGGAGGAAATTTACATGGAACAACCTCCTGGATATGTTCAGAACAACTCTAGCCTTGTCTGCCACCTTAAGAAATCCTTATATGTCCTTAAGCAAGCTCCTAGAAATTGGTATGCCAAAATGGATAGCTTTCTCCTTGACACTAGTTTTTCTAGATGCCATTCTTATCCCAATGTCTATACCAAGAAAGTAGGAAACCATCTCATCATACTTGTTCTATATGTTGATGACCTTATTCGTACTCGCAGTGACCCTAAGCTTATAACCCATGTGAAATCCAGTCTTAAGCAAAATTTTGAAATGTCTGACTTGGGACATTTGCATTATTTTCTTAGTCTCCAAGTCCTACAAACCAAAGAAGGAATATTTCTTTGTCAATTTAAGTATGCTTGTGACCTTTTTCGTTGCTTTCACATGAAATATTATACACCAGCCCCTTCTCCCTTCCATTCCGGGGTCAAACTTTTTGCCACTTGTACTTCACCTGAAGTAGATGCCACCTTGTATCATCACCTTGTTCATAGTCTCTTATACTTGACTCATTCCCATCCTGACCTTTCCTTTGTCGTTGGTCATGTTGCCCATTATATGCAAACACCTCATGAAAGTCACTGGAAAGCAGCTAAAAGAATACTTCGATATATTCGAGGTATAATTCAGTTTGGGATTCATTACAGTACAGGGAGGAAACCTTTGCTGGTTGGTTTCACTGACTCAGATTGGGTCGACAATCTTGATGATCAAAAGTCTACAGCAGGTTATGTTTTCAGTCTGGGATCTGGACCTATCACTTGGGCTTGTAAGAAATAACAAGCTCTTGCTCATTCTTTAGCAGAGGCATAATATCGCGCCGCAGTTAATGCCAGTCACAAAGCTTTATGGATTTGATCGATACTTTCAGAGTTTGGATTCGAGCAGCAGCAACCTACTCCACTTTGGTGCGACAATCAAAGTGCCATCAAGATTTCCAAAGATCCAGTCCTACATCAACACAGGAACACATTGAGCTACATATGCACTTCATCAGAAATCTTTTTCATGATCGTGTTCTTGAAGTGCTCTTTTGTCCTACAGATTATCAAGTTCTAGACATCTTCATCAAGTCTCTTACAGAAGTGAAGTTTTCTAAACTTCAATCTATGTTAGGAGTTCAAGAATTTGTCATTAAAGGGGGATAGGCTCTAATGCCTCCTTCCTTCTCCTAATAGTGTCACTTTTGTAAATCCTTCAATCCTTTCCCATGTTTTTCTTAAGGGGGGATGTTAAGATATTTAGACACTTAGGAGTTAGTTAAGATCAACTTGTGTAATATATCCGTTAGGAAAAGTGTGTTTCTTTAGTATGCATTAGTATGCATTTGTAAATATTTAATCCGATGGTCATGATATGTGTTAGACATAGAGTGATCCGATGGCTCAACTTCTCTTAGATCATACCTAACCTTGATCTGTGGCTTAACACCCAATTGGTCCATGAACTCTATTTAAAGAGCATGGAGGGTCATTGTCTAGTTGATCGATAATGAGAAGCTCATTTGTAACTTTCTTTCTTTGCATAATAAATTGCTCCGTAAAAGATATTTGGCCGGCGCCATGGAGTGTTTTCCTCTCGAGGGTTTAAACCACGTCAAAACATTGGTGTATCGATCTGTGATTTGTTTGTGTGAAGTGGTTTCTCTAGGTGTTCATTCTTTTTGGAGTACCCTCTGTACCCGAACAGGATGAAGAAGTACTTCACTATGTATAATTATTCCAACTCTATGAAGGGAAAAATGACCATCTTCATTCTAGCCGAAAAGGATGAGATTTGGTCACAGGACTTAAAAAGAGAAAAAATGATTAATAATAGAAAAGCAAGCTGGAACTGGTTTAAAATGGAATTTAAAAGGGAATACCTCTCAGAATATTACTATGAGGGGAAAGCAAAGGAATTTTCTGAGCTAAGACTAGTATCAATGTCTATGCATGAATCATGTACTAAATTTTTAACCTTGTTAAGATATGTTCCTTTCATAAATGAATAAAAACCTAAAATTCATATATTTATAGGTTTCTTACCTAACTTTTACAAAGACAAACTAGAGTTTGATGAAGCAAAACCATTATATGAAGCAATGAGGAAGGCCAATTTAACCTATGATCAATCTAAGAGTAAGAATGAAAATCCTTATAACTTCAAGAAAAGAGATGGGAGTAATTTCAAGAGAAGAGAATTCAAACCTTTCAATAAGCATAAAGGTTTCCAGAGAAATACTTTTAAAGATAAACAACAAACAATAAGGAATGAGTATAAACAACCCATGAGAACTGCTAAGTATAAATATAATCGCCTTAATAAAAAGAAAGGAGAAATAAAAAGAGAACCTTTGCAGTGTTGGGGCTATGGGGAGAGTCATTTCTATCAAGATTTTCCTCATAAGAAGGATAATCAAAATATTCACATTGTCTGCGAAGCAGCCACAGTTGGGGAGGTTGCACAGAAGATACCACAGACAACAATCAAGCAAATTATCAACCTTCCATGATCAAGGTAAATGGTACGATATTTGACAAACCTATTTCTATATTAATTGAGTCTAGATCTACTTTAAGTTACATTTCTCATAAGCCAGTAGATTTATTTGAAATAAAAAAAATATGATTTTGAAAAGTCATGGTTAGTGCAATTAGCAATAGGGACAAGAAGAAAAGTAGCCAGCTTTATTTCTAGTTGTGAAGTTCATATGCAAAATTTGATTACAAAAGTAGATTTGCATATTTTTCCACTTGGATCTTGTGAAAATAAAATTATTAGAGGGATTCCCAAAAATGGCCGTACTAGAAAAATATATGCTTTGCAATTGAAAAGTGTGCTAGGAAAGGATGTAGGTTGTTTGTTGTACACATTACCAAAACTAATGGTGATAAACCAAAACCTATTTTATAGGACTCTCCTATTTTAGATGAATTTAAAGATATTTTTCCAGAAGAAAGACCTGGACTACCTCTGAGGAGGGATATTGAATTTACCATTGAATTGGTACCAGGGGCGGTACCTACCTCAAAATCCCCTCATCAAATGAGCACACCTAATTTGGTTGAATTAAAATTACAATTGCAAGAATTAATAGACAAGGAATACATAAGACTGAGTGTGTCTCCATAGGGAGCACCGGTTTTATTTTTTTTAAAGAAAAATGGCACACTAAGAATTTGCTTTGATTACATAAATTAAATAAAATGACAATTAAAAATAGATACCCTCTCCCCCGCATCGATGATATGTTTGATCAAGTACGGGGAGCAGTTGTATTCTCTAAAATTGACTTATCATCTAGATACCATCAAGTAATAATTAAGGATGAGGATGTTCAAAAAATGGTGTTTAGAACAAGGTACAGGCATTATGAGTTCTTGGTTGTACCATTTGGCTTGACCAATGCAATGGCCATGTCCATCTATTTGATTAACAGTTTCCACCATAAATACTTAGATAAGTTTGTAATAGTGTTTACTGATGACATCTCAATATATTCTAAAAATGTACAAGAGCATATAGAACACTTAAATATAGTCTTACAAACCCTAACAGAATATAAAATTTATGCAAAGTTTGGTAAATTTGATTTATTTCAAAATAAAATTCAATACCTAGGTCATGTAATATCTAAGGAAGGCATTTCTTTACACCTCAATAAAATCAAGGGAATCATCGATTGGCCAGTTCCTAAGGATGTAACCGGGATTTGATCCTTTATGGGAGTCGCGGGTTACTATCGTAGGTTCATTGAGGGGTTCTCCAGAATTTCTTACCCGATAAATTCACTACAAAATAAAGGAACTAAATTCATATAGTCTAACAACTATCAAGAAATATTTGAAAAACTTAAACACTTGTTGACCATGGCACCTATTCTGAGAATAACAAATCTGTACAAGGACTATGTTGTATGTACGGATGTCTTCTTAGAAGGATTAGGTGGTGTTCTCCTAGTAGAGGACTATCTAATAATCTATGAGTCAAGAAAACTTAAACAACATGAACATAACTATGCGACACATGACCTACAACCAGCTTTTATAATACATGCATTAAGGATGTGGAGACATTACTTCATAGGAATAAAATTCACTTTAATGCCCCATAATATAAGCTTAAAATACTTATTTGATCAACAAAGTTTAAATGCTCGACAAGCAAGGTGGTTAGCCTTCTTGTGTGAGTATGATTTTGAAATTAGACACATTAAGGGAAAAGATAACAAAGTGGCAGATGCCCTTAGTAGGAATGACATTCCACATTGGTTGGCTATTTTTAGCAGTTATAAGACAAATATTGAAGGTTTGATAAAAGATGTAGCTAAAAATGATGAAAAATACATAAAAATTAAAGAAAAAGTGGAAAACTAAATGGAAATGAATTCTCATCTTATTCCATAAGCTCAGAAGACTTATTAGTCTATAAAAATTGGTTATACATACCTAATTTAGAAGAAGTTAAACAATTAATCATGAATGAGCTATATATGAAACCGTATTTTAGACACCAAGGATACCAAAAGATGATAACAAAGCTAAGAAGAAGTTAAATTATTGGCCTAACATGAAGACCAATGCTGCAAATTACCTAGCTAGATGCATTGAATGTCTACAAGTAAAAAGATAACATCAACAGCATATTAGGTTACTTCAACCCTTACCTATTGCAGAATGGAAGTGAGATATAATAAGTATGGACTTTATAACAGGATTACCTAAAACGAATAAACAAAACAAATCAATAATGGTAGTTGGTGATAAGTTAAAGAAATATGCACACTTCATACCTGTGAAATCTATGTTTAAAGCCATTAACATAGTTGATATTGTTATGAAAGAAATATTTCATTTGCATGGTATTCCCAAAGTTCTGATTTCTGATGGAGATGCAAAATTTACAAGTAACTTTTGGAAATCCTTGTTTAAAGATCTAGATACACAACTAAATTTCAGTACTGCTTATCATCCTCAAAAATATGGGTAGACTAAAAGAACTAATCACATGTTAGAATATATGATGTGAATGTATGTAATGGATAAACTAGGTAAATGAGAAGAGTATTTTAATTTAGTAGAAATTGCTTATAATAATGGGTATCAAGCTTCATTAAAATGATTCCATTTGAAGTCTTGTATGGTTGAAAATCCCACACTCCTGTGTCTTGGGATAACCCTATTGACCGGATTGTTCTAGGACCTAACATGTTAAAGGAGATGGAACAAATCATGTGAAAGAGGTGCAACAAAACTTAAAATTTGCCCAGGATCGGAAGAAGAGTTATGCAGATTTAAAAAGAAATCGAAGAGAATTCAACATTGGTGGTCATGTATATCTAAAGGTAAAGTCGAAGAAGAGTTCCTTGAGCTTGGGAAGGTGTTCCAAGTTGGCACCCAGGTATTGTGGACCTTTGGAAGTGTTCGCTAAGATATGGTTGGTATCTTCTCAGCTTGCACTTCCTCCTAATATAAAAGTGCATGATATATTTCATGTTTCATTATTAAAATAATATATACATGATGCTACTCATGTTATTGACGGGAAAGTGATTCAGGTATAACCCCAAGGTGAGTTCCACACCGAACCTTTCCGCATTCCAGATAGGAAGGAACGTATGCTATAGAATCGAGTCATCGTTCAAATGAAAGTGCATTGGAAGCACTTCATCCATAAAGAGGCATATTGGGAAATGGAGGATAAAATGCGAGAGGCATATCCCTCCATGTTCCAAAATGAAAAAGAGAGCTCAGAATAAAGAACACCAAGGATGGTTTTAAAAATAAGGAGGGGAGAAATGTGATACCCCAAAACATTATTATTTATTTTTATTTAATATTGTGACAATTAGTTTTATGTAATATTTATTTAAAACTCAAAAACACAAAGTGACACTTTGCACAACAAACTATTTTTTATTATTAAATAAAAGAAAAAGGAACCTGGAGAGTTCAACTAATGAGGGGACACCACCATGGCACAAGAGAACAAGTGTAGCAAGCTAGGGATATATTTACCAATCAAATCCAATATAAAACTCAACAACAAGACAAGATCCTAAATCATAAGGATTTTTGGATTGATTGGAGATTTGATTGGGATGGCACAAGACCAGGGGAAAACGATATATAATACTGCACTAAGATAGCATAGGATGCCATGTTGTGTATAGAGGAACTGCGTTGAGTGTTCTCTCTTTTCATAAGTCCATCATCGCTTGTTATGGACTCTGAGAGAGAGAGAGTACCACGTGGAAGTGTTGCTTAGCGTTCTAGTGCATGGTGGTGATCTAGATCGAGGGTGGAGTTGGGAAAACAGTGGAGTTTATCTCTCTTATGGTTGGGAGGAGCCGACTCTCCAAGTGTGATGTACCTTGATCTCCCTGGTAGTCTTCAAAGGTCATGGAAACCCTTCTATTTCCTACAAATTTTTTTTCTTCGATTTATTCCAATTCCACACACAACCACAATAGGCTCGAATCCGCGATCCACCATTTCAATCTACACTTCACATTCCGCAATTCCAAAATCTGCATTGCAGGATTCAAAATGTGGAATCCTGAAAATGATCCTTCCAACAATTTATCCTTCCGCATTCCACAATCTGTGATCTGCATTGCGGATGCGGGAATGCGGAAATCCCTAAATTCCATATCCGAAAATATTTTTTCTCCTGCAATCCATAATCCGCATTGTGGATGTAGAAATGTGGAAACCCACATAGGAGACTCTACCTTTGTCAATCCACAATCCGCATTGTGGATGCAGAAGTCCACACCGGGCGACTCTACCTCAAGCAATCCGCATTACGAATGCGGAAATGAAGAAATGCATATAAGCCGCTCCAACGGTTGTCCCCTGACCTTCGCAATCTGCATTGTGGATGTGGAATGGTACTTGTGGATGTGGAAAGGTCAAGACCATGGACCCCTGCTCCCACAAGCTTCTAAGGCAACTTCAGAGGGTGATAACTTCCTCATCCTTGGTCCAAATTGGACAAGGTTGGTACCGTTGGAAATATCTTGGAGAGATATATCCAATGGTGCAAATCCCCACCCCATCTGAGCACTCCAACCATGCCAAATTTTCCAACTGAGTTTCTATTCATAATCCCACCAAGGTGACTTATCTTTTTGCAAGGTTTCTACCTCCTTCATGTCATAACTTCTTCCTTCGCCTGACCTACAGAGGGGTCTTGAAACATACTAGGGTTACCCCCTTTCCTTCCCCAATCTTAGGTGAAGTCCAGTCATCCTTTTGAAGGGGAATACAAACCAACATATCTATTGAAGTAAGCTAGTTAGCATATCAACCATCTGTAGGGATTAGCCATGCATATTCTTCATGGAACAATGAAGTATTCCAACACACATCCCATCATTCCTTCAACCCCATGCCCATCCTTATCTCTCTAATGAGCAATTTCATGAAACCATCCATTCATTAATATAGGGAATGACAAATATAACAATGCATAAGGTGTATGAAGTTAGGTATAACTGATACATCTACTACATGCAGGATTTATAATGCATCAAACTCATGCAAATGGATGAGGTATCAAACATGAACTCAACCTCCTACTTAGGCTTATACATAGTACACCTATTTCTCACATTCATACAAACATTTATTCAACAACTTGAACAAAAAAAGCATAAAATAACACATGAAATAGCACCATTCACTCCACAGAAACACTTATCTTTGGTTCTTGAAGTTGTCAAGAAAATGGCTAAGTGAGAACAACGTTCCACCAACCTTAGGTCTTTGTCCAGCCTATACTCTTTCAGATGGGAGACCACCCCTGAGCTAGGTTGTGAATCCACTAAGGAGGGATAACTAGGCTCTCTAACAATCAAGGTCCACTTCAATGCTAATCCAACCTACAGTTGGGTTTATCAAGCATACAGGGGGAACAGGGAGGATATTTCTAAGCCAGTGAGTTCAATCCACCTAACTACAGGCATATCAACACTCAGGATACATGGCACCCACATTATATACCTCACCCAACACAAGGAAGCCCCTCTTCTCTGCTATACAGTCCCTCAAGGCCCATTCCCTTCCAATGCTATTTAGGGTGTGCATAAGAAGGTCCAACTGCTATTTCTACAATATTACAGCCTTCAGTGGGTTTAGCAAGCATTCAAACCCTATGTCTAACCTTTTATCTCTGTTAAACAAGCTGGGCTCTTCACAAGGTTGTGGATTCGTCTCTGTCCCACAACTCAGCCCTTTGCACACCGATTCTGGTCTTCTCACGGCTCCCTCAAGCTGTTAATGCTATGTAACTTCTTCTATGGTTTTTTTACAAGGAATTCATTAATAGATGATGCATCCGCATAGGGTTTTATATGGCATTAAGCTCTCTAACTTCGGTCTTACAAAGAATCGTGTTTTCTTCTCTGCATCATGTCCGACTCTGCATTTCGTGATGGCTATGAAGTCCAGTTTCACTATTGCATAGTAGAAATAGGGTTCTTGGTTTCCTAAGAGATCAAATTCTTCGAGGGCGACTAAGCAAAACCCCCATTTTGGATCTCAGGGCAAGTTTTATCCCCCCAACCCTCTCTGCGCCAACTTTCCTTTCCCCACTCGCTGTAACCGAATTCTAGGTCATGATAGGGAATCAAAACAGTTTCTCTTGTATAGGTGGTAGCATGGGTCCCCATCCCATAACCCCCTCACCTCTCCCTAGTGGATACCATAACCCCTTCTCATTAGCTACCTCACTTAGCTAGTTTCCTTAGTATTTCATTGCAATATTAAACATTTACATCAATTACAATATCTCATGGCTTAGTAGCACATGAATAGTTCAAATGTCAAATACTTGCCTATGGAAGAAACTTTAAACAGCCACTAGTGGGGCCTTGTCCTTGACCTCCAGACTAGGGAAAACACATATTTCATATACACAATATATACATTGAGGCCAATGAACAGTAAGGCAAGGTATGGGTATTACAACTTCCTCTCCCTTAGAACAACACCTTCCACGGTGTTCTCAAAACTGAACAAAAATGGGAGTGCCTCTCTCATGGCATCCTCCAGCTCCCATGTAGCCTCCTCTGGACTAAGGTGCTTCCATTGCACCTTTACCCGTCTGATGGCTTGCTTCCAAGGTAAGGTAAATTTATTGTTGAGAATGCACACATGTTCCACTTGGAACTCTCCCTTGGGTTCCACCTATATGACATGCCAATCAATGAGGTTATTAGGATCATGTACATATTTCTTAAGTAAAGAGACATGGAAAAAATTATGATCTCTCATGTTAGCAGGAAATTCAATCCTATATGCAACTGGACCTATTTTATCAAGGACTTCTAATGCTCCACAATATCAGGGTGCCAACTTGACACAACTTCCCAAATTCATGGAACTCTTCCTTTGTCTCACTCTCAAGTAAACGTGATCCTCAATCTGGAATTCTTTGTGTACTCTCTTCAAATCTACATAACTCTTTTGTTTGTCCTGGGCTGTCTTCAAATTCAGCCTGATCTTAACCACTTCTTGTTCCATCTCTTCGATCATTTCTGGTCCAAGCACTACCCTGTTCACTAAGCTATCTCGATTCACTGGAGTTCTGCATCCTCTTCCATACAAGACTTCAGAAGTGCTCATTTTCAATGATTCATGATATCCATTGTTGTAGGAAAATTCTACCAAGTGTAGGTAGTCTTCCCACTTGGATGGCTTATCCATCACATACATCCTTAACATGTCTTCAAGAATATCATTTACCCTCTCAGTATGACAATCTGTTTGAGGATGATATGTTGTCCTAAAATTCAACTTAGTCCTCAACTCTTGAAATAACCCTCTCCAAAAATTGGAAGTGAATTTTGTGTCCTCGTCTGAAATTATTTCCTTGGGCAATCCATGCAACCTGAATATCTCCTTCATGACGATATTTGCAATATCATTTTCCTTGTGAGTAGACTGAACTGGGATAAAGTGAGCTACTTTTGATAGCTTTTATACCACAACCATAATGGAATCATGCTTATTTACCATGATGGGAAGACCCGTTATAAAATCCACAGAGATCACTTCCAATTTCCACTCTGGAATGGGCAATGGTTGCAACAATCCTCATGGATGTTGATGTTATGCCTTGAACCTCTGACACCTAGCAGTATACTCTACTATGTCCTTCTTCATTCCATGCCAAAAGTACTGCTTCCTTCCTACTGTTATAGTCTTCTGAGATACTGGGTGGCAAGAATATGGCTTTTGGTGTATCTCATCCAACACAAGATTCTTCAGATCTAGACTATCTGGAATGTACAGTCTAGTATCTTGATACATAAAAACATTATCTTCTCCAGTCTGATATCTTGCACACTTGTCATCCAAATTACCTTGCTACAACTTCTCTTTGATTTGGAGGTAAGCTTCATCATTAGCTTGAACTTCCCAATCAAATCTCCAATCAATCAATCCATCCCAATCAAAACTCCAATCAATCCATAAATCCCTACAAATTTGGATTTTGTCTGTTTGTTTATTTTTAGATTGGATTTGATCGATAAAGACCTCTCTTGCTTTCTTACACACGTTCTTTGATCGATAAAGACTTCTCTTGCTTTTTTTATTGTGAAGGAATTGAGCTTTGTTACATTCTCGATCCTCTTGATTGCGTCTTATGCATGCATTTTTTGGGTTGCATTTTCCTCATATCGTTCACCAGGTTATCAGCTAGTGCCGCGTGTTCACGAACACTCTAGGAAAATAGTTACCGGGAATATTTTTTTCAATGTCTCAATCCGAATCATAAGTAATTTAAAATTAAAAGTATTATTTTTATATTTTATTTAATTTTTAATTATTAATAAAATATCAAAATTGTATATATCATCAATTTTAATCAATAAAATAATTAATAATTAATAATTAATTTTTACAGCTAACACTGACTATACACATAAGTGTTAGAATTGAATAATTATAAAACTAGCACAATCACTTAATTTGTTTATTTACTATGCCCATAAAATCAATTTGGACAATACACTTGTCGGATCCTCTTTTAATCTAAGAAAACATAGATGTTAGTGCAACCCAAATTCTAAGATATAAATACTTGTGGGTATAAAAATAATATAAAACATAAACTAGTAGATGATGTGGCTATAAGTTAAGTGGTTGTACAAGTTAAGTGGTTGTGTTAGCATAATATAATTAAAATAGACAAATCTAACAATCTAAAATTTCAATAGAAGCTAAACTAATAGAGAATAGAGACTCAAATTCTAAGTCGTTAAACTAAAGGCATATAATTATCATGAATGAATAACTCATAGCTGATGTATGGATAACTGGCAATTCCAGAATTAGTGATTACAACTACCCATACAAAGAGAACAAGTAACGATAACTTGTTCATAACATTTAACTTATAAACTATCCATATTCACCAACCATACTAATAATAACCACTATAATTTATGTGATGCAAACTATGAAATAATATATATATATATATATATATTTCTCAAACACTTTTATTTTTTTCGTCTTATACAAGATGGTTTTTTTTAATTAATTTGGGGTGTTATATTTCTGTGATAATGTTTTGCATCTTTTGATATTTATATTTTTTTAACCATTTTAGAAAATTAATGAACAAATAAAATTGACATTTTTTTATAGAATTTGTTAACATTTTTTAATTGAATTTGTTTGCTTATATTTGATTTTAGTAACCTGTAATTGACACCCGCAGAGAGCTCATGCACTACACTTTTTCCCATTGTTGAATTCATCATAAGACAATTAACATGGCTATGTCAACTCCCCTAAGATACTATGCAAACTGACCTGAAGCGAAGCGAACTCGCTGTAGAGTTGACCTAAATATTATCGAGGTACTATGAGTTAAACAGGATAAGCAATTAGAGGGTCCAATGCAATAAGTCGACAGTTATAAGATAAAACACGATAAAATTAGGAGTTTTGTATTTAATTTCATCCGTTCTGGGATTTCAAGTTGCTTGGGATACAGTTAGGTTTCAAACTGTTTGAGATTGAACTGTTCCACAATATTAAATGTCCTACAACAAGTTTAATAATGACATGCAACGAATTTTTTTTTCTGGATATTAAGACCAGTGTCAACATCAGTTCTTTTCTCGATGTTAAGACCTGCATGCTGAGATTATTGTGAATTACAAGGCCATTGAAAGCTTGTATTGTGAATTACGAGCCCATTGAGTTAATAACACCGAGAGTATTTGCGGAGGGCGGACAATGTATTTTGATCAGTCTGTAAATAGCTGGAATAATAAAACTTCCAGCGAGTTTGATATTCAGCAACAGTACTACAGAGAGGGTGCTGAAAGATACCCAACTTGCCAATATTATACATCAAGCAATGCAAGCAACGAGACGGACTCTTCCATGTCTTCGGTTAATGCTTCGTCTTGTCCCCAAAAGCTGCGTATGGAGGTGCAGGACATTGAGCAGAACTTGCAGTCTGCTGGATTCTATACCTCAGTTTCTAAAAGAAAAGTTGATGCAGGTAAAGATTCGGAAGGTATTGTTTCCGGTTCGTTGCAGAAAGTGAATCCCAGCAAAAATAAATTGAGAAAACTTAATAATGGAAAGTATGGCGATTCTATTCTACTGCTTCGTGACACAGCGAGCTCTTCTTTCCACAGCCCAGAAGTATGTACTATGATTTTAAGGGAATATTTTTATAGTGCCGTCGGACTTGTTAAATTGCATCGTTTTTCTTTGTTATATTGCTACTAAGCATTGATCTTTAACATTTTTACAAGAGCAGAATGGCCTTTCAAAGAGTGAAGCTAATATACAACAGAACCTGCAGCTGCCCAACAAAAGGCTTGGTGATATTAAGGTAAACGATGCTTTAAACCCTAGTTGGATTATATTTTCTTAATGTCATCCGCTGCCTGTATGTTTCGGCTGTGCGATTAGATCTACGCCGGAACAAGGAAAATGCCAGCATAAACCGTGTGGGATTTTCTATTTTGATCTGTAAAATTTTAGGGCCACCAGTTTAATGCAACTGTATATTATCCTTTGATTTGATTAATAGGGCTATAATTAGTATTATTAAACAAACATTAAACCGTTTCGTCCATTCTGAAGCAATAAAAGAAGTCTTCGAAAATCGATATGTATTGGCAGGGAGAGGACCAGGATGCGCTTTGGAAACTCTCCGATCCCTTTTACCTGATGAAGCCAAGGTGAGTTTATCTTGTATAAACCCATGAGCATACTGCGATATCACTCGCATGTTCGTGGTAATTGCTGTGTATTATATTATAAAGTTCATTTAAATTGCCCACTCTATTCTTGTTAGCCCTAAATGAAATTGTGTTTTTATTTTGTAAATAGATTCTTCTTAGCACTAAATGAAATTGTGTTATTATTTTGTAATTTCTCTGAAGATCCCTAGAGAAGAAATATTGGCGGTCGCCACTAAAAACATCAGAGCCATGGAACGGAGAATTGAAACCGTTCAAATAATAGGGCGCGTTTAAAATAGTGCGACTGCTACAGGTGGTGTTCATGAGCACAGTATCCAGTTCTATTTTTATGCCTTCTGCATACTCTCGCCAGTACTTGTTTTTGCTGATACTTTATTTCTTAACGTTGTTACTAGTGAGAGAAGAAGTGTAAACATGCGAACATTTCAGAAGAAGTATAAACATGCGACCATTTCAGGACAAGTTTTTTTTCAAATTTTTTTTAACAAGTTTAAATTTTGTGTTATTTAAATGGTGATTTTAAGCCTACAAATGAATTTAATATTCTAAAAACTCTAAAATATCTATATTCTGTAAATTTGAGTATTATTATTTAGATTTTTAAAAATTTCTCCAAACACCTTTGAAATCATGTAGGAAAAATTCTTGAGAAAGAAATTCAGACCCTTAAGTCACTTTAAACAAGATTCCCAATTCCAAAAGACTAACTAGGTACATGGTCAACTAATTAATTAGTACGAATTTCCTAATAGGTATTGATTAATAAAGAGAGTCTTTTATATTGGCTATCTTATTCACCCATCTCAGAAATAAATGGTTATATACAATGCACAACTAACTACTAAAATTTAGTAAGATTAAAAGAAAACCCATAATGATTATATTAGTGGTAATTATCATTCCCGTATGAACAACCACATAATAAGTCTTTCTCAATGAAATAAATAATGTGAACAATTATGGACGTGTTAACAAATCAACGAGCGTATTATCAGATTATAAATTCCGTTGTTCATTGTAGCAAAACTATGACATGCCAAGAGACTTGTTAGTTAGAGACTTATTAGTTATAATAATGCAAGAATACAATGATATAAAGGTATTCTTTGGACATATTATAATCAACATGACCCATATAGCCATTCATATGTGGGTAATTATTCATGTGTTATAGATAACGCATGTGAACCACCCCAAACATATTGTTATGACCCTTATCACCCTAGTCATGATTGTCATATATTCGTCATCCCTTTATGAGCCTCTTTTATAAGGTTTTTTTATCAAATATGATTTGCTTCCTCCCTTTTGTGTATTCTTGGTATAGATTCATCATTCGTTGTAATGATTTCTTGTGGCATGATCAACGTTACCATGATGCACACAGCTCATTCCATTATCTATTTTTTTATTTGGAAATATTTTAATGATATAAGTTTGTTAAGTGTTTTTGTTGAATGGATCGTTCATTAAAATTACTAATACAAAACTAATCAAGTAATCATCTAATAAAGATGAACTCTCTGAACTTCAACATTTAGATTTTCCATCCTAAATGTTTATGTGTTTGTTGGTTTGCAATAAAAAAGTTAAAGTAGAAAGATATACAAATCCATGCAATTAGAGGGATAATGCTTTTAAGAATGATGAATTCTGATATAAAGAAGAAAAGCCGTTCCATTATACAATAGTGAGTGTTCCAAGAATGATGAGTTCTGACACAAGGAAGAAAGCCCATTCCATTAAACAATAGTAAGTGTTCCTTGAGTGATGCGGTGATTCTTTTTAGTAGTTAAAGACAAAGTAAGGATGTGATCAATGAAGGGATAAGACATGAAACCAAATATTTCAATCACTAAGATATGATCTTAATTTTGGCACATATTTCCCTTAGGAACATAGTAGCATAATTCGGTCGTATTGGCATTTCACGTACAGAAATTCAAAACAAATTCGAATTCCTCAAATATTCGGTGGAAGTCTAATACAAATACAGATTCTTAATAATGGAAAATTAAAGTTTGAAAACCAATTTTAAAAAAAAGACAAACTTAAAAACATTATAAAACATAAATACCATTCAATTTATACTTTCTTATTTGCCATATGGCATTGTTCAAATTTTTTTATTTTTTTTATTTTTTAAATATATTTGATTTTATTATATAAATGTGTATGTATATTTATCGTATTTTTTTTAATACTAGATTAAAAAATATTATATATAAGTAGTCTACTTCCGTATTTTATTCATATTAGATTTTTTCATTATGTATTTTTTCCATATTGAATCATATTCATATCCGTATTCGTAGTCAAATTTTACTACTATGCTTAAGAATTGTTTGATAATGACCATTAATAGATCTTTTATTAAAACAAGTTATATGATCATGGTTATTAATTCATTAGAATTAAGTTTGTGGCTATGGTAGATTAAGGCTAATAGTTTTTATTTTAATAAAATATAAATATAACAATTCTAATGAACAATGTAAGAATATCCTTAAAATTAGAAAAGTAATTATTTTCTAGTTAGAAATGTAATTCAAACCTATAAAACTTAATTCTTGATGGTTAATATTCTTTCTATATATACCGATTTATTAACTATAAAACAATGTAAATACTCATAAAATAAAAACTTAATTCTCGATGATTAATATTCTTCCTATATGCACCCATTTATTAACTATAGAACAATGTAAATACTCATAAAATAGAAGTGCCCATTTAATAAAAGGAAAGTGGAGGGAAGAGGAAAACATACTCAATTATTTGTCACATGAATAATTCTTTTTCTAAGCCCTACTAGCATTTCCCTCGCATGACGAGGCATGCTTGATTATGGCTCGACAAAGCAAAAAGGCTATTAATAAAGGATGAGGGAAAGGAAGCTAAACACCTTTGGCAACTATCTTCGTCCGTGAGATTTCTTTTAAGAAGGTACCAACCATAAATATTTAAATAGTCAAAGGTTTATGGTTATGATTTTTAAGTCATTCTAAAATGAAATTTGTTTTTATGTTTGAAATTAATTAGTTAATCAAAATATATTGTTTTATTGAAAAAAAATAATTAAATAATCAAATTATTAAATATATCACAAAAATGAATGTAAACTTTCCAAATATTCTCTCCTTACCTACTTTCAAACATAAGTGTTCACTAATAATATATTTATCTATGCACGGACATGACATGTTAGATTGTTTTATCACAAGTGTTGGTGTTTCAAATACTTTGACATTTGAAGTAAAATTTAAAAAATATTTAATAAAATTGTTAATTTTTTTTAATTACGAATATAAAAAATAAAATCTAATCCAATCACCATGGTTGGTTGGAAGATGATAAAAAGCAAACATGAAAGCTAGAGGCCCTTCTCTTTTTAACCGTATTACCTGTATTTCCCTTCCATGATTACCCAAATTGTTTGTGGCTAGACAAATAAAATAGGTTATCAATAAATGAATGAAAGAATCCAAATTCTAGTACACTATTGTGGTTGAATACAAACTTGAAAGTTCTTACTCATTGCAAAAGTCATAAATTTGGTCCGTGTTAGTTGCAAATAGATTTATAAATCGAAAGTTCTTACTCATTGCAAAAGTCATAAGTTTTGTCCGTGTTAGTTGCAAATAGATTTATAAATCAAAATGTAATGGTAATGCATCGAATCTTAACTCTAAGTTTTTTTATTAAGAATATTAGTTTTTAATTTCTTTTATTAAGAATATTAGTTTTAAAATGATAGTAATTGGTTATTAAGATGAACACTATCTAGTTTAATTCCTTTTAAATGGTTATAAACATGAATGATATTCATAATTAAATAAAAAATAGTTCAATTCTTTTTAAGTTGTTATAAAGTTGGATGATACTCATAATTAAACAAAAAATATTCAAGATAGAATTATAGATTCCAAACATAATGATTTAGATATTAAAATATTGGATTATAAAATGATTTAATTAAGAATAGTGTGTAATTTTTTTTGAAATAAGTTAAATTATAATTATTTGGAATTTAGGTTAATGATGGATTTATTATTGGTGATTGCTTAACTTATGGTATTTATTAAAAGTTTTAAAGAGGAATTTCTTTTCATCCTACATCACAAAGTTTGTTGATATACAATTGTTTTCAAAACCAAAATAAGCTTTCCACCCTTTATTAATCTTCTTCTCAATACTATAGTTTGAGTTGAGTTTATGATCTATATCAATTAGAGATATTTGTATGAAACCACTACTTCAAAAGTTTTATTATCATATATAAAATTAGTGTAAATGAACTTCTTTAATTTTATAATATTAATTTTTGTTTTGCTAATGTATATACCATTCACTCACCTAAATAAAATAAATTTATAATTATAATTCTTAGTTATGTTTTAATGAATAGATATTAGACATCCAAATTTAGATGATGTAATAGATGGAAATTTTACTTTAACAAATCCAATTATTTTATATATTTAAATGAAAATAAAGCAACATAGATCCATCTTAAACCCGTATCTATCAAGCACCGAGAAGGATCCAATTTCTTGAGGTGTATTTTTTTTTTAAAATTTAAACTCAAGAAATTTGATCTCTCTCTTGATTGATAGATCGGGGTTTAAGTTTTAAGTTTTTATTTTATAAACAAACATAAATTTTTATTATTAAGTTTTAAGTTTTTATTTTATGAGGCGACATGAATTTTTTTAATTATTTTATTACATCACAAAGATTACATGAAATTTCGAATACTATATACACCAAACTATATCATAGAATTACCAAATATCTAAAATCACACACATTACAAATCCAATTTGAAATGGTTCTTTAAAATACTATTTCAATATATTTTGTCGATTTAAAAATGTGTTTCAATCAAATTGGATATTTTTTTAGAAAATATATGTAAATTAAACATATATTTAAATATATTTTATTAATTATAGTTTTCATTTAGCTTGACTTTAAATTAGTTAATGAAATTAAAATTTTATTTCTAACATTAAATTTTATAAATTTGAAAATATTTATTTTTTATTTTTCAATAATCTTTTTTTTCATGTTATCTGTTGTATGTCCCTCGCTAGATTTAAATTTAGGTGGGGATCATCAGAGCAAATACTTCCAACCTTAATTCACTTATAGAGTTATAAAATATCTACCAAAAATAGCTTATTAAACTATAAAAAATTACATATTTCTCTTTAAAAAAATCAAAATCAAAATTATAAAATTTTATAAAAACAAAATACTTACATATTTGATAAATATTTTTATATTAGATAGAAATTAAAGATTTAAAAATAATTCTAATAAAATTTTGGAATTATATTTTTAATATTAAATAGTTATTTTAATTTTTAACTAAACATAACTAATATACTAATACATTTACTCATTTATTTTGTAACTAATATACTAATACATTTAAAAAAAAAAAGTTACTCATTTATTTTGGAAACAAATACATCTATATTGCTTATATTTTCAGGGTTTACTACTATATAACATTTTATAAATATATGACATTAACGCATAATTAACAAGAAATTATCATCATTTTAAAATCACATTGCTTGAGCTCGAGGAACCCCATCCGCCTTGAAATACTAGCCATTGTAGGCGGTAGGAGAATTAAAGCCATACATTCTCATCCAATTTGTCTTTCTATAGTCATTAACAATAATTATCATTTAAATTGTTTTAATTTATTTATAACTCATTTTTATTATAATTTAATATTGTGACAATTATTTTTATGTAAGAATTATTTAAAACTTAAATACATAAAGTGATACTTTGCACAACAAACTATTTTTTATTATTAAGTAAAAGAAAAATGGCACTTGGAGAGTTTAGCTAAATGAGGGACACCACCATGGCACAAGATATCATGTGTAGCAAACTAAAGAAATATTTACCAATCAAATCTAATCTAAAACTCAACAACTAGGAAAGATCCTAAATAATAGGGATTTATTGATTGATTGGAGATTTGATTGGGATGGAAAAATACCTGGGAAAAACTATATATAATAGTGCACTCACATAGCATGGGACACCATGTTGTGCATAGAGGAATTGGGTTGAGTGTTATCTCTTTTGATAAGTCTATCATAGCTTGTTACAAACTCAGAGAAAAAGAGGAAATATTGCTTAACATTCTAGTGCATGATGGTGATCCAACTCCAGGATGAAGTTGGAAAAATAATAGAGTTTCTCTCTCCTAATTTGGAAAGAGCTGACTCTCCACATAGCTGTGCTTTTGTGCTTTTACTTCAAGTAAGTGTAAATTCTTCTATGAGTAAATATGTTATCATCGGTATGTATTAGATAGTTTTTATTTCTTAATACATGAAAAGCCGTGTTGAGATCTTTGCTTACGGATCACATACCTCTATTATATTATTTTTTTAATCCAAATCGCTATTGTACGGTAAAGAATAAATTTTAAATTTAAATATATAGAGATATTGTTTCTTTCTCTGTTATGGTAAATATTATATATATATATATCTTGCAAGAATAATGATTGATGAACATAAAAGGATGAAATTATGCATGCAAACCCCTATGGGACTTACATAAAAAAGTTATTTTTATGTATTTACATGAGTCCATATATTGATGAACATAAAAGGATGAAATTTTGAAATTATGCATGTTTAGAGTTTTGGGAAGCCATGGGAAAACCCCTATGGGACTTACATAAAAAAAGTTATTTTTATGTATTTACATGAGTATGGATATTGATGAACATAAAAGGATGAAATTATGAAATTATGCATGTTTACAGTTTTGGGAAGCTATGGGCAAACCCCTATGGGACTTACATAAAAAAGTTACTTTTATGTATTTACATTAGTATGGATTTTGTACTAAATAAACTGTAATTCTACGATTTCATGGAATCTGTGTTTAGTGATATCGAACCATAGCAGATAGTATAGCTCCCTATGGGATATAAACTGAATCATACTTTGAATGTTGTCTATCGATCTTGACCAGAGGTTATATGGATCAATAAGTTTTATGATATTGAATGTATCGATTGACCGACAATGGATTTTTTTTTTATTTGTGTAAAGTTTATTTTCTTTTTATAGTTACTGTATAATATCAGAGCGGATTGTTGAGTCTTAGATCGATAAGTTTTATGATATTGAATGTATCTATTGATCGACAATGGATTATTGTTTCTTTTACCTTTTCAAAGATTATTTTCTTATTATAGTTACTGTATAATATTAGAGTGGATTGTTGAGTCTCTATTAAAGCAAATTTTCTATGTTACAGAAATATGGCGCTCAATTTTTTTTTCAAGTAAACTCATCTAAATACGTTGATTTCTGTGAAATACGTCTTCCATAAAATAAGACGAATCACCGTTTAAACTGAGATTTGCTATACCCATTCTCTTTGTTATGCACAATTTTAAATTGGATAAAGAACGAGTGTATTTTTTAGTAGAAGAAAAGTACTTCCATGATCTCTCTCTGATTTTTAATGTACGTATAAGAAGAATCGTATCAATCAAATTTCTCTCATTATTTACAGAAGTTTGAATAATGAATTGACCTAGGGCTAAGGATCTCTATCAATATTATCTGAAATCTGTTTTAATTCACCTTCCTGGAAATTAAATTTATGTGGATTTCGATAAATTTTCTTTTATGTTGTGTTACTGTTGCAGGCCCCCAACACCAGGGCCTGCCTATGCCGAGGATTCACTATACGCCCTACAGGAAGCGTCAGTTCTCTGTCAACAATTCCTTTGACCACTTATTACATATAGTTTGTAGCAATATGTAAACTTGCCTCTTTCTAGAAGGGGATATTACAATATGTCTCAATACAATAAATTCCAAATATTGATTCTCTCCTTCACACAACTATTCAATGATACTCACTCAAATAATTGATTACATTACAATAAATTCCAAATATTGATTCTCCCCTTCACACAACTATTCAATGATACTCACTCAAATAATTGATTACACTAATGCAGTCTTACTACAATGGCACCTTCCACTTGAAAACAAAATAAATCCACCACTTGTCACTTGATTTGCAAAAATATACCTTCACTTAAAAGCTTGACAGGTTTGCAACCATTTATCAATGACAGGCTCTCGCAGCTACATTTATCAATGACATACTCTCACAGCTCTTCACTTGAATCCCACGCAGCTCAAATCCACCTCTCTCAGCCTTCGTTTCAAATGAAAACTCCACGCAGTCTCCACACATCAATGAATAGTAAGCCCACTCTTTACGAAGGAGAAATAGTAATCATGCTCCACTCAATATGCAGTCTTAATACAAAAGAGAATTGTCTTCAAAGTAATGAGGTTTAGTCTTCACCGTGGAGGTCGCAACACCCAAAAGGAGGTTGCAACTCTGCACTCACAACTCATTCAATGATTGGGGCTTTGTCAAGATTCGTATAATGGCTTAAAACTAACAGGTCATAGCAATTCGCAGTACTCGTTGAATGAAATTACAAAGGTCGCAGCACTCCAATGGTGGATACCAACTCGAGAGTGAAACATAACAGATCACATCAACTCAACTTTTCATATATTCACATTCAATGTATCCCACAAGACTGAGCTCGTGAGGGTGGAAAGGCAATTGCAATCTCAAATCGGTTCAATGATCTTTTACGTGATTTCTGGAAGCTTACATCTCTTATCCATCTCAGCGTCCTAGTGTGTAATCACACATCATCATCTTGCCTCTCCGAAATATACAGGGCCTATGCTCTCTGTCCATTCTTCGGACTATTCGACTACACCATCGCATTACAGAGACACTCCTCTGTCTACAGGCAGATTACCGTCAGTTTGCATAGGTTATGGTGTTCACACTTGTCATGGCTCGACACCCACTTCTGAGTATTTTCAATATTCGTTGTATTTTCATTGTACATAACCCTCTGGCTCAATAGGGTTTTCTTAAGCTTCAAATAAGTTTCTACAGGCTTAGAAGTCTGGCTATACTCAACCCATTCATTTACTGGAGTCTCATATGCAAAGATTCGGCCCAGTTTTACCCTTGTCAACCCCGCATGTACACGCTTAGCTTTATTCAGAACTACAACTATTCACCAACGTTGCTTCAATCATATTGCATACATAGGTTACAAAAAGAAACAATAAGACCCAGTATTTGATAAACCTATTTCTCATTCAAAGAATAAACTTTAGATGCATTCCAGAGCTGAGCTCTCACTCATTCTCTGAGACCTCTAACTTACTCTTTCTTTCATGAATTATCTTCGTTCCCGTATGCTTACAATACTTTCTATTTTTAAAACCCTAAAGAAACTCTCTACCTCCCTTTCAAGAGTTACTATTTTTTCTAGATTACATTCCAAGAGAGAATTTTCTTTCCAACTCTTGGACTCCTACAAACTTGTAACTCCTTCCTAGAATAAAGCAACAACTCCTATTTTAAGAAAGCTACTCTTAACCCTATCTATGACTCATTCAACTACTTCATGAATCATCCCTACATTCTAGGGATCGGTTACATACTCACCCTACCTTGGCACCTATCAACCTAAGCATTTATTATGTTTATGCCTGCTAGGAAAATAAACCTTTTACAAAAGATGTTTGCAAGAGTTTTTCAATTGGCCCTTCCT
The DNA here is from genome assembly GCA_027924585.1 of Larix kaempferi. Lineage (NCBI taxonomy): Eukaryota > Viridiplantae > Streptophyta > Pinopsida > Pinales > Pinaceae > Larix > Larix kaempferi. Next base: position 6,320,499 of record BSBM01000042.1, on the reverse strand, counting down.
TGGCTAGTGTTAGACCTTTAGGTTTGACCATTCATCTAGTGTTTTAATAAGAGAGTGAATGCTCCTACATCAGACTCCCAAATTCGAAAGAAGAACATGATCTCTTGATCATGAGCCTTCAATCTTCATCTTTCCTCCAGCTGCAATCTTCCAGGCTTCCACACTTTGTGCTGTAATACTCCACTGTCCTTACCTCCACTATTCTCCTGATCATGAGCCTTCAATCTTCATCTTTCCTCCAGCTACAATATTCCAGGATTCCACACTTTGTGCTATAATACTCCATTGTCCTTACCTCCACTATTCTTCACTTTCCCATCACCTTCATAGTGAACTGCTTCCTTCATTTTGCTGTAGCTCTTCTTAGGTACCTGCATTTTCTCCCATAGTTCATTTATGGTCTTTTCCAATTCAGTTTGCTGCTGCAAACAACTCTTGTCTTTTTCACTATGCGACTGCACTCTGCTGCACTTTGTCCATTCATCTCGAAACTGCTGATTGTTTTTCTTAGCTTTCCTTGCCTCAACTTCTGCTTGATACATTCTTCTATCAATATTTGCAATTTCTTTCATCAATTCAATTTCTACTTGAATTCTCACAAGCATAACAACACTATGCTGCCAAACATTTCCAGCATAACGCTCCTCCTCTTTCTTGACAACATCCAACAATTTCCTTTTGGCTTCTTGACGGAATCTAGTAACCAATTCAGCCTCCTCCAATTCTAGAACTGATTCCTCTTTAGTCTAAGACATAGCTGTCTCACTTTCATCTTCACTGCTACCTCCTTCCTTGTCACAAATACAATCTCCTTGTGACACTGCTTCTTCATTCTTCATCCAAATAAAATTATGATTTCTCACTTCTGTGACAGCTCTAAGTGTCTGTCCAACAATCTTTTCTTGGTCATGTAGACAAACCAACTTCTCCCTGTCCTCAACAATAATAGGATTCTTCATATGGGACATGAATGTCTCACCTCCCTTGGAGATGCTTCTCTAAGTAAGGAATCAATAAGGATGCTTCATTAAGTAAGGAATCAATAAATTCCCTCTGCTGCAACAACTCAACTTGGTCGTCATCAGAAAGAAATTCTTCATCATACCTAGACCAAGAGATGGATTTCCTTCTGCCACACCTACAAACACATTCAAATAGTCTATCTCAAAATTACAAGACTCAATGGTCTCCCTTGATGATTCAATCATCGAATCTTCTTGTTGTTCCAAGTCTTTCTCAGGACCCAGAAAGCCTTCAATGCTCTTCTTCTCAGCTTCCTCAAGCATGGCATTTGAATGCTTGCTATCTTCCTCTACTTCTTTTTGTTCTTGGCCATCATCCTAGACCAATATTTTTCTGCTTTCATCTCTTGCTGTATGCTGAGAAGAAACACCTTCCCTCAACTGTGCATGTGCATTTAAATGAGACTTAGCTGTCCCATCTTCTTTCAAAGTATAAGAAGTAAGATTCTGTATATCTCCTTCGCTATTTGTGACAATGTTAGCAAACTGTCCTTCTTCCTTCTTTTCACTTGCCTCAAGTATCACATCTTCCCATTGGACATTCATCAGTTGCTCTTTCCTCTTCTGTAGCTTATGCCACCTTATCTTTCTTCTCATAAGAAAACCACATCTCTGGTCTTCCTCCTCCTTCTATAACAACTCCATCAATACTCCTAGATGGACTTCTATCTCAGGTTTCTCCCTCTCATACTCTTCATCAGTCATCTGCTTCCATATGCCATTTGTCTTGGCATCTTCCTTCTCCACTTTGTGGCTGTCTCCTGAACCTCTGCTATGACTTTTGATAGTCATCTTCTAAGAGCTGCTCCCACAACTCTCCTACTATTGAGGACACAATTGTCCTCTAGTATTTCAACCTTCAGTTGAAACACTAGGTCCAAGCAACACTTCTTCTCCTAGAAACCTTCACTGGCTTCCTTTATCACTAGGACTGTGACCTTCTTCTGCTGAGATGTTTCTCCTCTACTGCTATTACCTCTTGCATGCATACACTCCTCTTCCTTACAGACTACAAGTCTATCTTGTTGCTTCCACAAAAAAACTTTCTTGTTCATGCTCTAATACCAATTGTTGCAGGCCCCCAACACCAGGGTCTGCCTATGCTGAGGATTCACTATATGCCCCATAGGAAACGCCTGTTCTCTGTCAACAATTCCTTTGACCTCTTATTACATATAGTTTGTAGCAATATGTAAACTTGCCTCTTTCTAGAAGGGGATATTACAATATGTCTCAATACAATAAATTCCAAATATTGATTCTCCCCTTCACACAACTATTCAATGATACTCACTCAAATAATTGATTACAATAATGCTGTCTTATTACAATGGCACCTTCCACTTGAAAACAAAATAAATCCACCACTTGTCACTTGATTTGCAAAAATATACCTTCACTTAAAAGCTTGACAGGTTTGCAACCATTTATCAATGACAAACTCTTGTAGCTGCATTTATCAATGACATACTCTCGCAGCTCTTCACTTGAATCCCATGCAGCTCAAATCCACCTCTCTTAGGCTTTGTTTCAAATGGAAACTCCACGTAGTCTCCACACATCAATGAATAGTGATCCCACTCTTTACGAGGGAGAAATAGTTATCACGCTCCACTCAATATGTAGTCTTAATACAAAAGAGAATTGTCTTCAAATTAATGAGGTTTAGTCTTCATTGTGGAGGTCGTAGCACCCAAAAGGAGGTTGCAACTCTGCACTCACAACTCATTCAGTGATTCAAGCTCCAGCAAGATTCATATAATGGCTGAAAACTAATAGGTCACAGCAATTCCTAGTAGTTGTTGAATGAAATACCAAGGTCACAACACTCCAATGGTGGATACCAACTCCAGAGTGAAGGATAACAGATCACATCAACTCAACTTTTCATATATTCACATTCAACGTATCCCACAAGATTGAGATCGTGAGGCTGGAAAGGAAATTGCAATCTCAAATTGGTTCAATGATGTTCTTTTAGGTGATTTTTGGAAGCTTACATCTCTTCTCCATCTCGACGTTCGAGTGTCTAATCACACATCATCATCTTACCTCTTCGAAATATACAGGGCCTATTCTCTCTATCCATTCTTTGGACTATTCGACTACACCATCGCATTAGAGAGACACTCCTCTGTCTACAAGCAGATTATAGTCATTTTGCACAGGTTATGGTGTTCACGCTTGTCATGTCTCGACACCCACTTCTGAGTATTTTAAATATTCGTTGTATTTTTGTTGTACATAACCCTCTAGCTCAATAGGGTTTTCTTAAGCTTCAAATAAGTTTCTATAGGCCTAGAAGTCTCACTCTACTCAACCCATTCATTTACTGGAGTCTCATATGTAGAGATTCTGCCCAGTTTTTCCCTTGTCAACCCCACATGTACACGCTTACACTACAAGAAAAAAGGTCATTGGTGAGGGTCCAAAAATGTCACCCTAAGCTCATTTGGTGATGGTAAAAAGGGATCCCGTCACCAAAACCTGAGCGTCGTCAAAGGCACCGTCACCTTAAGTGGGGGTTCGTGGTGACATTCAAGGTCTGCCACTAATAATTATGATTATTCTAGGTTGTGACCGTCACCAATCATTATGAAGTGTTGGTGACGGACCTAATTTGACCCTCACCATTTGATGCATATATGGTGACAGTCAATGACCGATCATTGTTGAGGGTTGAGACATGTCACCATAATCTCATCGGTGATGGTGAAAAAGGAGGACATCAACAAAATGTGAATGTCACCAATGGCTGTGTCCCCAAAAGTAGAGGTGGTGTGGTGACTATTAGTACCAGGATCTTCCCATCAAATTTCTTTCAACTTTCGCCAATTTTGCTTTGATTTTGTCAAAGCCTAGTCTCCAAAGGTATCCATTCGACCAAACACTATAGGTTTCAAAATATAAGTACATGAGCTTGTCATTGCCATTTTGAGCAAAAGAACATTTGAGTGATGATGATAAGCCTAAACCTCAAAGCTCACACCATATCTTCTAAGCCATATGCCCAAGTCAACAAGTGTCAAGAGAGTTCACGGGGAAAAGTCTTTATGGTTTCAAATTTTTTATGGTAAAAGTTTGTTTACGGTGAAATGTAAATTATATTGGGTCTTTTAACCCAATGTCCATTCCAATCAAAGCGTAACCAAATGAAGCCATCATGCACCCAAGTGTAAGGAGTCCAGGGTTAAAGATTTTTGTGCACCACGCGTCAATGAAATTTTCAGACAGTTTGCACTATACAATTTTGTATTCATTATTCCCTATGACGTGTGGGATTATTTCCACTGTACAAAAACAAAATGAAAAAACCGACAGTGAGCAATTTATCCAAAGTTACCCACTGTTGAGAGGAAGCTACAGGTTATGGTTGTTTACATTTATTGTTTCATATCTCCATCGGTTGCTCGTTGGTTATATTTTCTTTATGTTTAAACTGTCAAGTGCACAAGCATCGAACCTGAGCTTCAATGTTGCAGCATTCATGGAGTATCCACACATTAGCATTACATCAAGCAAGTTCTTATCGGTCAGTCAACACCCCATTGTTGTGCAGTCTCCAAGTTCCGTTAACGAATGTGCATAAAATTGCATATCATATCAATGCCAAATGCTCAGAGAATGACAAGCGCACAAAAATGGCAGCATATCGGATGACAGGCATATTTTGGGTTGAAGATTGAATGTATGGAAATTATCATTCTCGAAAGGTCATCCCAGCTTTGAAGATGATAAAAAATCCACATTTCTAATAATGGTCCACCATTTTCAGATTTGATAGAGCAAATCAAATTAACCCTAGATTCTGAGGGATTCAAACTTTTAAAAGATACGAGGCAGAGCACACTTCAAGCAGATATTTTTAGCTAATTTCTGATTCTCAGGCACAAGATCAGCATCAATTGTAGATTTGATAGAACGAGGAGCACCTGGAGCAGTAATTAAGGAGCATTCCCAATTTCTAGGATCTTGATGAGCATCTTCAAGTAATATTTAAGCATTCGAACTTCCAAGGATAGAGTATCGAGAGGTAGAGGATGAGATCGATTTCTTCATGCATTCAGTTCCAGATTACAAGCAATATTCTTAGCAAGCATCTCTAGATTCGAATACAAATGACAAGTCCAGAAGGTCAATAACAAAACAAAATCCATATTTTCAAGCCTTGGACCAGGATTCGAAGGATCAGCTTGTAGTTAGACAGAGTCTTTCCAGATTTTTTGTGATTGAAACTTAGATGTCATTTATTTCTTGATAGACTCAATTCCCTAATGATGTCAATAGCTTGTTCTCTGTATTTTCTTTATAAAAAAGATTATCATTATGGAAGAAGGGGGGAGGTTCTAGCCAAGAGGCTGTGAGTGATTGTGAGGGTCGAGATTATCAATCTGTAACTTCTTTTGCAGCTCTGTGGGTATATTTTAGAACTGTATAAGGATGAGAGATCCTTGATGAGCCACTCTGGTTTTCTATCAATACAAATACAATTCAATGTTTTTGATACTTCTGTCATGATTCTTATGAAAGTCAGTGTTTTTTATGCTAGTTTCTCATTACAGATGTGTGTGTTTGTATTCCCTTTTTTACAGAATATTTTTATGTTATTAAGGCATTAAATATTTAGATATGTGATCAACTGTTTGTGATTATATACCTGGTTCATGGCTAACTCATACTGTTTGTATTTATGTACTTCTACCTCATTTTTGTTTATCGTCCTTTCTATATACCTATCACTACCTTTGATTATTAATCCACACCTTCATTTTCCTCTTTTGCTACTTAAAATCCAGATTCATTCAATTCAAGGTGCCTAAACTTTGTACTCAGCAGTCGATGCAAACTTTAGGACAAATAGTGACATTCAATGTTCGACACTAATAAGGATTATTAGTGACAAATAGTGACCCTCACCAATTTATATGAAGTTTTGGTGTTGGACCTAAGGGATTCCATCACCAAAAAACTGAACGTTGCCAATGACATATGATGAGAGCCTTACAATGACCCTCACTATTGAGGATATTTCCATTAACATATCAATGGTAACAACCACTATGAGATTGTCACCGCTTTTCATTTTGAAAATCTTTTAATGACGCAACATAAAGGACCGTTTCCATTTCAATTAAAATTGTAAAAAAAATAATTATAATGGTCCTTAAAGGATAATGGTTCAACGTCACCATGGTTTTCCACAATGGTGACAATGGTGACAATGGTGACAAACAATTGCTTAGAAGAAAAGTATGTCCAATCATTGTTGATAGAACACCTTCCTTGTTGTTCTGGGCATCTTTTCAATTCAGCCTATATAGATTTGAAGGGATAGTTTTATGTTGTGTTGATTGTACCTTACAAAGGCATATTTCTGAGTTTGCTGGTTGGAGTTTATAGGGGAAATTTTATGAGTTGTTGGTTGTAATTGGCAGGGGTAGATTTCTATTCTTGTTGGTTGTACTTTACAATCATAGGAATTGTTACCTTGCATGGATTAGTTTCAGCAAGCGTAAAAACTTGCCTGCAAAAGATAATGCAGTAGGCCTATAAATATTTAAACACTAAACTATGGTAATTAAAAATGTTCTCTAACTACGATTACATCATGCCTATTAAAATTCCTGGATCATAATTCTCTTGGCCATCATTATTTATGATTTGAGCAAATCCTATGGACATAAAAATTTACTATCTAAACTTAGTTTCACATGTTCCTTCAAAAGAGAATTTTAGAGAATAGATTCAATATGTTGGAACTCATTCCAGTGTATTGATTTAAAAACATGCATGTACCTACTATATAATTTCATGTTGACTAACCTGCCAGTATTAAATACCTCTTTGCAATAAATCAATCTGAACATAATTTTCTTCATTGTGGATTTTATATGACATCTTAGGTACATATGCCCCAAAATGGATGGTGTGGAGTCATGGACCTCCCAAGCTAGTCAATGCAGACCCCCTAATCCACAGTGAAAATGTGGGGACATAAAAAAGTAGAGACACACATTATAACCCTAAGATTTCCCAACAAATAATAAAAAAAAAAATTGTGGAGTCCAAAATATAAAATAAATTAAATGGTTTAGTAAAGGAGGCTATGCAAAAGATAGACCCTCCAGCTTTAATCTATATTTTTTTCTCATTGTAATACTTGAGAATTTTCTCTTTATAATTGTCATGTTCTAGAATCCAAGCATTAGTTTCAGTAGGTATATAAACGTGCTTGAATAAAAAAAAAGTAGCATATCGTATGAATCATCGGTGTTATCTCAACTTACATGCATTTTTTAATTCTCATATATAACATAAATGTAAAGCACCTATAAAAGTGCAAAATTCCTAAGATTCATATTGGCATGAAATTACACATTTTTTTTTTAAATGCTTCAAGAAACTTCCTCTAATGGGTTACATAGGGTAGAATTTCTTTGCTTACCTACCCAATATGAGGTGTAGCTATAGCCATCAAAATTGCTTCGGACTAGTACTTAGCCTCATCCCTTTTAAACTCATGTCAGTCAAGTGGAGTAGGTCACAAGCATAATGTAACCCTAGTAGATGGTGATGACCAATGGCCTGCTGGAATAAATTGAACATTTGGTTATTATTATTATAACATTTTACTAATTTGAAAAAGCAAAAATATCACATTGTTATAAGTAAAGTAAATAGAACTGATTCACTAATCTGTTTACACAATAACTAAAATAGATATCTAAAATTTTTTAAGCATATGGAAACAAGATAGAAAAAGATGATATAAAATGTTGTAACAACAGTTTAATAATGTATATATAGAGGCTTGGCCTAAGCCTATAAGATGAGTTGTTTTTTACACTTACAAATGCACAAATGGAAATTAGACATATGGGCCTTATTTGGAATCATGTCACCCAGCTCATCCTCCTGTTTGTTCCTCCAAGTTTGTTCTAATGTTAACTGACGAGTGGATTTATTGCCAACTGGTCACAGAACAAAGGAAGCATGTGTTTTTATGCTTCCGTTGTGATGAAGTGTTAATGAAGGTTAATGGAAACTAAAAAAGCATTATAAATCAACACTATTTACAACAACAAAAGAACAAGAAACTATTCAAAAATCTATTCAAACAACGTTTTTGAACTCCAGCGAAAAGCATGAACCATACATCAGTCATTTTTTCTGCCAGCTACTTGACAGTGACCTCATTATTAGGATTGCCAACATTGAAAATGAGATTGTTTTCCCTGGAAGGAATTTCCTGAAAAATGAAATAGGTAAGTACTATAAATATATAAGCACCATACAAGATTAGGATAAATCCACCAAGGATTGTTGTTACTTACAATCATCAAGAGAATAGGTCAGCTAGCATATTGTGTCCCATATGTTTAAATACTGTCTATACAATTCCAAGCATGCAAAACCAACATAGAAAAGAGTGAGGTGGTAAAATATATAGAGAATAAAAAATATAGCCTCCTTTTCCTTGAATCAGGATTGTGGATAATGAAGCTACCAAAAACTCACAGGTTTTATATGGCTTAAGATATCTTTGTGTCTATTTATACTATATGTGGAATGAAAATGATTAATAATCTTGGTATGGGTATTTCAGGATGCATGCAGAGACTTCCACGAAGTTATCCCTAGCATTGATGATGGAGACCTTGAAAATCAATTGGCAGTTGTTGAATATGTTGAAGATATATACAAGCTCTACTAGAAGATTGAGGTATGTCTCTCTATCAATAATTGCATTATTTTGTGAATCTAAAAGGTAAATTTTATTTTATTTTTAAAATTGGTATCCCTATATGTCCAGAACATGAGTTGCATACCTGCAGATTATATGACAGGGTAGATTGAAATCAATGAGAAGATGAGGGATATCCTCATTGATTGGTTGATAGAGGTACAAATTTGTTCCTATGCTAGTTATATGTGATGTAATGCTTAGATCTAAAAGAGGTTTTATTTGAGCTATTTCTTAAGCTTGACTCTGAATTCTTAAACTTTGTAGGTGCATCTGAAATTTGACCTGATGCCAGAGACATTGTGTCTCACTGTGAACATCATTGATAGATACCTTTCTATTCAGAGTGTTACAAAGGGGAAACTACAATTAGTGGGCATCACTGCAATGCTTATAGCATGCAAATATGAAGAAATCCGGCCTCCACTAGTAAGATGACTTACTGACATTCATAAGGAGGATGGGTATATGTGTGTGTGTGTGTACGAAAATATTGCATAATGGATTACAGAAAATTGACATAAGAGCTGGTTCAACATGGCTACAAGTTAATGAATTCATTGGCATCTTGCCAAAAGAATACACATCAGAACAGATGGTGGTTGTGGTAATTATCTGTAAATGATATCTTTCTTTTCATTGCATTATGACAGTCTCCAAAGATGTCGTTTGACTGATAAATTGATAATAATACCTGGAAGGAGCATATAATATTGAATCAATTGAAATTCAATCTTACAGTTCCCACTCTATATGTATTCCTCATCGGGTTTCTGATGGAAGATGGTCCTCGCAAAGAGGTAAAGATCTTAACCGTGTTGCTTTTCTTACATTGCCAGAATAATCCTCTACTACACAAAATGCATCAAAAAATCTAGCATTCTTAGATTAAATGTCTTTTCCTCATTGTTTTTCTATCAATCATCTGCTTTACTAATAAGTTATAAAATATATCATCAAAATGCTTCAGAAGAAAAGTCTGGCCTTCTTCTGGGTTGAGTTGTGTTTTCTTCATTACACAATGATTAAATACAGTCCATCAATGCTTATTGCTGCTACTGTCTACACTACTCAATGCACTTTGAGGAAGGATCCTTGTTGGAGTAAAAAACTCACCCTTCACACATGATACTCTGAAGGAGACCTCAAGTAATCCTTCTAATGTTTAAGGAATCATGCTTGTAGTGTGTTATCCTTCTAAATATATCCTACTCCTAGACATCTTAGGTTTCTTCATCAATTACAGGCACACAATTTGTAGATTATATCATTATAATACCCAAAACATAGCTGATCAACTATAGCCAAACATTGTGTATTGATCAACTATATACTGGCACTAATCTACTCACATCATGTATGGGTTCTATTTAATTGAACTGAAATTTGAGGTCCACATATAATGGCTAAAAGGGAGGCCCACATCTAGTGTAAAAATTGGTAAGGGAAAAGAAGGGTAAAAGGTTTTTTATTTTTAATAAATTAGCATCTATCTGTCTTAATCCTAAATCGTTTAACAAGTTTTGACTTCGATTTTTTAATCTATAGACTCAAGATTTTTTTAATCAACATGCTAAAAAAATTCAAGGTGCTAGGTTAGTTATGTACATTGTAAGCTAATAACATTATTCTACTTGTTCTAGGGAATGTGCGCACTTCATGGTTAACTTCCATCTGAATGCAAAAGGAAATAAGCTAAGAGTTGTTTAGAGGAAGTATTCAATTCCATTTTTTGGTTGTGTTTCTTCTTTAGACCCTGCCAACTTACCTGGTGATGACAGTTGCAACTCCAGCAACTAATAAACTTGCACACCCGATTTACTTTTGGAAGCCTACTTGAAGGTTACCCATTCTTCCAAGTCGTGTGAAAGCCTACCACCTGAGGTGCTGCAGACAAATTTTTTTGGGTTTTGTTCATGTAAATTAGGCCTTCACAAGAGATATGTAAATTTTAGTAAATTAGGGCTTTATGATTCATGTAAATTAGGGCTTTTTCTACCAATATTCTATCAATTTGTATGAAGGTAACGTCTTCATAAGGGTTTCATGTTGCTTTAAGGGCCTTGGAATTCTCCATTTACCTTGGTAAGGCTCACTTATTGAGCCCTAGTGGTTGCCAAGTGATGCCCTAGCTTGCAAATGCTAGAGGGACATTCTAAGAGAGGGACACTAGCCATGATCTCTCAAATCCCTAGGGATTGAGATGACATCATAATCCCCTTCCCTTGTCAACCTTTTTTAGTCAAAATTTCAGCATTTAATGTATTATAGTTAAGTTGCATTTTCATGTTAGTTAGCTACATTTTAATCCATAAAACCCTACAAATCAGAAAACCCTAGAGAAACCCTAAAAATTAGAAAATTCATAACTCCAAAAATAGCCATGAGTTTGTAATTGTGCTTCTCCCTACAAATTATCCCTAGTGGATTTATCCATGGATCCTAAAGGGCATCCTCATTTTATGTATAAAAAACCCTAAAAGTCATGTACTGTCAAAAAAGCCCTAAAAATTTACATAAATTCAAAAACCTAAAAATATTTGGAATTTGCTAAATCTAGTCCACCCCTCAATTTCACCCTAGTTGAATTGTCCACGGATCTTGAAGAGCATTCCATTTTTCCCTAGTGCATTGGGAAGCATGAGAACCCTATATATCCCTTACCTTGGGCCACGTTAGGTTTTTTACTTTACCTAAGGATTCACCCTAGCCTCCTCCTTCCTCTTTTCCTCAGAACACACCCTTTTGAGGGTTTCCTTGGGATACACGAAGGTGCATTGGTATATGTGAGTTGCTTTGGAATCTATGAAATTGGAAAAGTGATTGATGATATACATGATTATCTATTGAACTAAATCCTTAATTAGGTCAAGTTGTCTTCTTTATATATTGTTTGACTCCATACAAGGCATTGATCTAGTTTACAAGGTTATGGAAAGGTATTTGCATGTGTGATGTTTGTAGGTATCATTTAGGTCTCTCCCCTGGGTTTAGGAGTTACCCGAAGAAGTTAAGACGTTGGGTTGTTGTGACATTTGGGCCTAGACCTCTTTCACACACTTACCAATCACTAGCATTTAGTCTACATCGTGTTGCTAATTTATGATTGCTAGTTTGAGCGGTAACATGGTGTACTATTCTAGAAAGATTCTCACATGCAAGGGGCAGTTACTTTAGTAGTTTCATTGTATACATGGCATAGAACATCACGCATGCCACATGCATGAGCATGCAAGGTGCACCACTCTTGAGGTTATTCTTAGCCTATTTTGTAACCTCCTCCTCTTCTTATATAAAGGAGATGGTAAACTAGTGAGAGAACAGGAGAGAAGAGAAGCTAGTGTTATTAACAACAAGTATTAGCAGCAGAGATTGTTGTGTTGTGGTTGTTCTTTTTGGGTGTGTTTTAGATGAGTTAGAAGATGATGTTTTTTCTATTGTGTTGGCAGACTATGTGTTACATTAGCTGTTATAGTAATTCATTTAGTGTTAGTAAAGGGATTCTACTAGAGAGTGAGCTAGAGTAGTAGAATCATAGAATGACTCTTCAAGTGTGTGATAGTATGTGTTTTGAGTAAGAAACTTGTGTGATACCAAGTTGTGTAATCTTTCTTTTTCCATAGATAATAGCAAGGAATGTGATTGCTACTACAGATTTATAGTATGTTGTCCTTAGTTCCCATATTTCTGTTTATGTAGATCCAACCTTATGTTTTCCATTGGTTCGATCTGACCTCATGATATGTAGTGTTTACAATCTTGAGTTTTCCTTACAGTGATTTGTTTTATCCATTCTGTCATTTGATAGGTGTTTCCTAATATTCAGTTCTTAGCTGTAGGAATTGATCCCATGACTGCAAATATGCCTATCATGTATTAAAATTTGACAGGAGATGTCCCTTGCATCCTCAAACATGTCCCATATTAATCAAGGACATCCCCATGATGTCCCCCAATCCCTAGGGACAAGAGAATTCATGGGACGTGTCCCTGTGCTTCATTACTTCCAGCAATTAGTTACACAAGTTCGACAGAGACTAGTCCAACAAATAGTTCTTATGTCAAATGGTTACAACTGTTCCAATGAGTATGTCCACCTTCTAAATGGATACAAGATTACCATGAAACACATTGCCAACAGTTTAGATGGACAGAATCTTGATGCATGGCTACAAAGCCTAGACTCCTAGAGGCTTATTTCAAAACTTGACTTAGGTTGACTAACCAACAGAAGATGTTCATATGGATGATCAATTGATTGCTAGTTGACAATTGCATATATGATGCCTTGCAACCACCCGACAACCTCCCATCGGATGGTGGGATGAATTCAAAGTAATGGTATAAACAATTCTACCCTTTGGACCACAAAGATGATTTTATTGAACACTAGTTACATTTAAGACACCTCTATGGCCAATCAACACAACAATGTATTGCCCAGAGTAGGGAGTTGTCTATAAAATTGAAAATTGTAGATCCAAATAATGTATTGCAGATCAAACTAAGTGTTGGGTTTAAGATTTATTCTCATTTTCAAAATGAAATAGAATTTCTCGATATTACTTTTTTTGAACAGGCCTTCTTGTTAACTTTAAAGATGGAAGTCAAATTCCAAAAAGGTTCCACACGAAGAAATCAAGAATAACATAAAGAGGTAAAAAAATATTTTACAACTTTCTCTTCCAATTCTTTAGGTCTAAAAAAAATGGCAAAAATATGGGAAGTGTTACCGCTCAGATTAGCACCCTGATGAAAGTGCCAAATCATGGTGATACGAGGGTAAGCACAAAAGGAATTGTTCCCAATGTCACCACAACACAAACTCCTCATGCTTTAGGCCAACTCCTAAAGACCAATGGGGAATCCATAATATATATGGGGTAGACCTACAAAATACCTCATGGGCAACCTCTTAACAAAGATCAATGCCTTATGGAGTCAAAGAGGCTAGGAGCTAGGATAATATATGCAGATCATTATAGAAGATTACTAAAGGCCTGCTTCTATTACAAAAGGACAACCAACAAATGTGCCTAAAAAATAAACGAAAACCTAACAATCTACCTTCTACTCAAGAAGTAACAACCTGACATTCTACCTTTGTAATGCAATCAGAAATAAGAAGTTGAACTTTGTTATCATAAATTTCTCATCCTTCAAAGGGCATTGCGAGATTGGGTAGAATAGAGTACTATTACTAATTAAAAGTGTAACATCTTTTTCTTAATTGATTGTAAACCAGCCTAACTCCATCATAACACAGGACTTGTCAAGGGATTCGATCCCTCTCAGTGCTTGACAGGTCCGGGGTTAAGATCGATCTACGCTATTTATAAATGAATAGTTCAATTGATGAATTGTAAAAATGCAGCTGTGGAGGGGTGCAGGGAAAGGAATGCGGTAAGGAAAGAAAATGACAATTGTAAAGAGAGAAGTATACAGGCAGATAGAAGGAAGAAAATCAGAATATAGCTAACAATTTGTATATATTTGTAATATTAGTTTATGGAGAAACTACGTTTAGTTTATCCATGTCAACATTTCGGGCTACCAAGCGAGGGCCCATCATCCAAAATCGCGGCGAGGGAAAAGGAAGCTCATGAGATGGCGTTCTTTGCGCATGCACATTGCATATTTGGATACATAGTATGATGTAATATTTTGTATTTACAGTATTGAAGGCCATTTTGCAGAAGCTGGTGTAATCATGAATATTTGGGTGCATACTGTAATGTGATATTTTGCATTTACTATTGAGGGATGGTATCAAAATGAGTTAAAGTAGAACAGCTGGGGCATTTAAATATCAAAATCTATGTCATATCCCAATGTGTATTAAACTAAGATAATAAATTAAATATCCCCCTGGTCAAATAAGCAACTATTTTCATGCTAAATGCCAGAGATAAGGTATCCATTATTGAGCAAAATGAAAAGAATTTGTACTGGGAAACAAAGGAAGAAAATATCTACTTACCGGGTACTCCAGAAACTTCTTAAAATCGAGCAGGAAACCACGCAGAATGTGCATTAACTCAGCCCTCTCATGGGGTAAGGATTCAGGGCTTGTCAACATGGATTCCACCATTGACAAAAGTTGTCTGTAAGAAACCGTGTTCACTACGGTAAACCCAGGTCCGCCAGAGTACAGACAGCAAAAGGGTAAAATAAACAACTATTTTCATTCTAAATGCCAGAGATAAGTTATCCATTATTGAGCAAAATAAAAATAATTTGTACTGGGAAACAAAGGACGAAAATATCTACTTACCAGGTACTCCATAAACTTCTTAAAATCGGACAGGCAGCCACGCAGAATGTGCATTAACTCGGCCCGCTCATGAGGTAATGCTTCAGGGCCTGTCAACATAGATTCCGCCAATTAAACCATGTTCACTACCCAAAACCCAAGTTCGCCAGAGTACATAGAGCAAGAGGGTCAAATAAACAGCTATTTTCATGCTAAATTCCAGAGGTAAGGTATCCATTATTGAGCAAAATAAAAAGAATTTGTACTGGGAAACAAAGGAAGAAAATATCTACTTACCAGGTGCTCCAGAAACTTCTTAAAATCGGGAAGGAAACCATGTAGAATGTGCATTAACTTGTCCTACTCATGGGGTAAGGCTTCAGGGCCTGTCAACCCCTATTCCACCATTGAAAAAAGATGTCTGTAAGAAATGATGTTCAATACCCTAAACCCAGGTCTGCGAGAGTATAGATAGCGAGAGGATGTCGCTCACTTGCGGGTGCCACAAAGTCTACGGATGTGATTCAAACCCCTGACGGTGTGAAGTGTTGATGTTAGGCCTTGAAGCTGCCCTACTTTCCTCTAACAAGTATTGCAATTGAGAGAAGCCAAAACCAAATGCAACAGCAGGAAAACATGTTGTTGTAGTTTCTATTGTGAAATTTTAGATGCTTAAGGCGTATTTTAGTTATTGGTGACTTTTTTTCATTTTTCAAGGACACCCAAGATGATATATCTCTAAGCAAATTTGAAATAAAAGGATTTCATGAATATAACCAGAACTTTGGAGTTGAGGAAATGTATATATATTCAGCAGCTTTATTAACAAGAGCACTAGGTTGGGTACAATGAATATGACAGGACAATTAATAAACTCACCCATAGTCCTTACAAGAAACAATTTGTTTTAACTTAGGGAGGGACATGCCAACTAACCATAAAACTGAAATTGATGAAAACTATATAAGAAAATAAGTTGATAAGGATAAAGAAAGTCTCCAAACTCAATAATTGCACAATAAAAATGACTGACACTCCAACTATATGGACCAACAACCCCATAGCAAATTTTTTGATACTAACCTAGGTTAACATGCATGGACCAACAACCCCATAGCAAATTTTTTGATACTAGCCTAGGTTAACATGCATGGACCAACAACCCCATAGAAAATTAATATGGAATTAGACCTTAAATTTAGTTAACATGCCATGGTCTAGGTCATGAGAACCATCCTCAATGTTACAAATATTGAAATGACCACCATATCGCGCTTGTAAGGTAAAGTAATTATATGTGGGGTCCTACACATGGACCATGAGTCATACAACGAAGTTAACCATTGACCATTGTCTAAATTCATGATAACCATCCTCAATGTGCCAAACTCAAAATGGCCATCATATCATGTTCACATTACAAAGATCCCTTTGCAGTTCCTTTGTGGTGTCCAAGGGACACAAGGATGTCTCACTAGCCCCATGGACAAATATTATGGTATAATACCATACATTCTGGCATTGAACCACGTCATGGGCACCAAGAACCATATATAGTGTTCTAAACTTCAAAATGAGCACCATATCCCATTTATAGACAAAATATTCCCCATGGAGGGATAATATGGTTGCTTGGGACCACACACATAGACCATGAGCTCCATAGTAAAAGGCTACAGTGTAAGGTTCTATATTTTTCATTATACCATGGAATGGTCCTCAAGATCCATCCCTATTATGCCCCTACTCAACGTGGTGGCCATATCTCACATGTAGGCTAAGGATTCCCTACAAAGGCCTTATGCAATGATGTGGGTTCCTATGCAAAGAACATGAGCCTCACAAACAAATGTTCTATCCCAACAACATGGGTTTTGGCATCAAACCATGGATTAGTGACCAAGAAGCATCCATGATGTGACAAACCTCAAATAGGCCACCATATCCTTGTCACAAGAAAAATATGAGATAGGGCCTAATGGATGGCTTATGTAGAACCCAAAATCCACATGTCATGGGCTAAAACCTGGAAGACAACATGGGTTGTGAAAACCATCCTCGGTGTACTAAATCTTCAAATGTAACACCACATCTTACTTACATGTCAAATATTGCATATGCATGGCCTATGTTGTGCCTTAAGGCCCCACACATGGCATGTAAGGCTTAGAGATAGATTACATGGACTTAGAACCTAGGTTTTTGCACCAAACTATGCCTTTATCCCTAAGAAACATATCAATTCTTTTGAACTTTGAAATCACCACCATATCAAACTGGAGGCCAAAAATTGTGTATTATGGGAATGTGTGATACCCCACGTGAGGATAAGGGCGTGGCATGGGCATCGAGAACCATCCTTGGTATGTTAATTCTCAAAATGATGGACATATCTCATTCATATGCTAAATATTTCCTATGTAGGGCATGTGTGGTTGTTTGGGGTGCTACACATGACCCATGAGACCTAGAGGAAACTACGTGAACTTAGGACCTAGGAGTTAATACCAAACTATATGGATCAACAACCCCATAGCAAATTTTGTCATACTAATGCAACCCCTATACCTTCCAAGTTGTAAGCTAATTCAATGGACCTTTGGTTGTGGCATTAACCATTATTCTCAATTCTCATAGACTCGAAACATTAGAGTGGCCCCATCTAACCTACAGTTGTTGAATTGACCATAGTGTTCAATTCTTGTGGCCGCAAGACATAAGAAGTACCCCACCTATATGGTAATGATCATGATTTCATTGCTACATTTTAGGCACTAGTGTTAGCTACAGAAGTGTCAAACTTTCACATCTAGGATGGACTTATGTGCCATCTAGGCCATGTTTGTGTCCCCTTGGGAAAGTGTGAGAAGTTAATTTGGGATGCACACTAAAATTAGGTACGAGGGCACTTCAATATGGAAAAGACAATGTTGGCTATGTAGAAGTACTTCTACTGGCCAAAGCTCCAACAGGACACTAGAAGATATATTATACTATTCGCTGTCTATGCCAATGCTAAACCTACAATGAAGAAGCAAAGGTTTCACACTCGTTGACTACTCCATATAAGTCTTGGAATTCAATCTCCATTGATTTCATGTTAGGTTTTCCCTCAACCAAGGATGACATCAATTGTGTTTTTGTGGTTAATGATTGGTCCTCTAAGATAGAAGTTTTAGATCTTACAGGAATAGTGCCACAATGGAAGCCACTACTAAGTTCATCTTTGAGCATGTTTGGGTTCATTTTAGGTTTTCAAATAACAATGTTTCTAATCAGTACAATAGGTTCCTAACTATCTTCTTATCGAGCGTTTAGCTATGATGGACACAAAGATGGCCATATTGACTACCTTCCATCCTCAAACCGAAGGATAGATAAAGGCAGTCAACATGATGATTGCACATATATTTAAAGTGTACATTTAACCATCCATGGACGTGGGATAAAATCCTTCCTTATGTTAAAAAAGGCTACATCAAAAGTCTTCACAGTTATAATGGCTACAAATAATTTCAACTATTATCAGGGTTCCATCCATTGGCCCTAGTTGGTGTAGATTTGTCCATTACATCAATTCATAAAGAGTTATCTAATGCTCAAAATAAGGAAAATAAAACAATCAATTTTATTTAACAAATCCAACACATCCAACAACAAGTTCATGATATTCTACATAAAACCAATTGCAAGCACAAGTAGCAACATCATCAACAAGGGGTTCCACACAAGTTTTATGTTGGTGACAATATATTGTTGCACTTATAGAAATAGTGACTCACATGCATCCATAGGAATCTTATACCACTCCAATATGGGCCTCAAAACGTCACCAAGGTGTGGGTGAAAATTATTTTGAATTGTATCTTCCATCTATCCTTGGTTTCCACCCTATCTTTAATGTGGAAATGTTTCGACGATAATTTATATCTTTGTTGGAACCTTAGAGGTTTTAGAGAAATTGACTACTACACATCAACCTTCACTACATTGAGCAAGCTACAATGGAACATATTATTGACACCATGATGAAGAGAACCTACTTCAAAATATGTAACTCTTCAAACTTTAAAAACATGGCAACTTATTCATCGGGGCTAGTGGTTGACTAAGAACCAAATCAAACAATAGTTTCCCCAAATAATGTAGGAACTTAAAAAACTGTCAACCATTACATCCAATGGGAGACAATCAATCCAAGTGGTTGCATGATTTTGCCACCATATCATAAATTGTCTTGAACTTCAAGCTTAATTTTTGGGCCCTCCCATCAGTTTTTGGGTTGAAAACAATGGTAATGGTTTGCTCTATCCATTTCGAATTGCAATGGTCATCAATAAATTTTCAGGGATGTATTTTAAAGAATCAAAGTTTATATGCCAAAGTGTTGGCTATGTGAAGGTGACATTTCAATAACTTAGCATTTTGGAGCTCATCTGTAAGCACTTTTGTTATCTCAGATCCTAGGTTTATGGTTTCTTCTTAAAGGTTTTTGGCTCAAGGGTTTCTACTTCATATTGTAATAAAAATATTTGTCATCCTTTTGTTTAATTGATATTCTATGAATGAGTGTATTCATCCCATCTCTTCTCAAATATAAGCTATTGCCATTCTAGTCACTATGTATTGCTATATACATTGTAGTGTTTTCTAACATTGTTTATTAATAGAAATTGTTATTCACTGTAATTTCAAATTTTAGTATTGGTATTGTGGTCAGTGTACAATAGTGTATGTTCATTCATTTGGTTCATGTCAATTAGTAAGGCCTAGGAGGATCACTTGCAACAATTGAACCAACTGTTTGCAACATTGGATACCGAGATGTTTTTAGTGACCTAGACAAATACATACTCTAGTATACATAAATTGTTTACGTCGGTTTCCACGTGAACCAAGATTCAATACTAGGCATTGATTCAATAAAGGTTCCAATGATTGTCAATTGGCTACTATTGAGGAATATCCATGACCTATGAATTTTCTCAGGAATGGAAAACTACCCAAGAAAAGTCATCTTACACTTTTCTTATGTTGCAGACTCACTTAATGCATCAAAATATTTGTACATTATGCAATAAGAAGATTTCAAAGTGATTAAGCATTCAAAGGTGCTTACTCTTGTCCTTGCTTCACCTAATATTTAACAAGCCTTCAAGATCATGGTCATGCAATGTGTGTCATTTTGATATATGACTTAAAGGCATATTGCATATCATTCTATAACTTTTGTGAAAGCACTGAGAAGGGGAATGCCATTAGAAACCTTTTAATTGTAAATATTTCCAAAAGTTATAGATTTTAACTGTTCACAATTATTTTAAATGTTTTTATATAGTTAAAAAATAATAATCATATGATGAATATATCAATATCTAGTATTTGATGATGAAAAAATCACATATAAATACTCGATCATAAAATTTTTACATAACTATACAAAATTGACATGGCAGACTAAGATGCGATGATAAAAAATTTGCATGTTGCCAAAGTTTGACATAACACCCCATCTTGACTAGCATGGACAACCCAAAATCTTAATACACCAAACTATTGAGAAACTATGCAATAAGAAGATTTCAAAGTAATAAATATTTAATCATGTTTATTCTTGTCCTTGCCCCACATAATATTTAACAAACCTTCAAATTCATGGTCATGCAATGTATGTCATTTTGAGATAAAAATTAAAGACCTATTACATATCATTTTATAACTTTTTAGGGCATTATGAAAACACCTAATGTATGTTATTTGAGATAAAAATTAAAGACCTATTGCATATCATTTTATAACTTTTTAGGGCATTATGAAAACACCTAAGAAGAGGATTTACACTAGAAACCTTTTAATATGTAAATATATCTTAACGTTATGTATTTTTAGTGTTCATAATGATTTTAAATGTTTTTATAGAATTAAAAATTTACTATCATATAGAAAAAGCATCAACATTTGGTATTTAATGATGGGAAATTCAAATACTTGATAATCTAAAATTTGCATTCGCATGACAAACTAAAATGCGATGATTGAAAATTTGCATGCCACCAAAGTTTCACATTAGTGCCTCATCTTCACTAATATAGAACTCAAAATCTTAATACACCAAACTATTGAGAAACTATGCAGTAAAAAGATTTCAAAATGAATAATCATTTGATGGTGCTTGCTCTTTTTTTTCCATGAAAAAAAGATCGCAACCTAGATTTTATTCTTTTGTCCACAATGGAATTGAACATACTGTTTAGAATCCCACTTAGATCCAAAGCATCCAGATTTTATGAGATTGGAATATATAGAGATACCAGAAAAGGCTGCAGAATTGTCCAATCAGGAAGAGATGGATTGATTTAGGTCTTCGATAGTTTGAAATATTTAATAAAGAGAGTTCATAAGTATTCTCATTTGGTGCTAGTTAAGGTGGGCTATGTTTCTTTGATTGTTTCCTTTTAGAAATGTTGCAACGATGTTGGTTACATTCTCTAACTATTGGCTTAGAGAATGAGGATATTTTTCATTTTCAGTCCCTGACAAAGAATTATGAAGTGTATCATTCTTTGGATTTGTGTAAGCTCAATTTTGTAATATTTTTTCTACATTCATTAATATAAGTTTCACTGAAGGATTAACTTCAGTTTTTATAACATTCTATTATAATAATCCAAGGTTAATTCTACCATAAATGCAAGATATGAAGCTAGTTTGCCCAAATCTCTTCGTTTAAATGCTACAATGCAATGTTAAGTGCTCTCTATCCATATCTAATAAGGAAATGGGGTTGATAGTAAAAAAAATGGATATAAAATAACCAATAGTCAATGGCAGAGTCTCAAATGACATGCATGGAACGTCTGCCTTGATTTCAGGCTTATTTCATTTTTTTGCATTGCTAGGGAATATTGTTGGTTTTGCATGCATCCTCTGTCCTGTGGTGGGTTTGACCATGAGACTTGATGAGAACTGAGCTCCAAGTGGACCACTTCAGCCATAGCACAACAATTTTAAGGGATTTGTTTCTATATCTAATAAGGAAATTGGGTTGATAATGAAAAAATGGATACGAAATAGCCAACATACAGAGAGAAGATTGGTACTTTTATCGTTAGGAATTCAATAGAAATTTTAGGTTACAGTTATATGAACATAAATAAAGGATACACCTACTATCTTGGACCATCTAATAACAAGCTTTTCCTATAGCTGGTGCTATCTATTGAGCCTAGTAGTTTGACTTGCCTGAAACTTGCAAACACATAGGTGCTGCTATCTAATTAGCACAATGGTTTGGCTTGCCTGAAACTTGGTAAATACACAGCTGGTGCTATCTAATTAGCAAAGTAGTTTAAATTGCTTGAAACTTGACTAAAGTCTGGAAACCCAACTATATTATAGCTAACATATTCAAATTCTTTCAAAAGAGCAAGATACTTTTGCCAAGATTTGTCAACCTGCCCTGTTCAAGGGGCTTTAATGCTGTCAAAAATGCACTCAGGACTTGCTCTTGGCTTCTTTGCTTGCCCTGTATTAACATGGTCCCATATAGACTTAAGAGAGCATGCCTAGTGGGTTTCGAACCCAGGTCATCATTACGGAAAGTGTGCCTTACCTCTTGACCATGGTCTGCTGGACTAGGAGAGAAAATGTTGAAGTACTTGATTTGAAGTGTGCTTTTCTATGTTGGAAAGCATTCTAAGAGTAGCCATGGCAATTGTAAAATGTCAACACCATCTGTATTGAGGTGTTTTTTTTTTTTTTGTAGGAAGTATTTGAATTTTGAAAACCAAAAAGTGTGTGCTTCCATATTGCAATTCTCTTAATCTTCCATTTTATCTCAGTTTTACACCATGGAAACCATGGCAAACAATTTCCGTTCTAGTATGCCAGATGTGTTTTCTGATACACCTCCAGAGCTCAGAAGAACCTTCCAGATTGTAGTAGCTGCCACAAAGGAAATGGGAATAGGCAAGGATGGAAAGCTTCCATGGAAACTACTTTCTGATATGAAATTCTTCAAGGAAATCACATCTTTCACATTAGCTCCTTTAAAGAAAAATGTTGTGATAATGGGATGAAAGACTTGGGAAAGTATTCCAGGCCAGTTTCGACCATTGATAGGTCACTTGAATGTTGTACTAAGTCGTGCATCTAGCTTTGACATTGCAACTACAAAGAATGTAGTTATGTGTGGGAGTTTGGGTTCAGCTCTTGAGATGCATGCAACACCTCCATACTCTATGTCAATAGAGACAGTATTTGTCAATGGAGGTGGTCAAATTTATAGGTATCATTATTTATCTTTCAAGTCTGGGTGGACCTTCTTACAATTCCATATTTGTCCTCTTTTTGGATTAAACTAATTTTTTTTAAACTTTCTCCAGGGAAGCGCTCTGTTCACCTAACTATGATGTGCTTCACATCATTAAGATAGAGAATGCATTTGAATGTGACACATTCATCACACCTTTAGATGCATCTGTGTTCCGGCCTTGGTATTCGTCATTTCCTTTTGTAGAAAATGATATTCGCTATTCTTTCACCACCTATGTTCGGATAAGAAATTCCCCTAATTTGGACTCTCTAGAGCCTTCTCACAGAATTGGAAATGGAGCAAACATGGATGTGTATGATAGGTTTGAATCTTGTCAGTACCAATTTCTTCCCAAATTAAGTTTTGAAAGATACGAGGAGTATTTGTATCTTAGATTAGTACAGGATACACCCACTATCTTGGACCATCTAATCATAAGCTTTGTATATAGCTAGTGCTATCTATTTAGCATACTAGTTTGACTTGCCTGAAACTTGCAAATACATAGCTGGTGCTATCTAATTAGAAAAATG
Source organism: Larix kaempferi (assembly GCA_027924585.1). Lineage (NCBI taxonomy): Eukaryota > Viridiplantae > Streptophyta > Pinopsida > Pinales > Pinaceae > Larix > Larix kaempferi. The sequence continues at coordinate 6,296,633 of BSBM01000042.1, read as the reverse complement.
GTTTGGCTTACCTGAAACTTGGTAAATACACACCTGGTGCTATCTAATTAGAAAAGTAGTTTGACATGCTTGAAACTTGACTAAAGTCTGGAAACCCAACTATATTATATCTAACATATTCAAATTCTTTCAAAAGAGCAAGATACTTTTGGCAAGATTCCATGCTAGTGATCAATTGGATGAAGAGGACCAGGTAGTTGCTTAATGCTCATCTAAAATTTATGGGGGAGCGGAAAAGGCTTCAATTTGCAACTTTGACTCAATTCCATTTAATCATGCCTTCAGAGAATTGAACGCTGAGGAAGATAGACTTTCAAAAGAAGGTACCATGTTCCAGAAGGAAGAGTTTTGTTCGAATATTTCTGAGAAGGAGATGCCTCAGCTTATGAGGACAATTACTATTGATACAGAGTCAATTGCACCCCACAGAAGATGAAGTTTTTATATTTACTTTCATTTAGGGATTTAGCTAGTATCTTGGATTTTTTTGTAGCCCTGGTTAATGTAACTGATTATGAATTAAATTTTGAGTTTTGTGGACGTGGGGTGTTTTAATTATGTATTTAAATTGGTTGAATAGATACACTTGACAGATATGAGAAGAAATGCGGTGATGACTTGTTGTCTATTTGGATAGTAACAGGCTCTGAAGATCCTGAGTTGGTTCCAAGTTTTATAGGTGGTTCTCGAAGCCCTTAAAACTATGATATGTAAGGGCAGTAAGGGTGGTTATCAAGACAATTATTGTTGATACAGAGTCAATTGCACCCCACAGAAGATGAAGTTTTTATATTTACTTTCATTTAGGGTTTTAGCTAGTATCCTGGTTTTTTTTGTAGCCCTGGTTAATGTAACTGATTATGACTTAAATTTTGAGTTTTGTGGACATAGGGTTTTTTAGTTATGTATTTAAACTGGTTGAATAGATACACATGACATATATGAGCAGAAATGCGGTGATGACTTGTTGTCTATTTCGATAGTAATAGGCTCTGAAGATCCTGAGTTGGTTCCATGTTTTATAGGTGGTTTTTGAATCCCTTAAAACTATGATATGTAAGGGTAGTAAAACATTAAAAGTGCCATTTATTTTCTTATTGAATTAAAATAATGATTTTTTCCTTAAAAAAAACTATAATCCAAAATGCTATGAATTATGTTATATTTATTGTAGAAAACTATTTATCAAAATTTGAACCAAAAGATCATTCTTATTTTATACTTATTGCATTCAATATTAAATTGAAGAGAATTTACACTTTATTTGGATGTAAAATTTACTTCAAATTCATTATTGTGTCCATGTGGTACACAAAGCATTGTTTTTTTTTAAGAGTTTCTTCGTACTATGTCAGTTGCTTTGTGTTAGCATCTGATTGGAGGTGTACAGTCTTAATTGGTTTTTTCTAGCCTATGATTGGAGGTGTACATGCTGACTTGCTGATGTCTTCCTCGAGCTCCAGAATGCACAGGGTGGAAACATAACTTACGTTGGTCAAGGTAAGGTTATGCATGCAAATTGAATTCGATTGAATGTGATTGAATGCATACTGCATTTTTCCAACCCAAACTATTTATCATGATTCATGGTGTTCAATAAGCACCCCGTAGTGCAACATTTAATGCTGATGCTGTGGGGATGTGAACCATTGGATCTGATCCAATGGTTCATCCCTGCAGCAACATCATCATATGCTTTGCTGCGGGGTGCTTATTGAACGCCATTTATTATAAGGTCTGCCTAAACCTGCATGGTTTTTTGGATTTCCTTTTACAATCTGTAAAATGAGATTGTATGCAAAAACTGAGATAGTCGGGTATTGTGCAGTTATTGCTTATAAATACACTAATCTCATCTTCTCTTTGTTTTGAGCATAAACAAAGCAGTATCCTTTTAGCGCTGAGTTGTTGAAAGTTGAAATGTACTAGTTGGGTGTTATTCTATTCTGTTGGAGCTATCCCAGCTGGAATAAGTTATGGACCGTTGGATTCTATTCATGTTAATTGATAGAATTTGCCGTAAACATGGCTGCAAATTCTGAAGGGGGCCAATAAACCCAAATTCTCCTAATGTTTTTTCTCACTATCATGACTTGAACATATATACCATGCATGCCTTTTTATAGTTTTGTTATGTAATTCGCCTAATTTGGAGGAATGTAGCCTGTATAGCTTCTATGAATGGTTAAGCCTTTAAGGTCTTTGTGTTTGGATTTGTTATAGTTAGTGCTAATAACTATGTTTGTAGGTGATGCACTCTATGTATCAACCTTCTAGAGCTTGTATGAGAGATTAAGCAATGCCTGATCCAGAAACACTTCAAGTTCACACTATTTCTCAATAAGTTCCACAAATATGCGCTCCTTGATATGGTACATTTTCTCCATTTTAAGTTTCACTATGGAAATATCCATGGCACAATCTAGAACATATAATGATCTAAATGCCACCATGCTTGACTCTGAAAAAAAAGCATTTTACTTTGTTCTTGAAGCCCTCGCTGGAGATTTGAATGCGATCAATTTTTACCCAAATCCCTGCAATTTAACACTAGTTCTGGGTACATCCTGTGATCAATTTGGGAATTTTTGGAACATCACAGCACTATATATTAGTGACGTCTATGACAATTCTCCAAAATGTTGTAAGAATGCAGTACTTGATCCATCTATATATAGTTTATCACACTTGATGACATTATTTACAATTGCTTTGTGAATGCACCTCGGGTAATGCCATTAAATCGCTGCACCAATCTTGTAGGTTCACTGAAAAACTTAACTTTCCAAAACAATTGTTGGTTGTGGAGCCAGATCTTCTAGTCTCATAGATGATATTGTCTTATCCGTGTACCCCAGAGGACTGTACGCCCATGGTTTTGGGTAACCCGTGGTATTTTCCCATTGTATTTCCCTTATAAAAGAAAGACATTGTAGCATGGCTAGGGATGATGTATTAGGTTTTATGCATTGTAAAGATCTCTAAGATCAGGAGAGAGACTGTGAGATAGTGAAGAGGAAGTGCAGCGGCTGTACTGCAGGTTGTATCCCTTCACCTTGCTTGACGGTAATAATAATAAGGATTGGCAAATTCAATGTGGACGTAGCCCAAGTTGGGTGAACCGTGATATATCTATGTCTCTCTTGTAATGTGTATGTGTGATTATATTTTCATTTCTGTTTATTATTATTGCTCTGCGATCCTGCTTTTCTAACAATTGGTATCTGAGCCAAAGGACTATTTGGCAGATAAACCTGTAGGAAGCTAGGGTTTTTGGTTCGAGTGGGAGAAATGGAGGAAGAAGGAAAGTTTAAGGTCAAGAAGTTTGACAGCCAAAACTTCCATTTATGGAAGATGCAAATGGAGGACTATCTATACCAGAAGGATCTATTCCTACAATTGGGAGGAAAAAAAAACAGACGGTGGCTATGAAGGACAAAGAATGGGAGGTTCTTGACAGAAAGGCTCTTGGTACAATACGGTTGAGCCTTGCTTCGTTGGTGGCTTTCAATATCTCAAAAGAAATAACAACAGAAGGTTCGATGAGCACATTGGGTAAGCTGTATGAAAAACCCTCGGCCTCCAAGAAGGTATTTCTAATGAAGCGTTTATTTAATATGAAGACGTATGAAGGTGGATCTGTTACTGATCCTTTAAATGAGTTTAATACGGTTACAAATCAATTAAGTTCTGTAAGTGTGAACTTTGATGATGAGGTTAGGGCTCTTCTAATCTTATGTTCATTGCCAGAAAGTTGGAATAGCTTGGTCATGGCTGTAAGTAACTCTGTCTCTAGTTCAAACACCTTGAAATTTGATGATGTTATTGGTGTTATTCTTAGTGAGGAAATGCGAAGAAAAAGCACAGGTGAGACATTAGGTAATGCGTTGACCATGGAGACCAGGGGAAGACAAAAGGAGAGAGGAAAGAGCCAAGGTAATCTCGGGAAGTCTAAAATGGGTAGATCCAAGTCTAGACTGGGAAAGATAGAGTGCTAGAACTATGGAAAGAAAGGACATCTGAAGAAAGACTGCAGATCTCTAAAGAAGAAAGGAGATGCAGAAAAGGAAACTACTCATGAAGCAAATGTAGCAGGTGATGTGTTACAAGATGCTTTGATTCTTGCATTAGATAATACTAGTGATTATTGGGTAATAGATTCAGGGGCTTCATGCCATGCTACACTCCATAGGAAATACTTTCATGATTATGTTCCAGGCGATTTTGGACATGTTTTATTAGGTGATGATGATCCATGTAAAATTGTTGGAAAGGGTAAGGTATGGATAAAAGTTAAGAATGGAACTGAATGGATATTAAAAGATGTTAGGCATATTCCTGCTATGAAAATAAATTTGATCTCAACATGGCAGTTGGGAGATGGCGGCTGCCTATCTACATTTGGAGAAAAGTGGTGGAAGATCACTAAAGGATCAATGGTGATAGCAAAAGGAGATAGGGTAGGTACATTGTATTTATGTCCTCATAATACTGACCATTCTATCTTTTTAGCTTCCACAGGAATAGATACAACATTGTGGCATCATAGGCTTGGCCACATGAGTGAGAAGGGGATGCAGATTCTCCACTCAAGGAAGTTGCTTCCAGATTTGAAGCAGGTAAGTTTGGAATTCTGTGAGAACTGTGTTTATGGAAAACAGAAGAGAGTCAGATTTCTCAGGGTTGGGAAATAGAAGAAGAATGAAAAGTTAGAGCTAGCGCATACATATGTATGGGGACCAACTCAGGTACAATCTCTTGGTGTCTCTCATTATTATGTTATATTCATTGATGATGCAACTAGGAAAACTTGGGTTTATTGCATTAGACAGAAATTTGATGTGTTTGCTACTTTTAAGAAGTGGAAAGCTTTGGTTGAGAATGAGACAGGAAAAAGGTTGAGGTGTCTCAGATCTAATAATGGAGGTGAGTAATGGAGGATTGTTACTATTCATACAATGGGATTCGTAGAGAAAAGACAGTCCCAAGAACACCACAATAAAATGGTGTGTCTGAAAGGATGAACAGAATGATCATAGAGCATGCAAGGTGTATGATATTGCATGCAGGGTTGCCCTTACAGTTTTGGGCAGATGCTGTAAATACTGCTGTTTATTTAATAAACAGAGGACCTTCAAGTGCTTTGGACAGTGGTATTCCAGAGGAGGCATGGACAGATAAAAAGGTAAACTACTCATTTCTAAGAACGTTTGGTTGTGAAACATTTGTCCATATTGATAAAGAAAATAGAACAAAGCTTGAAGCTAAATCCAAGAAATGTACCTTTATTGGATATGGGGTTGATGATTTTGGTTATCATTTATGGGATTATGAAAATAAAAAAATCATTAGAAGTAGAAATGTAATATTCAATGAAAAGGTCATGTATAAATATCAATTGCAGGGAAAGAAACAGGAAAAGGAAAACACAGAGTACACAGTACTTGATGAAATTAAAGAAAATGAAGTTCCAAAGGTGCTAGAAAATCAAGTACAGCAGCAAGTACCTGAAAGTCCTACAAGTGTAAGAAGATCTACCAGGTTAAGTAGACTCCTTGAATGATACTCTCCTTCAATGTATTATTTATTTATGACTGATTCCAGTGAACCAGAATGTTATGAAGAAGCAATGTAGGTGAACACTAGAAAGAAGTGGGAGCAAGGCATGAATGAGGGGATGGACTCATTGGTAGGAAACTAGACTTGGGATCTGGTTCGGTTGCTTGTTGGTAAAAGAGCATTGTAGAAGAAATGGATTTATAGGTTGAAGGAGGAAGAAGGAAGTAAGAAGCGGTACAAGGCCATACTTGTTGTAAAGGGGTTTGCACAGAAGAAAGGTACAGACTTTGATGAAATATTTTCTCCTGTTCTTAAGATGACTTCAATTAGGACTATTTTAAGTCTAGTGGTGGTAGAAGATTTCCATCTTGAACAGTTAGATGTAAAAGCAACCTTTCTCGATGGGGATTTGGAGGAAGAGATATATATGCAGTAGCCACAAGGGTATGAGGTCAAACGTAAGGAGAACTTGGTATGCAGGTTGAAAAAGAGTTTGTATGGCTTGAAGCAAACTCTAAGGTAGTGGTATTTAAAATTTGACAAGTTTATGATATGACAAGGTTATAGTAGATTTCATTCTGACCACTGTGTTTATTTCAAGAAGCTAGACAATGAAAGATATATTATCTTGTTATTGTATGTGGATGACATGCTTGTTGCAGGGTCTAACATGCAGGATATAAATGTAATCAAAAGGAAGCTAGCTAATTCATTTACGATGAAGGATTTTGGTCCTGCAAAGCAAATCCTTGGTACGAGAATAACGAGAGACAGGAAAAATCGCAAATTGACATTGTCTCAGAGTGAGTACATACAAAAGGTGTTGGAGAGATTTAGAATGCAGAATGCAAAACCAGTAAGTACACCTTTGGCCAGCCATTTCAGTCTAAGTAAATAAATGTGTCCCAAGACACAAGAAGAGACTGACTACATGTCCAAGATTCCCTATCAATCAGCAGTTGGCAGCTTGATGTATGCTATGGTGTGCATGAGACCAGATATTGCACATGCAGTGTGGGATTTGTGAGAAGATATATGAATAATCCAGGAAAAGAACATTGGAAGGAAGTATAGTGGATTCTCAGGTATTTGAGAGGTACTACCACTCAGGCATTATGTTTTGGAGGTTCAGACACTGTCATACAGGGATATGTTGATGCAGATATGGTAGGTGACAAGGATAGTAGAAGGAGCACCACAAGGTATGTGTTTATTGTAGGTGGAACAAAACTAAGCAGGATTTCAAAACTGCAGAAGGTTGTTGCACGTTCAACAACGGAAGCAGAGTATGTTGCTATTACATAGGCTAGTAAAGAGATGATTTGGCTGCAGAGGTTTATGGAGGAAGTGGGTAAGAAGCAGAAGGAAAGCAGGTTATATAGTGATATATAGAGTGCCATTCATCTTGCAAAGAACTCAGCATTCCATTCCAGGACTAAACATATACAACTCAAGTACCATTTCATACGCTCTATTATGGAAGATGAACTGTTGAAGCTCGAAAAGATACATACTAGCCAGAATCTTGCAGACATGTTCACAAAGGTAGTGACCAAAGAGAAATTGAGTTCTTGCTCGATTTCAGTTGGCCTTCTAGCATGAAGGTGAAGACGAGAATTTTGCCAAGTCCAAGTTTACCAAGTGCAGCAGTGGTGGAGTTTTTGTAATCAGTCTCCAAGTGGGAGATTGTTGGTTGTGGAGCTAGATCTTCTAGTCTCATAGATGAGATTGTCTTAGCCATACACCCTGGAGGACTGTACATCCATTCGATAGCTGTTTTGCGGGCCCATGGTTTTGGGTAACCCGTGGTATTTTTCCATTGTATTTCCCTTATAAAAGAAATACATTGTAACATGTCTAGGGATGATGTATAAGGTTTTATGCATTGTAAAGATCTCTAAGATCAGGAGAGAGACTATGAGACAGTGAAGAGGAAGTGCAGCGGTTGTGCTGCAGGTTGTATCCCTTCACCTTGCATGACAGTAATAATAATAAGGACTTCCAAATTCAATGTGAACGTAGCCCAAGTTGGGTGAACCACGATATATCTGTGTCTCTCTTGTAATGTGTATGTGTGATTATATTTGCATTTCTGTTTATTGTTATTTCTCTGCGATCCTGTTTTTCTAACAACAATGTTGCTTTAGTTGGAGAGCTACTTCATGAGCTTCGTAACCTGGTAAATTTGGAATCCTTTGTTGTTACATAGAGCAGTATGAAAGGAAATTTGCCTATGGAAATTAGGAATTTAACTAAATTAAGAAAGCTTGTGCTCATCCACAAGAAATTCTATGGCATGATATCTCCTCCTTTAGGGCATCTGTGGAAACTGTTAATTATGGATTTGAGTTTCAATGCATTACAGGACTCAATTCAAGCATCTTTAAGGAGTATGAACAAGCCCCATTGAAATTGAGAGAAAATTCCTTGGTCACATATTCGTTGTGCCCTCTGAATTTACTAAAAAATGCATACAGTCCAATTTGTTGAAAAATCCTCTTACTAGAGGGATCTTCATCCAACATTTCAATGGAATATGGCTCCTCCCTACGTGCAGCAACCATACCAACTGAAACTTGCTCTACTGAAAGGAAGTAAGGTGATCAAACTGGTATCCTTTTACCCAAATTGGTATTTTTGTGCAGACTTATGCATAACAAAGAAAGCCAACTTTCAAATCGGGTTTAAATATAATTGTTCAAACATGGGACAAACGGATAGAGCTAATTACGATAATTGATGAGGTCAAATTAGCATATACCCATTTGTCCAAAAAGCAATGAGTTAATGGTCATTCCATTTATGGAAATTATTTGAACAAAAAGACTTGGTCTGACATGTCACAATATATAATAAGCTGTGAAATGACCTTGAAAAGCTAATTGAAATGTATACAAATCATTTTTATATGCTAGAATTTATACACATTATTAGGAAAAATATATTGAATTTAACCCTACCGGAACAATACTTGTTCGCAATTAAGAGAAGACTTTGAATATCATACCACATAGGTAGGGGATAAAACTGAGATCCAATCCTTCCAATCATGCAAATACGGATCCTCCATGGATTTTAAAGATATAACTTTGTTGGAAGAAATCATTATATCTGCAACTTGAAAAGAAAAATTCCAAATAGAACTGAAAGTTTGCTTGTACTAGGAGGGATGAATCCAATATAGTATAAAGGTTCTATTCATTTTTAGGATTCCCTTCCCCATACATGAGACATTCCATTTTACCAACAATCTATTCATCTTCAGGATTTTACTGAAATATTTAAAAAAAATAGAAACCTGAAATTCTACAGGTTTGAGCCAAGCCTGTAATTGTCTACTAAAACATGCTGAATTGCAAATTCTTCAACCAAACCATTCGTGTTGCAATCCAAACCATGTGAATAAAGGTGTTGGAGTAGAACATGGATGAGTATACATCCCTCCATCAATGCCAATGGATTTCAAAGCTTGGAAGTACAATCTAACAGGATATATTATCAATTTTGTTGATGTCGAATACCCAAAAGATCAGATTGCTTATGGATCCATTTTGGAATGGTACTAATAAATTGCTAGTGGTTTCTTATGGAAAACCGCTAGAGATTGCTTATAGACCTTATGAGTGGGTATTGTGACTAGTATGACCTTGGAAACATATTAATTACAAAGAATCCATAACAATACTAGCTGTCTTAAACCATTATATTCTTTTGTTGAAAAATATAGCAATGCTCACATAGTGTCACCAAAAACCAATTATAATTGTAGTGCTCTGGTTTTTACAGCAGAGCACTGTGTAAAATTTGCAGGTTTAATTTTCTACGTTTTAACTTTACCAGTTTATGGAAATAAATTTCTAAGAATTACTATGTGCCTAAATAATATTTAGGGTACTGTCTTGTTTTCTTTTATCACCTTACATTCGTAATTTAAAATAGACTAACATACCAATATTTTCTTTCCAACAATCTAGCATAAGAATATGTTTCACAACTCAGTAAATCAGTAAATAGCAGTAAATCAGTAAATGGCAAGTGATGCATGTTTATAGTAAGTTTAAGCATAATAGTAAATAACGGAAATTACCTGATGCTGATGCTAACCGTAAGTTGTAGCAGGTTTTATAACCCCTTAGACAGCCAAACTGAAGTGTCCACCCTACCGACCAGCTATAATCTTGCTGGCCCTTGGAAATCAAAGGATTTCCAAGCCCCCGAGCCCACAATCTGATAATCCCGAGAGCAGTCTTTCCTTCTGTTCTCAAAATCTTTCTGTTCGCCAAACTTTCTGTTCTCCCAACTTTTGTTCTCCAAAGTTCTTTTCTTTCCCCCAATAAAAAAAAAAACCCCCTCACCTTCAACCTTCTCCCCCTCTATATACATGTCCATCCTCGAGAAGACCTTGGGCTTACTCCACCGCCCCAAACTCCCCCTCTCGAGCCCCTCAAACCTTTACTCCTTTCCCTAGTTCATTCATCCACGTCTCATTATAAAAATGTATAATTAATTACTCTTATGGAAAATTCATTTGGTTTTGGATTGACGGTCGTAATTATTTATTACGGTGGGAATTATCACCCCAAGGTTATCCATTCGGGACAAGTTTCATTAAATACAAGTCTATCCGCCGTCCTTGATATTTTAATGTTATTAATGTAATTAATAAAATATTATATAATTAGTTGCCCCCTTGTCAACTTGGACATGATGTGTCTTAATGATCCACCTTATCCGTCGAGACTACTTAGCTTGAGGTTTAAATTCCAAGATTAACATTGAATAATTAAATATCCATTTTCCATCACATCACGTTTATTCCAAAAATGATTATCTTATTATGGCTAACTTTTGAAATGGAATTAATCACACAATTTTAATTTATAAATCAATATTTCAAATCTTACTTATATTGCATTTGTTACGATAGGGATATAAATGTTGCTGGAATATCATTTATTAATTAATAATAATAATTAAATCACCCCTTGACAATAATAAAAGGTGAATCAATCATAGTATTCTTAATTATTTGTTTATCACATGGGTACCCTATCATCAACATAGCATCCTTGTTATTATAAACAAAGCACTTGTGAGGGCTTAAACAATTTTACTAATTAATTAGACACTATCATTACCCTATTCACAACAGTTCTTCTATGACAATGTTAACTGACGATACTTGTCTTAGTTTATTATTACAATGTTTTGATATAATTACTAATTCACTTATTTACACATTGACAACCTAACCATTCATTACCTAAGTTGATTGATGTATCCTTAACTGAGTTATCTATGACATTTATACTACTATTCAAGCATGACAAGTATGTTATACACCAGTAATATTGTACACGTACAAGGTGTGCATGCATGGCCAGTGTATGCACATGTCGGACATGTACTATAAACAAACCCCATTCCGCCTATGCATACTTGCTAACTAACAATAGTATCTACCCCCATGCAGAAGAGCAAGCATAATCTATAGTATAATTACTTTAACATCCTCGGTTATTTAACAGTTAACCCTTTACGATTTAACATCATTGTCTTTATGTTTACATTAGTTTAATCAATCAAGTACAGGAAGAGTGCCTACTTCCACTAACTCGGAATCAAGGAATACTAAACCCCCCAACAGTACTAACTAACACATCCTCCCATCATAACCTACGTCCAGCATCCTCCCTATCCTCCCTCTGCTAGTACAACAGTGGGTGTCGGACTCACCGATCTGACCACATAGAACTTGAGAGCGATAGCGTCGGCTGAACAGCGGACCTATCCTCCCCTAGCAGGCATCCGACAATCGTCATCACAACAACATGGGGAGCGTGTCTCAGCACGGCCCTCCCACGACCTCGGGTCTCATGGAAACATAGGGTGGGAAACACATCCATCCCTCTCAACATACTGGGCCTACGCCCTTATCAACTCATACTTGCTGCTATCGGGATTATCAGTTTGTGTTATCGTATCCTCATTTTGGCTGCTAAGGTTTGCTGTATGAACATGTTTTTCCTTTCCAATGTATATCAGATCAAGTAACTGGCTATCCCATAGCCCTTGTGTCCTATAGGTTAGTGTTTTGCAAAATACAATTTATAGAAAGCATTTTCCATTGATCGCCAATTGATCCATTTTATCATTTCATTTCATGTAACCTTTTAGCTCATCATATATACATATAACATTTCAATAATTCATATAAGAAGATGGTATCCACGTACCGAATCATATATTTCACATTTCATTAAGGAAAACATATAAACATATACTGCAATCGTAAAATAAGGAAATCATATGATAATCATGACATCATAACTGCATAACATAGTAACATCATAATCATGGTGAAATCATAAGACAAAGTAACATCATATAATGAGGTCCAATATAGTTTACTCAGTCGAGCTGAGTTCGACAAAATATATAAGAAGTAAAGTATGGTGTGTCTAACTAATAAATATGCCGAATCAAAATATGGGCATTACATACACCCACCCTTCGGGAAACTTCGTCCCGAAGTTATGGTCAAAATAGGAGGGAAAATCTCGACGCATGGTCTCTGCGTCCTCCCAGGTAGCAGACCCAGGGCTATACTTGTCCCATTGGACCTTAACTTGGTCCACATGGCGACTACGGAGCTGTCGAACCCTACGATCAAGTATACGTAATGGTTCGACCCTGAAGGTTACCTCGTCCGAGACCTGCAATTCCTTCCAATGAATTTTGTGAGTCTCATCAGCTATGTAATGTCGTAATACAGAAACATGAAATACATTATGAGTTTTATGCAAGTGGGGTGGCAGCGCGAGACGATAAGCAACTGGTCCGATTTTCTCAAGAATTTCAAATGGACCTATAAAGCGAGGTGACAACTTGGTACCCTTCCCAAACCGAATGGTACTTTTATTTGGTCTTATGCAAATAAATACACGATCCCCTACTCCATAAGTTCTATCTGATCTGTGTGCATCAGCGTAACTCTTTTGCCTATCCTGTGCTTCCTTCAGCCGCTGCCTAATCTGTATCACTTGCTCCTCCATTTCCTGAATCAATTCAGGCCCAATTAAAACTCGATCCTCTAACCTGTCCCAACTGAGTGGTGTCCTGCACGGCCTCCCATACAATGCCTGATATGGCGGCATACCAATGGAGCTGTGATGACTATTGTTGTATGCAAACTCCACTAAAGGAAGATATTTCTCCCACTGTGTCTGCCGATCCATAACATACATCCTAAGCATGTCCTCCATCACTTGATTCACCCTCTCAGTCTGTCCATCTGTCTCGGGGTGATAAGCTGAGCTTAAGTTCAACTGTGTCCCTAATGCTGACTGCATGCTTGTCCAAAATTTGGAGGTGAACTTAGGGTCTCTATCAGAGATTATCTTTTTAGGAACTCCATGAAGACGTACAATCTCATTTATGAATACCCTTGCCACATCTGTCACATCATAGGTGTCTCTGACTGGAATGAAGTGAGCACTTTTGGTCAGTTTGTCAACTACCACCAAAATAGCATTATGTCTCAGAGATGTGAGTGGTAATCCTACAACGAAGTCCATGGAAATGACTTCCCATTTAGTCATAGGAATATCATGCGGTTGTAGGAGACCGGCCGGGTGACGATGATCTGCCTTCACTTGTTGGCACTAAAGGCACTTCGAAACAAAATCCACTACATCCATCTTCATACCTGGCCAAAAGAAGAGTTGTTTCATGTCAGCATACATCTTCTTCACTCCTGGGTGGGCACAGTAATGTGATCTATGGGCCTCTCTAAGGATTGTTTTCCTGATATCACCTTCCTTAGGAACATACATCCTTCCCTGATACCGCAACAACCCATCTTCCTCAAGATGGTACCCATCATACTTCAATTCCTGTTTCTTTCCATTCTGAATAGCTGAGGTTACTTTTAGATACCAACTATCGCCCAATAGTTGTCCTAGTACCCTTTCCCTCAAGTCAACCTTCAAGGGAATTAAGGAGAAAAGTCTCGGCCTTCGGCTTAGAGCGTCTGCCACCACATTCTCCTTTCCTTTGATGTAAGAGATACCAAAGTCATACTCACTCATGAACTCACTCCATCGCCTTTGCCTAGCATTCAAATCCCTTTGGGTAAATATGTACTGCAAGCTCTGATGGTCTGTTTTAAGGGTGAAGCTTCTACCAACTAGGTAGTGCCTCCATAATTTTAGTGCCAACATTACTGCTGCCAATTCTAGATCATGCGTGGCATACTGCTCCTCATGAGGTTTCAACTTTCGAGATGCATAAGCTATTACCCCACCTTCCTGCATCAACACCGCTCCTAATCCTTGCTTCGAGGCATCGGTGCATACCATGAAATCTTTATCCATGTCTGGTACCCGCAATATCGGTGCACTTGTCAACAATCTTTTTAACTCTGTAAAAGCGGCATCGCATTCATCGGTCCATTCATACCGGATTCCCTTGCGTTGCAAGGTGGTAATAGGTTTTGCAATTTTAGAAAATCCTTCCACAAACCTCCGGTAATAGCCTGCTAACCCCATGAAGCTGCGCACCTCATGAGCATTCCTTGGAATTGGCCAATCTTCAATGGCCTTTACCTTTTCTGGGTCTACGGAAATCCCTTCACCTGAGATGATGTGCCCCAAGTAGTGAATCTCTTTTTGGAAGAAGGAACACTTTGACAACTTACCATAAAGTTTATGTTCCCTTAAGCACGTCAAGACTAACCGCAAGTGTTCCTCGTGCTCCTTCTCATTCTTAGAATAGATAAGAATATCATCTAAGAAGACCTGAACAAAGTGGTCCAAGTATTTTCGGAAGACACCATTCATGAGGCTCATGAATACAGCTGGAGCATTCGTCAAACCAAATGGTACCACTACAAACTCGTAATGCCCAAATCGAGTTCGAAAGGCAGTCTTAGGAATCTCGCCTTCCTTGATCCTCAACTGGTGATACCCTGATCGTAAATCAATTTTTGAGAAGACTGACGCACCTTTCATTTGATCAAAGAGGTCATCAATTCTTGGTATGGGATACCTGTTCTTCACGGTGGCTTTGTTCAAATCTCTGTAATCTATGCACAGTCGCAGAGATCCATCCTTCTTCTTAACGAAGATCACTGGTGCTCCCCACTGTGAGATACTAGGTCTAATCAGTCCCAAATCTAGCAATTCTTTTAACTGGATCTGTAACTCACGGAGCTCTGGAGTTGTCATTCTATAAGGAGTTTTTGAGATAGGTTCTGCACCAGGTTTTAGTTCGATTGTGAAATCGAGCTCTCTTTTTGGAGGTAGTCCTGGTAATTCCTTCGGAAAGACATCCTTGAACTCAGAAAGTACTGGGTAAGAATTCAAGGAAGGTCCTTTACTATCGCTCACGGCCTCCACTACGAACAACCGGCATCCTTGTCTTAGGCACCGCTTAGCTTTCACCATAGAGATGAAACGGAGGGATACCTTCCTCTTCAAGCCTTGGATTTGAATTGTCCTTCCCTCGTCATCGAGGCACAACACCTTCTTTGCATAGCAGTCTATGAAAGCTCTATGGTCTTCTAACCAATCCATGCCAATAATGAGGTCATAAGTCCCCAAATTGGTGACATAAGCATCCAACTTAGTGGTGCAAACTCCTAAGTCAACCCCACAACTTCTCACTTTAAGACCTACTGGTTGCTTAGTTCCTGAAGCCATTTCAACCAGTTTGAAATCATCGTGCTCGTAGGCTGCCAACCCACATTTATCTAATGCAAATGGTGAAATAAAACTGTCAGTTGCTCCTGGATCAAACAAAATTTTAAGTTTGACATTGTTTACATTACCAGTGGATTCTACTACGGTAGACTGATGTTCTGCCTGGTGGTTATGCACCGCTGCATGAATCCGATGACTGTTACCCGAACTGTCCATGGGTGCCTTTCCTTCCCTGTGCCTGCTGCTTGACTGACCCTTGGGACAGTCTCGCTGGAAATGAGGACCTCCGCATCCCCAACAAGAGAGATTGGGAGGGGCTTGCCTGTTGCTCGAAGGAATCCTCTGAGATGAGTTCCTTCCCCTGGTTCCTCTAAAACCCCTTGCTCCTCTATAGGAACTTCCCTGTGTACGTCCCTGGCTTTGGTGGGTTGCGGACGATGCCTGCGAGATTGAGTTAACTGAAGTATTACCCCTCGGTGTGAACCGGTTACCATAAGGAGGAGGTCTAGACTGTCCTCCCCTGAAGTAAGGACGTGATGCCTTCCCTGAAACATACTGATTGGTTCCTGTCAACTTACTGCCCCCTTTTCCATCTGACATATCAGCTGCATAACGAGCATACTCAACTGCCATGGCAACTGAAGTTGGCTTCCACATCCGCACAGCAGCTCTAATCTTGTAGTTAAGTCCATACACAAAACGCTCTACCTGACAATCATCTGCATCCAGGTAAGGAACATATTTTACCAGTTCCATAAATCGAGATTCATACTCCTCCACGGTCTTGTCTCCCTGTACTAAGGCATGGAGTGCACCTGCCTGTTCTTCCTTGTAATAATTTGGCAAATACTTCATGTGGAACCTCTCCTCGAACAGTTCCCAAGAAGTTGTAAGAGGAGTAAGGTGCAACTGCTTCTCGAGGTCTGACCACCAATTCAAAGCATCACCTTTAAGCTGAAAGACGGCCATCCTAGCCTTGGAACTAGATGTGTACTCATTCAATGCGAAGCATCTCTTCATGCCTTCCAGCCATGCCTCTGCATGCTTACCGGGTCGTCCTCCTGAAAACTCTGGAACTTTTATCTTTTGTAACTCCCTCGATATGTCCTGAAGCGGTTCCAGTCTTGGGCCATGTGCCCTTTCAGAGTTCTCTCGACTCACTTGAGTGGTTTCCACCTCGGCGGCCCTTTCCGACTGCCTGTTCATCGTGGTCATAATAGCCTCCAATGACCTCATTATGACCTGCATTTCTGGTGTTGAGGTTGGTGGTGGTGGTGTTGGCGGTGGCGGAGGTGGTGGTGACGGTGGTCGACCTTGACCTCGACCTCGACCTCTGCGTGTTGTTACCATGATAGTTCCTGAGTTTATTGAAAATAAAATCATGTCCTTAGTTGTTCAATCAAATACACGCGGAACTAAAATGTAGGTATTCATACACTTATACTTATGCATAAGAAATAACTTGCATCATGAGATAACAGATTGTCAGGATTAGCGCAGTAAAATCTATAGTCGTTTTTATTAAACAATCTTGTCATGGTGTTCAGCTCGTCGTGCTGGTCTTAATGGTGTCTTGTTTTTGACTTTTCGAGTCTCTTTCATCCCTTCGACTAGGAGTTGAAATCTCGGCAAAATTTTTAATATTAAATTTTAATTCTTAACAAAACTTAGGTTATACACTATATAAATGTATACCAAATTTAATTAAATTAAATACAATGGTGCTAACACTATACAAATATATATACGAAATTAAATTTAAATAAAGCAACGCTAACACTATATAAACGTATACAAAATTTAATTAATTTTTAAATAAATGATACTAACACTATATAAATATATATACGAAATTAAATTTAAATAAAGCACGCTAACATTATATAACGTATACAAAATTTAATTAATTTTTAAATAAAATGATACTAACACTTTATAGATATATATACGAAATTTGCCAAAACTTAGGTTATAACTTTAAAACTAAATTTAAATAAAATAAATAAAAATAAATAAGGAAAATTTACTCGACCGCTTAGCCCTTTTCACTCCACTCTCGGCTAAGCAAAAGGTATGGCCACGCGGCTCTTCGTGTCAGTTCACCGCCATGCAAGAGCGAGTGTGCATGAAGGACACGCGGTCTCTCCAAGCAACCCACCGCCCTCGCAAAGTGGGGGAAACCCTAAATAGAGTCAATCCCCAAGGCGCGGCCATTTTCACCCTCTCTTCCGCAGTTTTAGCTCTGCAACTCCCATCTTCTATGGTAGAAGCACTGGCGAGGCTGGCCAAGCGGGAAACTACCAGCGTGATTTTCAGAAAACATTGAGCTCGAGCAGGATAAAAATGGTTGTTGGGCACGCTCAGAAGCTCGCCGGTGAACTCATTGCAAGCCATTTCGGCGACATTGCTGGGGTTAACACATGTCTGAGGAAGGTTTGTGAGAGAAAGATCATTGCATCATTTTAATGAAACAATCATTCCCAATCGTAATGTCTGCAGTTGACGTGGATTCAATCTCTGTTATTTCCCATATTTTTAATCTTCTCCGCCATTGTAAAGGGGGCGATAACTTCTCTATACGTGTTTCTTCCATTTATGTTTCTCAGAGTTCAGCGATAAATTTGAAGAAAACCAGGGGTTTTACATCTCTACTTTGAATTTGGTATTATGCCGATTTGATTAAGAAGAAGGAGTTTGATTTTTTTTTTTTTTTGTAGATGAAGATTTGAAGGCTTTTAGCAGAGAACCCAAGGGTGGTTTCCATGGGCGATCTCCAAGTTTGGCCTCAGCCAAACTGAATTTTAACAGAAGAATATGGCCCTTCAGCTAACCCTCATCTGTCAATGATTGAATCCAATCGGTGGGCCGAGGATGAACTCGTGACTTCCAAAATCATTCTATGCGTACAACCAACCGTGAAGTCTGAGCAGAAGCAGAATGAGGTGGTCGAGTATATGCAAGGCCTCCTTCATATGTGCGTTAGTCTGGAGGTCAGATACTTTGGGGAATTTGCATAAGCAAGTGATGCTTGAAGCTTATGACCAGCGGTGTGAAGAAATATGCAAGGTTTTTGCAGAATATCAGCGACGACTTCATCGATATGTTGATCAAGAAAGAGATGCACAGAGAGTGAGGGTTGGCCGTGGGCAATATGCAACTCCTGATATTCTACGTGTCTGTAATGAGCAGGATACAGTTTTACACATTTAGATGCTGTATTCTACGTGTATTCTAGGAATGTCTGTATTCTACGTGTCGTCTTATGATGGGGGTGGTGTTCAGGGGTATGCACATTTAGATGCTGAAAAGCTATTTAATTGTTGCTTGCCTGCCTGAAATCGCTTGAGGATACCAGAAATCTTCTGAACCCTGGCGAAAGCTTGCTGTAGGCTGATATATTACTGTACATGTCTGTTGAGTAGGTTGAAGGTTTGAAAAGCTGAAGCTGAACAGCAGCAAGATATTTCGAAGGTATTATCGGTGTTGGCATTTGCCATATTTCTGTCTTCTTTAAGAATAACAAGCCAAATATGAGGCGCCGACCAGGAATATCAGGTCTTCAAAATGCTGCTGCAGCTCGTGATAAATACAGGGAGCTTGGGGAAAATGTAGCTACTATACGGAAAGACCTTATGAAAGAGCAACTTGCGACTTTCAGGGCACAACTCGAAGAGTTTGCTCGTAAACACAAGAATGATATAAAGAAGAATCCTGCATTCAGGTCACAATTTCATGAGATGTTTGCCAAGGTTGGAGTGGATCCACTTGCGTCAAACAAGGGATTTTGGGCTGAACTGTTAGGAATTGGTGATTTCTATTATGAACTTGGAGTCCAGATTGTTGATATTTGTTTGGCCACACGAGCTCACAATGGAGGGCTGATTGAGCTAGAGGAGCTGCGATCTCTTCTCTCCAAGAGACGGAGATCCTCTCGTGAAGCTATATCAGAAGATGATTGTTTGCGTGCCATTAGTAAACTTAAGGCACTGGGCAGTGGATTTGAAGTATTTTATGTTGGGAAGAAGAAACTTGTCCGTTCTGTTCCTTCGGAATTAAATAAAGACCATAATGAAATTTTGGAAATGGCTCAGGTATGTTTTGCAAAACTTGTAGTTTTGAAATTGAAAAGACAGACTGATTACATTAAATAAATTATACTTTTGTTGTTTTGTATTATACGGGAAAATTTCGATTTAATGATTGAATTTGACTGCATATTTAGTGATTAATTTAATAACACACTCCTTGGAAGTTGTCTCCTTGTTTTTTTTTTGGGGGGGGGATTGCCAAGATTTCTGTCAAATATCAAACTCTCTGTCCTTTCTGTTTTGCATTAGCTTTTTCCTTCCATCATTTCTGACTGCAAACCCCAAGATTTACAGATATTATTAGTTTTGATTTCAAGGTAGACATAATACTTTCTGTGGGTTGAGTATGAGGAGATTATAAAGTAGAACCAAATTTTTTTTTGGCATCGTAACTTACTAACATGGATAGATATTTATATTATCTGGATATTCTTCTTTATGTCACTGACTGTATGATGCTAGAACATATAAATATTCAAGAGATAAATATTCTTGTGGCTACTCATTAGTTTTTCTTGTGTGAGTTCCGAATGTTGGTGGTTATTGCTAATAACTTTTCACTTTTAAGTGCTTGATTGAATGGTTAAAGCTAAAACAATATTTTAACTCAGTGGGAGATTGTAAGGGTACAATAGCTATGATTTTCACTGCTTAGTTTTACATATAAGCTGTCCTAAAGTGGCGTGTTGGTCTAGAAATCATTTTAGCTAGTTAGGAGTTCTATAACTCTATGGAGGTTTTCATTTGCGGTAATGTATGCTGTTTTTATTTACTGTTCATATTTCTGATTTATACAGGTGCATTATATTAAGGTTTGTTGGGAGTAGGTTCTAGGATGATGCATGGAGTCATGGACTATGTCATAGTTATAGATTCTTTTGGCATGTTATATTTGATTGGGTACTAAATGCATCTAAATTTTAAACTGTGTTTGAACTATGGTTTTATTGCATATATGAGGATTGAAAACATGAAAACCTAATAGGAAAACACGAGGCTCAAAACCTTAGACTGACTTAGACTTAAGATATAGAATGCCAGGATGTATAAGTTTAGTGTCCAATATATATATATATATATATTTTTAATGTAATTGTTTTATCGTTGTGCAGGTACCTTGAAAGATGACTATGGCTGGAGGTCAAGTAGGTAAATTATCAAGTAAATTTTCTAGGTGAAGCATGAATAGGCCTGTAGGTTCAAGAGTCTGAACAAAGGCTCTGATACCATCTGTAGTGCTCTGGTTTTTACAGCAGAGCACTGTGTAAAATTTGCAGGTTTAATTTTCTACGTTTTAACTTTACCAGTTTATGGAAATAAATTTCTAAGAATTACTATGTGCCTAAATAATATTTAGGGTACTGTCTTGTTTTCTTTTATCACCTTACATTCGTAATTTAAAATAGACTAACATACCAATATTTTCTTTCCAACAATCTAGCATAAGAATATGTTTCACAACTCAGTAAATCAGTAAATAGCAGTAAATCAGTAAATGGCAAGTGATGCATGTTTATAGTAAGTTTAAGCATAATAGTAAATAACGGAAATTACCTGATGCTGATGCTAACCGTAAGTTGTAGCAGGTTTTATAACCCCTTAGACAGCCAAACTGAAGTGTCCACCCTACCGACCAGCTATAATCTTGCTGGCCCTTGGAAATCAAAGGATTTCCAAGCCCCCGAGCCCACAATCTGATAATCCCGAGAGCAGTCTTTCCTTCTGTTCTCAAAATCTTTCTGTTCGCCAAACTTTCTGTTCTCCCAACTTTTGTTCTCCAAAGTTCTTTTCTTTCCCCCAATAAAAAAAAAACCCCCGTCACCTTCAACCTTCTCCCCCTCTATATACATGTCCATCCTCGAGAAGACCTTGGGCTTACTCCACCGCCCCAAACTCCCCCTCTCGAGCCCCTCAAACCTTTACTCCTTTCCCTAGTTCATTCATCCACGTCTCATTATAAAAATGTATAATTAATTACTCTTATGGAAAATTCATTTGGTTTTGGATTGACGGTCGTAATTATTTATTACGGTGGGAATTATCACCCCAAGGTTATCCATTCGGGACAAGTTTCATTAAATACAAGTCTATCCGCCGTCCTTGATATTTTAATGTTATTAATGTAATTAATAAAATATTATATAATTAGTTTCCCCCTTGTCAACTTGGACATGATGTGTCTTAATGATCCACCTTATCCGTCGAGACTACTTAGCTTGAGGTTTAAATTCCAAGATTAACATTGAATAATTAAATATCCATTTTCCATCACATCACGTTTATTCCAAAAATGATTATCTTATTATGGCTAACTTTTGAAATGGAATTAATCACACAATTTTAATTTATAAATCAATATTTCAAATCTTACTTATATTGCATTTGTTACGATAGGGATATAAATGTTGCTGGAATATCATTTATTAATTAATAATAATAATTAAATCACTCCTTGACAATAATAAAAGGTGAATCAATCATAGTATTCTTAATTATTTGTTTATCACATGGGTACCCTATCATCAACATAGCATCATTGTTATTATAAACAAAGCACTTGTGAGGGCTTAAACAATTTTACTAATTAATTAGACACTATCATTACCCTATTCACAACAGTTCTTCTATGACAATGTTAACTGACGATACTTGTCTTAGTTTATTATTACAATGTTTTCATATAATTACTAATTCACTTATTTACACATTGACAACCTAACCATTCATTACCTAAGTTGATTGATGTATCCTTAACTGAGTTATCTATGACATTTATACTACTATTCAAGCATGACAAGTATGTTATACACCAGTAATATTGTACACGTACAAGGTGTGCATGCATGGCCAGTGTATGCACATGTCGGACATGTACTATAAAAAAACCCCATTCCGCCTATGCATACTTGCTAACTAACAATAGTATCTACCCCCATGCAGAAGAGCAAGCATAATCTATAGTATAATTACTTTAACATCCTCGGTTATTTAACAGTTAACCCTTTACGATTTAACATCATTGTCTTTATGTTTACATTAGTTTAATCAATCAAGTACAGGAAGGGTGCCTACTTCCACTAACTCGGAATCAAGGAATACTAAACCCCCCAACAGTACTAACTAACACATCCTCCCATCATAACCTACGTCCAGCATCCTCCCTATCCTCCCTCTGCTAGTACAACAGTGGGTGTCGGACTCACCGATCTGACCACATAGAACTTGAGAGCGATAGCGTCGGCTGAACAGCGGACCTATCCTCCCCTAGCAGGCATCCGACAATCGTCATCACAACAACATGGGGAGCGTGTCTCAGCACGGCCCTCCCACGACCTCGGGTCTCATGGAAACATAGGGTGGGAAACACATCCATCCCTCTCAACATACTGGGCCTACGCCCTTATCAACTCATACTTGCTGCTATCGGGATTATCAGTTTGTGTTATCGTATCCTCATTTTGGCTGCTAAGGTTTGCTGTATGAACATGTTTTTCCTTTCCAATGTATATCAGATCAAGTAACTGGCTATCCCATAGCCCTTGTGTCCTGTAGGTTAGTGTTTTGCAAAATACAATTTATAGAAAGCATTTTCCATTGATCGCCAATTGATCCATTTTATCATTTCATTTCATGTAACCTTTTAGCTCATCATAGATACATATAACATTTCAATAATTCATATAAGAAGATGGTATCCACGTACCGAATCATATATTTCACATTTCATTAAGGAAAACATATAAACATATACTGCAATCGTAAAATAAGGAAATCATATGATAATCATGACATCATAACTGCATAACATAGTAACATCATAATCATGGTGAAATCATAAGACAAAGTAACATCATATAATGAGGTCCAATATAGTTTACTCAGTCGAGCTGAGTTCGACAAAATATATAAGAAGTAAAGTATGGTGTGTCTAACTAATAAATATGCCGAATCAAAATATGGGCATTACAATAATGATAATTGGTGACAAACATTTTTTACACTCACCAAAAGTAAAATAAACAAGTATTAGTGAGGGCTACTAACAAATTGTCACTAGAAGTGTCACCAAAGAGAGAATGAATAATGGGCCTTTAACAACCCTAACTAAAAATATCACTGGAAAGGGATTTGGTGACGAACCTTCAAGGACAATCTCAAAAGGCACCTATAACGACGATGTTTTAGGGACCATAATCATATGTGACATCTGTGACAACCCTTAAAGGTTCGTCACATGTAGGACCCTCACCAATGACCTTTTTTCTTGTAGTGTTAGCTTTACACAAAACTACAACTATTCACCAACGTTGCTTCAATCATATTGCATATATAGGTTACAAAAAGAAACAATAACACCCAGTATTTGATAAACCTATTTCTCATTCAAAGAATAAACTGTACATGCATTCCAGAGCTGAGCTCTCACTCATTCTATGAGACCTATAACCTACTCTTTCTTTCTTGAATTATCTTCCTGCCCATAGGCTTACAATACTTTCTATTTTTAAAACCCTAAAGAAACTCTCTACCTCCCTTTCGAGAGTTACTAATTTTTCTAGATTACATTCCAAGAGAGCATTTTCTTTCCAACTCTTCGAATCCTACAAACTTGTCACTCCTTCCTAGAATAAAGCAACAACTCCTATTTTAAGAAAGCTACCCTTAACCCTATATATGACTCATTCAACTACTTCATGAGTCATCCCTACATTCCAGGGATCGGTTACATACTCACCCTACCTCGGCACCTATCAACCTAAGCATTTATTATGTTTATGCCGGCTAGGAAAATAAACCTTTTACAAAAGATGTTTACAAGAGTTTTTCAATTGGCTATTCATTGGCTAGTGTTAGACCTTTAGGTTTGACCATTCATCTAGTGTTTGAACCAGACAGTGAATGCTCCTGCATCAGTTACGGTTGAGAGGACTTGTGATATCTATATCTCCCTACGAGCTTTATTACTTAGTCTCCAATTTTTTCAATTGAATTTCTCCTCAAGCGGGATGCGTGAATAGCAGAAACGATGAAAACATTATTATAAACTGGAGATGTCAGACCAATCATAAGCTTGCAGGAATGATCAATGTCCTTGTCATATCCTTTTTTTATGAAATAGTGTGCATAGGTTTTCCTTGTTCTGTAGTGACAAATTTCATGTATCTAACATGTTGTATCTTCTCACTCATTGAGAGCTAAAACAAAGGAAATTTGATCAGGGACTTAACTTACGTGTTTGGTGGGAGTTGCTAGGCTTGGAAACATTTATTTTGGTGTTCTTTTAACTTCGAATTTGATGTGAAGAACTCACACTACCTACAAACCTTTGTGGAAGGTAAGGATGTCTAGTTTTCAGTTGTAGTTAAACTCTTAGTTCAAACAAGAAAGAATGCCATGCATCGCTTTTCAGACTCGCAAATTGGGGTAACATTAGGTGGTTAAAACTTATGGAACTCAATTATGATATTGTTGTATCCAATATCCCTCCGTTAAGTTCCGTAGATCACTGATTTGATATTTTGTTTACTCTGTCTCGATTTGTTTATAAGGTGTACATAATTTGATTCAGATGATATAAATTTTGAATCTTTCAACAAGCTATATTATGAGAAAACTCACGAAATGGTTGATAATTTCATATATATATATATATATATATAAAGGTATATATATATATACTATATATCAATATGTATAAAGTTAGAATTATATATATTTTAATGGAACTTGGGAAAGCTTGTATTATAGAGACATGTCTATATCTAAATATATATGCAGCGAAAGAAAATAATTTATGGAAGTTAAAATCTTCTTAATGTTTCTAAAATTGTAGGATAATGACATGCATTTTATCATGTAGCCATACATAGATTCATAAACACAGATTTATACTATGGAGAAATGTGATTGAAAAAAAAAATATATAATATAACCATGTAAAGAGGGATTAAATATTCTTTTGTAAAAATTATAGCATGAGAAAATTTTTTAATTTAATGTAAATTGGGGTTGTGACATTGTGGTATCAAAGCTTAGATTATGACACTTGGCCTTATGGTGTCCACTAAGTATTAAGAGAAGACTAATCTTGTTTATATGTTGTTCTTCTTTCGTGCGTAGAAGAAATTTTTTGTTTTACTAAATTTCAAGAAGTAATGGTCCGAAGATGATCTCCTACCCCACCTGTTTGGGTTGGAATTAATGATGAGAATACCAATGTTAATAGAGAGATATTACAAATAGTAAGGGATTTACAAGTCGAATTAATGAACTTTAAGACTGGACATGAGAGGGTACTAAAAACCTAGGAAGCATTAAATGAATATTTACTATATAAACTGAATGAGATAACTAATGATAAAGACAAGAAGAAACATAAATGATAAATGTAAAATCCCAAATTTTGAATGACTATTTTTTATGCTATATATTGGGCTTAAGCCCCAACACATGATTTATTTTGTTATACTGAGCGTAAGCCCCAATGCACATGATTCATTTCTGTTATAGATACATGGACCCTAACTGATGAAGGCTATTGTTATATACTAAGCAGAAAGCCCCAATGTATTTGACTTATGTTTTATTATGAGATTTGGGTACAAACCCTAATATACTAAGATGATTTATGTTACATACTGTGCAGAGTTATGATATACATGATTGAGAT
Organism: Larix kaempferi; assembly: GCA_027924585.1. Classification (NCBI taxonomy): domain Eukaryota; kingdom Viridiplantae; phylum Streptophyta; class Pinopsida; order Pinales; family Pinaceae; genus Larix; species Larix kaempferi. Next base: position 6,270,615 of record BSBM01000042.1, on the reverse strand, counting down.
TTTAAGATGTGTGAGTGTCGGCTATGGAACACATAGATAACCTATGTGTTGGGCATAAGCCATGATGTACATAAAGGATTTTATTATGTACTGGGCGTAAGCCCCGATGTACGTAGAGTGTTGGGAATAAGCCCTGGAGAACTACAAACTTGATAATGAATACCGGATCTGAGGCCATTTGTACATTCTAGATGTGCCTCACAACCACATTTTAGTACTGGTGTTGAGTGGGATGCTCTGGAATTTCACTAGCGTAACACCGATGTGAGAGTGTTGAGCCAAAGCTATGAAGAGCACTCAGGGTTACTTGATCTTGAAAGTGTTGAGTTGAGAAGACTCTGAATAGCACTACTACTCATCACAATTATTTAATTGGTTAAATGAATCATTTTTATCTCTCATCAAGGACTACGGGAACTACCATGTTAAACGAGGGAATCCAACAAGCAAGAAGGACATAGAGTCACCAAGCCTAGCCAAATATCCAAACATACTAGAAGACCTTGTTCAAAGAATTGGACCATGTATTAAATACTTACCAAAGAATTGTTATGTGATTTAATTAAATAAATAATCGAGTATTCATAAAAGAAGTCTCACTTATGTATATGTAATATACATGAGAGCTATACATAAGATATAAATTATATTATTTATGAACTATCCATTAATAGTATGCAGAAAATATATCTGTAGGATATTTATTTATATATAAAGAAAAGACTATGATTTAAATTTATAGAATCAATAGTAAATAAAATATAAAGGTTCATTTGAGAATAAATCATAAAGGAACCAATTAAAAAGTTGTAGATTAATTAGCAGTAAAAAATTAAATAAAATATTCTTTACATGTAGTATAATTTCGAACTAAAACAAATCTGGAGTTAATATTGATATTATTATTAACTCAACAGCTATATTCCAAAGTTCACCTATATAAAGAAGGACAATTCCCAAGAGAAGGGCATATTTTCTTTCTATCATTATTCTATGGTAAGCGAAGAGAATTTTTCCATAGAAACTAAAGGACATTTAAAATTTCAAGAACTGAATTGCGTCAGCAATCTGCCCTGGGTCCTCTATTGTCCCATTTCATGTTGGAACCGTCTTGGGGGGGATCCATTAGTGAACCAAGAATGGTTCAGGATCAAGGTTGGGAGGAACGTGGTAGTGCCAAAGTTATTCGGTCCAATTATCCTACAGCTCAGCCAGATCAATACATACTTGTTTGCATTAATCAGTGTCTGAAAGTGTGCAGCTTATACCAACAATAGGATCAAGCTACAACTATTCAAGTATGGGATACTCTTATGTCCTCTTTAAATTATTTTTGGCTGCTAAAACTAGAAATTCATTTTTGTCAATCCTTTTCACAATAATCTAGTGGCTGTAGTTAAGGAGAGAAAGGGCATATGGCATTGGCTCTCTTGGGTTATTCTCCTTATTTCAAAAGATAACAAATCTGAGTTAAAGATTTCAAATCCTAGCTAGAATCGAAAATAGTACAGAACCTCTTAATTAAATGTAAATATGTTTGCAGCTGAATCATCTCCTAAAAGGAGATCGATTCGTTTGTTTTAGTCCCAATGCTTAAAGTCTGCTTTTATTTAATAAAGAACGTAAGATGTACACATTCTTTTGTTTAAGGTATTTAATTCCATTTCTCAACATAGATCGCTTAAACCATTATGTTGTACCAACTACCATAATTTAAACTGTCTTAAACAAAAATTGTTGCCTAGTACAGGCGTAGGATTCTTCCCCAACATAATATGTTTCTAGCCTACGCTTAATTTAAATACTAAAACCCTACACATACATTTTTTTAAAATGTAGCAAATGAACATAGCCATCAGTTTAGAGTTTTAATTCAACCATCATACATTTATCAAAAACACATATCCTTACACAAGCTAATCTTTTCATCCAGCGATTATTTTCCAGAACATAGGATTTAACAACAAAGTCGTAGGGTCGAATCCCCTGCTCTCTAAACTTAAAAATAACTCATTACAGGGATCTCGGTACATTGTGGATCTCTTCCTTCTCACATAGATATTATAGACATAAAACACAACACAAACATTTAAAGAAAATGTTTCAATATCAATGCTAGGGCTGAGGCATCAAGCAACACAAGAAACATTAAAATAAGAAATCAATTACTACGCTTTCCCTACGATTACATTAAAACAATTCCACACAGTTAAGTCTTCATCCACCAAAGTTTAGCTAAAAAACGTAGGTTCTTTATTTTTGCAGTAGCCATTCTCCTTCTCCATTAGAATCATGATAATCTCAACCTTAAACATTAAAATTTTCCATTTCAGAAGAAAATCGTTTTCCATGTATAGAAGTACGAATATAAATACATAATCCAGCTGGGGCTTTGCCCCTTTTTAATTTAAAACAAACATTTCAATTTCTAAAGCTATAGTAAGTTTCGTTTCCAGGGAAGAGTTAAAAACCAAAGACAACGGAGTAAAAATCAGAGTCATTAAAATATAAATAGACAACATAGGATAAATACATAGATGAACCCTTAGTAAAACTAGGAAATCTCATAGAGGGGTTTTGCTTAAACACCAACAACAACGGAGGACAGCTAAGCGTTTCACTTATGAAATTTATCAAACCATGTAGCTTAACGGAGTCAACTAAACTTTTGGAGAGGGAAAACATTTAAACATACCAAGATTTATATTTCCAATGCCTTTGGGCTTCAATGAAAGAAAAATAATATGCAGAAGCTTACAGGAGAATTAAAATGCATCCATGAGATTTTACAGAGGTCCAATAAATGATGTATCTCCTTATTTAAAAGTTTACAATAGTCATAACCATGTATCGAATTACACCAAAGCAAATTATACAGTCTCCCTCCATCTCAAAACACCCTACAGACTTCAACCCAGTCAAGCACTAAGGAGTATAGCTTACAGAGTTTGCCATAGGGTGAAATCACGATTGGCACAAACAATCTAAGTCATACATCCAAACTCCATATTTAAACCCTTCCCAAAAATCGTATTTTACAGTGCATTTGACCCAGGAATCAATACATTGGCTTGAAGGGGAGGAGATGGCCAATGGAGGACCAGACTTACCATTTCTGCCATAACCATGAATGCCCAAGTCAGGTTCGAGATGCTACCATCTTATGCCCTGTTCAACGAAAACCAAAAGCATGAAAACTTCAACCTTAAATAAAATGAAATGATTGCTAAGAGGAAAGACATAGGGCAATTTTTGTTGGCATAAAACCTTACCCCATGAAGGCCAAGACCAGATGTTGAGGTGCAGGTGGAAACCAACCATGAGTACCTCCAAAGAAAACAAAGAAGAACATGACTCTACCTTCCCCTCCAAACAAAACGAAACAATAACGCATTGGGTTATGAAAACCATTAGGGTTTAGCTATTTAATGCTTTTCAACTGGACTCCATTTGAATGGATGTCATGGGAGACCATTAAAAGCACTACCAACTCCAACAAGCTTTGAATCATTACCCAATTCATATCGTATACACTCCCTTTACACTAATGCAAGTTTTACATTTTTATAAAAAGTACCAAAGCCCATATTATTAAGCTCATACATCGATATTTATCATCTAGGTAGTAGTTCCTAAGTGGATTTTAGAGAATCACCTGAAAAAGAAATAATGAAGTAGGCTTTAGCATGAGATGCTAAGTAAGCCTGACCAAATGCCCCCAGGTCCATCCCCTCCAAGCATTTAAAAGATGTATAAAAAACACAGTAACTTACATAGATCCAAACTAATCCACTTAAAGCTTAAAGTGGACACATAGTTGCAACGTTTAAAATAAATAAGCATATAGTAAATTTCCAAGTATAAAAGACTCTTAAAGATTTCAAACAAGTGCCAAAAACGATCGATGAGATTGGGTTAATTGCCATAAATCCAATATGCTTCATCAAGACATATTTCAACTACACCGCTTCCACAAAACCATTAAAAGGAAAACAACCACAGTAGATACATCATACACTAGCCATGAGTAGAATTATAAACCATATATGTTCTTCAATATTTTAAATGAGTCTTATGTTTAAACTCCAATGCTAAAGTCAATTTGATAAACATGTGTCGAATAGACGATGTTAGCCATAAGTGAATTTTTTTTAAATTTTTAGAGTTTAGGGACATTACAAGTGGTATCAGAGCCCAACGACAATACTAAGTGACCTATTGGGCTCATTACAGAAAACATTCGTTGTAGATACATATGTTTTGACACATGTACTTATAAATTTCTTTATATAAACTAACAGATGTATGTTCTTACAAATTGATGAAACTGTATAGGTACAAATACCGCTCGAATAATGAATGCAGAAAAAGACAGTAGAATACATGTCCATTTGGAATCTCCACCACGAGAGTAAAAGATCGTGGTGGAATTAAATGCAGATCTAATGAAATCAATGCAGAACCTACAGGTAGAATTCCAGAGTTTTAGAGATGACAATATGAAGGAAAGAGGAGAACAATAGGCTATAAATGAAGCTCTACTTCAGAGCTTAACAGGGGAAAAACCCCACGAACAGTCCACATTCTCAACAAATACATTCAGAAATAATAACTGTCACACAAAGAGATCTACCAGTCCTAAAGAAGAGGAACATGAAGAACACATACCCGAGTCAACGGAAGAGGACTGTAAGCTCTCTTCCAATGATGATGGTTCACCATCCCATTGCAAGAAAATGAGTAAAAGTGACGACAGTTTACAAGGAGAGTTCCAAAAAATATAATCCCCCACTTATGATGCGGAGATAAATACTAGAGAGAAATATGAGGAGTGACTGCTAGGAATGAACAAATATTTTAAAGTCCACAACTATTCCAACGAAATGAAAAAGCAACCAGATGGTGGAGAGACCTAAAGCATACTAAAGGGCACAAAGTAAAAGACATTAGATGGAGTTCTTTCAGCAGAATGTTCCAAGACAAGTACATGTCGGAACAATTCTTTGACAAAAAGGTCAAAGAATTTCAAGAGCTAAAAATGGGCTCCCTAACTATGGTGCAGCCTTCATAAACCGGTTTCTGGATCTACTACATTATGTCCCATACATAAAAGATGAAAAAGTCAAGATACATCAATTCTTAGGATGCCTACCTCCCAATTTTCGAGATAATATTGAGTTTGACATGCCTAAAACCTTAGACATGATGAACATTGACAACCAATAAATGACAACGTAAAAAAAACATAGATAGATTCAAAACTTTTTTAGACAACCGAAGACCGAGTTTTAGGCCACCACCTTACCTCGGAAACAAAACAACAGTTTCTCACCCAACAAGGGTTTCAATCGGCCTCATGCAAGGCCAAATGTGCTTGCACCGCATGCTCATAGACCAACCTTTAACAAGGAAACCAAATCTGCTCTGCCAACCATCACCTACTGGGAATGCCAAGGGCCTCATTACATCTGATATTGTCCCAACAAGATGGATGTAGTTTTACACAATGTCCAAGCAAACCCAAGAGTAGAGGACATGGCAAGAACACCGAGAATTTATGCCGCACTTGATGGTCGGCAAGCAGATCACGAGGCCACTATGATTGAAATTGAGGGTAAGATCTCAAACACAGCCATTTCAATTTTAATAGACCCCGGTGCATGCTAAAGCTACGTCTCCCCTAAGATAGTCGATACTTGTAAGTTAAACCGAGAGAATCATGAGAAACCATGGCTGGTACAACTAGCCATCGATACCAAGCGGAAAGTATCTGAACTAGTTAGAACTTGTGAGATAGATTTGAATGGGTTCCCAACTATGGTGGAATTAAATATCCTACCACTAAGATCATATGATGTACTTATAGGCATGGATTGGTTGGAAGAACATCATGCCCTGCTTGACTGCTTGAACAAATCAATACTATGCACGGATAACCAAGGGAATCAAAGAAAGATTCAGGGTATACCTAAGAAAGTTTTTGTAAGACAAATATCTTCCTTGCAAGCAAAAAAATGCGTAAGAAAGGTTTGTAAACTCTTTGTAGTCAACATTCAAACCGTAGAAGCTGATAGGGAACAAAATATCGAATACTTCCCAGTTCTTGTAGAATTCAAGGATGTATTTCCCGGGAAAATACCTGGGCTACCGCCCAAACAAGACCTAGACTTCTCCATAGAGCTAATGCCTAGGTCAGTACCAATCTCTATGTCCCCTTACCGCATGATTCCACCAGAACAGGTAGAGCTCAAGCTTTAGTTGTAAGAGTTGATCGAGAAAGGATACATCCGACCAAGTGTCTCCCCTTGGGGAGCACCGATACTCTTTCTCAAGAAGAATGAAGGGGTGATGCGGATGTGCATCGATTATCACCAACTCATTAAGTTGACCATCAAGAACCGTTACCCACTTCCTAGAATTGATGACTTGTTTGAACAAGTCGGAGGAGCAAATATCTTCTCAAAGATCGATCTACGATCTGGATATCACCAAGTAAGAATCTATGATGAAGACATCAATAAAACTACCTTTCGAACCCGATATGGTCATTATGAGTTTGTGGTAATGCCTTTCGGATTGACGAATGCACATGCCAACTTTATGTGCATGATGAACAACATATTTAGTAAATACCTAGACATGTTCGTGCTAGTCTTCATTGATAACATTTTGATCTACTCAAAAAATGAAGAAGAACACCTCCAAAGAGTGTTGTGAATACTACGAGAACACCAACTGTATGCTAAGTTTAGCAAGTGTGATTTCTACAAACCCCAAATATAGTACCTAGGTCACATCATTTCTGAGAAGGGGATAGCATCAACCCCAGGAAGATTAAATCCATAGAGGAATGGACTACACCCACTTGTTTGACCGACATAAGACCATTCTTAGGGTTAGCTGGTTACTACCGGATGTTCATTCAGAACTTCTCGCGAATTTCTTGTCCTATGATAGCCTTGCAGAAGAAGACAACCGAGTTTCTTTGGACGACCAAGTGTGAGGAAAGTTTCCAAAAGTTAAAGCATCTTTTGAATAGCGCAGCCATCCTATGGATTGTTGACCCCGATGGGAACTTTGTGGTTTGCACAAATGCAAGCAAGGAAGAGCTCGGTGGAGTCCTTATGCAAAATGACCTCGCTATCTGCTATGAGTCAAGGAAGCTGAAGGAACATGAATAGAACTACCCCACCCATGACCTTGAGCTAGCTGCCATCATCCATGCCTTGAATATGTGGAGGCATTACCTTATGGGAAAGAAGTTCCTATTGAAGACGGACAACATGAGCTTGAAGAACTTATTTGACCAACCTGACGTAAATGCTAGGCAGGCTAGGTGGTTAGCTTTCCTTAGTGAATATCACTTTGAACTGAAACACATAAAAGGAAAGGAAAACAAGATCGCCGATGCATTAAGTCGACGGGCTCATATGTTATATGAGGTGACCGTAAGTCAAACTGACTCAGATTTGCACGAGAGGATTAGAACGGCTTGTAGGAACGACCGATTCTATGTCGATATCCTTAAAAAAATCCAAAAGGATAGGTTATTCCAAAAACAAAAGGAATATAAGATAGATGAGTTAGGATTGCTATGGTCGAAAGAGAGACATTATGTTCCAGAGAGGAGAGACATTAGACCTAACATCTTGACAGAGTTCCATCAGAAACCCTATTCAGGGCATCCAGGATATCAAAATATGATATCAATAGTAAAGAAACATTTCTTTTGGGCCTAAGTTGAAAGCTGATATAGCCTTATTCATCGCTAAGTGCCAAAAGTGCCAACTGGTTAAAGTGGAACACTATGACCCTTTGGGATTACTACAACCATTACCCATTCCAGAGTGCAAGTGGGAGGCCATCAGTATGGATTTCATCACATGTTTACCCAAGAGTGAGAGACATAATGACTCCATCTTTCTAATAGTAGACAAGTTATCAAAAGCAACACATTTTATACCGGTGAATGCTACTTACAAAGCTGTTCATATCGTGGACATCTTCCTAAAGGAGATTTTACGATTGCATGGGATACCTAAGTCAATCATTTCCAATCGAGACAAAAATTTCACTAGTAACTTCTGGAGGGCATTGTTCTCTAGTTTGGAGACACAACTATAGTTCAGTACCACATACCATCCCCAAACTAATCGACAGACCGAATGGGTGAACCAAATCCTTGAGGATATGATGAGGATGTATGTTATGAACAACCCCACAAAGTGGGATGATTATTTGCACCTCGCAGAGTTTGCTTACAACAACGCATACCAGACCTCTGCCAAGATGAGTTTCTTTGAGGTACTCTATGGCAAAAAGTGTAGGACACCGGTCAATTGGGATAGCCCGATAGACAAACTTATGCTAGGTCCCGATTTACTAAAAGACTTCGAACAACTACTTACCAAAGTACAACAAAACTTGAAAGAGGCACAAGACCGCCAAAAGATTTATGCGGATAAAAAAAGAAAAGACAAAAATTACCAAGTCGGTGAGCATGTCTTCTTAAAAGTGAAAGCAAAGAGAATCTCTTTCAGTTTGGGGCGATGCGGGAAGCAAGCCCCCATATTTTGTGGACCCTTTGAGATACTGGCCAACAAAGGGCCAGTAGCATATGAGTTAGCTTTACCAACTCATGTAAAAGTTCATAATGTTTTTCAACCATCTTTATTGAAGAAATATGTCTAAGATACTAAACATGTGATTGATTGGTCCTTATCACAGGTGGAACCTGAAGGGAAATTCATGCCGGAGCCCCTGCACATTCTAGACAAAAGAGAGGTGCAACTGACATGATGAACCATCACCCAGTTGAAATTAAAATGGAGGCACTTCGGAGTAGAAGAGGCTACTTGGGAAAATGAAGCAACCATGAAAGAGGCATAACCCGCCTTATTTCATGACTTCATTTCTAGTCCCTAGAATAATGGGATTGTGTTGTGCTAAGAGGGGAGGGATGTAATATCCTGAATTTTGACTAACTATTTTTGATGTTATATATTGGGCTTAAGCCCCAACACATATGATTTATTTTGTTATACTGGGCGTAAGCCCCAATGCACATCATTCATTTTTGTTATAGATACACATATTTGGGCATGGACCCTGACTGATGCAGGCTATTGTTATATACTCGGAAGAAATCCCCAATGTATTTGACTTATGTTTTATTATGAGATTTGGGTACAAACCCTAATTTACTGAGATGATTTGTGTTACATACTGTGCATATTTATGCTATACATGATTGACTTTTTATGATGTGTGAGCATGGAATCGGGAACACATAGATGACCTATGTACTCGGCATAAGCCCCGATGCACATAGAGGATTTTATTATGTAGTGGGTGTAAGCCTCGATATACATAGAGTGTTGGGCATAAGCCCCAGAGGACTCCAAGCTTGATAATGAATACTGGATCTGAGGCCATTTGTACATTCTAGATGTGCTTCACAACCACATTCTAGTACTAGTGTTGAATGGGATGCTCTGGAATTGCACTAGCATAATGCCCGTGTGAGAGTGTTGAGCCAAAGCTCTGAAGAGCACTCGGGGTTACTTGATCTTGAAAGTGTTGAGTCGAGAAGACTCTAAATAGCACTACTACTCATTACAAATATTTAATTGGTTAAATGAATCATTTTTATCTGTCATGAAGGACTGCGGAAACTACCCTGTTAAACGAGGTAATCCAAGTTACAAGAAGGACCTAGAGTCACCTAGCCTAGCCAAATATCCAAACTTACTAGAAGACCTTGTCCAAAGAATTGGACCATGTATTAAATAATTACCAAAGAATTGTTATGTGATTTAATTAAATAAATAATCAAGTGGAGTATTCATAAAAGAAGTCTCACTTATGTATAAGTAATATACATGAGAACTATACATAAGATATAAATTATATTATTTATGAACTATGCATAAATAGTATGTAGAAAGTATATGCATAGGATATTTATTCATATATATATACAAGATTGTGATTTAAATTTATAGAATACATAGTGAATAAAATATAAAGGTTCCTTTGAGAACAAATCATAAAGGAACAAATTAAAAAGCCCTCGATTAAATAGGAGTAAATAATTAAATAAAATATTCTTTACATGTAGTATAATTCTAAACTAAAACAAATCTGGAGTTAATATTAATATTATTATTAACTCAATAGCTATATTCCAAAGTTCACCTATATAAAGAAGGACAACTCCCAAGAGAAGGGCATATTTTCTTTCTATCATTATTCTATGGTAAGAGAAGAGAATTTTTCCACAGAAACTAAAGGAGATTTAAAATTTCAAGAACTGAATTGCATCAGCAATCTTCCCTAGGTCCTCTATTATCCCATTTCATGTTGGAACCATGTCGGGGGGATCCACTAGTGAACCAGGAACAGTTTAGGGTCAAGGTTGGGACGAACGTGGTAGTCCCAAAGTCATTCATTCTAACTATCCTATAGGTCAGCCAAATCAATACATACTTGTTTGCATTAATTAGTGTCTGAAAGTGTGCAGGTTATACCAACAATAGGATCAAGCTGCAACTATTCAGGTATGGGATACTCTTATGTCCTTTTTAAATTATTTTTGGCTGCTAAAACTAGAAATTCATTTCTGTCAATTATTTTCACAATAATCTAGTGGCTATAGTTAATGAGAGAAAGGGCCTATGGCATTGGTTCTCCTGGGTTATTCTCCTTATTTCGAAAGATAAAAAATCTGAGTTAAAGATTTCAAACCCTAGCTAGAATCGAAAATAGTATAGAACCTCTTAATTAAATGTAAATATGTTTACAGCTGAATCATCTCCTAAAAGGAGATCATTTCATTCGTTTTAGTCCCAATGCTTAATGTCTGCTTTTATTTAATAAAGAACGTAGGATGTACACATTCTTTTGTTTAAGGTATTTAATTCCATTTCTCAGCATAGATCGCTTAAACCATTATGCTATACCAACTACCATAATTTAAAATGTCGTAAACCAAAATCGTTGCCCAATATAGGGGTAGGATTCTTTCCCAACATAATACGTTTCCAGCCTATGCTTAATTTAAATACTAAAACCCTATAGATACATTCCTTTATTTAAATGTAGCGAAATAATGTGACCATTAGTTTAGAGTTTTAATTCAACCATCATACATTTATCAAAAAAAGGTCGCCTTACACAAGCTAGTTGTTTCATCCAGCAATTATTTTCCAGAACATAGAATTTAACAATGAAGTCGCAGGGTCGAATCCCCTTCTCTCTAAACATAAAAACAACTCATTACAGGGATCCCGATATATCGTGGATATCTTCCTTCTCACATAGATATCACAGGCATAAAACGTAGCACAAACATTTAAAAAGAACGTTTCAGTATCAACGCTAGGGTTGAGTCATCAAGCCACACAAGAAACATTAAAATAAGAAATCAATTACTATGCTTTCCCTACGATTACATTAAAACGATTCCACACAATTAAGTCTTCATCCACCAAAGTTTAGCTAAAAAACATAGGGTCTTTATTTTTGTAGTAGCCATTCTCCTTCTCCATTAGAATCACAATAATCTCAACCTTAAACATTAAAATTTTCCATTTCAGAAGAAAATCATTTTCCATCTATAGAAGTACGAATCGAAATACATAATTTAGCTAGGGCGTTGCAACTTTTTAATTTAAAACAAATATTTCAATTTCTAAACCTATAATAAGTTTTGTTTCTAGGGCAGAGTTAAAAACAAAACAAAATGGAGTATGTAGCGTCCCCTTCCATCATCAAATGTGAGGAGGGGAAACGTTATCAACACACGGGCTTATCGCAGACTTAGCCCCCATAATTTGCACATAATTACCTAACAATTTAAAACTTCTATATGCAGATTCGTTTCGATATAAACACAGTGGAATGAACATGCTAACAAGCACTCAAACGGACAGTAATTGCAATCATATCAATCACAGCAGAGAATGATTCAACATACAGAGACCCAATCTCATTCGTATGCCATGCATGGATTCTATATTAATTCATTTCATTAAACATGGGCAATTTAGCATATTGCAGAACACAAAATGGAAATAATTTATAATCCACAGAACACTTATCTTGAGAAGTTGATGTCCAACAACTGGCTACGTGAAGGCAACATTCCTCCCAACCGTAGATCTCTATCCAACCTAAATTCCTTCAGCTGAGAGATCACCCCCGAGCTGGGCTGTGTATCCACTAAGGAGGACTAGCTGGGTTCACTCGCAGCCATGGCTTCAGTCAAACATCTAAGAAGATAGAGGAGGGTAATGCTAAGCCAGTGAGCTCAACCACAGAGCTACAGGCATCTCAAGTGAGCTCAACAGTTAGGCACCCACATTACCTACCACATCCAACACAAGGAAGATCCCCTTCTCTGTTACACAGTCCCTCAGGCAACTCTTCCCTCCAGTGCTTTTCAGGATGGGCATAGAAAGGTCCAGCTGCTGATCCTTGAGATCCTAGCCTTCACAGGGTTTATCAAGCATACCCAACCTCTGCATAGTCAATCCCCACTTGATTTCCCACCATTCTGCACACCAAATACTCAAATCCGTCACTCGTTTTCTGAGCTGCAAAAACTGGGTTTTCCCATTGATTTCGGGGTAGCTAATGTTCCCAAATTCGCCCCAAGGTTCATGCTAATGGATTCCCCATTGGATTTCTTTGTCCCATGCCCAATCTAGGCGTTTTTGGTCCTTTAAAATCTGGGCTCTCTCAAGGTCGCGTTTTTCTGGTTTTCCTCCCTGTTGGCTCTCGTTTTTGGATGGGAATGATGCTAGGTCGTTTCACAATGGAATGGGGTGAGAATGAAGCAACCTCCCATGAGGTTGAGTGACTTCTTGCTAAAGTAATCAGAGCCCATGCCCACCCATACGAATTTCAGGGATGCCCATGCTCCATTGAAGCCATGGGATGAAATCTCAACCACCTTCTTACAGCAGGCATTAATGTCACCTAGGGAAGTCAATGGGTTCTCATAAGGACAAATGGCAGCCTAGGGTTTAATCCCATATCCCCCTCACCACTCCCTAGTGGATACACGTAGCCCCTTCTCATTCGTTTCCTCCATAGCCAGTTTTTGGTATTTTATTTCAATGTTAAATATTTACATCAATTCACAATATCCCATGGCTTAATAGCACGCGAGTATCAAAATATCAAGCGTGTCTAATTTAAATAAAATCCGAGCATAAACTAGCGGGGCCTTGGCCTTGAGCTCCACGCTAGGGAAACATACAACGTGTGTATACAATATTTACATTAGAGCCAATATTTCCTAAGGGTTCAAAATTGGGGTTTTACAGAGTAAAAATCAGAGTCACTAAGATATAGATAGACAACACAGGATAAATACATAGATTAACCCTTAGTCAAACTAGGAAATCTCATACAGGGGTTTCGCTTAAACACCAACAACGACAAAGGACAGCTAAGTGTTTCACTTATGAAATTTATCAAAACCTGTAGCTTAATGGAGTCACCTAAATTTATGGAGAGGGAAAAGATATAAACATACTGAGATTTATGTTAGGCTGAAATATTGTCGTTTAATTCCGTTGTAGTATTTGCCCAACCATTTAATTTGTTAATCCGAGGTTCGTACGCTTACGAAGCACATGCAAAGTATATGCAAGAATGAAGTGAAATTAATCTAGTCTAACCCCCCCTTGCTAATGGCTAATTGCTAATCTAATTCCCCCTTAAGCAGAAACACACAATTGCTAATCTAATGCTGGAAGCTGAAACACACTGCTGAATGTAAATTGCATAAAAGAAAGACAACATATGAAGAGCAAAAAGACAACACATGTGAGCTCACATTAACAATAAAGAAAACTTAATTTACATCACAAGAATCAAATGGCAAATCATCAAAACTAGATTATGAACAAAAGCTGAGAATCCTCTTCTCCATATTACAAGGTCAAGACTAACTTCTACAATCTGAGACTAATCTCCTTCTAATCTATGATTAATCTACATCTCCCTAAATGAAGAGAGAGCACTCTCTTTTATACATGAATTTCTTTGAGAAGGAGATAACCATCTCATAATGATAGATCCACTATTATCTCAACCACTCTCAACTAATTTCCTATTATTACAAAATATGATCCATTCAAATCCTCCACATGTCTCTCACAAATTCTACACATGTTTCTCATACATCCTAACTAAGATATGCCAACCAAATCTCCATGATCTTCTCCTTGGAATATTCTTTGAATAACTATCTCCGTGAAGTGGAGGAGATATTCGAGGAGTCTTTCCTTGAATTGATCCTTCCATATTCCTACACATTACAAAGCTCATCCATACTTGAGATATTAGTGAAAAACATGTTATTTTCCAATATTTAATCATAAATTCACTTATAATACTAAAATGAATAAAGTGGAAAATCATAAGATGAAACTCAAGTATATGTATGGAAATGGTATGATGAAAGTTTAATGGGACGATGAAATTTGAAGAATAGAGAAAGGTAAAGTGGATGAAAATGGGACATTTCTGAGGCCCATCAATTTATATTTCCAATGCCTTCAGGATTTAGTAAAAGAAAAATAATACACAGAAGCTTACAGGAGAATTAAAATGAATCCATGAGATTCAGGTCCAATTAAAGAAGTTTCTCTTTATTTAAAAGTTTACAACAGTCTTAACCATGTATCGAATTACACCGGAGAAAATTACACAGGCTCTGTCCATCTCAAAACACCTTGCAAACTTCAACCCAGTCAAGCATTGAGGAGTACAACTTACAGAGTGCGCCACAGGGTGAAATCATGATTGGCATAAACAATCTAAGTCATACATCCAAACTCCAGATTTAAATCGTTCCCAAAAATCGTATTTATAGTGCATTTGACCCAACAATCAATACATTTGCTTGAAGAGAAGGAGATGGCCAACATAGGACCAGACTTACCATTTTTCGCCATAAAAACGAATGCCCAGGTCAGGCTCGAGCTGCTACCATCTTATGCCACAACAAAAGAAAACCAAAAGCATGAAAACATCAACCTTAAATAAAACGAAATGATTGCTAAGAGGAAATACATAAGGCAACCTTCATTGGAATAGAACCTTACCCCATGAAGGCCAAGACTAGTTGTTGAGGTGCAAGTTGAAACTGGCCATGAGTGCCTCCAAAAAAAACCAAGAAGAACATGACTCTACCTTCCCCTACAAACAAAACGAAATGATAACACATTGGGTTATGAAAACTCTTAGGGTTTAGCTCTTTAATGCTTTCCAGCTGGACTCCATTCGAATGGTTGTCATGGGACACCATTAAAACCACTACCAACTCCACTAAGCTTTGAATCGTTACCCACTTCATATGGTCTAGACTCCCTTTACACTAATGCAACTTTTACATTTTTATAAAAAGTAACAAAGCCCATATTATTAAACTCATACATCAATATTTAAGATCTAGGTAGTAGTTCCTACGTGGCTTTTAAAGAATCACCTACAAAACAAATGATGAAGTAGGCTTTAGCATGAGATGCTAAGTAAGCCTGACCAAATGCCACCAGGTCCATCCTCTCCAAGCATTTAAAAGACTTATAAAAAAAACACAATAACTTACATAGATCCAAACTAATCCATTTAAAGCTTAAAGTGGACACATAGTTGCAACATTTCAAAGAAATAAGCATATAGTCAATTTCCAGGTATAAAAGACTCTTAAATATTTCAAACAAGTTCCAAAGGCGATTGATCTGATTGGGTTAATTACCATAAATCCAATATGCTTCATAAAGACAGATTTCAACTACACCGCTTCTGCAAAACCATTAAAGGGAAAACAACCATAGTAGATACATCATACATTAGCCATGAGTAGAATTATAAACCATATATGTTCATCAATATTTTAAATGAGTCTTATATTTAAACTCCAGTGTTGAATTTAATTTGATAAACATGTACCGAATAGACGATGTTAGCCATAAGTGAATTTTTTTAAAAAATTTACAGGTTAGGGAAAGTACAATAAAATTCATGCTTTGCCTTTCCTTTTTCTGACGGAATCCCTATGAATAGTGGTTCAAAAGATTCTAGTAGCAACTCTGAAGGTAGACAAAGGAGAAAGAGAAAATACAAAGATGGGATAATAGGAGAATTTATAAAAATAAAGGCTCCTACCTTTGACGCGAAGTAAAATATGGAGAAGAAGATAATGCTTGGCTCTCTGGAATGAATACATACTTCACTATGTATAATTATTTGAACTCTATGAAGGGGAAAATGGCCATCTTTAATCTGGCCGAAAATGATGAGATTTGGTGGTAGGACTTAAAAAGAGAAAAAATGGTTAATGATAGAAAAGTATGCTAGAAATGGTTTAAAAAGCAATTTAAAAGGGAATACCTCTCAGAATATGAGTATGAGGGGAAAGCAAAGGAATTTTGTGAGCTAAGACTGGGATCAATGTCTATGCATGACTTCTGTCCTAAATTTTTATCCTTGTTAAGATATGTGCCTTACCTAAACGAATAAAAACCTAAAATTAAGATATTTCTCGATTGCTTACCTAACTTTTATAAAGACAAACTAGAGTTTTATGAACCAAAAACATTATACGAAGCAATGAGGAAGGCCAAATTAACATGTGATCAATCTAAGAGTAAGAATGAAAATCCTTATAACTTCAAGAAAAAGAGATGGAAGTAATTTCAAGAGAAGAAAATTCAAACCTTTCAATAAACATAAAGGTTTCCAGAGAAATACTTTTAAAGATAAACAACAAACAATAAGGAATGAGTATAAATAACCCATGAGAACTGCTAAGTATAAATATAATCTCCTTAATAAAAAGAAAGCATAAATAAAAAGAGAACATTTGCAGTGTTGGGGCTATGGGGAGAGTCATTTATATCAAGATTGTCCTCATAAGAAGGATAATCAAAATATTCACATTGTCCGCGAAGCAGCCACAGTTGGGGAGGTTGCTCAAAACATACCACAAACAATAATCAAGTGGATTATCAACCTTCCAGGATCGAGGTAGATGGTAATATATTTGACAAACCTATTTCTATATTATTGATTATGGATCTACTTTAAGTTACATTTCTCCTAAGCCAGTATATTTATGTGAAATAGAAAAATATGATTTTGAAAAGTCATGGTTAGTGCAATTAGCCACATGGACAAGAATAAAAGTAACTAGCTTTATTTCTAGTTGTGAAGTTCATATGAAAAATTTGATTACAAAAGTAGATTTGAATATTTTTCCATTAGGATCTTATGATGAATTAATTGGCATGGATTGGATAGAAAAACATAGAGTTGTACTAAATTTTTTTCAGAAAAATTTTAATTGTATCCATGAAAATGGTGAAAATAAAATTATTAGAGGGATTCCCAAAAATGTCCTTACTAGAAAAATATCTGCTTTGCAATTGAAAAGTGTGCTAGGAAAGGATATAGGTTGTTTTTTGTACACATTACCAAAAATAATGATGATAAACCAAAACCTAGTTTAGGACTCTCCTATTTTAAATTAATTTAAATATGTTTTTCTAGAAGAAATACCTCGACTACCTCTGAGGAGGGATATTGAATTTACAATTGAATTGGTACCAGGGGTAGTATGTTCCTCAAAATCCACTCATCGAATGAACACAACTGATTTGGTTGAAATAAAATTACAATTGCAAGAATTAATAGATAAGGAATACATAAGACCAAGTGTGTCTCTATGGGGAGCACCATTTTTGTTTTTTAAAAAGAAAGATGGCACACTGAGACTTTGCATTGATTACAAAAAATTAAATAAAATGACAATTAAAAATAGATACCCTCTCCCTCGCATTAATGATATGTTTGATCAAGTATGGCGTGTAGTGGTATTCTCTAAAATTTACTTATGGTTCGGATACCATCAAGTAAGAATTAAGGATGAGGATGTTCATAAAATGGCGTTTAGAAAAAGGTACATGCATTACGAGTTCTTGGTTGTTTCATTTGGCTTGACCAATTCTCTAGCCATGTTCATCTGTTTGATGAACAATGTCCTCCGTAAATACTTAGATAAGTTTGTAATAGTATTTATTGATGACATCTTAATATATTCTAAAAATGTAGAAGAGCATAAAGAACACTTAAAGCTAAGCTTACAAACCATTAGAGAACATAAAATTTATGTGAAGTTTAGTAAATGTGATTTCTTTCAAGAGAAAATTCAACACCTAGGTCATGTAATATCTAAGGCATTTCACTAGACCTCGATAAAATCAATGCAATCATGGATTGGCTAGTTCCTAAGGATGTAACTGGGATTTCATCCTTTATTGGAATCATAGGTTTCTACCTTAGGTTCATTGAGGGGTTGTCCATAATTTCTTACCCGATAAATTGACTACAAAAGAAAGGAACTAAATTCATATGGTCTAACAACTGTCAAGAAAAACTTAAACACTTGTTGACCACCGCACCTATTCTAAGAATAACAAGACCGTACAAGGACTTTGTTGTATGTATGGATGTCTACTTAGAAATATCAGGTAGCATTCTCCTGCAAGAGGACTATATAATAAGCTATGCATGTTGGGTCGGGATTAGTTCGTAGGAAGTACGGAAGCCGACAGCTGCGAAAGGGATAATCCACAGAAGAAAGGGTCATTCGTGGAGAATGCAGAAGTGCAGAAGTAGTTAGTTTGTTAGTTAAGGGTCATGTGGACCATTTTGTAACCACTTAGTTTTGTATAAAGAAGAGTATGATTGTAATCCTAAGTAAATGAAGATGTGGTGATGGATAGAGCAATCGACCTTTTGAGTTTTTATCTAGTTGTTGATCTATTTTGTATCTGTGATATGATGTATTGACTATTTTTGCGAAGGTAATTCCACGGGTTTTAATGAATGCATGAAGATGTTTGATTATGGTTCTATCTTTGTCTTTGTTTCTGTTAGATGATGAATGCTAATATTTGTGAGCTGTTTAATGATCTATGGGTTTAGTAATTGCTAATGAGTAGTTAAGATCATGTAGATGCAAATGTCTATTGATTGATGAATATGGGAATGATGAACTGCTAGCATAGTGTGAAAGATATAATCTCTAGTTTCTGTGGATGCAATGTTTCTTTGATGCATGTCCTCAACTCCATTGCGGAAACTTGGTTCCTGCAGCTCCCTGGTGCATCTCGGGTGAGACTTCACTCGCTCTGTGAGTGTTGCTGGAAAGGGTAAAACCTTTCTGGGATGGTGTGTAAGGCAGCTCGGTTGATGATTTGTTGATGACAGTGCGAAGTGAATCCCTGTCGACAACCACTGTGTCAAAAAATGGTTCTGTTGCTGAGACCTTGAATAGGAAAAGAAGAGGATATGTTGTGGCACTCGACGAAATTGGAGATTCAAGTGTTGTTTGACAAGAAGACAGAGGAGTTCGTAGAAGGAGAGAAGCAAAACCCTACACACATGGTAAGCAGTTGGTTACAAAAATACATTTATTCATATATCCATGAAATATTATTCTGGGAATTCCCAGTACTGCTACACGAGTGGCTAGTGCAACCAACATTCCAGAAGCACCATTTACAAAAGACTGATCTTGAACATTTGACACAAGAACTGATTCGACAGCTGCAATGTGTCGACAACACAGTATCAAGGGCTCTCGATTTCTGGGTTGATAATATCCTAGAGGGATATATTACTGAGTTCGCAGTAGACACAATCAAATATATAGTGACGTGGAAAGAAATTTCTTTAGGGGATGAAGGGGAAGGTTCTTGTTGTTGCTAAAACTGTGGATTGACATGCTCGTCTATGAAAAGGGCATATTGAGGATGACATCCAACGAGTAAACATATCGGTGTGCAGAGGTTGTGGGTATTGCGTGAATGCGAATCCGATAGAAAGGTGTGGGGTAGATGGACATGAGCGATGATGAGTTTCTAAGGGAAGCTAAAAAAGAGTGTGGTACCTTAAGGAGTGGAGTGATATTCCGGCGTCCTGAGAAGAAGAGCAGGATTGAGAGAGAGTCTCCTAAGAGGACTATTAAATTTTGAGCATTAATTCACAATACTCTAGGACCTTTAGTGAGAGAATAACATGTACAGTATATCAATGCATAACAATCATAATAAGAATAGAAAGCATCACAAGAATCAAAATCATGAGAGACAAGAGACACAGAGTTTCCCTGGAGAAAATCCTAAGGTGAAAAACCCCACAACTTCCTCAGATATTTAGAGAGTGATGGCTCAACCAAAGTATAACCAAAATACACTGAGATAGTCTCCTAGTAGCGGATGATCCTCCTCCTCACTAGTGTGCCACTTTCTGAGTGAGAGAAGTGTGAGTTTTCGAGTGATCAAATAGAGATCTCTCGATCTCTATTTATACTTAACCTATTTGCCCAGTTACACTATGGGGCCGACTTGTCTAGCTAGGTACATCCACAATATAATATATATTTCAGGGCTGACCCCACACATGGTGGTATAATAACCCATCGGCAAGTACACACTTGCGACACTTGTCAATACACATGACGACACTTCCTTATAGAGGAATAACACATCTCTTATAAGGGTACAATAAATATATATGAAATACATAGATGAAATACATTCCGAAGTTACATATACATCAACACTCCCTCTTAACTAGGAAGGTATTTCTCGACACAAATCTGCTAGACAAGTCTTCTTCTCAGGATCATCGTCATCGATGCATCGTCACTACTGTTGCTATCTCAACCAATATTTGACTCTACTTGTCATAGGAAGTTCTACAGAGCTATTCCTTTTTCATACTAGACGTAGGCCCACCACCTACAGGTCTTCATCACTGGCCATACTGTGGAATCCTTAGGACTTATTAAGTGCATCACAAAACCTTGAAATAGCATCCCAAGATGTTGTGGGTACACAACTCTGACCTGTAGGATCTCCCAGGGCCATATTATATGTGACTCACCACAAAACCTCGCAAGAGCATCCCAGGCTATTACCAGCACACAGCTCTACCTATAGGTTCTCCCAGGGGAAAATTACATGTGGTCACCACAAAACCTCGCAAGAGCATCCCAGGCTATTATGAGCACACAGCTCTACCTATAGCATCTCCCAGGGACAGATTATATGTGGTCATGTCAAAACCTCGCAAGAGCATCCCAAGACTTACTACGGGCACATAGCCCAATCTATCAGATCTCCCAGGGACAGATTATATGCCATAGGACAAAACCTCGAAAGAGCATCTGCTAGATATCCTAGGGCCAGATTATATGCCATAGGAAAAACCTCGAAAGACTATCTGCAGATCTCCCAGGGCCAGATTATATGTCCTCCCAGAGCAAAACCTCGAAAGAGCATTTGCCAGATATCCCAGTGCCAAATTACATGCCATAGGAAAAACCTTGAAATACTATCTGCAAATATCCCAGGGCCAAATTATATGCTCATCTGCACAACCTGATCCATGGCCATAGAGTATCAACCTGATACTCACCCTACATCATCCTGATGTACACATGATCATCCTGATCATCATCACTACAACATCCTGCTGCATATCATCTGGAGCAACATCCTGAAGCTCGTCATCCATGATCATCCTGATCATACAATGCATCTACCTGATGCATACCAAGTATCTACCTGATACATATCATCATACATGATTCACCTGACCATACAATGTATCCACTTAATACAAATACAAATACACGATCCACCTGATCATACATGATACATATCAACATAC
Organism: Larix kaempferi; assembly: GCA_027924585.1. Lineage (NCBI taxonomy): Eukaryota > Viridiplantae > Streptophyta > Pinopsida > Pinales > Pinaceae > Larix > Larix kaempferi. The sequence continues at coordinate 6,248,859 of BSBM01000042.1, read as the reverse complement.
ATGATCTACCTGATCATACAATGTATCCACCTAATACATATACAGATACATGGTCCAAGCATCCAAAATGATGCATATACAAAATACATATAAATGATCCAACCGATCATATCCAACATCCAACATGATGCATACATACATATACATATAAATGATCCAACAGATCATATCTAGCATCCAACATGCTGCCTACATACATATACATATAAATGATCCAACTGATCATATCCAACATCCTCCTGATGCATATACAGAGCAGTAACTGGAGGATCGTCCTGATTCTCATCATCCAACGCTTACATCCATGGCCATGTGAAGGATCTTCCTTCCAACATGCTTGGAATGGCTTCAGCAAATGTGCCCATCACTTCTTCCTCAAAGTGTCATCGATCTGAAGAACACCAAGCCTCCCCCTGAAGTACTTGAACTTCACCCTGGCTAGTGGCTTCGTCAACACATCTGCAATCTGCTCGTCTGTCACAACATACAGGAGCTTCACTGCTCCTCTCTGCAGCATATCCCTGATATAGTGATATTTGATCTCTATGTGTTTTGACCTGTCATGAAATACTGGGTTCTCAGACAGCTTCACACTTCTGGTTATCACAGAAGATACCAGTCGCATCCAATGGGAGATCAAATAACTCAGACAGTAGCTTCCATAGCCATACTGGCTCACAACTAGCTGAACAGGTTGCAACATACTCTACTTCAGCTGTACTCATTGCTACGTAGGACTGCTTTGTGCTAAACCAAGAGATCACACCTGATCCCATACTAAAGCAGCACCCAGATGTGCTCTTCCTATCTGCAGCACTTCCTACCCAATCTGAATCAACATAACCCTGCAGGTTAAACTTTTGATTTGCTTCATACTTGAGCCCATAATCAACTGCACCCTTTAGGTACCTCAGAATATGCTTTACAGCAACCAGGTGAACACTCCTCGGATCCATCTGGAACTAGCTCAATGTGTTCACTGCAAAGCAAATATCTGGTCTCGTGTTCGTCAGATACATCAAGGACCCAATCATCTGATGATACATAGAGACATCAACTGGATTAGATGAAGCATTACAAAGAAGCTTTAGATTTGATGCCATAGGTGTGGCCATGGCCTTGCAATCCATCATCCCGAACCTCTTCAGGATATCTATAGTATACTTCCCTTGTCCAAGGAAGATCCCATCTGTACTCTGCCACACCTCCATACCTAGGAAATAGTGTATCATCCCTAAGTCCTTCATATTGAACTCGGAAGCAAGCTTCCACTACGCATCGGCAATCAATCTATCTTCACCTGTAATAAATAGGTCATCCACATACAAAAGTAGTATCACTGGATTGCCTTCCTCAATCTTGTAGTAAAGGTTGGCACCCACTTTACTCTTGGTAAAGCCCAAACTAGATAGAAAGCTATCTATCCTACCAAGTTCTGTACATATATGACTCCCTATCATGTTCCTCAAAACCAAGTGGCTACTCCACATATACTTCTTCTTCAACTACACCATTCAAGAAAGCTGTCTCGAAATCCATCTAGTGTATCTTCCATTTCATCACTTTTATACTTCTCTATGCTATCATCTACAACATGCTTGATCTTGTAGATCCTCTTGGAAGTCACTATAGACTCCACTTCAGGTCTTGGTACTGCATCCCAAACATCATTCTTCATGATCGATGGATCATTGCATTATTCTATTTCTTCATCCCATATCCTAAGAACTTCAATATTTTTAAGAGATATCTTTGTTGCTGGAACAAATGTTGTAGTCCTTCTTTTTTAGGTGAAGGTATACGGTCTTTCCTACAAAACAAGTTAAATTGCATGATTAGAAACATCTCATAAATTTTCAGAACAAATTCTTACACATAAAGAAATATGTCACACAGTCATGCAATTATCTTAGCCAATGCTTCAATACAACATTTATCCATGTTCCATAACTTTCTTGACGCCTTCCAGTCTCTACCAGAACATTGTTAAGAGTTTTCACTACTTCGAACATGTTAGCAAAGAGGTTTCATGCTAGATAAGTAGAAATCGAATGTTGTACAGTGCCATAGGCCACTTACCCATCACATGCATATTAGTAGCATACTGTTCATTAATGCACTCATTCTAATATGCACAATACATATCCTAAGTCTAGGAACATGAGCATATACATCATTGAACAATTTTATTTAAACAAAAAAATATGCAAGAAATGATAATTAAAATACTTATCTTTGTTTGTTTGTTGGGTGGACTCCCTCTGAGTCTTTGCTTCCTTGCAGGAGCTGCTAGAGTCCTAATTTGAAGTAGCTTCTTCTACACCTTTCTGTTGTGGAATGTAGAGAGATGGTCAACTCCCTCTGAATATCTGCATCCTTGCAGAAACCACTGAAGTGTGCTCCCTCTTGATCTTTGCTTCCTGGATTACCTGTTCTTGAACTTATATTCATTCTCGATTCCTATGCATGCTTATTAGTATCATCATTGTGTTATCCTTGAGGTCTCGTAAAACATTCATTTGTATAATCAAAACACAATGATCTCAAGCATGTATAGTCAGGATCATTTCAAACAGAAATAATAATAATTCTTATGGTTAGTCATAAACATATTATACCTAAACCCGTGATTACTCAAACCTATGACTCTTCTAGTTAGTCATATCATCAATTAAGGTAAGAAACATAATATGCATAAGCCCTAGATTACTCAAACTTGTAACTTCAAGAGTAATCATTATCAATCATACAAAAGTATACGATATATATATAACAAAAACATACCTGGTCATCATATTTGCTAGTTATGTCTAGCAATGTGTTCTTGTTCTCTTCAATGACCTGTATAACTCATTAGTTAACCTTTGCAAAAACAAATTATACATACTTCTATGTGATCCATGACTATGGATGAATCTTTGTCTTCATAGCATGTTCAGGTTGTCCCTTTAATTTGCACAATCCTCCCTCTTGCTCTCCAATCACTACTGCATCATTGATTGTTTTACCCTTTGGCCACATTAGGACTTGGCCATCTACAAATGCAACCCTCATGCCTTTTGCATCCAATGCAGAGATGGAGAGAAGATTCTTTTTGAGCCCAGGTACATAAAGAACTTCTTTCATCTTCAAGGATTTTCCAGAATCTAGGTTGTAGGAGGCTTCACCACTTCCTTTGATAGGGTATTGAAAGTCATCCCCAAGTTTTACTTTATGGGGTGATTCATCTTCAGAGAGACTTACAAAAGATTCTTGAAACCCAGTCATGTGTTTGGAAGCCCCACTGTCAATTAACCAATCATTACAACCATGAGAGATAGTACCTGTGAGAGCAGAGATTAGAACATACTCTTCTTCACTTGATGAGTCATCATCACTTTCCGCCCTAGCCTTCTTCTTTGGAGGTTCATCATCTTCGGCAGCATGAGCATGGAACTTTCTTTTGCTGCCCTTCTTCTTCTTGCTGGAGTTGTTGTTAGCCCTTTTGTTTTGGGGACATTCTGAAGCAAAGTGACCCTCCTCATTGCATGTGAAACATCATAGATCCTTCTTATTCTTTTGATAGGATCTCTTGTAGTGAGAGTACTCCTTCTTGAGCTTGCTTCTTTTGGTGTGAGCTGCGAGACCTTAATATTCACCTCCCATCTTTTCTTCACGAGCTACAAGTATAGCTTCTTCTTGAGAGCATTCCTCCCACAGTTTACTGAAGGAGATCAATTTCTTTCTTACACAGATTCCTTGAATAAAGGAGTCCCATGACCTAGGTAGGCCATTCAGAGTGGTCATAACAACTTCACCATTGTCCACTACTTCATCAACAGCTTCAAATTATTCCTTGATCTGAGAGACCTTAGAGAAGTAATATTGAATGGTCTCTCCATTCAACATCTTGACCCCATTCAATTGATTCCACACAGTCATCTTCTGATTTATGTTCTTCCCTTCAAATAACTTGGTCAAGGAGTCAAACATCTCCTTGGGTGTCTTCAGAGATGACACATGAGGTATGAGATGGTCTTTGATAGAATCAGCAATGATTCTCTTTGCCTTGACCAAGTTCTTCTTGTGCAATACCTTAGCTTCTTCATCCTCTAGGATAGGGATGTCTTCTTTTATATATGAGTCCAACTCATTCTCTTCCAGGATTAACCCAATCCTATACTTCCAGGCTCGGAAGTTATCAGCCCCTTCAAGCTTATCCTCAAGCTTGGTGTGGTGAGACATCTTTAAAGAGTACTTCAAATGGAAATAGAAAATATTTAGGTCTTACCACTTATTTTGTTGAAAATTGGATCTGGTCCCGGATTACGGTTTGTCGAAAAAACCCTAAAAATTCGAAAAGTGAATTTCAACTTTCTGAAAGCATAGAAAGATGCGCCTTGATGAGCTGATCAACCTGGTGTATTCAGATTTTGAGATCTGCAAAGCTACACCCTTCAAAACTGCCTTTCTATCTTCCTGGATTCACTGAGGAGGACCTTGAATTAAGGTTTGAGTTTCTCGGAGATCTACCTAGCCAAAAACCTCGATCACAAGCTCTAAACTTTGATTTTTGCGAGGAGCTTCCAGCTATGTCTTCAGATTCTAGAAATTCCTATTTTTATGGAAACCCTAATGTTTAGGGCCAAATCTAAAAATGCTTAGAATTGAATTCTGATTGGACAAATAGATTCTCCTTGATGAGTAGAGTCAATCTACTATACTGCTTTTCCAAAATCGGTGGAGAGAAACCCTAGTTTCTGTCACTGCAAAATGTCTTCTTCTCATGTTAGCTCTGATACCATGTTAAATTTTGAGCATTAATTCACAATACTGTAGGATCTTTACTGAGAGAATAACATGTACAATATATCAGTGAATAACAATCATAATAAGCATGACAAGAATCACAAGAATCAAAAGCATGAGAGACAAGAGACATAGAGTTTCCACGGGGAAAACCCTAAGGTGAGAAACCCCACAACTTCCTCAGAGATAGAGAGAGCAGTGGCTCAACCAAAGTACAACCAAAATACACTGAGATAGTCTCCTAGTAGCAGATGATCCTCCTCCTCACTAGTGCGCCACTTTCTGAGTGAGAGAAGTGTGAGTTTCTGAGTGATCAAATAGAGATCTCCCAATCTCTATTTATACTTAACCTATTTGCCCAGCTACACTATGGGGCCAACTTGTCTAGCTATCTACATCCACAATATAATATATATTTCAGGGCCGACCCCACACATGGTGGTCTAATAACCCATCGGCAAGTACACACACTTGAGACACTTGTCAATACACATGCCAACACTTCCTTATAGAGGAATAACACATCTCTTATAAGGGTACAATAAATCTATATGAAATACATACATGAAATACATTCCGAAGTTACATATACATCAACAAGGACCTGAACAGAAGACTATGAAACATGACAATAAGGAAGAAAGTGACCCTATTGTGATGAAGATGGTGACTAGTCTACCCCATAAGAAGAACAGGGACAGATTGTAAGTTACAAAATACCTGCAAGCCCACTCACTACCCATAATTTTAAAGGAAGAAACACAATCTATTCACAAAGTTTCCCTACGTGCAGCGGGAAAAGTAGTGCATCAGTAAGCAATAATAGTAGGAACGTTAGAATGGAAAATGACACTAAAATGCCCACTTTCCATGGGAACGAGACTAGGGATTGTGAGCAGTTTCAGTTTCTATGTGAAGCATCTTGGACTGTGTAGCAGGTCTAGGATGAAGATATAAAAAAGGGACATCTAGCGATGACCCTTAGGGGCCGAGCGCTAGATTGGTTTATGAAGTTTACAAGGGTTCTAGTGGGAACACTAGCCAAGTCGTTGGTGTAGATCAAAGCAGGCATGATCGATGAATTTAGGAAGCCAAAGTCGGAATTGCAATATGTCACCGAGCTCAAAGAAATCCAGCAATACCCAAATGTGATGGTATGAGAATTTGATCAACGGTACAAAACGCTAATAGAGAAGGTAATTTTTGGGATAAATGATATGCAGTATAAGGAGTGGTTCATCGGAGGATTGGTACTACACATCCACGGACCACTAATGCAACAGAAGGTTGCGACCCAAGTGGAAGCATTGGATATTGCGATGATGCTAGAGGCTTCACCAATCGGCAAAATGGGGTTGGGTATGGATCAAATAGAAGTGCAGCTGGCAAGCTTTTTGATCCAACTACAAGACATGAAAAAAGGGAAAGAGGCTCATGAAGAGGTCTGCTGCACTAGGTGCAGGATAGAGGGACACCGCAAGGATCAGTGCCCAGACTTCCGAGAATGCTTTCAATCCAGTGCACCAAATCCCCTTAGTCAGGGAGGGATGGCTTGGTCGTATCTGCCAAACGAGAGGCCATTGACCAGAAGAGTGTTTGTATCTACAGAAAATAGTGTCGAAACCAGAGAACTTGTACTGCAAGTTCTGTAAATCGGTTGGCCACGATGAAAACAACTATAGAGCTTATGGCCTACTCCAGGAAAGGACTACAGCTATATACTTCATGGCAAGAGAAGAACAAGCACCAGGTTAGCAATAGCAGCAGTATAAGCAACCATCAGTCAAGTATAATCACCAACCGCAGCGGTATGATCAAGGGCAGTATGGCCAACCGCAGTATCCGGGACTGTAGTACCCGCCATATGGGCCACCACAACAACCACAATATGGGAAACCATAGCACCCAAAATAGGGCCCACCGTGTGGAGGTGCTAGAGGAGGAGTGCGCGGAGGTCGAGGTGCTGGCGTAGGACAAGGAGGAGCTACTGGACAAGGACAATGACCGATTATATGCTACAATTGTGGGAAGCAGGGGCATTATCAGAGGGATTTCCTAAATCCAGCGACAAAACACACCTATTGCAGGGCTATGGATCATGGCACTGAAGACTGTCCGCAGCTCATCGCAAAATAGCAGAACAAGAATCCGCCACCACCTCCACGGAACTAGAATCAGAATCCAGCACCAGCTGTACAGATGGTACCAATGGAGGCTCGAAGACACCATGCGACTCTCTGAGTATTGACAAAAAGAAGGAGTGGTGACAGGAGCCGACGGGCCATGAGCTACCGTCTAACCAACAACATGGAAACATGTAACCTTTGATGCAGACGTTAAAAGGGATGTTTTCTTGGAAGTGCAGGACGTGATGAGACAGAGGAGGCAATTACCTCTTCAGGAAGAAACTATCTACTATATGCCACCGACGTTCGACGTGATGAAGTCGCGGGGGAAGGATAACACCTTAAAAGACTTCTTGAAAAGTTGCTTAGAGTTGGAAAAGGATCTGGATGCGCTGGAAGAGATATACAATCTATTGAATCGATGGGAGGGTGCACGCCAGGAGCAAAATGTCAATCACATACACAAGAGGAGTACGGGGAGAGAAATGCAAATGTCGACACAAATTGGAGCATTTGATGTTGACTCAATTATCTTGGTCTTGGGGTCGGATGTCAACATTTTGACCAAGCAGACATGGGAGACAATGGGGAAACCGCAGTTATCCTAGTCACCAGTACAGTTGCGATTAGGAAATCAGATTAAGGTTACTCCACTTGGTCGGGTGTACCAACTTCCCGTTGAGAGTGAGGGCCTGAAGACTTATGCATATTTGGATGTAATTGAAATCATGGACAATACCAGTTCCTACCGAGCATTGCTAGGGATTGGCTGGGCAATTGATAATCTAGGTGTCATCAACTTCAAGAAGTAGACTATGTCATTTGAGAATCGCGAGATGAGATTTGTTGCACCTATGGATCCTGTGGAAGGGAAGCAATACGTTGAACCGGCATGAGATGAATTTACAAAGGGATGGGATAGCATATATAACATATCCAAAGATTACATTAATCCAACTGCAGACGAAGAATTGGGATTGCACAGTGTCAGTTCATCGTCGTCGGATTCAGATGAGGCGCTCAAGAATTGGCAGAATTGGATGCATGAAGTGTCATTTAGAAGGTGTGCAAGGATCACACAGTCACTATGATGGGTAGCCACAGAGGATTGCATGCTACAAACATATGAGGTATCTCGCAATTTGGCTACATTCCTCACTGAATTTGAGGAAAAAGTAGCGGAACCACAGTGGCTCTTGGCCTTGGAAGAAGCCCTAAAGGCTACACCAATGTGATGATGGGAACGCACAACTCCACCATATCTACCAGGACATTATGTCTCCACTTGATGACGGTTAGGTTCATCCATGTAGAAGGATATAGCAGACGGAATTTTGATGGAAGAAGTGACCCGAAGGTGCATTTGGCTGAGTGCAAAAGCAAATGGGGATTACAAGTGAAAGAGGAATGGGTCCATGCATTCCTTCACAAACTAGATGAAGTACTGCGGAGTTGGTATGTCGTAGCAGAACAACGATGCAGAACGACTTCTTGGGAGAGGCTAACAATTGGCTTTAGCCAAGCATTTTGTTTATCAGATGAGAACCCCTTCATCCATAGTTCGCTACAAGTGATCCGCGAGAAGATATTTGAAACAGTACCGACAGAGAAACCATTAGAAATTCGGTGGACTACGACACCATAAATGATGATGGAGTGCTAAAACATCATTGGTGAGTCGGATGATGAGGATGATCCGAGGGCTACGCATGTACCAAAATCGGAAGGAAGTCACAGTGTCGAGGCACCAGAAATCCCTTCCGACAATTTCTAGCAACCGCTGAAGATCAGGAAAGTAAACATTGGATCAGAGGAGAATCTGAATTTTGCAACTATTGGAGACTACTGGGATGACTCAACTATTGCAAAGATGACTAGTCTATTCCATGAGTTTCAAGATCTATTCCCAACAAAATTCTCATATATGAAAGGAATTTCTGGGGACTTAGGCGAAATGAAGATCCCCCTGAAACCTAATGCAAAGCCAGTCCAGAAGCGACCCTTCCGATTGAATCCAAGGTACAAGGAGAAAGTATAGGTGAGATTGTGAGAATGCCAAATGAAGGAATTATAGAACCAATAATAGATGAGTTCAAGAAGTACCTGACAACAAACCAGCGAAGTCGGAAGAGGTCAACGAAAACTATAGGAAGTCCGAAAATAAGAACATATTGTGACACCACAGCACAATGGAGCTGGATGCACCACTAATCAAATAACGCAAAAAAAAAGGGTAACCACAGACTATGTCAAGCTACGTTATGCTTCACGAGTCGAAAGTTGCCATGATGCGGTAGGGTCCGATCTGGTAATAAATGCAGCAGTTGAACGAGAACAACCGATGGAAAAAATGAGAAACAACCATAATTAATACTGACACATACGATGGATTTGGAGAATCGGTATTGGATTTGGCCATTATTGTCCAAGATCAGATGGATGCGGCACTCCAACCCTATAAAAACGAATCAGGAAGGAAAATCGCCACATTGTGTGTTGAGCAAGAATCCACAGAGAAGTGCATGGCAGTGTATATTTCGAGCGCAAGAACCCAACAAATCAAACCCATGCCCATTACTAAGGAACATCCAGAAGCCATGTATAGAATACCACTCAAGACCAAGAGGAGTGCAAATCGACCCGCAGACATTGGCCACACGCCAAAGAAAGGAGCCCAGGCCTCGACACGGTTCACTGACGATAATGTAGGTACTTTAGGTGCTGAAGTATTGCAGGAAGAGCATTATGCACGAGTAATACCAGGATATGTGGCACCATGAAAGAAAAGGGCACTAGCATTGTGAATATACAAGAACGAATGGTACAGTATTTTAATGCCAGAGATACCACAAGAAGTTCCTAAATACAGGAACATTTTAGCAAAGTTATAGAAGCTGGGGTATAGTGATCATGACCTTGCGAATTTCAAAGAAAGCACAGAAGGTTATGTTGACGTCCCCCATGAGGGAGGACCAACCATGAAGAAACCTACAGGCTGGGTAGTGGGATTGGAGCAGTCGGGGCTGTTAGGCCTCACCCACATGCCGCTCTTTGGGCGGTTAGCACAAGTCAATGCATGCGTCAAGAAATTGACAGCATGTTTTCATGGATGGTGCCGATGGATACACAAGCAGATTCCTATCACCATTGACTTGATCACGAGAATCACCGGGCTACCTAAATATGGGGCCTACCTGTCGTAATTTTTCCAGGGGAAGGATAACGATAAGAAGCTTGCAGAAAGATTGCAGATGAAGTACGACATGGACACAAATTCCAGAGGGTACCTAATCCACACAATCAAGAACAAGGTCATCAGTGTTGCGACAACGATACTCGTAGTTAAAGTAGTGTGAAAGAATAGACCTAGGGAATGTAGCTCGAGCATCCTTGCCACTGTGGAGCTCTATCCCAAAGGCGAGCATCTGAATTGGTCCAAATTCTTGTTGCACGAAGTTATCGAAGATGTATATGATGTGCAGGAGCAGGGGAAGGAATTTACATACTCTTGGCTCATAATGTTGGTTGCATTAGCAGGTTGGAGGGAACTTGAGCACTGTGAGGGTATGGACACAGCAACAGCTCAGGTACGCGAAGGGGCACGATACCAAAACTTATGGGTGACAACTGATAAAGAGCGGAAAAGAGACAATGTTGTACAGTTTTACATGTTTTTATAAAGACTACGGATGGATGCATAAATGATACCATGAATATCAGTGCAAGTAGCAACGAAGTATCGGTGGATTGGAAATCTATCGATCGAGTCCCATACAATTTTTATTCAAGCTCGAGTAGATAAGTCGCATCACTGGCATGCAACATAGTATAATCTCACTTAGGAAGAGTTAGACGCCATTATAACTAGATGGCCCACCGAATGGAAAGTCCCAGCTGACGATAAGGATATGTCAAATGGATAGGCACCAGCTTGACCAAACCCATCCGGCGAAGACATAGCTACCACGAGCTGAAAGGAAAGTGCAGAACAAGACAACCCTGTGAAATCTCAGTCAGAGGGGTCCACCCATGATGGAGCCTCAAGAGAAAGAACCCTAATAGATTATGAATTGGACGTGTAGGATGAGGAAAGAAGGACAAGGCACAGGATTGAACGTGGAGAAGGCATCACAAGTGGTGGTCTTCCAGAGGAACGGGTGAATCGACTTTTGGAGACGCTAACAGAAGTCATAGTGACCAATAGCGTGAAGGTTACAAAGCATTCCACCAACTACTTCAATCTGGTAAATGAAATGTTCACCACATTATCCAACGTAGTTATTGAGTCCAGTGTATAGTAGGGGGAAGTTTGACAGAGTGTGTCGACAAGCAGAATTGAAGTGGCAGTTGGAACAAACCCAAGGTTAGTCAAATTTTTACCAAATGCGATGTACATAGGGAATGAAGAGATGCATGTGAAAATAAGACATTTTGATTAAATAGACGTAGATTTCAACATGCTACCAATGTTGTCGCTGCATAGAATTCAAACCGCAACAAGTGTTGAAAACTGCGATAGAGAAGCCAGCATGGATGACTAGATGGTGAGGTACAAACAATAGGTGCATGACAGTGAGACAAAGATACAGTGGTTCCAGCAAGAGCAATCCCAAACATTAGCTGATAAGGAGAAGGCCATACAGGATAGGAAGCGACTAGCATAGGCCATTTCTAGAGTAGCGTAGATTGCCCTTGAGGTAGAACAAGAGGCAGTACCAGAACCAAAGGTCATCATGCTAGGAGTCCTTGTCAAAATATTGAGAAAGGATATTGTGGAGCTCCAAGCTAGAGCGATACCCAACACACCACCAGAGTAGATTCAGAGTCAACAGATGGCGGTCAAGGAAGCTGTAACAGAGATCTAGGAGATGGAACAAGCAACATAGACAATCGCAGAAGGCATCACATTGTTTTGGGGCAATGTAATCGAGGATGACCAGCTAACTGCGCTAAAGGGACAACTCAGCAAGGCAGAAGAACAATTAGAGGCCTTTATGGGATCGCTCAAAACGATGCCCCACAATGATACTAATGACAAAGGAAGTGGAATTGAAAAGCATGCAACAACGTGTAACAAAGGCTGAAAAAAGGCAGCAAAGAATGGCCACTCACTTGGATGAGCTCCAAACGAAAGCTGAAGTTCTCATAGCATGTGTGGTAGAGGTAATAAAATGGGTTAAGAAGCAATTATAGGAAGCGCGATAGAAAGGTTGCGAACACCCAACGGAGCAGCAGGTGGAAGAATGTGCATGGATTAGAGCATTAGTGAAGGAAGTAGTTGACCAGATCAAAACTGCATACGATGACTTCCAACAACATGTGAACAAACCAGCGGTGTCCAACTAAGATGGCACGAGGGCAAGCAAAATTTTTTGTTCATGGCCTGTCGGCACGGGATTAGTTCGTAGGAAGTGCGGAAGCCAACAACTGCAAAAGGGATAATCCGCGGAAGAAAGGGTCATTCTTGGAGAATGTAGAAGTAGTTATTTTTTTATTTAAGGGTCATGTGGACCGTTTTGTAACCACTTAGTTTTGTATAAATAAGAGTATGATTGTAAGCCTAAGGAAATGAAGATGCAGCGATGGATAGAGAAATCAACCTTTTGAGTTTTGATCCAGTTGTTGATCTGTTTTGTATCTACGATATGATGTATTGACTGTTTCTGCGAAGGTCATTCCGCAAGTTTTAATGAATGCATGAAGATGTTCGATTATGGGTCTATCTTTGTCTTTGTTTCTGTTAGATGATGAATGCGAATATTTGTGAGATGTTTAATGATCTGTGTCTTTAGTAGTTGCTAATGAGTAGTTAATATCATGTCGATGCGAATGTCTATTTATTGATGAATATGCGAATGATGAACTGCTAGCATAGTGTGAAAGATATAATCTTTGTTTTTTGTGGATGCAATGTTTGTTTGATGCATGTCCTCAACTCCACTACAGAAATTTGGTTCCTGCATCCCCCTTGCGCATCTCGGGTGAAACTTCACTCGCTCTACGAGTGTTGCTAGAAAGGGTGAAACCTTTTTCGGCCCATGCATAAGGGAGTTCGGTTGATGGTTTGTTGATGACAGTACAAAGTGAACCCCTGTCGACAGCCATTGTGTCAACAATGAGTCAAGAAAACTTAAACAACATGAATGAAACCACTACTACATATGGTCTAATTTTCCACGAAATTTCATTGTAATAACCACAAATTTTTGTCCATGTTGCAACGATTGGGGTTTGTTTTTTTTGTGGAAAGAGATCCATGGATATAGGGACGAAATTCCACGTCGTGGAAATAGCAACGCTTCGTTGTTTCCATGTTTCAACAACACAATAGTTCTCATATCTACGGAAAATGAATCCTGCCACGCAATTTCATCGCTATATCGATGCACAACTCCTATAAATTTCCACACAGGTGCTAAACCTTCCCCAAATGTTCGTCGCAGTATCCACACATCCATTCACAATCTTTCATGGCAGATTCAGCACCTGTGTGGATGATACTTTTATAGTTCCATGAATCATCGTCGTAGTATCCATGTTGGCATTCACAAACTTTCGTGGCAGGTTTAGCAACTGCGTCGAAACATTTTCTATAGCCTACATTGATGTTCGTCGATATAGAGACGCTACCTGGAAGTTTGAATAAAAAAAATCGAATGCGATGATACAGTCATAGATTTGCTTCAGATAGACTAAAAGCACTTCTCATGAACTAGCTCTTACATCTACAATCAAACCCTTACCAATGATTCCTTTCAGATCTGCAAACAAGTCTGCTTAATGATGGTTTCCAATTCTATCAAACTTCATCAAACAAATAATCTTGCATTGCATTCCTTAAAGTAGTTACCAAGTCTTTATGATAAGCAGTAACACAAATAAAATTTGTTCAAGTAGTTTTCATACTTATCCCTTTTCAACAATCAATTCTTCAACTTCAAGTTATGTCTTTTAATGGCACAAATATTCAAACTCAAACTCAATTTGGTCACAAAAATAGGCTCGGTCTTCAAGATATTACTGATGTTCTCCCATAACACTATTCAAACTCAACTTCAATTTGGTCACAAAGAATATGCTCATTCTTCATGTTATAACACAAGTCCTTCAAATATGCTATCAATATGTTTCAATGCTTTGCAAATTGTTCTTCTTCAAGCTCATATTTCACATCCTTGTGTCCTTTGAATAATCATAAGGCTTAAAAAACATTTTGCAATGTATGAGATTGGTCTTACAAAGAATTATACCTTAGCTCTATTCACTTCTTAATAAAACTTTCTCGGAGTCATTTATCATCAAACTTTTCATGAGCTTGTAAACAACAAACACAGTCCTAGATAGATATCTCAAGAACTTGAACTAAATGTATAAACATGAAGAATTATGTTGATGTATATGTAAGTTCGGAATGTATTTCATATATATTTATTGTACCCTTATAAGAGATGTGTTATTCCTCTATAAGGAACTGTCGTCATGTGGATTGACAAGTGTCGCAAGTGTGTGTACTTGCCGATGGGTTATTAGACCACCATGTGTGGGGTTGGCCCTAAAATATATATTATATTGCGGATGTATCTAGATAGACAAGTCGGCCCCATAAGGTCACTGGGAAAACATGTTAAGTATAAATAGAGATCGGGAGATCTCTATTTGGATCATTCGAAAAGACACACTTCTCTCACTCAGAAAGTGGTGCACTAGTGAGGAAGAGGATCATCTGCTCTAGGAGACTATCTCAAGTGTATTTTGGTTGTACTTTGGTTGAGCCATTGCTCTCTCTATCTCTGAGGAAGTTGTGGGGTTTTTCACCTTAGGGTTTTCCCCATGGAAACTTTGTGTCTCTTGTCTCTAATGCTTTCGATTATTGTGATGCTTGTCATGCTTATTGTGATTGTTATGCATTGATATATTGTATATGTTATTCTCTTAGTAAAGATCCAAGAGTATTGTGAATTATTGCTCAAAATTTTAACATGGTATCAGAGCTAACCTAAGAAGAAGACATTTTGCAGTGACGGAAACTTGAGTTTCTTGTTTATTGGGTTTCTCTCCACAGTTTTTTGAAAAGCAATATAGTAGATTGACTTTACTAATCAAGGAGAATCTATCTATCCAATCAGAATTCAATTCTGAGCATTTTCAGATTTGGGCCTAAAAATTAGGGTTTCCACAAAAATAGGAATTTCTAAAATCTGAAGACATAGCTGGAATCGCCTTGCAAAAATCGAACTTTAGAGCTTTGGATTGATATTTTTTGCTGGGTAGATCTCCGGGAAACTCAAAACATAATTCAGGGCTCTCCCTAGTGAACCCGGGAGGACAAAAAGGCAAATCTGAAGGGTAAAGATTTGCTGATCTCAAATTTTGAATACACCAGGATGATTAGCTCATCAAGACGCATCTTTATATCCTTTAAGAAAGTTAAAATTCACATTTTGAATTTTTAGGGTTTTTTTGACAAACCCTAATCCGAGACCAGATCCAGTTTTCAGCATTTCAAGTGGTAAGACCTAAATCTTTTCTATTTCCATTTGAAGTACTCTTTAAGATGTCTTACCACACAAAGCTTGAGGATACGCTTGAAGGGGCTGATAGCTTTCGAGCGTAGAAGTATAGGATTGGGTTAATCCTGGAAGAGAATGAGTTGGACTCTTATATAAAAGAAGACATCCCTATCCCAGAGGATGAAGAGGCTAAGGTATTGCATAAAAATAACTTGGTCAAGGCAAAGAGAATTATTGTTGATTCTATCAAAGACCATCTCATACCTCATGTGTCTTCTCTAAAGACACCCAAGGCTATTTTTGACTCTTTGACCAAGCTATTTGAAGGAAAGAACATAAATCAGAAGATGACCCTGTGGAATCAATTGAAAGGGGTCAACATGTCAAATGGAGAAACCGTTCAATCCTATTTCTCCAAGGTCTCTCAGATCAAGGAACAACTTGAAGCTATAGATGAAATGGTGGAGAATAGTGAAATTGTTATGACTACTTTGAATGGCCTACCTAGGTCATGGGACTCTTTTACCCAGTGGATCTGTGCAAGAAAGAAGTTAATCTCCTTCAGCAGATTATGGGAGGAATGTTCTCAAGAAAAATCAAGGCTTGTGGCAAGAGAAGAGAAGATGGGAAATGAAGATCAAGCTCTCACAGCTCACACTAAGAAGGGAAAGTTCAAGAGGGAGCCATCCCATCACAAGAAGAAATCTTCTCTTCATTTTCACAAAGACAAGAAAGATCCAAGGTGTTTCACTTGTAATGAGAAGGGTCACTTTGCTTCAGAATATCCCAAGAACAATAGGGACAACCACAACAAAAACAACTCCAGCAAGAAGAAGAAGGGTAACAAAAGAAGGTACCATGCTCATGCTGCCGAAGATGATGAACCTCCAAAGAAGAAGGCTAGGGCAGAAAGTGATGATAGTAATGATGACTCATCAAGTGAAGAAGAGTATGTTCTAATCTCTGCTCTCACAGGTACTATCTCCCATGGTTGTAATGATTGACAGTGGGGCTTCCAAACACATGACTGGGTTTAAAGAATCCTTTGTAAATCTGTCTGAACATTAATCACCCCATAAAGTGAAACTTGGGGATGATTATCAATATCCCATCAAAGGAAGTGGTGAAGCCTCCTACAACCTAGATTCTGGAAAATCTTTGAAGATGAAAGAAGTCCTTTATGTACTTGGGCTCAAGAAGAACTTACTCTCCATCTCTGCATTGGATGCAAAAGGTATGAAGGTTGCATTTGTGGATGGCCAAGTCCTAATGTGGCCAAAGGGAAAGACCATAGATGATGTAGTTGTGATTGGAGAGCAAGAGGGAGGTTTGTATAAATTAAAAGGATAACCTGAACATACCATGGTGCATGAATTGATGGAGCCAAGTGAAATTTGGAATAGAAGACTTGCTCATATGCAATATAGGGAAATTTCAATTGCAAGAAAGGCTGTAGAGGGTCTTCCTGAAATCAAGACCAAACATGAAGGCGTTTGCAAAGGATGTGCAAAAGGTAAGAATATCAAGAAGGATTTCCCAAGCAGTGAAAGCAAGGAAAAAGTTATCTTGGAAATCATCCACTCAGATGTATGTGGCCCTATGTCATTCAGTTCTCTAAGTGGGTATGTTTACCAAAAGTCATTTATTGATGACTTCTCCAGGAAGACTTGGGTATACTTCTTGAAAAACAAAGATGAGGTGTTTGATAAGTTCAAGGAATTCAAAACCTTGATGGAGAATCAAACTGACAAAAAGATCAAAACATTCAGATCCGACAATGGTGGAGAATTCACCTCAGGTGACTTCAAGAAGCTTTGCAGTGATTCAGGTATTAAGAGGGAGTTGACCACTCCTTATAATCCTCAACAGAATAGAGTTGCAGAAAGGAAGAACGGAACAATCATGGAAGAAGCAAGGGAAATGTTGCATGACTAGGATCTACCTATGCATCTATGGGCAGAAGCAGCTAGAATAGCTGTATATGTGCAGAATAGAACAACCCAAAGATATTGGACAACAAGACACCAGAAGAGGTCTTTTCTTGTAAGAAACCTAAAGTCAGCCATCTCAGAATATTTGGTTGTCCAGTATACACTCATGTCCCAAAGGAAAAGAGGACCAAACTAGATCCTTCAGGAAAGAAGGGTATCTTTGTGGGTTACAGTGAAAGCTCGAAGGCTTACAGAATATACTTTCTATGGTTCAAGAAGATTGATGTCAGTAGTGATGTAACATTTGATGAAGACTCAACATTCATCAAATCAAGGAAGGAACCTATCGAAGTTTATGAAGAACCCAAGGAAACTAGATTTCAAGACACTACCATGACTGAAGCAATTCCAGAAGTTGTTCGTGAGTTTGAAGATCTGCAAGAACCTGTAGATCCACCCTGTGAGGATAACTCTCACAAGAGGAAACCTGCATGGGCTAGAGAGCAAATTCAAGATGCAGAAATATTTGGCATTCCAGAAGAAGAACACAGAGCAAAGGAAAGAACCAGATCACATACCAGCTATGTTGCTTTACTTTGTGACATTATGAACAAAGAACCTTCCAATTATGAAGAAGCAGTGGAAAAGAAAGAATGGAAGGATGCTATGGTTGAGGAATACCAATCAATAATGAAAAATGATGTTTGGGATGTTGTCCCAAGACCTAAAGAGAAGTCTGCTGTGACTTCCAAATGGATCTACAAAATCAGGCATCCTGCAGATGGCAGTGTAGAAAAATACAAAGCAAGATTCGTAGCTCGTGGCTTCTCTCAGAAAGAGGGAATAGATTATGAAGAAAATTTTGCACCTATAGCCAGGTATACTTCCATCAGAATAGTACTTGCCCTGGTTGTAGCAATGAAATGGAAAATACACCAGATGGATGTCAAGACTGCTTTCTTGAATGGTGTAGTTGAAGAGGAAGTATATGTGGAGCAGCCACTCGGTTTTGAAATACATGACAGGGAGTCATATGTGTGCAGATTGAAGAAATCCTTGTATGGCTTGAAGCAAGCTCCCAGAACTTGGTATGGTAGGATGGACAGTTTCCTATCTAGCTTGGACTTTACCAAGGGTAGAGCGGATTCCAACCTTTACTACAAGGTTGAGAAAGGGAATCCTGTGATTCTACTTCTATACGTGGATGACTTATTTGTAACATGAGATGACAGACTGATTATAGATACTAAGAGGAAGCTTTTTGCTGAGTTCGATATGAAGGATTTAGGAATGATGCATTATTTCCTAGGTATGGAGGTGTGGCAGAATTCAGGTGGGATCTTCCTTGGTCAAGGGAAGTACACAGTAGATATCCTGAAGAGATTTGGGATGATGGATTGCAAGGCCATGGCCACAGCGATGGCATCGAATCTAAAGCTTCTATGTGATGCTGCATCTGAGCCAGTTGATGTCTTTATGTATCATTAAATGATTGGGTCCTTGAAGTACCTGACGAACACGAGACCAGGTATTTTCTTTGCAGTGAACACATTGAGCCAGTTCCTGATGGATCCGAGGAGTGTTCACCTGGTTGCTATAAAGCATGTCCTGAGGTACCTGAAGGGTACAGTGGATTATGGGCTCAAGTATGAAGCAAATCAAAATTTTAACCTACAGGGTTATGTTAATTCAGATTGGGCTGGCAGTGCTACAGATAGGAAGAGCACATCTGGGTGCTGCTTCAATATGGGATCAGGTGTGATCTCTTGGTTCAGCAGGAAGCAGTCCTGCGTAGCACTGAGTACAGCTGAGGCAGAGTATGTTGCAGCCTGTTTAGCTAGTTGTGAGGCAGTATGGCTACGAAAGCTACTATCTGAGTTATTTGATCTCCCATTGGATGCGACTGGTATATTCTGCGATAACCAGAGTTGTGTGAAGTTGTCTGAGAACCCAGTGTTTCATGACAGGTCAAAACACATAGAGATCAAATATCACTATATAAGGGATATGGTACAGAGAGGAGCTGTGAAGCTCCTGTATGTTGCGATGGACGAGCAGATTGCAGATGTGTTGACGAAGCCACTAGCCAGGGTGAAGTTTGAGTACTTCAGGGAGAGGCTTTGTGTTCTTCAGATTGATGACACTTCGAGGAAGAAGTGATGGACACATTTGCTGAAGCCATTCCAAGCATGTTGGAAGGAGGATCCTTCACATGGTTGTGGATGTAAGCGCTGGATGATGAGTATCAAGACGATGCTCCAGTTACTGCTCTGTATATGCATCATGTTGGATGCTAGATATGCTTAGTTGGATAATTTATATTTGTATGTATGTACGCATCATGTTGATGCTGGATATGATCAGTTGGATCATTTATATTTGTATGTATGTATGCATCGTGTTGATGCTAGATATGATCAGTTGGATCATTTATATTTATGTACGCATCATGTTAGATGTTGGATATGATCGGTTGGATCATTTGTATGTATTTGTATATGCATCATGTTGGATGCTTGGACCATGTATCTGTATCAGGTGGACACATTGTATGATCAGGTAGATCATGTATGTTGATATGTATCATGTATTTGTCTTTGTATCAGGTGGATACACTATATGATTAGGTGGATCATGTATGATGATATGTATCAGGTAAATACTTGGTGTGCATTAGGTGGATGCATTGTATGATCAGGTTGATCATGATGATTAGCTTCAGGATGTTGCTCCAGATGATATGTACCAGGATGGTACAAGTGATGATGATCAGTATGATCATGGGCATCAGGATGATGCCTCTTGCGATGATGATCCATTGGATCATGAGTATCAGGTTGATACTTGGAGGTCAGAGATGATATGTGGCAGGTTGTGCAAATAGCATGTAATCAGTCCTCGGAGATCTTGTTGGTCGTGCTGCGGCACATAAATGTTCCTGGGGTACTCTTTTTGGTATTTCTATGTAGTATGTAATTAGTCCTCAGATATCCGATAGGTTGAGCTGTGTGCTCGTAATCAATCCTGGGATGAGGTATTACTACGGAGACATGTAATCAGTCCTGGAGATCCAAGAGGTTGAGCTGTGTGCTCGTAATTAGTCTAGGGATGCTCTTTAGAGATCTTTCCAGTCATGTTGTGGCACATAAATGTTCCTGGGATGCTCTTTAAAGGTTTTGTCTATCCACATGTAATCAATCCTGGAGATCCGAGAGGTTGAGCTGTATGCTCGTAATAAGTCCTGGGATGCTCTTTAGAGATCTTGCCAGTCGTGTTGCGGCACATAAATGTTCCTCGGATGCTCTTTAAAGGTATTGTGGAGGAGACGCATGTAATCAGTCCTGGGAGATCTTGCCGGTCGTGCTTAGGCACATAAATGTTCCTGGGATACTCTTTCCAGTATTGCATCCGCACATAAAATTAGTTTTGAGAGGCCACCTCTATCAGATCGTTCGCACAGATGATGAAGACTTGCAGGTGGTGGGATTACATCCAGTATGAAAAAGGACTAGCTCTGTAGAACTTCCTATGACGAGTAGAGTCAAAGATTGGTTGAGATAGCAGCAACAGTGACGATGATGATGACGATGCATCAATGACAATGATCCCGAGAAGAATACTTGTCTAGCAGAACTGTGTCGAGAAATACCTTCCTAGTTAAGAGGGAGTGTTGATGTATATGTAACTTCGGAATGTATTTCATCTATGTCTTTCATATATATTTATTGTACCCCTATAAGAGATTTGTTATTCCTCTATAAGGAAGTGTCGTCATGTGGATTGACAAGTGTCGCAAGTGTGTGTACTTTCCGATGGGTTATTAAACCACCATGTGTGGGGTCGACCCTAAAATATATATTATATTATGGATGTATCTAGATAGACAAGTCGACCCCATAAGGTCACTAGGAAAACATGTTAAGTATAAATAGAGATTGAGATATCTCTATTTGGATCATTCGAAAAGACACACTTCTCTCACTCAGAAAGTGGCACACTACTGAGGAGGAGGATCATCTGCTCTAGGAGACTATCTCAAGTGTATTTTGGTTGTACTTTGGTTGAGCCATTGCTCTCTCTATCTCTAAGGAAGTTGTGGGGTTTTTCACCTTAGGGTTTTCCCCACGGAAACTCTATGTCTCTTGTCTCTCATGCTTTTGATTCTTGTGATGCTTGTCATGCTTATTGTGATTGTTATGCATTGATATACTGTATATGTTATTCTCTCAATAAATATCCAAGAGTATTGTGAATTAATGCTCAAAATTTTTACAAATTGTAAGCCCCAGTCTTAAGCACATGTGGATAGCAGTTGAATAGTGATCCGATTGCCATCGAAACTCTAACTTTCGGTAACCACCAAAATATCATCCTTGTCACATTCTGAACCCCACATCTGGGTGAACAATCATGCCTTCAGCTTCTCCCTCAGGACCTTCTCCCTCTATGGTAATATATCATTAAGGCCTTAAAGGAAAAGGCCCCTATTCTCATGGGAATACTGATCAAGAATGTACTCAATAAAAGAAAGGTATCAATCTTTCCTTACTCACCCCCCTCCTTCCCTACCTTTGGATATTAACTGGACAAACTTATGTTTTCCCTGCTCCATCCCTAAGCTGGACTTTTATCGTGGAAATTCCTCACTACTAAAAATCTTGCTAAGAGGGGAATCATTGGTCCCTTGAGATACTCCCTTGAGAAGATATGTCTATCCAGGTATAACAAAAACCTTAATGACCAAGTCACTAAACCCAAACCAATGAAAACAACAAGTGTTAACTTGAAAACAGAAACTATAATTGCAAGTTTTGAAGGGCCAAAATGGATAGAAGACTTGAACCAAGATGAAGATAAATGGATATTTGTAGGGACTTGAAGGATTGGAACTCGTACCCAAACATCGGGAAAGCATTAAATGATGAAAATAGAAATCCCTTTTCACTATCTCCAGTCAATAATGATCTATACATATGGATTCAGTCTCATCAAAAGCACTCTCTTTTGCGATAGGGATTCAAAAGAAAACCCTGGTTTGTTTTCAATGGATGATTTTTGTTGAAAGGGAGTGTCCCTTGTTCTCTTATTGTTTTTTGAAAAAATATGTATTAAGTAGAGCTTTAGTCTTCAGGTTGTGTTTCTTTTAAACGACTTTGTGAATTCAACCCTCTATTGTTAAGAGAGGACGGACTTATTTTGAGTGCCTGAATGAACATACAAACTATATTTTGATGTTTCTATATGAAGTGAAAAATGTACGAGATTTGACTTTATAGAAATGTGACCTTAGTGTACATTTTTCATTAGTATCTTGCATTAAAGCAATGACATGATAAATTTTTACTTCAAACCCCTACAAGGAAATATGATCACAATTCTACTTATCATGAATACCCTATAGGAAACAATTGTTCCACAAATTCTATCATTTGAAGTTTGCAATGCTACAGTTTTCTATTCTCAACACTCACTGCATTTTTTAACAAGCAACTCTTTGTAGGCTTATTGAATAGAAAATAAATAGAGTGGAACCAATGGTTGAAAATATTTCTAAATAAACTTTGAAGTCAATTGATATAATCAATCTTACCTCTACCAAAGCCCTTGTTTACCAAGTCTCCTAGAAGCACACTAAGCATGTAGCAACAAAAAATGATTTAAGTTACAACAAAGGAATCCAACCAAAATAAATTCTAACTTGTGCGGATATGAAAAAGGTGGGAAGCAACGCACCAAAAAGAATGCACAGAGAAGGCATGTGCAAGTTGAATGCAGAACCCCAAAACTACATCACGCTACAAGATAACAAACTTGAAAAATACTTGAGCTAGGGCACAATAGAAGAGCCCAACTTAGCTTCCATGTTAGAGGCGACCTGATCCAATGAATGCAGCAACCCAATAAAAACCAAAATAAATAAAGATCCCAATTGCAAATTTTGATGAGCTGCATAGTTTTTCACTGTTAAGTGCACTTTATGTAAGAGGATTTGCCAAAAATACCATAGAACTATATAGGCACCATATGCAAACAATGCAATTACCATGCACTCAAATGGGAATATGTATTCACTTAAGACCAAACAACTTCAAACAAAGACAAATTACACAATTTTACATGTAGCACAACCATGTTTACATCTCCCATGCAAATATTTCTGACTCCATACAACACTTCATGGAGATGGGATTTTCTCCATAATCTATTGTCGTCTTCTTATGTGACACATGAAACTTCTCTGCACTTGCTATTACCCATAATTTCATTTGATTTCATGCCACCTTCTATATATTTTCTAGCTACATATGCAATCACACACAAATCAACATCATCACGTTTTTTCCCACTGTGTCTATATCTCATTCTATGATAAGTTCTGGATGAAATCTCTCCACTAAAATGGTTTAGTCTCAATCAAGGACTCCCAATTTCATTGAATTTCCTGTCTCAAGGCCAAGGAATGATACAATTAGAGGAAGCCTTCTATCTTCAAAGGGACCATCTTCCCTCAATTGGAAGCAAAGATCTGGTTCATTACCAGTGGGAACATCACTTGCATCCCCCCTTAGGGGACTCACTGCTAGAAGATTCCCTAAATGGAGATGATCCTAATTTCTTGTCAATGGAAAAGACCAGGTAATCAATTGGGTTTCGAGCGAGGAATATCAACTGATTCTTCCTTGCCCTTCCAGGATATATATAATATTTTTATGGTCAACTGACAGCACAATGAACTAAAGAAATTCTAACTTCTTGTCAAAGGTGGTGTTTGAGACCCTGGACAATAATGAGCCTTCAGATGTTTGTAGATCATTATAGATATAAACCTTACTAATTTAGTTGCGATCTTATATGTTTAAAACAAGAAATTACATAATTATTAAACACCATGTTGAATATCAATACATAGCATGAACAGTTACTTGAAGAACATGACTACATGTTGCACCTCACAATTTACCCCAGTATACAAATATCCAAATGCATATTTGTAACCACCGAGATAGGGTTTTGTGTCATTTGCATTCAAAGGTAGAACTACTGGTGCTTGGTGTTTTGCCTCTTAATATGCTCTTCTTTGTAAATCAATATGTAGTTCAGTGTTCATCTATAGGTTGTATGAGATCCAAAAGTTGTAACAGTGTAGTCTAAACTAGCATCAATCTAAGGTCCCGTGTCTGATGCGAGGGAAAGCTGATAACTCAGAATGCATATTATATAGTCAGATCAAAAGAAAATAGTTGTTAGCATAGTCTAAATCAAGTTTGAGATGGAAACACTTATTGACTTTATAGTTACAAAAATGTGTTTGAAGTTTATTTAAAACATAAAGCACAAGCACATGTGATAAAGTAACAGTGTCCCAACTTCCATGCAGTTAGATGATGTGATTATAGTGCAGGGTTATAAACATTTCTTGAATGATGTGAGCAAAATGTCAATGTGCAAAAAAACATTTAAAAAAAAACAAGAATTCCATAACAATCAAACACCTTTAAGGTAGTATGTTCCCTCCCTGTATCAGCTAATAATAGTGAACACGATTCACATTAGTTCCACAGCACAAATGCCAATAGAAACAATAAAAAAAATTTCCAGAAAAAAAAAGTATTCCATGGATATACATTAGTCAGTCTAAATACTTACCTCTTGAAACCAAGAACTCCAAATGTACAACCCATAAGTTCTTGACACAGGCTCTTTGGTATATTCAAAACTGTTATAATGAGTTACACTAACAAGCAAACTAAAATGATAAACTATTAATATTCAGTAACATGTAATAAAATAAACATATATATCATATAACAAAAATAGAGATATAGTTTAAGATACCAACCTGGGTGTGAAACTATTCTTGAAAATATACTCAGAAGTGTTACTTTCAGAAAAGACGGTTTCTGCCTCGGAGAGGCCAGTCTTCTCTAGGAACCAGCTGACCCTACAAGAGGGTGTGTACAAACCATAGAGAGAGAAATGATTGGAGTTGATTAGGTCAATGGCAGTCAAGCATAGTACATAACTCAACATAAATAAAGTCACAAAAATTATAAACTTCAACCAAGTCTTAGCATAAAAGAAGTGATTATCAGCACACCACAACTGATCACAGGTGATCAAAGTCAAGTACTCTATAAGACCAAAAATTCAACAAGGTGGGATAAAAAAAACGGAGGAGGGTAAATGTACGCATTAACCACAAGTCAAAGACAAGGTACCAGAAGTCCAATAATAACTCAATCAAGGTGGGGAAGGTACAACAAGTATTTAATAACTCAATCAGTAACAGGTAATAAAATAAACATATTGATCATATAAAAATAAGAGAGGTATAGTTGAAGATCTGCACGTCAACATTAAACTAAAAGTACGATAGTATAGATGTCCACGATAATCTGTTCTATCCAAACCTATCAAGTGTACTTTTAGGTCAGTGGTATTCTTTTCTCCGAACTGTAGTAGCTATTTTGCCATTGTCACCTTGTAAATCTAAGGATTTACAGGGTCGAAATGGCCAAACAGCTGCTACAGTTCGGGGTCAAGAATAATGCTGACCTAAAAGTACACTTGATAAGTTTGGATGGAAACCATTTTCAATGTTGATGCCACTACCCTCCTTATTGTCTTACAAAAAGGCATGAAAATGAGGAAAAAGACTTAAAATTGTTGACTTCACCTTCAAAGAGTGCCTTACAATCACATTCATAAGGACTACACCTATGACCTATGTCTAGTCCCAAGGCTACCACCTTCAGGCTTGAAGTGCAGCTGACAATGGAAGACACAAGTGTAGTTTATTACCACCATGCAAATTTAATTTGACCTTTCAATTCCCATCACCATTTCCTCTCATACGACATCCCACAACCATTTCTCTTGACACCCACTCTTCATTCATTCTGTATGCATTTCACTATGCAACCGTCTCAGATTCTCATTGTGTTTTCCCTTAATCAGTTTATAAATTCAGTATGACCCATGCCCGCCATCTAAGAAGTGTTGCCAGTGGTCTTGAGTTTCATCCTGGAAATGATGACAATTCATGGTATTATGTTTAATCCCTTCGACTGCAATATGGAAAACTCAGAGTTCACTATGAAGGTTTGTCTGACAAATGTGATGGTTTGGGCTCCATGCCCCAGGAGCAATTGCTCAAAGTGTCCCTGAATGGC
Organism: Larix kaempferi; assembly: GCA_027924585.1. Classification (NCBI taxonomy): domain Eukaryota; kingdom Viridiplantae; phylum Streptophyta; class Pinopsida; order Pinales; family Pinaceae; genus Larix; species Larix kaempferi. Next base: position 6,222,331 of record BSBM01000042.1, on the reverse strand, counting down.
ACAGGGGTTACAGAACCCAAACCATCTAATTTGTCAGAGAAACCTTCGTAGTGAACTTTGAGTTTGCCATATTGCAGCCGAAGGGAAACATAATACCATGAATCACCACCTCTGCCAGGATGAAACTCAAGACCACTGGCAATGCTCCTCGAACGGAGGGCGTGGGTCATACTGAATTGATAAACTAATTGAGGGAAAACGCAATGAGAATCTGAGACGGTTGCATAGTGAAATGCATATAGAATGAATGAAGAGTTGGTGTTAAGAGAAATAGTTGTGGGAGGTCATATGAGAGGAAATGGTGATGGGAATTGAAAGGTCAGATTAAATTTGCATGGTGGTAATAAACTACACTTGTGGCTTCCATTGTCAGCTTCACTTCAAGCCTGAAGGTGGTAGCCTTTGGACCCATGACCCTTAGAACCAAGGGTATGCTCAAAATTTGACCAAACAACTATAGTACTCTATAAGAGCAAAACTTCAACATGGTGGTTTTAAAAAAGTTACTCAAGGACGGTAAATGGCCCCATTAAACACAAGTGAAAGATAAGGTACCACAAGACCAATCATAGGTCGATCAAGGTGGGGAAGGTACAACCAATCACATCTCTCTCAAATGTATAGCAATCCAATATAACTTGAAAGTTCATCATCACAGTATAAGGAAGGGTGGTGGGATGCCAAATAAAAATATCCCTCATTTCTCTCTATTGATCGAATAACTATAAGAGAGATAAAGTTGAAAATCTCCACATCAACATTAAACCAAAAATCAGATCTGAAGTGTGGGTACAAATATAGTACCTTCTACTATAGAAAATAAAAGCCACCTGTGTTACCTTTCAATTTAGCAATATGGTCTACAGAAGCAAAATTTCCTCACAATTACCATCGAAATTTTTGACTAGAGCTAAAGCAACAGTAAAAGATTTTATAACATAATTTTGATCTCTATCAACTTCAGCACTCCTGTGTGGTCCCTGTGCTGAAGTTGGTCCTCAAGATGTAAGTTGCTTAGACAGATAACCATTGCATGACTACACAATCTTCTAAACACATATAAAGTAGACAGGAAACACCAAACATTAAATGTGATACATACCCTAGCTTTGTCTTGTGTATTTCTTTCCTATGGAATAATTTATGAGAATGTATGCACTGTTATAGTCTTATATTGTAGCTAGACAATTGGGATGTTGGATGATAGATTTGTATTTCGTTGATATCGGTGATACTTTTATCCTCAGTCTAAATTGTCATAAATGATCCTGGGTAGGATGAGCTACTCCAGGGGTTTGATACCTAGACCTGTGGTTTATCTGTTTTCGAAAAGTATGGGTGCCTATCCTAGGTTATGAGTTTTGGAACCATAAACTAGGGAAGTACCCATTTAGATTTTTCAAGCTTTATAATGTAATCTTAAGCCTGCATTTGTACTCGTGTGTAGTTGTGGCCTTCATAAGTCTGCTATGTGTGAAGTTAAGAATTTAAAGTGGGAATAATTCGTGTTTGTTGAAGTCTGCTGGTGGCATCGATTGCGTTTGACTTCTGTGAGTCTTTAAAGAATGAAATCCCAATTCCTCCTATGAATTTCTATTTTACTGTTTAGAAAGATGAATGGTTTGGATAACGTAGGATCAGTTTAAGGTTATTGTGTATTTCAATAGATTAGTTGTGATGTGATGCGCCCTTGATTGGGGATGGGGTTCGATCCATGAAATTTGGGATTGGCACCCATAAATAAAATGCAGATGACGATTGAATTATGGGAACCTATGTGTGGATATGTGAAACTATGTTTTTGGAATACGAATCTCTGTAATACTTGATACATTTCTTTTGATGTAAAGTTTGACAAATGGTTGAATTGTAGGGACGTTTTGATAATGAAAAGTGTAGTGTGGCTGGAAGTTTTGATGTCTAGTTGTAGATAAATAGTGCAACATTGTCCATTACAAATTTTTTTATCAACTTTGAGGTTTTGCCCAGAATCCAGTGGAGGGTCTAGCAGGTCTAGCCAAGCTAGCCTGTGCTAAACAACACCCCAAGAATAAATTTAGAGTTATTATCTTGTTTGAAATACTTATATTTTTTTCTATCCGAATTTTCTTACTAGTTACTGTGTAGGGATTTCTTAGGTTCTCTTTAAAACATTTAGGGCCATCCCTTCTTTATGTTGGAGATTCACCAAATAGAAATGATAACAGTGGCAAACAATCATCTAATATCCTACATACACCACACATCGATTAGGGAAGGAGACTACAATAGTATTACTCATTGTTCATCTTTAAATCTAGGTGTACTTTCATACTATTAACAACTTGACGATATCTAACATCGACCAACTCATTATAAATATCTAGTGCTTCAACCATATCAAGGAAATTACAATTTGAAAATGTAGACTCAGGCATTCCATTCCTTTTACAACTTTAACGAAAACGTAGGAGGTTTTTACACAGTCATCTTTCAATCAAATGATTTAACAATCATCAACACCACAACCATCTTTCATCAAAACCGCATACATTAAATACAAACAAGAGTTGCGTTTCAAATGTAGGAACTGGGATTGAATCCCTTTAACATTCCACCAATTTAAACTCTTTTGTATCTCTATTCATGAAATTCCAGAAACACAGTAGTAAAGAAAGAACCAAAGCGCATAATTTAAATCACTCGGGAAATCAATTATGGGAACATTACACAGTAAACATGATTTATTGAAACCATATCAGAACACAACATAACCTTCAAGGATTATTAATGCTCAAACCCTATGGACGTAGACTCTAAGGTTTATATTGCAACTCTAGAAACTTGACGGAATCCAAGGATAGAATCCCACATTGACACCAAGAAAACGATAGATGCCCAGGTTAGGTATTGAAACCCCAGGTAGAATTCCAAAAGCCCAGGTCCCATGAAAATAATTTAGACATGAGGCAAAATTATCTTGGGAAATAGAAATGTTTAGACTAAATTTCCTACACAGAAGAACAAAACGATTTTATTCAGTATAGAATATCTATCAGCAGTTACCATTTATAGATTCTCATGCTACAGGAAAATAGGGCGACCTTGTTAAACCCCATTTCTTCTACGCATACACTTGGATCTTATACATAGGAAAACACAAAGATTAAATAGAGAACCAAACATTCACCATTTTATATAGAAGGTAAATCCCGAGCCCTTTTAAACAGACATAGGTTTCGAAAGCAAATCCCAGTTCATATTGGGTGTTATTATTATTACTATTTTATCCACAAGCTTCAACACAATTTCAAACATTGAGCCGAATGACCCAAAATATTCCACTAAGACCTTCTAGGCCCTACATTAGACAATAGATACATTTCTTGCAAAAATCCAGCCAACTATGAGTCCGGGAACTCAATGCTAGTCACAGTGAGCCCAATCGGGCTCACAAGGTTCCTCATAGAAAACACAAAACACTCCACAGAGGCGAGAGGAAGAGGTAATGAAATGTGGACTCTGAGCTTACCAATTGCAAACGCCTCCAAGTCTAGACCTGTACCATCAACCAGTAACCACACAAATGGAGAGGGCCAAACTATTAGCTGCCAAGTAAGTAAAAATATATCGGTCAGAACCTGAGCTTGTATTCGTATCAATTCAAATTAACAAGAAAGACAAGAAGGGTATTACCTGTGTGTGTAGTTGTCACCATTCCTACATATACAACCTTCGTGGTGGGATGACCATGAGCTAAGCTCAGGTCAAACCACGAAACCCTCAGGCGCATCCAACATACAGACTCCAACAAATGAACTATGACATCGAAACCCTCAATGGTGTAGAAACCTAGAAGAAAACCCCTGGCTTAGCTGGCAACATGACCATGTGCTATGGTGGAGTTACTTTTAGTGCCCTCACCAACCCAAATTTTAGATACAAGTCATGATCCCTATAGTAGTGGAGCACTCACGACAAATGAAGTAATTGAAAAAATGCAAGGAGTATTATAAGGACCCTAAGTAGTGTGTAAAGGAAACAAGTAATGGCAGGTTCAACATGCTTTGAAAGCTCAATAAGGACTTTAACTTCCAAGAAAGCATTTCAAGGTGACAACCCCCAAACGTTACAAACATTAGTATTATTTAAGTGCGAGACTTGCGAAAAGAACATCATAGGTAGACACCCTGTAGGTACACCTGCAAACCAGGAGCACATGAGCGAGTCAAGGGGTTCTGTGTTGTCACCGCCAGTAGATGTGGAAACACCAATTGCAGTTGGTATTGGGAAAAACACCAGATATAAAAACTACTTAATACACATGAGCGAGTTAAGGGGCTCTGTGTTATAAAATATATAGATACATAAATAACCATAACTTATAATATAATATGCATATCCCATCATATTTTGTGTTTATTTTGTTGTAGGGCAAGTGGAATGTGCAAAAAAAGAAAAGAAAGTGGAATGGACCAAATAAAACATGAAACAATGATGTTGCCAAAGCGAATAAGTTGTTGAGATGAAAATGCAAAGTAGTAGAGAAATCTTGAATAGGAAGATGATTAAGGAATACACAACATGTTTGTCATGGAATAAGATGTTTAAGTGAAAATGCAAAGTAGATAACTAGAAATATTGAAGATGAAGATGATGAAGGAATACATGATGTGTTCATCATGGAGAAGTAGAAATTTCTCTAGTAAGAAGAGTTTATGTCAATAAATAGAAAATATGAAGAATAGGAGAAACAATTTGAAGATCATTGCAATAGAGGAGTGGTTGCAATGAAAGAAAAGTATAATGATGATAAGTTTTCAAGTGGCGAGCATTAGTTGTGTTCATTCAGATAGTGGTGACGGTGTAGAGGAGAGAGGATGGGGAAGTTGTGAATACCATTGAGTGGAAGTAGCTTGAGGAAATATGTTCCATTTAACAAGCACATTTTGGGATGTAAGCTCCATTGGGATAGAATGGAAGCATATTGCAAAGATGTTGAAGGTGGTAAAAGAGTTAGAGATGATGGTGATGAGGTTTTTCCTATGGTAGCAAGGTATATAGGATAATAATGAAGAGAAAAAGAATATGAAAAATAAAGGGATAATAAGATGACGTCAAGAGTTGTCCAAAGTGTGGAAAAGAAGAAAGAAGAAAGTAATTTCCACTTTCTTCTTGAAATATAGCCAATAAAATTTGTTGATTCACCAATAACCTTTTGATAAAGATGTTCAAAATTTTCCAATCAGGGAATTTTGTTGTAGGAACATCCCTTTTCAAGCAACATATCCTACAAACATTTGAATTAATAGATAATTGAAAAATAATTCCTTTCAAATTTCCAGGACCTAAGTATGTTCACCTTTCTTAGGTGTGAGTTTTAATGCTTTAGGCATATATTTTCCTAAATTGTGGAATTAAGGGAAACTTTGTTTTAAGAATTGTAGAATTTAGACATGGAGTCATGTCACAAGATAAAAATGGTTTGTATAGAATTGAAAGTAAAAATAAGAGAATCTTATAGAACTTGTTTTGGATTTGTATCTTGACATCACCATGTATTATAGTGATTAATGTGTACATCTCTTAGAAATTAAAAAAAAACAGTGTTAGAGGGAAACATGGCATACCAAGTGCCGACATATTTGCAAAAGGCATCATCAGACGATGCAAGATCTAGTTCTCATGAAACAAAAGTGGTTGATTGATTAAGGGGAATTACAAATAGTGATGAACGATCAACAATAAAACTAGCTTAGTATATATAGCTCGACATTCATGGATATTGCAACGAAAAGTGAAACCTAAAAATTTCGTCCCTATATTGATGAAAGTTCATGGAACATTACAAAGCATGGATATTGCCATGGTTTTTCCGCCCTAAAAAACAAAAAAATATAAAATTAATTTTTTTAACCCACGAATGTTGAAAACATGGAAATATTTCACGGAACAATCCGCCCATATGTAATAGTGAACTATGTGACACATGACCTAAAACTAGCTTCTATGATACATGCATTAAGGATGTGGAGACAATACTTAATAGGAAGAAAATTAACTTTAATGGTCGATAATATAAGCTTAAAATACTTCTTTGATTATCAAAGTTTAAATGCGCGACAAGCAAGGTGGTTATCCTTCTTGAGTGAGTATCATTTTTAAAATAAACATGTTAAGGGAAAGGAGAACAAAGTGGTAGATTCCCTGAGAAGGAATGACATTCCACATTGTTCGGTTGTTTTTAGCAGTTATAAGACAAACCTTGAAGGTGTGATAAAAGATGTAGCTAAAAATGATGAAAAATACCTAAAAATTAAAGAAAAAATGGAAAACGATGTAAATGGAAATGAATTCTCAGCTTATTCCATAAGCTCATAAGACTTATTAGTCTATAAAAAGTTGTTATACATACCTAATTTATAAGAAGTTGAACAATTAATCATGAATGAGCTACATAAGAAACTGTATTCAGGACACCCAGGATACCAAAAGCTAACGAAGCTAACAAGTTATCATTGGCCTAACAGAATGATGCTGCAAATTACCTAGATAGATGCATTGAATGTCTACAAGTAAAAACATAACATCAGCATCCTATCGGGTTACTTCAACCCTTACGTATTCTAGAATGGAAGAGGGAGATAATAATTATGGAGTTTAGAAAACAATTACCTAAAACCAATCAACAAAACGACTCGATAATGGTAGTTGGTGATAAGTCAAACAAAGCTACACACTTCATACTTGTGAAATCTACATTTAAAGCCATTAGTATAGCTGATATTTTTATGAAAGAAATATTCCATTTGCATGGTATTCCGAAAGTTGTGATTTCTGATGGAGATGAAAAATTTACAAGTAACTTTTGGAAATCCTTGTTGAAAGGTCTAGATACACAGCTAAATTTTAGTACTTCTGATCATAATCAAACAAATGGGAAGCCTGAAAGAATTAATTAGGTGTTAGAAGATATGATGTGAATGTATGTAATGGATAAACCAAAAAAATGAGAAGAGTATTTGCATTTAGTAGAATTTGCTTATAATAATGGGTTTCAAGCTTCATTAAAAATGATTATATTTGAAGTCTTGTATGGTTGAAAATGCCACACTCTTGTGTCTTGGGATAACCCTATTGACATGATTGTTCTAGGACCTGACATGTTAATGGAGATGGAACAAATAATGTGAAAGAGGCGAAACAAAACTTACAAGTTTCCCAGGATCGACAGAAGAGTTATGTAGATTTAAAAAGAACTCCAAGAGAATTCAACATTGGTGATCATGTATATCTAAAGGTAAATTCGAAGAAGGGTTCCTTGAGATCGGGAAGGTGTTCCAAGCTGGAACCCAGGTATTGTGGTCCTTTCAAAGTGTTAGCTAATATATGGTCAGTATCCTATCAGCTTGCACTTCCTCCTAATATAAAAGTGCATGATGTATTTCATGTTTCATTATTAAAAAAATATATGCATGATGCTACTCATGCTATTGACTAGAATGTGATTCAGGTAGAACCCGAGGGCGAGTTCCAGACCAAACCTTTCTGCATTCTAGACAGGAAGGAACATATGCTACGGAATTCAGCCATTGTTCAAATAAAAGTGCAATGGAAGCACTTCATCCCTAAAGAGGCATCTTGGGAAATGGAGGATAAAATGCAAGAGGAATATCCCTCCATGTTTCAGAATGAATAAGAGAGCTTAGAATAAATAACACCGAGGAGGGTGTTAAAAATAAGGAGGGGAGAAATGTGATACCCCAAAACATTATTATTTATTTTTATGTAAGATTTATTTAAAAATAGAAAAACACAAAGTGACACTTTGCACAACAAACTATTTTTATTATTAAATAAAATAAAAAGACACTTGGAGAGTTTAGCTAAATGAGGGGACACCACCATGGCACAAGAGAACATGTGTAGCAAGCTAGAGAGATATTTACCAATCAAATTCAATATAAAACTCAACAACCAAACAAGATCCTAAATCATAGGGATTTGTCGATTGATTGGAGATTTGATTGGGATGGCACAAGACTTGGGGAAAACTATATATAATAGTGCACTGAGATAGCATAGGATGCCATCTTGTTCTTAGAGGAACTATGTTGAGTGTTCTCTATTTTAATAAGTCCATCATCGCTTATTATGGACTCTAAGAGAGAGAGTCTCGCCTAGAAGTGTTGCTTAGCATTCTAGTGCATGGTGGTGATCCAGATCGGGGGTGGAGTTGGAAAAATAGTGCATTTTCTCGCTCGTATGGTCGGGAGGAGCCGACTCTCCAAGTGTGATGTCCCCTGACCTCCCTGGTAGTCTTGAGAGTTCATGGAACCTCCTCTATTTCCTATACATTTTTTTTCTCCGATTTCTTCCAATTACACACATAGCCGCAATAGGATCGGATCTGCAATCCACCATTTCGATATGCAATCCGCATTCTGCATTGCAGGATTTAGAATGTGGAATCCTGAAAATGATCCTTCCAATGATTTCTCCTACCACATTCTGCAATTTGTGATCCACATTGCAGATGCGAAAATGCAGAAATCCCTATTCCATCTCCGGAAAGACTTTTCCTCCCAAAATCCACAAACTGCATTTCGGATGCGAAAATGCAGAAATCCACATGGGCGACTTTACCTCCCACAATCCACAATCCGCATTGTGCATGAGGGAATGCGGAAATCCACACTGGGCAAGTTTACCTCCCGCAATATGAAATCCACATTACAAATGTGGAAATGCAGAAATCCATATACACCACTCTGATGGTCATCCCTCGACCTCCATAATCAGCAATTCGCATTTCATATGTGGAATGTTACTTGTGGATGCGGAAAGGTCAGGACCACGAACCCCTACTCCCACAAGCTTCTAAGGAAACTTTAGATGGTGATAAATTCCTTATCCTTGGTCCAAATTGGACAAGGTTGGTACAATTGGAAAGATCTTGGAGAGATATAAACAATGGTGCAAATCCCCACCCCATCTGAGCACTCCAACCATGCCAAATTTTCCAACTGATTTTCTATTCATAATCCCACCAAGGTGACTTAGCTTTCTTCCAGGTTTCTACCTTCTTCATGTCATAACTTCTTCCTCCACCTCACCTACAAAGGGGTCCTGAAAAAAACTAGGGTTACCCCCTTTCCTTCCCCAAGCCTAGGTGAAGTCCATTCATCCTTTTGAAGGGAATACAATGCATAAACCAGCATATCTACTGAACTAAGCTAGTTATCATATCAACCATCTACAGGGATTAGCCATTCATATGCTTCATGAAACAATGAAGTATTCCAATACACATCCCATCATTCCTTAAACTCCATGCCCATCCTTATCTCTCTTATGAGAAAGTTCATGAAACCATCCATTCATTAATCTAGGGAATGGAAAGTATAACAATGCATAAGGTGTATGAAGTTAGGTCTAACCGATACATCTACTACATGCAGGATTTATAATGCATTAAACTCATGCAAATGGATGAGGTATCCAACATGAAATAAACCTCTTACTTAGGCTTATACGTAGTACACCTATTGCTCACATTAATACAAACATTTATTCAACAACTTGAACAAAACAAGCATAATATAACACATGAAATAGCACCATTCACTACATAGAAACACTTATCTTTGGATATTGAAGGTTCCAAGCAACTGGCTAAGTGAGAGCAACGTTCCACCCAACCTTAGGTATATGTCCAGCCTATACTCTTCCATCTAAGAGACCACCCCCGAGCTGGGTTGTGTATCCACTAAGGAGGGCTAACTAGGATCTCTAACAATCAAGGTCCACTTTAATGCTAAGCCAACCTACAGTTGGGTTTATCAAGTATATAGGGGCAGCAGGGAGGATATTTCTAAGCCACTGAGTTCAATCCACTGAATTACAGGCGTATCGACACTCGGCAGACATGGCACCCACATTATCTACCTCACCCAACACAAGGAAGGACCTCTTCTCTTCTATACAGTTCCACAAGGCCCCTTTCCTTCCAGTGCTATTCAGTGTGGGCATAAGAAGGTCCAACTGCTAGTTCTATGAGATTACAATCTTCACTGGGTTTATCAAGCATTCCAAACCTAGTTCTGACCTTCTATCTCTGTTAAACAAGCTTGGTTCTCCACATGGTTTCAGATTCAACTCTATCCCACAACTCAGCCCTCTGCACACCGATTCTGGTATTCTCACGTCTTTGTCAAGATGTTAACACTATGTAACTTCTTCTATCATTTTTTTACAAGGAATTCATTAATAGATGATGCATCTACATAGGGTTTTATATGAAATTCGGCTATGTAACTTCGGTTTTATAGAGAATCGTAGTTTCTTCTTTGTTTCATGGTCAACTCTGCATTTCGTGATGGCTATGAATTCTGGGTTCACTATTGCATAGTAGAAACAGGGTTCTTGGTTTCCTAAGTGATCAAATGCTTCCAAGGAGAATGAGAAGAACCCCCATGTTGGATCTTAGGGCAATTTTTATCCCCCCAACCGTCTCTACACTGACTTTCTTTTCCCCACTCTCTGTAACCAAATTCTGGGTCATGATGGGGAATCAAAACGGTTTCTCTTGTATAGGTGGCAACATGAGTCCCCATCCCATAACCCCCTCACCTCTCCCTAGTTGATACCATAGCCCCTTCTCATTAGCTTCCTCACATAGCCAGTTTCCTTAGTATTTCATTGCAATATTAAACATTTACATCAATTACAATTTCTCATGTCTTAGTAGAACATGAATAGCTCAAATGTAAAATACTTTCCTATGCAACAAACTTTAAGCAACCACTAGTGGGGCCTTAGCCTTGAGCTCCACACTATGGAAAACACACAATTCATATACACAATATTTACATTGAGGCCAATAAACACTAAGGAAAGGTAGGCATATTACAACTCCCTCCCCGTTAGAACAAAACCTTCCATGGTGTTCTAAAAAATGAAGAAAAATGGGAATGCCTCTCTCCTAGCATCCTCCATCTCCCATGTAGCCTCCTCTAGACTAAAGTGCTTCCATTTCACCTTTACCCATCCGATGGATCACTTTCGGAGTAAGGTAACTTTCTTATCGAGAATGCACATAGGTTCCACTTGGAACTCTCCCTCGGGTTCCACCTCTATCACATGCCAATCAATGAGGTTATTAGGATCATGTAAGTATTTCTTAAGTAAAGAGACATGGAAAAAATTATCAGCTCTCATGTTAGCAGGAAATGCAATCCTATATGCAAGTAGCCCTATTTTATGAAGGACTTCAAATGGTCCACAATATCGGGGTTCCAACTTGGCACAACTTCCCAAATTCATGGAACTCTTCCTTGGTCTCACTCTCAAGTAAACATGATCCCCAATATGGAATTATTTGTGTACTCTCTTCAAATCTGCATAACTCTTTTGTCTTTGTTGGGCCTATCTTCAAAGTTTTCTTGATCTTAACCACTTCTTGTTCAATCTCTTCAATCATTTCTGGTCCAAGCACTACCGTGTTAACTCGGTTGTCCCAATTCACTTGAGTTTTGTATCCTCTTCCATACGAGACTTCAAAAGGGTTCATTTTCAATGATGCCTGATATCCATTGTTGTCGAAAAATTATACCGAGTGTAGGTAGTCTTCCCACTTGGATGGCTTATCCATCACATACATCCTTAACATGTCTTCAAGAATTTGATTTACTCTCTTAGTTTGACCATTTGTTTGAGGATGATATGTTGTACTAAAATTCAACTTAGTCCCTAACTCTTGAATAACCCTCTCCAAAAATTGGAAGTGAATTTTGTGTCTCGGTCTGAAATTATTACCTTGAGAAATCCATGCAACCTGAATATCTCCTTTGATGAAGATATTTGCAATATCATTTTCCTTGTGAATAGACTAAAATAGTAAAAAGTGAGCTACTTTCGATAGCTTTTATATCACAGCCATAATGGAATCATACTTATTTACCATCATGGGAAGACCCGTTGTAAAATCCATAGAGATCACTTCCCATTTCCACTCTAGAATGGGAAATGGCTGTAACAATCCTTCTAGATGTTGATATTCTTCCTTGACCTACTGAAACTTTTGAAACCTAGCAATATACTCTGCTATGTCTTTCTTAATTCCATGCCAAAAGTATTGTTTCCTTGTTGTTGTTATAGTCTTATGGGTGGCCAGAATATGGATTTTGGTGTATCTCATCGAACACAAGCTTCATTAGATCTGCACTATCTGGAATGTACAGTCTGGTATCTTGATACATAAAAACATTATCTTCTCCAATCTGATATCCTGCACACTTGTCATCCATATTACCTTTCTACAACTTCTCTTTGATTTGGAGGTAAGCTTCATCATTAGCTTGAACTTCCCAATCAAATCTCCAATCAATGAATCCATCCCAATCAAATCTCCAATCAATCAATAAATACGTACGAATTAGGATATTGTATGGTTGTTGAGTTTTAGATTGGATTTGATCGGTAATGATCTCTCTTGCTTGCTTACACACGTTCTTTGTGCCATGGTGGTGTCCCCTTATTTAGTTAGACTCTCCAAGTTCATTTTTATTTTATTTAGTAATAAAAAATATAGTTTGTTGTGCAAGGTGCCACTTTGTGTTTTAAATAACTCAATAATTCAAAACTTTGCCACTTTGTTGTGCAAAGTGTAATAATTAATAAGTTAAAAATAAATAATAATGTTTTGGTGTATCACAGGAGAGACCCTTTTACATTTATTATTTACTTCTAGTTACTTAGTCATATTGAGAATATATGGTCATAACTAACTACTAAAATAAGAAAGATTGAAAGAATACCCTAACCATGGTTATTTTAGTAGTAATTATCATTCCCTTATGAACAACTACATAATAAGTCTTTTTCAATGACATAAATAATGTGAGCCATTAAGGGTGTGTCAGCAAATCAACAAGCCTATTATCAAATTATAAATTTCATTGTTCATTGTAGAAAAAATATGACATGCCAAGAGACTTATTAATTATAATAATGGAAACATACAATGATATAAAGGTATTCTTAGGACATATTATAATCAACATGACCCATATATCCATTCATATGTGGGTTATTATTCATGTATTATAGATAATGCCATTGAATCTATAAAATATGTGGGCCACCCAAAACATTATTTTATAACCCTTATCACCCTGGCCATGATTTTCATATATTCATAATCCCTTTGTGAGCCTTTATTCTAAATCTTTTTTATCAAATAGTGATATGCTTCCTCTCTCTTATGTGTTGTTGGTATAGATCCATCATTTGATGGAATGATTTTTTCTGCCATGATCAATGCTACCATGATGCACAAAGCTCATTCCATTATCCAATTTTCTATTTGTAAATATTTTGATGATATAAATTTGTTAACTATCTTGGTTGAATGGAACGTTTGTTGGGATGTTCGATACTAAATGTTTATGTGCTTGTTGGTTAGGAATAAAAAGGCTAAAGTACAAAGATATACAAATCCATGCAATTAGAGGGATAATGCCTTTAAGAATGATGAATACTAGCACAAGGCAGAAAGCCCATTCCATGATACAATGTTGAGAGTTCCTTGGATGATGCTTGTTAGTAGCTAGAGACAAAGCAAGGATATAAGCAATGAAGGGCTAAGACAAGAATCCAAACATTTTATTGAAAAACTAAAATATGAACCCAAATACTTTTGGTAGATACTTTAGTCTCTAGGATTGGTTTTACAATGGTGTCATTGATAGATATATCATTAAAATAAGTTCTATGGTCATGGTTGTTAATTCATTAGATTAAGGTTTGTGCTTATGGTAAAATAAGGCTAGTAGTTTTTATTTTTTACATTACAAATATAGCAACTTTAATAAAAAAATGTACAAGAATATCTATAAAATTAGAAAGGTAATTACTTTTGAGTTAGAAATACAATTCAAAGATATAAAACCTAATTCTCCATAGTTAATATTCCTTCCAACCCATTTATTAACTATAAAACAAAAAGTAAAGACTTATAGGAAGGTGGAGGAGGGAAAAAGGGAAACATACTAAATTCTTTGTTTCAAATGAATAATCATTTTTCCCAACCTTACTTGTGTTTCCCTTGCATGATGAGACATGCTTGATTATGGCTAGACAAAGCAAAGAGGTTATTAATGAAGGGATAAGGGAAAGGAAGCCAAAGGTGTTCCGCAAATATTTTCATCCCAAGGATTTCTTTTACCATGGTACCAACTATAGATATTTAAAGAGGTTATTAATGAAGGGATAAGGGAAAGGAAGCCAAAGGTGTTTGGCAAATATTTTCATCCCAAGAATTTCTTTTACAATGGTACCAACTATAGATATTTAAATAATCAAAAGTATAAGGTTATGATTTTTAAGTCATTCTAAAATGAAATTTGTTCTTGTGTTAGAAGTAAATCTAACCAATCACACTATATTGAATCATTGAAAATTGTAATTAAATAATCACACTATTAAATATATCACGAATGATAGATGTGACTTCCTAAATAATCCCTCCTTACATATTTTCAAAAGTAAATGTTTACCAAAAATATACTCTCTCTCTTGATGGACATGTTGGTTGTTATATCGCAAGTGGTGGTGTCCCATATACTTTAACATTAAAAGTGAAATTTAAAGAACATATACTTTAACATTAAAAGTGAAATTTAAAGAACATTCGAATAAAAATGTTAAAATATTTTAACTATAAATATCTAAAATAAAATCTAATGCAATCACGAGGGTTAGTTTCCAATATGCATGTACCTATTATTAGTATTGGAAGAGGATACAAACCAAAGCAAGAAAGCCATATGCACTTCTCCGTTTAACCCTATTACTTGTATTTCCCTTCCATGATTACCCCAATTGTTTGTGGCTAGACAAAGAAAAGAGATTATCACTAAATTAATGAAAGAATCCAAATACCAGTACAATATTGTGGTTGAATACAAACTCGAAAGTTCGCACTCATTGCAAATGTAATAATTGTGGTGTGTGTTAAATGTAATGGTAATGCATCTAATCTTAACTTTAAGTTTTAAGATTTATATTAAGAATATTAGTTTTAAAATGATAGTAATTAGTTATTAAGATGAATACTATCTAGTTAAATTCCTTTTAAGTTGTTATAAATGTGGATCAGATTCATAATTAAATAAAAAATTATTCAAAATTGAATTATAGATTTCAAACATAATGATTTAAATATTGAAATATTAAAATCTTCAGTTATAAAATTATTTAACTAAGAATAATGTGTAATCTCTTTTGAAATAATTTAAATTATAATTATTTGGAATTTAGGTTAGTGATAGATTTATTATTGTTAATTTAGCATTTATGATATTGTGTAACTTATGGTATTTACCAAGAGTTCCAAAGAATAACTTCTTTTCATTCTACATCACAAGGTTTGTTGATTTGTTTCATGGAAAAAAAATATTCTTTGTATTTAAAAAGTGAAAACATAATACATTCCTCAATGGTTCAACAATTTTTAGACATGTTTCAAAAAGGATTCCTCGTTGACAAAGATTATAAATTTCAAAAATACCTCAAAAATCAACATAAGGAGAAACTTGAATATTTGAAAATTTTCAGTTTTACTCATCCACCCAAAAGTCAAAAGCCTTCCTCGTTTGATTTATGATTCTTTCACGCTTTTCAGTGACTATACAAGCCCCAGCTTCCAAAAGAAGCCCTTCTTTAGATAGAGCTTTTGCTTCCTCATTTTGTTCCCTATAAACGTGGTTGTATTACATTTTGCTGAAAGTTGAACCCATTGGAAGAAGTTTTTGTGCTAGATTATGTAAAGAAAGGCTTCAGATGTTTTTTTCTTGCCTCATATGGTTGATCCATAGCTTCGAATCTCCAAAAATATTCAACATGGGCACCTTTTCCTCAAGAGCTAACTGCAAGATTGTTCTTAGAGCTAGTCCTTCTGCTCGATTGTTTGTTCATGTTCCCTCATTTGCTTTGAAGTGTATTGCAACCTATTTCGATAGGCCCAGGATGTCCCCCAATCCATACTTCCCCTCCTCACAAGCACAATCGAAGAAACCATAGATGTTGTCCTCACATATGTTTACCTCTTTCATTATCCTGGGCTGTTTCATTTTCTTTTGGTCAATGAATAACCTGTAGGATGATAATACCTGAGATATGACATAATAAGAAGGGAGTTGGTTGTCCTAAAAAATAGACTCGTTATGAGCTAGCCAGATGAACCAAACCACTAAGAAAGGAATGCATCTCAGTGATTGGAGTGCCGGTTTGACAACCAAATGTGTAGATTCACCTCAATGGAAGCTTCTTCCCAAGGTTATGTTAAGATGAGGGTGTACCCAAGATCGTTCCAAACCTATTTTGAGAAAGGTCATAGTCAGAAAAGGTGCTCTGAGGACTCCTCCTCCCTTCTGCACAATGTGCATCTTCTAAGTCCATGTAAAAATAATTCCTTAAGCTTTTCCCATGTCAATACTTTATCATTTAAGAGTAGCCACATCAAAATTCTAGCTTTATGCGGGGCATGAACCTGCCATATCGTTCTCCACCACCACTGGTCGGGAATATGGGGATTCTACCAGAAAAGTTTGTAAGCTTTGTTAACAATAAAAGTGCCTCCATCCTCATTGCCATTCCATTTCAGTTGGCCGGGTTGGTTCGTCATCCAGGTAAAACTTATTTTAAGGGAACGTATCCATGTATTCCACTGATTGGTCCACCTCTCAAGGAGCACTAGTGATTCTGCATTATACCATTTTTAGATGTGACTTGAACCCCCTTGTATGCTATATCCTCCAAAGTAGTGATTCCCTGCAAAGACAGGTAATTGATCAGAGCACTTGGGAGGGTTTGCATATTTACCCCCACTATGATCCGGATTTGTGTGGGAACGAAACCAAATATATCATATACAGAATCATATACAGAGATATATATTCACATACACAAATATATGGCAAGAAACATAGTGATACAGTAAAAACATATTCTATTAAATATCGGAAATAGAACAGACTATAAATACAATAGCTAGAATGGTAGTAGCTATCTCTGAGAAGAGATGTGGCTGCTGTGCTCATTCGTGCCAAGATTTATACAAAGAGAGGTCAAAAGGGCCTATTCATCATAAGCATGAGGGAAAGAATCCCAAATATCCAAAAACCTAACCCTAGAAGATGAACCACCATAAAGGTTGCGGCTCCAAGGTGGTGAGTTGAACAGTCAACTTCCTGGGGTCATAACTTTTGCATACAATCTCCGTTTGGGGTGCTCGATAGCCCATTATAAATATCTATCCGAGGACTACGTCAAGGAACCTAATATATATGGGTTCCTTTAGACTAATATTTCCCAAAAAATGTCATTTAGGGCCTCAAAATGGCCCCGAATGTTTGGGACTCGAAAAACTGTAGAAAAATTACTAGAAAATTGGCAAAATGTGAAACTGTTTTGAGCCACTGGAATAGGTGGGTAGCCACCGATATCCATATGGATCAATCCTCCATGCTTATGAAGCAATGATCTCCATTGTGTCAAATCCCTTATCATATGTCGAACTGTGTGTTGAGTTGAGCTCCTGGTGCGACGTTTGCTAAAGCGAAAAGGTTGTCTTTCTTTGAAATCTTCAGAGGGTTGTGATTGTTGTTGTTGGATGCACTGGAGCTATTCAACTATTGTGGTATCCTTGGTCTACACTAGTGTGGATTGTTTCTTTTTGGAGCACTTTGAATGCATGGCCTTACACTACAGAGGTACTCGAATAGGTGATGCTGCACTGAATTTCTATTTTTCTTGTTTCTGCTGAGTAGAGGGATAATGGGAAGAGGTTGTGGATGTCTCTGAGATATCATGTTCTCCTTTAGTGGAAATTGCGAATAGGGAAAATTTCCCAGTGTGGGATATTACCTTCCTGCCCTACTTGGTCAGGGTAGGTGAAACTGTTTTTGGTATCTGATAGAGTTTTCCTCCCACAGTGATAGTGACACTACGAGGTCGTGATTCATATATAGCATGGTGCTTCCACATATATGGTTGTCATAAAAAAACATCGTATACTTCAAGTGGGGCTAGATCACACAATACCTCATCTTTGAAGGACTTGATGCCATATGGTAGGCGCCATTGATGACTGAGGCGGATCACTCATCCTTGGATTAGCCAACCAATGGTGTATGGTTGCGGGTGTAGTGTTATTGGTAGCTCCAATTTCTTGATGACTTCTGTTGAGATCAGGTTCTTTTGGTTGCCGCTGTCCACAACAAAGTGTAGGGGAATTCCCGTAACCCACATCTGTGACTGGAAAAGGCACTCCTCTGCCTCTAATTCTTTAGGTTCCTCTGGTTGAATCTATGTGGTGGCAACAACGGCATTGGGTTCTGCATCAATGATCTGCTTCCCTTTTTGTGCGGTTGTGAAATTAGGTTTCGAGTTAGAATCATAACTGGGATCTGATTTTGAAGTTTTGATCTCAGCCACCAATGACTGTTTTGAGCGACATTCATCAGTGTTGTGCCAGGGTATTTTGTGGAACTCGCACCAATTCCCAGTGTCCTTCTTTATCTTTGCGTTACCCTTCTTCGCTTGTGCTTGGGACTAGTTGTCCTTTCCCTACACCGTGTTCTGCGAGCTAGAGTTTCCATTTCCCTACTTTTGCACAAGTCCGAAGTCATGCTTGTTCTTTTGCTAAACTTTATGCTCAATTTTGACAACATATCGATAAGGGGATGTAACATACACCTTTGTTGAAAAACATTTTATGTTTGAAGAATACATTATCTTAACTTTTATTGTAAAATTTTATATTTGGACAAGTGTCCAAGGATGATTGTAATTGCACAATATTATTATTTAAATAAATAAAATAGGACACACTCACCCAAGGAGAACCGTTGAAAGAGTGTTTACTGACCCACAAGGTGGAATGGAATCTGGAATAGAAGGAAATGGACAAGTGGGAGTATCATGAGGTAAGTAACTAGTTGTTGGTATGGGACAACTTCCTTGAATTGTGGTCGTAGTGCCTTGAAAGATGGGACTAGAGCTTGAGGCTCATTTATTGAAAAATGAACACTAAGACCTAGGCATCTTTATAAAGCCATCGAATTTGGACTGATGTTCAACACTTTTCCTGGCGAGGAAATTTACCTTGTGGTTTTGTTATATACACACAAGAGATTCGATGAGGGGAAGTCTAGGTTTTTTTATCATGGTGTAAGTCTTCCTTGTATACTGTTGAGTGCAGAGTTTTTACTGCTAAGTGCAGAGTTTCTACTACTGAGTGCAGAGATCGAGGTTTTTGGCAAGTCTCTATTGATTTCTGGTTATACAAATTGAGTGCCTTGCTTCTACACAGAGTCCTCTACCTAGTGGTTCAGTAAACAGGTTCGGGGGTCCAAAGGGGGCAAGTAGTTTGGCTGCTTTGTCTGGAGAAGGTTGGGAGGAACAGGCCTCCTTGGGTGTTTGTCCACCCTATCTACAGTTACAGGCTCTACTTTTTATTCTAGTTCCTAAGTGATTATCATTTAATTTTGTAGATGTTGAGTTAGTACCCTTTAGTTAAATATTAATAATGCAGAAGTAAAAGTTTGAATTTTGGATCTATTTATGATTCCGTATACTACTGAATTGAAAATATGAAATGATAGAATGAAATATCTTCACTTTATTTTTCCACATACTATTTGTGTACTTTACTCTAGTACAGGGAAGGTAAAATTTAAAAATAGATGGATGAATATGCAGAAATTGAATAGACCAAAATTGTTATGTCTTTCTTGAAATATCCTTATCCTGATATATCCTACAAATTAAATTATCTTATGAACAGTCTCAGAAAAACATAACATCATTAAAATTTTGCAAACATTGTGTTATTTCTTTAGCAACCAAAGTAAATATCTTATATCCTGCATAAGACCTATGGTTTTGTTGTAGGTGGAATCTTTTCTTACAGTTGATTAATACCTTAAACTTTCCTATTATTCTTTTCATATAATCTGGTATTCAAACTGCAATCTAATCTTTTATCGATAATTATGAAAATTTAAATAGCTGTAAAACAAACATAGTAATATCATTTAGACAGATATTTTTATTATCTCTACATTGGCAAAAATAAGTTAAATTAGGGTTTAACCCTTCCTTGTTTTCTAAACCTATACAAAACAATACTTTTAATCATTCAGAAGTATTTTCACCTAAATATAAGTTAGTTATCAACATTCTTGAAATGAAAACAACTAACATACTGAGTAAACAACACTTATGCTTTTTAACTTTTCTTTAAAAATACAAACGACCCTGCTCATGGACAAATGTCCCATTTGATAGAGCAGTCTCACATTTATAAACACTGTCTCTTTTTGCTATAGTATTTCATTTACGATACATTATACATGATCAACATATTTTAACACAATTACGATTTCGTTCTCCTACACAAGTAAAAACTTAAACAAAGCATCATAATCCACAAGACTTTAGACATACGAGAATAAATCCCAACATTTAGGTTACATTTGCAAAATGTTCGAAGGTCATCCTCTAAACAGAACTGAGTGTGAAACTACAATATGAAGAGCCAAGCCTTTCGGCTCTCAAACATCGAAAACTTCATACAATATCATAATCATGCACGGGACTAAGAGCTCAAGGCCACAAAGCATTTAAACAAACCCAATTTTAAAACAAAAACGACAGTAGATATGTTACAATAGCAAAATTCAAATGCCCATCGATATTATTCAGCTATACGAACAAAACCAAGTTTGAGACTACAGGCCGAGAGACCAAGCCATTCGGCTTTTTAATACTTTAAACATTCATCATCATCATCATAACATGCCGAACCAAGGATTCGAGGTTGTAAATAGTACCATAGTTCGAAATGAAGTAAACGTTAGGGTTTGAGGTTTGAAAATGAAACATTGAGCTTTGGCTCTCGGTCGTTAACCAAGTACAACAAACATTTAAATTAACATAGAGTATTGATTTCAGACACAATTCATTTACACAGTATAAAAACCATAGGCCGAACCCTTTTCATTTATTGATTAGTCCAGGGTTAAAACCCTGGCAAACAAGCAATACATTTTGACATACAATAACAGTGTAGAATACATTATAAGGGTAGTTCGAGGATTCAATACTCCCTACGCATGCTTCACAGCATGTAAGAATTACAACGACGACCACACCTTGAGAAAAACAAAAGCTCCAGCTAAATCAAACACGGCCATTCGT
Organism: Larix kaempferi; assembly: GCA_027924585.1. Taxonomy (NCBI): domain Eukaryota; kingdom Viridiplantae; phylum Streptophyta; class Pinopsida; order Pinales; family Pinaceae; genus Larix; species Larix kaempferi. The sequence goes on along the minus strand of BSBM01000042.1, from coordinate 6,201,088 downwards.
TGCTAGGAGAAACCTACAGGGGGAAAGCACCAAGACTTACCATTTTGTTTTAGCAGTAGTCCCCACATAGCCTGATAATAGAGCCTTGTAGACATATTTCACCTTCCATTATTACAGTAAGTTGTTAAATTCAGTTTCAAAACCTAAACATTACTAACAATTGAAACAACACGAAGTTTATTAAGGATATTACCTTTTGTAAACTGAAGGTCGAAATCAATAGCTTCTGCAACCAACTGTAAATCTAGAGTCACTCACAAATCGCTTGTTGAATGCAGCCATTTACCTCTACTGTAATAGCACAGCTCTTAAACCCTCAAAACTATCAACCCTTCCCTACAAATCGTGGTATAAAACTTGAGGAAGGAGTCGTCAAGAACCATCTTCGAAACCGAGCACCCCTACAACTAGGGTGACTTTTCTCGAGCCATTCAAGTACCAAAACAATGCAGTGAACCTCCACACTAGAGCTCGGCTCTTAAACTATCAACTTGTAACAGTAATCACTCTCATGTCACAGTTTCGAATCGTGGGAGGAGCTCTCAAAACCTGAAAAAAAAAACCCTAATGTTTCACAGGCCTGTCGGCATCGCTACTACACCACTCCCGAACAATGAATGTAGAATGGTTATGCTATCTGAGTGATAAGCCCGAGAGATGTTAGGGTTAGCACATTAACCAAGGAGACCATGTGAACGTTACCACGTCAGATTCCAATAGGCATTTCACTCTTGCTGCCTTTATTACACTTTTAATAATTGAGCTACCAACGTACTGTTGCCTGTCAACATAACCACATATCAAACCTTGCCAAACATTCTCCATAGTAACACTTACCAACTTCCAACTTAAGTAGGGTCGTATGTTATCAAAGTTTACATTATCGTTTCTTTGGTTAACTAGGTGCTACATTGTAGCACATCAAGGTTAATGTTGACCATTATCACGATGGAATTCACAACCCTAGTATATCATATAATGCCCTAAATCCAAAGACTCATGTTTATTGTCAACACGCTAGTAAATTATATAGAACACTTTTTAATCAAACCTTTCAGGTATGGTATTAGCACTATAAGGATTAATAAGTATTTCTTTTGGAGTTGTACAAAGTATATAATGTAGAACTAGAAACATTAGATAAGTCACTTAATAATTTATCCCCTTGGTCGTGCTCTTATGGAAGAGAATAATAAAAGGAGTTTTGCAATACATATTCAAGCCTAAATCCTAATGATCTAACATGTTTAAATTTCGAATCATAAGACATTTATATATTGAAAGACTCTATTCCCAAATCCTAAGTTTAGAACCTTTAAACATTATACAAATTTATGAACTTTACAAATTACACAACGTTGAGAAGGAAGTTAACAATATGATAAGCATATAGGCCACTTTTCTAGGATGTAGTTGAAGAAGCTTTTAGAGTATATTTTTCCTTGTAGTGACTCCTTACAATCTAGAGTTTTCAAATAGCAATTACAACTTCTGGAAATTCAATCAAAGTTTTAAGTAGAACACTTATAGAAGTAAGACTGAGATTCAAAACATTATTAATCTCTCTCCATGAAGTACATCAGACTTATCACTAAACATTGACAGTTAACTGAAAGTGCATTTAAGACTTCTTAGAAATACTTTGCATTACTGGGAGGGATGTATCTTTCTTACCTACAATTCTGTGAAAAAGAAGGTTCAAATGCTTTAGCATAAATGCTAAGTAAGCCTCTGGGTACCCATAGGACCCCTTCATCATCAAAAGAACAACAACAGTTAGCACTTATAAACATTAATAATTGTTTAAACATTGACTTAAGTAATCTAAAAAGTACAACTGAGACAAGAAAACAATCAATAGCAGCTTAATGTAGATTTAATTTCATCTCATATCATGTCACAAAACAATATATTTATGATCATTACAAACATTTATTTCAGCATGTTGACATAGAATCATTTAATATAATTCCGCATAGCACGGTACAGGATCTAATGCTACGTTGAAAAAATTTAAATTTTTTTCTGAATTTTCGGGATGTTACAGTAGATCCAAGTGAAGAGATTTCCAGGAAATTCATCTTTGTCCATATGTACCAGTGTAGGCCACTGTGATATTTCAGTACTAGGTGCCACTTGGATTCCTTGATATCTAGCTTTGTGTGCAAGGTATGAAATTTGTTGGTGTACTCCGACACCATTTGGTCCCTCTCTTGACACAGAATGGTCCATTTTGTGTACTGGTCATCATAGTTTCCCACAGGGTAATATTGTTCCTTAACGACATCTATGAAAGAGGCCCAAGTGTGATCGTAATCAAACAATCCAGACTCATCTGATGAGTTTTGCTCACAATAAGTTTCCCACCAATTTTTGACATGGGGGACAGCCTTGAGGAGTGCAAAGACAATATTTTCTCTATTGGAAAAATTGTGGATAGAGAAATACCCTTCTAGTAGATTCAACCATTTATCTACGGCATCGGCATCGATCTGGCCTTCAAATAAAGGGATATCCAAGTTAACTTGTACGTTGAAGGGAGTCACATCTCCAAAATGGCTGCTCGTTGAAGGTGTATCTGCCGCCATCGACATGCGTGGAAGGATTTGGGTGAAATTATCCATCATCTCGTTCCTCTGTCGCACGAGGGCTTCCTTGAGCAACAACTTGATAGGATCTCCTGCTTCGTCATCTCTCTTTTCATCCACCATGGGAGGTCGTTTGGGGCGGCGAGAGTGATCTTCCCTAAGTGAAACTAGTTCAAGGCCCAACTGTCTGTATCTTGACCTCGTTGGGGACACGCACCGAGAAACAATCAAAGAGCAGATTGCTCTGATACCATTGATCCATATTTGTGTGGGAACGAAACAAAAGATAGCATATACATAATCATATACAGAGACATATATTCACATACATAGATATATGGCAAGAAACACATCGATATAGTAAACACATATTCTATTAAATATCGAAAATAGAACAGACTGTAAATACAACAACTAGAATGGTAGTAGCTATCTCTGAGAAGAGATGTGGCCGCTGTGCTCATTCGTGCCAAGATGAATACAAAGAGAGGCTGAAAGGGCCTATTTATCATAATCATGAGGGAAAGAATCTGAAACATCCAAAAACCTAACCCTAGAAGATGAACTGCCATAAAGTTTGCAGCCCCAAAGTGGTTAGTTGAACAGTGAACTTCCCGGGGTCATAACTTTTGCATACGATCTCCGTTTGGGGTGCTCGGTAACCTGTTGGAAAGATTTATCAGAGGACTATGCTGAGTACCCTGAAATAGATTTCCAAAATACGTCATTTAGGGCCTTAGAATGGCCCCAGAATTTTGGGACTTGAAAAAATGTAGAAAAATTACTAGAAAATTGGAAAAATGGGAAACTATTTTCAGCCAATGGAATAGGTGGGTGGCCACCGATATCCATCTGGATCACACCATGTGGTCCTTTCCAAGATTTACCTATCGGTCGTCTCTAATGTAACATACCCTTTAAGCTGGAAGACATTTTGTGTAAAGAAACATTATGATAACTTTTATTGTAAAGTTTATATTGGACAGGTGTCGAAGGATGACTGTAATTTGCACAATATATTATTATTTAAAAAATAAAATAGAAGACAAACACCTAAGAGGACTGTTGAAAGAGTGGTTACTGATCCACTAGTTGGAATGGAATCTGGGGTAGAAGGCAATGGACAAGTGGCAGCATCATGATGCAACTAACTAGCTATTGCTATGGGACAACTCCCTTGAAATGTGGTGATAGTTCCCTTAAAGATGGGACTGGAGCTTGAGGCTCATTTATTCCAAACTGACCACTAAAAGACCTAGGTAGTCTATATAATAGCCATCAAATATTGAACTGAGGTTCATCACTTTTCCTTACGAGGAAATTTACCTTGGGGTTTTGCTGTGTTTGCACCCAAGAGATTTGATGAGGGGATATGCTGTTGTTGATCATGTTGTGAGTCTGCCAAACTCTTATTAAGTTCAGGAGGTTGGTGCTGAGTGGAGAAGGCATTTTATTTCAGGAGGTTGATACCGAGTGGAGAAGGTATTTTGAGTGCCTTGCTTCTACACAGATTCCACCAATTTACTGGATCAGTAATCAGGCTCGGGGGTTCATTAGAAGTCAGCAGTTGAGCTGCTTCTTTTGAAGAAGGTTGAGAGGAACAAGCTTCCTTGGGTGTTTTTTAGCCCTATCGTCAGTTACAGGTTCTATTGTCTTATCTATTTTATTTTTAGGTTCTGTTATCTATTTTGCATATTACAGTTCTGTTGTTTATTTTATAAGTTATTTCAATTCCCGTGTAAATTAACTATTCTGTATAAAATTGATTTGATAGAGTAAAAATAGTTTCTGTATTTTTTCCCATGCAAAAAGGAACAGCATCGTACTCCAGTACAGAAACAGATCAAGATAGATAAGATATGATAGGAAAACTGCCATGGTGATGGAAGTACTATTTTATATGTTCTGTTAAATTATCTACTGATCTTAATTAGCATTATATACTATATTTTATTCACAGTACTATTCTTATTTCCATTCTTTCCATTTTGTTTTCCAAATGTTTATTTTCAAAGAATAATTAGAGTTTGTTGTTGTTATCATTATTGTACTTATAGGACATATAGACAAACAAGAAGCAATATATTACCAACTCAGGGTTTGTAATTTTACATTTAATTCTTTTCAAAGTTTAAGACATTACAATGACTGTAGGAGCAAATTCAAACAGAAAACACAAATTCTATTTGATGTCAAATGTAACAATAGTCATCATCATTCCATACATTCTAAACTTAACCAAAACCCTAAATCCTGACAGGTTTATAGTTGCACTACTTAAAACATTCACACAGTCAAAGATGAGGCATTTGGCTGAAGCCTGTCACATATTTTTCAACACATAACCATCGACTTAATAAACAGTAGCAGCGTTTTTATTTATACACACTTTACATATGATTTCCTTTTAAACATTCATAAGCTTATAAGTCCAGAACGAAGCATGATAGCATAGGTACGATTAAAACCTAGTTTACACAAACATTGCCAGTTTACACACAGACTATTTAAACATGATTTATTTTCCATTTCTTGAATCAACGAGTGACAAGTTTCATACACGGGCCAAGCCCTAAAACTACAAACACAAAACAGTCACGGCCACTTAACTTTGGCAAAAGATATTATATTATCATCTCAACAGAGTTTGAAAACCCCACTTAAAACAAAGAAACGTTGCCAAGTTCGAAACCCAGAACTCAAACCCTGTATAAATATCAACTATTACATCGACTCTATGAACTAAGAAAAACAACCAGGGTTTACAACCACGATTTCTAGATTTGGCGATAGAAATGTTTTCCAGGATTTCTGCTAGGAGAGCCTACAAGGGTTTGCCACTGGGCTTACCATTTTATTTCATTGCTATCCATTGTCACCGAACTCCATTGCCACCAAACCCAGACCTTTGAATACCAAACAATGACATTACCTACCACAAAAACTACAAACAGTTATAACAATTCGAGGATGAAGGTTATACAAAAACCAACTATAACATTAAGCAACAGTACTCATAAAACATTCAATATTACCTTCGTGAAGCAGAACATTTGCTGGGCGACGCTCCAAATCGCAAGTCAGTTGGCCAACAAAAGAAACAATCACCAAACATACGTAAAAGCATTGGATATCACTTATAAATGTCGAGGCACGTTGAAACCCCACAGAAGCCACCAACTTCCAAACAAAGCTAAACAATACGGAGACCTGAAACAACCATGGCGGATGGTTGATTTCTCAATAAATCAATCTTTCATATTAAAAATTCTCAACAGGTTTTATGATAAAAAACATATCAAAGACAAGCACTAAGCTGTCAACCCTTGCATCCATCACTATACAAATAACTATATAGTTTGGCTCCTCATTCTTCATAAGTCATGGGTTTAAAACCCTGGCCTCACAACTCAAAAAGCATAACAGAAAGACCTACAAACCCTCGGCCTGTTGGCCAGTTGCAGAGCCAAAACTCACCGTTTCCAAAACTCACAATAAACACGATGATCGAAAGAAGGTAGGGTTTAATCCATACCATTCATTACACTGCCAAGATCAATGGTGGACATCACCGGGAGTTTTACGAAATATCAATCACCAGCTACTACATCAACTATTGATATCATTACAAACGCCACGAGGGAGCCACGAAGGAGTCCACTCCTTACCTTCGAGCACAGTGTGTTTACACCTCAGCAACAGGTCAGTTATTACCAAAGTATGGCATGCGAACAAGCTCGGTATGCCCTACCATGATTATCACATGGAGTTAGACACGTAATAGCCAGCGTAACAACCACAACATCACCACAGGACTGAATTAAATGCTGAGATCTCACGTAGATATTAGCCAGAGTCTCGAGTGCATAAACATTTATTTTCATATTAGAGTTCAAGTCATGTGACAGCGAAGACCTCAGGATATCAACATTGCCATACAACTGTTCACAACCATGTTATAAGTTAACAAACATAGGATAGAGGCATATCAATACCATAAAAAAGGATACATGGTTCTATTCATAAGGTTATCATGACATAACATTCATGCTAGGAGCATTAACCTTGTTCCAAAGTTTACATAGCACATATATGTAATGCACACACGAACCATAGTGTTTACATATATCAAATCCATATTAATATTCACACCATAAAGTTCACATATAACATTTCAACAATGTTATTAACATAGTTCCATAGGTTATCAAACTTGGAATCTATATATTTCATATATAAACTATGAATTATAAACCAATACAATGCCATAGTACAGTATGGATTATCACAAGGTTAACGTTTAAACATTACATGTAAATAGCTAGGCCATTTGCTTAAGGTTAGTGTAGAGAATACATAACCTTCACAGTATATTGAAAGCTAGGGTTTGACACCAACTCTACTATGTTGTATGCTATTATATCAACAACATCTTGATTCATATGTGGACACAATACAAACACCATCACTAGCATTCGAAGACTTATTACATTGCAGCTGTCATTCCAGGAGGGTCATTTATTATATTGATGACACTATCTTTCATAAAGATCAAACGTGTTACAATTTCAGATGAATAAACTTATCCGTATTGCCACTATTACTACCAACAGTTACAACGAGTTTAGTGTTTAACAAAAGCTAGTGATACATGCAATTATTACCATCAAGACGATACAAGTAGCGAGGTTAAACTGAAGATACATACCATCGACATCTTCATGCACGACAGATTATACAATTATCTTAAACATAGAGACGACAAGCTAAAGCTTACAACTTGTCTTGTAAAAACTGGAATTACTCTATAACCTTACCTGCAGATTTGCGAAAGAAGAATCCAATGCTTTAGATTTGAAAGCTAAGTAAACCCAAGGGCACCCGGTAGGAACCCCTTTAGAAATATGCAAACAACTTCATCAGTATTGTTACCAGATCCTTACACATAACGAAATAAACATTGTTTTGTCGCATCTTACTTTTAACCAAATACATTTTCAGGTTTAAATTAAATACGACAATTCTATGAGGTAGTTATATTCTGTTAGTTAATTATTATCATTCCGCAGATAGGGTTTATCTTATAAAATAGGCTATATCAAAAAAAAAATTATTTTCCGATTTTTGGGATGTTACATCTAACTTCCCAAGCTATCCAATCTCCTATGACAGGAAAAACATTCATAATGGATTTCTAGAGCAAAGAGGCCCCCCTACTATATTTTCCTAGTTCCCTAACCCACTCAAGTAAAGACATAGTTCCCAAGTATTTTGATTTTAAAATATTTCACCATTTTCCTTCTTTCGAGATAAAGTGCCAAACCGACTTTCCAGCAAGAGCTATTCCAAAGGAGTGGAGCTCCTTTAGTCCCTAACCTCCATCATCTTTGGGTTTTTTCTAGAGAGTCCCAAGATGACTAGTGTAGGCCCTTGTCCGTGTTTCCTTTCCATAGAAATCTATAGCATATTTTTCTCATGGAGTTCAAAACTCCTTTTGCAATTTTGGCATTTATCATCCAATACATAGGAATTGCGTTACGTACCGCTTGGATCAACACCGCTTTTCCCCCTGGACAAGAACCTATTGCACCATAAGTTGATGTAACACTCGACCTTGGAGAGTAACCAATCCCAATCTAAGTTATGATAATTGTTTGGTTCCAAATTAAATCTTAGGTATTTGAACCCCTCTTTCAGAGAAAAGTGGTCCATAACGAGATTATTTTGGAAAGTAAGCAAGTCTTTGTCCTCCAAATTATTATAGTAGCATACAAACTTGCCCAGGTTTATGAGAATCCCTATTGCAGCACTAAAAAGAAAGAATAAATCTTTTACAACTCGATTTTCCTCCACTGTATTCCCCGAGAAGAGTAGCACATCGGCCATGAAAAGGATATGTGTAATAGTTTCTGAATAAAAACCAATGCCCTGTAACCTCTCTAGGGCTAGAGACTCATTCATTAACCTTCTAAGACCATCCATCACAAGTAAAAAGAGGTATGGAGATAGGGGGCACCCCTGTCTCAATCCTCTTGAATGAGTAAAAAAAGGAGTAGTTGATCCATTGATCAGAAGGGAGAAGTTAACCAATGAAATGCAAGGCAATATCCAGTTAACAAAAGATAATGAGAAGCATGTTTGGATTAAGAGGCAGGGCCAGAATTTTTACCCAGAATGGTGCTTTGTTGTTTATATCACTCCTGGGGTCGAAGCATGGATTCCAGAACTTTCTACCACAACCATAATGGAATCATGCTTATTTACTGTCAGGGGAAGACCCGTTATAAATTCCATAGAGATCACTTCCCATTTCCACTCTGGAATGGGAAATGGGTGCAACAATCTTGGTGGATGTTGATGTTATTCCTTGACCTGCTGACACTTTTGACACCTAGCAGTATACTTTTCTATGTCCTTAGTCATTCTATTCCAAAAGTACTGCTTCCTTGCAGGCTGTTGTTATAGTATTATGATATCTTAGGTGGCCACAATATGGCTTTTGGTGTATCTCATCCAACACAAGCTTCTTCAGATATGCACTATCTAGAATGTACAGTCTGGTATCTTGATACATAAAAACATTATCTTCTCCAATCTGCTATCCTACACACTTGTCATCCATATTACCTTGCTGCAACTTCTCTTTGATTTGGAGGTAAGATTCATCATTAGCTTGAACTTCCCAATCAAATCTCCAATCAATCAATCCATCCCAATCAAATCTCCAATCAATCCATAAATCCCTACTAATTAGGATCTTGTTTGGTTATTGAGTTTTAGATTGGATTTGATTGGTAAATATCTCTCTTGCTTGCTTACACACGTTCTTTGTGCCATGGTGGTGTCCCCTTATTTAGCTGAACTCTCCAAATGCCTTTTTCTTTTATTTAGTAATAAAAAATATAGTTTGTTGTGCAAAGTGCCACTTTGTGTTTTAAATAACTCTTACATAAAATAATTGTCACAATTAATAATTCAAAAATAAATAATAATGTTTTGTGGTATCACAAGTAAGACCCTTTTACATTGATTATTTATTTCTAATTACTTAGTCATATTGAGAATATATGGTCATAACTATCTACTAAAATAAGAAATATTAAAAGAATACCCTAACCATGGTTATTTTAGTAGTAATTATCATTCCCTTATGAACAACTACATAATAAGTCTTTATCAATGACATAAACAATGTGAGCCATTAAGTGTGTGTCAAGAAATCAACGAGCCTATTATCAAATTATAAATTCCATTGTTCATTGTATCAAAACTATGACATGCGAAGAGACTTATTAATTATAATAATGGAAAGATACAATGATATAAAGGTATTCTTAGGACATATTATAATCAACATGACCCATGTATACATTCATATGTGGGTTATTATTTATGTATTATATATAACTCATTTGAACCTATAAAATATGTGGGCCACCCAAAACATATTTTTATAACCCTTATCATCCTAGCCATGATTGTGATATATTCATCATCCCTTTATGAGCTTTTATACTAGAGCTTTTTATCAAATAGTGATATGCTTCCTCTCTCTTATGTATTCTTGGTGTAGATCCATCATTTGATGGAATGATTTATTTTTCCATGATCAATGCTACCATGATGCACAAAGCTGATTCCATTATCCAATTTTCTATTTGTAAATATTTTGATGATAAAGGTTTGTTAACTATCTTTGTTGAATGGAATGTTTGTTGGGATGTTCCATCCCAAATGTTTATGCGCTTGTTGGTTTGGAATAAAATGGCTAAAGTAGAAAGATATACAAATCCATGCAATTAGAGGGATAATTCCTTTAAGAATGATGAATTCTAGCACAAGGCAGAAAGCCCAGTCCATGATACAATGTTGATTGTTCCTCGGCTGATGCTTGTTAGTAGTTAGAGACAAAGCAATGATATGAACAATGAAGGGATAAGACATGAATCCAAACATTTTAATGAAGAAATAATATATGAACCCAAATACCTTTGGCAGATACTTTAGTCCCTAGGATTGGTTTCACAATGGTGTCATTGATAGATATTTCATTAAAATAAGTTCTATGTTCCTGGTTGTTAATTCATTAGATTGAAGTTTGTGATTATGGTAGAATAAGGTTAGTAGTTTTTATTTTTATAGAATGCAAATATAACAACTTTAATAAACAATGTACAACAATATCTATAAAATGAGAAAGGCAATTACTTTTGAGTTAGAAATGCAATTCAAAGATATAAAACCTAATTCTTAATAGTTAATATTCTTTCCAACCCATTTATTAGCTATAAAACAAAGTAAAGACTTATAGGAGGGTGGAGGAGGGCAAAGGGAAACATACTAAATTCTTTGTCTCAAATGAATAATCATTTTTCGAAACCTTACTTGTGTTTCCCTTGCATGACGAGACATGCTTGATTGTGGCTAGACAAAGCAAAGAGGTTATTAATGAAGGGATGAGGGAAAGGAAGCCAAACACCTTTGGCAAATATTTTCATCCCTCATATTTCTTTTAGAATGGTACCAACTATAAATATTTAAATAATCAAAAGTATATGGTTATGATTTTTAAGTCATTCTAAAATGAGATTCCTTCTTGTGTTAGAAGGAAATCTAACCAATCACACTATATTGAATCATTGAAAATTGTAATTAAATAGTCACAGTATTAAATATATCACAAATGATAGATGCGACTTCCTAAATACTCCCTCCTTACAAGTAAATGTTTACTAATAATATACTCTATCTATAGATGGACATGTTGGGTGTTTTATCGCAAGTGGTGGTATCCCATATACTTTAACATTAAAAGTGAAATTTAAAGAACACTCGAATAAAAATGTTAAAATATTTTAATTAAAAATGTAGAAAATAAAATCTAATGCAATCACGAGGGTTAGTTTCCAATATGCATGTACCTAATATTAATATTGGAAGAGGATAAAAAGCAAAACATGAAAGTCATATGCACTTCTCCGTTTAACCCTATTACTTGTATATCCATTCGATGATTAGCCCACTTGTTTGTGGCTAGACAAAGAAAAGAGATTATCAATAAATGAATGAAAGAATCCGAATACTAGTACAATAGTGTGGTTGAATACAAACTCGAAAGTTCCTACTCATGGCAAAAGTAATAATTATGGTCCGTGTTAAATGTAATGGTAATGCATCTAATGTTAACGTTAAGTCTTATGTTTTTTTTATTGAGAATATTAGTTTTAAAGTGATAGTAATTAGTTATTAAGATGAATACCATCTAGTTCAATTCCTTTTAAGTTGTTATAAATGTGGATCATACTCATAATTAAATAAAAAATTATTCAAAATAGACTTATAGATTTTAAATAAATGATTAAAATATTAAAATATTGAGTTATAAAATTATTTAACTAAGAATAATGTGCAATTTTTTTTTAAATAATTTAAATTATAATTATTTGGAATTTAGGATAGTGATAGATTTATTATTGTTGATTTAGAGTTTATGGTATTTCATAATCTATGGTATTTACCAAGAGTTTCAAAGAATAACTTCTTTTCATCCCACATCACAAGGTTTGTTGATTTTTTTCATGAAAAAAACATATTCTTTGTATTCAAAAAGTGAAAACTTAATACATTCCTCAATAGTTCAATAGTTTTTAGACATGTTTCAAAAAGGATTCCTCGTTGACAAAGATTATAAATTTCAAAATAACCTCAAAAATCAACATAAGGGGAAACTTAAATATTTAAAAAATTTCAGTTTTACTCATCCGCCCAAAAGTTGAAAGTCTTCGCTGTTTGATTTATCATTATGTCACGCTTTTCAGACACTATACAATTGCCAACTTCCAAAAGAAGCCCTGCTTTAGATAGAGCTTCTGCTTCCTCATTTTGTTCCCTATAAACGTGGTTGTATTAGATTTTGTTGAAAGTTGAACCCATCAGAGGATGATTTTGTGCTAGATTATGTAAAGTAATGCTTCACATGTTTTGTTCTTGCCTCATATGGTTGATCCATAGCTTCGAATCTCCAAAAATCTTGAACATGGGCACCTTTTCCTCAAGAGCTAACTGCAAGATTGTTCTTAGAGCTAGTCCTTATGCTCAATTGTTTGTTCATGTTCACCCATTTGCTTTGAAGTGTATTGCAACCTATGTGGATAGGACCACGATGTCCCCCAATCCAAACTGCCCCTCCTCACAAGCACTATCGAAGAAACCATAGATGTCGTCCTCGCATATGTTTACCTCTTTCATTATCCTGGGCTGTTTCATTTTCTTTTGGTCGATGAATAACTTGTAGGATGATAATACCTGCGATATGACATAATAAGAAGGGAGTTGGTTGTCCTAAAAAATACACTCATTACGAGCTAGCCAGATGAACCAAACCACTAAGAAAGGAATGCATCTCAGTGATTGGAGTGCCGGTTTGACAAACCAAATGTGTAGACTCACCTCAACGGAAGCTTCTTCCCAAGGCTATATTAAGACGAGGGTGTACCTAAGACCATGCCAAACCTGTTTTGAGAAAGGGCATAGTTGGAAAAGGTGTTATGAGGATTCCTCCTCCCTTCTGCACAATGTGCATCTTCTCAGTCCATGTAAAAATCATTCCTTAAGCTTTTCCCACATCAATACTTTATCATTTAAGAGTAGCCACATCAAAATTCTAGCTTTGTACGGGGCATGAACTTGCCATATCGTTCTCCACCACCACCGGTCAGGAATATGGGGATTCTATCAGAAAAGTTTGTAAGCTTTGTTAACAATAAAAGTGCCTCCATCCTCATTCCCGTTCCATTTCAGTTGGTCGGGTTGGTTTGTCTTCCAGGTAAAACTTATTTTAAGGGAACGCATCCATGTATTCCACTAATCGGTCCACCTATCAAGGAGTGCTAGTGCTTCTGCATTATACCATTTTTGGATGTGACTTGAACCCCCTCTGTATGCTATATCCACGAAAGTAGTGATGCCCTGTGAAGATAGGTAATCGATCAGAGCACTTGGGAGACTTTGCAGATTTATCCCCACTATGTTGTCCTTTCCAAAATTTACCTATCAGTCGTCTCAAACTTCCTAAGCTAGCTAATCTCCTATGACAGGAAAAGCATTCATAATGGATTTCCAGAACAAAGAGTCTCCCCTACTAGATTTTCCTAGTTCCCTGACCCACTCAAGTATAGACATAGTTCCCAAGTATTTTGATTTTAAAATATTTTTCCATTTTCTTTCTTTCAAAATAAAGTGCCGAATTGAATTTCTAGCAAGAGTTGTTCCAAAGGAGTGGAGCTCCTTTAGCCCCCAGCCTCCATCATCTTTGGGTTTTTCTAGAGAGTCCCAAGACAACTAGTGTAGGCCCTTGTCTGTGTTTCCTTTCCATTGAAATCTATAGCATATTTTTCTCATGGATTTCAAAACTCCTTTTGCAATTTTGGCATTTATCATCCAATACATAGGAATTGCGTTAAGTACCACTTGGATCAACACTGCTTTTCCCCCTGACAAGAACCTCTTGCAGCATAAGTTGTTTCTGCGCTTGACCTTAGAAAGTAACCAATCCCAATCTAAGTTACGATAATTGTTTGGTTTCAAATTAAAGCTTAGGTATTTGAACCCCTCTTTTAGATAAAACTGGTCCATAGCGAGATTATTTTGGAAAGTAAGCAAGTCTTCGTCCTCCAAATTAGTATAGTAGCATACCAACTTTCCCAGGTTGATGAGAATCCCTGTTGCAACACTAAAAAGAAAAGATAAATCTTTTACAACTCAATTTTCCTCCACTATATTCCCCAGGAAGAGTAGCACATCGACCACGAAAAGGATATGTGTAATAGTTTCTAAATAAAAACCAATGCCCTGTAACGTTTCTAGTGCTAGAGCCTCATTCATTAACCTGCTAAGACCTTCCAGAACAAGTAAAAAGAGGTATGGAGATAAGGGGCACCCTGTCTCAATCCTCTTGAAGGAGTAAAAAAAGGAGTAGTTGATCCATTGATCACAAGGGAGAAGTTAACCGATGAAATGCAAGGCAATATTCACTTAACAAAAGATAATGAGAAGCCTGTTTGGATTAAGAGGCAGGGCCGGAATTTTTACCCAGACTGGTGCTCTGTTGTTTATATCACTCCTGGGGTCGAAGCATGGATTCCAGAACTTCAGGTTTAAAGTCGTCTTCCCCTATATGCAAGATTTTTCCATGATCTTCACCACGTCCTTGTCGCTCTTAAATTTAAACCCGAGCCGTCCTTAAGTCATTATAAAAAGTTCAAGGCTATAGTCCAACTATGGCTGCCAGTACTTCATCACCCATTCCTTGAGGCTATCTTCGTTAAATCTTAAGCCATAGAAATGACTAATCAGGGTTTTCCCTACAAACTCCATGATTGCCTCCACCCTGATATCCTCTCCCACTGTAAGCTTTATACTAGGTCATTTCTTGATTAACTTATTTTCATTCTTGGATTTCTCCTTCGGATACCTCGCTTCCTCTCCTTCGTCTTCCTTCGGTGAAAAACCTAAAACTATTAGAGAAACTAATGTCAGCCCTGCTCTAAGAGGTGTGAAACTATGAGTGGAAAGCAACTTTCCTTCAAAATGCATTGGTAAGTGAACCTCCTTGATGAAATTACCTACCCCATCTGCTGCGTTGGTAGTGATTCTTTCACCGTTAATGCATCTGTCACCTTACATTATGAAGTCATACTCCAACATGAGATGGTCCTAAACCCTAGGAAGTAGCTTACTTCTTCTCCAAGATCTAAGATCTAAATTGATATACAATTATTTTCAAAAACAAAATAAGTTTTCCACCTTCTATTAATCCTTTTTTCAATACTATAGTTTAAGTTAAGTTTGTGATAGATATCAATTCTAGATATTTATATGAAGTTACTTCTTCTAAATTGCTATTGTCATACACAAAATTAGTATAAATAAACTTCTTAAATTTGATATTATTAACTTTTATTTCGATAATTTATAGATAATTCACACACCTAAATAAAATAAACTTATAACACTGATTCCTAGTTTATTGATAATTATTTTTAGTGAATAGATAGTAGACATGCAAATTTGGATGATATAGTGGATGGTGATTTTACGTTTAACATATTTCCAAAATTTATTTATAATTTTTTTTTATAAGTTTTTATGTATTTAAATGAAAGTCAATTAAACTGGAATTTATTAGAAAATCTATGTAAATTGAATATATATTTAAGTGTATTTTATTAATAATAATCAATTTTCGTTAGTTCAATTGGTCAAATGATATGTATTTGCCGAGTGCAATCAGCTTCGACTGATCGACCTTTTCTATTACTCTTACGTGACTCTTGTTAAAAAACAGTGTTTGTAAATAACTAATTATATATTAAATAATTATAAATTTTTATAATTAATATTTATTAATTTTATTTTAAACTTAAAATATATTTAAGATAATTCTTAACTTATACAACCTATTTTTATTAATTTTATTTTAAATTTAATATATATTTAGGAATATAATTACATGTTTATTTTTTAAATAGTTAATAGTTTTTTCAACTAGTTATATGCGCGCCCCAGTGGCAAGATTGGACACCGTCAGAACAGTTTTAGCGGTTACCGCACAAAACAAATGGCCAGTTTACCAAATGGATGTATTTTCAGCTTTTTAAAATATAATTTGAGAAGAGGAAGTTTATGTGGACCAGCCTCCTCCAGGTTTTTAAATCAAAGGTCAGATCCGTACATTGGCTGAAGGTGAGCCTTGTAAAATCTTTATGCATAACGAATTCTGTAAAGTCTAGTTATATGCGGTTATGTAATTAAAAAATAATTTAAGTAAATTTATTATTAATTTTTTATAATTATATGTGGTTATGTAATTAAAAAATAATTTAAATAAAATTTATTATTAATTTATTAAATTCTAAAGTAATTATTGTATAAACTGATTATTATTAATTAAGAGCAAAGTTTACTTAAATATAATAATAATGTTTATTGTTAATTTTTATAATTTAATTAAAAAATTAGTTTTCGTATTTTTTACTGAATTTTATTTAAGATTATGAAAGGTTATCTAAACTTTATATCATTCATGAAGCTATAAATGACTATATTTATTGGGTAGATAATATTTAGCAAAAATGACTTATAAAACTATAAAAAGTTAAGTAGATGATTTAAAATTTTCATATTAAAAAAATCAAATTCAAATTAATAAAAAGAATTATAAAAACAAAATGACTACATATTTTATAATTATTTTATTTTCAATAATAACTAAAATTTTTAAAATAATTCTAACCACGAATATCAAGCGGAGCTATAGTTGCAAAGACCACATCTACATTGCAAGTGCTTGCTCGTTATAGCAAAATTCTTTATTTTTCTTCTTATATATCGTTCCTTAGCTTTCACGAAAAAGAAATTTCAGGCTCCCTTGGATTTTGGGCAAAAGTTCGCGCTCAGTTTGGAGTACAGGAATCTGCGATGAACTGCGTAATGGCGTGTGAATCAATTCAGAGTTTTAAATCATCTTCTTCATGTGCTCAATCCTCTTGACTGCGTCGGGTTATCCGCTAGTGCTTCGTGTTCGCGATCAGTCTCGGAAAGGTTACCGGGAATATTTTTTCAATGTCTTTATGCGAATTATAAGTAGTTTAATATTAAAATTAAAATTATTATTTTTATATTTTATTAATTTTTAATTTGATAAAATATCAAAAGTGCATATATCATTGATCTTAATCAATAAAATAATTAATAATTAATAATTAATTTTTATAGTTAACATTTCCTATACATATTAGTGTTAAAATTAAATAATTATAAAACTAGCATAACCACTTAATTTATTTATGTACTATGTTTATAAAATTAATTTGAACAATACACTTGTCTTATCTTCCTTTAATTTAGGAAAAATATAGATGGTAGTCCACCCCAAATTCTAAAATATAAACACTTGTGGGAATAAAAATAATATAAAAAATAAACTAGACGATGTGTCTATGAGTCAAGTGGTTGTACCTGTTAAGTGGTTGTGCTAGTATAATATAATTTAAATAAATAAATCTTACAATAAAAAATTTCAAGAGAAGCTAAATTAATAGAGAATAGAGACTCAAATTCTAAGCCATGGATAATAGAGAATAGTGAAACTAAACTAATAGAGAATGCATCACCTAAACTAAACTAATAGAGGCTCAAATTCCAAGGCATTAAACGGAAGGCATGTAATTATTATGAATGAATAACTCATAGCTGATGTATGGATAACTGGCAGTTCTAGAACCAGTAATTACAACTACTTACACAAAGAACAATTAACTAACTTGTTTATGACACTTAACTTGTAAACTATCCATTAAACTAACCATACTAATAATAACCACTATAATTTATGTGCTATTTAAAGTGTTATATTTCTACGTGCTAATGTTTTACATCTTTTGATATTGATATTTTTTTAATCATTTTAAAAAATTAATGAAGAAATAAAAATAACCTGAGATTGACACCCGCAGAGAGCTCACTTACTAGACTTTTTGCCATTTTAAAAAAGTAATGAACTAAAAATAACCTGAGATTGACACCCGCACCTGCAGAGAGCTCACTTACTAGACTTTTTGCCATTGTTGAATTCACAATGAGACAATAAACATGGCTATGTCAACTATGCAAACTGACTTGAAGCTAAGCGAACGTGCTGTAGAGTTGACCTTAATATTCTCGCTGTACTATGAGTTGGATAAGCAATTAGAGGGTCCAACGCAATAAATAGACAGGTATAAGATAAAAGTACGAGTTATGTATTTAATTTCATCCGTTCTGGGATTTCAAGTTGCTTGAGATTCTCTTAGGTTTCAAACTGTTTGAGATTGAACAGTTCCACAAAATGGTCTACAACAAGTTTAATAATGACCTACAACCAGTTTATTTTTCTGGATGTTAAGACCAGTGTCAACACCAGTTCCAGTTCTTTTCTGGATGTTAAGACCTGCATGTTGAGGTTATTGTGAATTACAAGCCCATTGAAAGCTCTGAGTTTGGAAATATGAGGTCAGTTAATAACACTGAGAGTATTTGCGGACCGTTATTTTACCCCTAATTTGCGGGGTCGAGAGCTTTTTATGCTGCTGCGTGGCTTTGCAAAGTAATGGTGCAAACGGCATTGGAAATGAGATCTCCGAATTTGATCAGTCTGTAAAAATCTCGAACAATAAAACTTCCAGCGAGTTTGATATTCAGCAACAGTACAGAGAGGGTGCTAAAAGATACACAACTTGCCAATATTATCCATCAAGCATTGCAAGCAACGAGGCAGACTCTTTCCATGTCGTCGGTTAATGCTTCGACGTCGGTTAAGCTGCCTATGCATGTGCAGGAGAATGTGCAGGACATCGAGCAGGACATTGAGCAGAACTTGAACTCTGCTGGATTCTATACCTCAGTTTCTAAAAGAAAAGTTGATTCTCATGTCAATGAAGGTAACGATTGGGAGGGTATTGTTTCCCGTTCGTCGCAGAATTTGAATCCCACCAAAAACAAATTGAGAAAACTGAATAATGGAAACTATGGGGATTCTATTCTACTGCTTCATGACACAGCGAGCTCTTCTTTCCACAGCCCAGAGGTATGTATTATGATTTTAGTGGAATATTTTGGTAGTGCCGTCGGACTTGTCATATTGCATCGTTTTTCTTTGTTATATTGCTACTAAGCATTGATATTTAACATTTTTACAACAGCAGAATGGCCTTTCAAAGAGTGAAGGTAATATAAAACAGAACCTGCAGCTGCCAAACAAAAGGCTTGGTGATATTAAGGTAAACAATGCTTTAAACCCTAGTTGAATGATATTTTCTTTATGTCATCCGCTGCCTGTATGTTTCGGCTGTGCGATTAGATCTACGCCGGAACAAGGAAAATGCGAGCATAAACCGTGTGGCATTTTCTGTTTTGATCTGTAAAATTTTAAGGCAATCAGTTTAATACAACTGTATATTATCCTTTGATTTGATTAATAGGGCTATAATTAGTATCATTAAACAAACATTAAACAGTTTCTTCCATTCTGAACCAATAAAAGAAGTCTCCGAAAATCGATATGTATTGGCAGGGAGAGGATGAAGATGCGCTTTGGAAACTCTCCGATCCCTTTTACCTGATGAAGCCAAGGTGAGTTTAACTTGTATAAACCCTTGAGCATACTTCGATGCCCCTCGCATGTTCATGGTAATTGCTGTGTATTATATTATAAAGTTCATTTAAATTGCCCACTCTATTCTTCTTAGCACTAAATGAAATTGTGTTATTATTTTGTAATTTCTCTGAAGATCCCTAGAGAAGAAATATTGGCGGTCGCCACTAAATACATGAGAGCCATGGAACGAAGAATTGAACCCGTTCAAATAATTACGGCGCCTTTAAAATATTTTGACAGCCATAGTGCTTGAAACGTGCACAAACGAACTCAAAACCGCATATTTCCTTCTATGTTATGTTCTTTGGAAAATAAGTGCGACTGCTACAGGTTGTGTTCATGAGCACAGTATTCAGTTCTATTTTTATGCCTTCTGCATACCCTCGCCAGTACTTGTGTTTTAGCGACCATAAAACGGTTACAGTATTTAATACTGAAATCCATCGTCAACTTCAATGAATCTATGTTGTTTTTGCTAATACTTTATTTCTTAACGTTGTTACTAATGATAGAAGAAGTGTAAACATGCGACCATTCAGCACGAGTTTTGTTCGATTTCTTTTTTTTAAAGAAATCTAAATTTTGTGTTATTTAAATGGTGATTTTAAATTTACAAATGGATTCAATACTTTAAAAAAACTTAAGATATTAAAAACTTTAAGATATCTATATTTTGTAAATTTGAACATTATTATTTAGATTTTTAAAAATTTCTCCAAAATTTTTGTTAAACACCTTTGAAATCATGCCTGAAAAATTCTTGAGAAAGAAATTCATAACCTTAAATCTATTTAAACAAGATTCCCAACTCCAAAAGACTAACTGCGTACATGGTCAAATTAATTAGTACGAATTTCCTAATAGGTTTGATTAATAAAGAGTCTTTTATATTGACTATCTACTTCTAATTCTTCACCCATCTCAGGAACAAATGGTTATATACAATGCACAAATAACTACTAAAATTTAGTAAGATTAAAAGAGGACCCATAATGATTATTTTAGTGGTAATTATCATTCCCGTGTGAACAACCACATAAAAAGTCTGTCTCAATGAAATAAATAATGTGAACAATTATGGACGTGTTAACAAATCAACGAGCGTATTATCAGATTATAAATTCCGTTGTTCATTGTAGCAAAACTATGACATGCCAAGAGACATATTAGTTACAGACTTATTAGTTATAATAATGGAGGAACACAATGATATAAAGGTATTCTTTGGACATATTATAATCAACATGGCCCATATAGCCATTCATATTTGGGTTATTATTCATGTGTTATAGATAATGCATGTGAACCACCCAAAACATATTGTTATGACCCTTATCACCCTAGCCATGATTGTCATATATTCGTCATCCCTTTATGAGCTTCTTTTCTAAAGGTTTTTTTACCAACTAGTGATTTGCTTCCTCCCTCTTGTGTATTCTTGGTATAGATTCATCATTCGATGTAATGATTTCTTGTGGCATGATCAATGCTACCATGATGCACAAAGTTCATTCCATTATCCAATTTTCTATTTGGAAATATTTTGATGATATAAGTTTGTTAAGTGTTTTTGTTGAATAGATCGCTCATTAAAATCACTAATACAAAAAAATCAAGTAATCATTTAATAAAGATGGACTCTATGAACTTCAACATGTGGATTTTCCATCTTAAATGTTTATGCGTTTGTTGGTTTGGAATAAAAAATTTAAAATAGAAAGATATACAAATCCATGCAATTAGAGGGATAATGCCTTTAAGAATGATGAATTATGACATGAAGAAGAAAACCCATTCTATTATACAATAGTGGGTGTTCCAAGAATAATGAATTCTGACACAAGGAAGAAAGCACATTCCATTATAAAATAGTGAGTGTTCTTTGGGTGATGCGGAATGCTTTTTAGTAGTTAAAGACAAAGCAAGGATGTGATCAATGAAGGGATAAGACATGAAACCAAATATTTCTATAAATAAGATATGATCCTAACTTTGGCACATAATAGTTCTTAGGATTGGTTTGACAATGACCATGGATAGATCTTTTATTAAAATAAGTTGTATGGTCATGGTTGTTAATTCATTAGAATGAAGTTTGTGGTTACGGTAGATTAAAGCTAGTAGTTTTTATTTTAATAATATATAAATATAACAAATTTAATGAACAATGTAAAATATCTTTAAAATTAGAAAAGTAATTATTTTCTAGTTATAAATGTAATTTAAACATATAAAACTTAATTCTCCATGATTAATATTCTTCCTATATGTACCTATTTATTAGCTATAGAACAATGTAAATAATCATAAAAAAAAATGCCCATTTATTAGTTATAGAACAATGTAAATACTCATAAAAAGAAAGTGAAAGGAAGAAGAAAACATACTAACCCTGGAACTTCTTCTAGAAACACATATACATATTATTGCAACAATTTATAAACCCTTAACCTTGGACCCTTGTCCCCTGCTGGCTGAATTATTTGTCATATGAATAATTCTTTTTCTAAACCCTAGTCTAGCATTTCCCTTGCATGACGAGGCATGCTTGATTATGGCTAGACAAAGCAAAAAGGCTATTAATAAAGGATGAGGAAAAGGAAGCTAAACACCTTTGGCAAATATTTTCGTCCGTGAGATTTTTTTAGGATGGTACCAATTATAAATATTTAAATAATCAAAGGTTTATGGTTATGATTTTTAAGTCATTCTAAAATGAAATTTGTTCTTATTTTAGAAATAAATCTATAAATCTAGCCGATCACACTATATTGTTTTATTAAAAAATGTAATTAAATAATCAAATTATTAAATATATCACAAATAATGAATGGGAACTTCCCGAATATTCTCTCCTTACCTACTTTCCAACATAAGTGTTCACTAATAATATATTCTATCTATGCGTGGACATGACATGTTAAATTGTTTTATCACAAGGGTTGGTGTTTCAAATACTTTAACAATAAAAGTGAAATTTAAAAAATACTTAATAAAATTGTTAATTTTTTTTAATTACAAATATAAAAAATAAAATCTAATCCAATCACCATGGTTAGTTGGAAGAAGATAAAAAGCAAACATGAAAGCCATAGGTCCTTCTCTCTTTAACCGTATTACTTGTATTTCCCTTCCATGATTACCTCAATTGTTTGTGGCTAGACAAAGAAAAGAGGTTATTAATAAATGAATGAAAGAATCCAAATACTAGTACACTATTGTGGTTGAATACAAACTTGAAAGTTCTTACTCATTGCAAAAGTCATAAGTTTGGTCCGTGTTAGTTGCAAATAGATTTATAAATCAAAATGTAATGGTAATGCATCTAATCTTAATTCTAAGTTTTTTTATTAAGAGTATTGGTTTTAAAAGGGTGGTAATTGGTTATTAAGATGAACATTATCTAGTTAAATTCTTTTTAAGTTATTATAAACGTGAATGATACTCATAATTAAACAAAAAATAGTTCAATTCTTTTTAAGTTGTTATAAACATGGATGATACTCATAATTAAACCAAAAAAAATGATTTAAGATAGAATTATAGATTTCAAACATAATGACTTAGACATTAAAATATTGAATTATAAAATGATTTAATTAAAACTAATGTGTAATTTTTTTTGAAATAATTTAAATTATAATTATTTGGAATTTAGGTTAATGATAAATTTATTATTGGTGATTGCTTAACTTATGGTATTTATTAAGAGTTTTAAAGAGGAATTTTTTTTCATCCTACATCGCAAAGTTTGTTGATATACAATTGTTTTCAAAACCAAAATAAGCTTTCCACCCTCTATTAAGCTTTTTCTCAATACTATAATTTGAGTTGAGTTTATGATCTATATCAATTAGAGATATTTGTATGAAACCACTTCTTCAAAAATTTTATTATCATACATAAAATTAGTGTAAATGAACTTCTTAAATTTTATAATATTAATTTTTGTTTGGCTAATTTATATACCATTCACTTACCTAAATAAAATAAATTTATAACTATAATTCTTAGTTTAGTGATAATTATGTTTTAATGAATAGATACTAGACATCCAAATTTAGATGATGTAATAGATGAAAATTTTACTTTAACAAATCCAATTATTTTATATATTTAAATGAAAATAAACTAGCATAGATCCCTCTTAAACTTGTATCTATCAAGCACTGAGAAGGATCCAATTTGTTGGGGTGTATTTCCTTTTTTAAATCTAAACTCAAGAAATTTGATCTCTCTGGATTGATAAATTAAGGTTTAAGTTTTAAGTTTTAAGTTTTTATTTTATAAACAAACATGAATTTTTTGTTATTAAGTTTTAAATTTTTTATTTTTCAATAATCTTTTTTAGTTTATGTTATTTGTTGTATATCCCTGGCTAGATTTAATATTAAATTTTATAAAGTTGAAAATAATTCTTTTGTATTTTTCAATAATCTTTTTTTGTGTATGTTGTTGTATGTCCTTGGCTAGATTTAAATTTAGGTGAGGATCATCATAGCAAATACTTCCAACCTTAATTCACTTATAGAGCTATAAAATATCTACCAAAAATAATTTATTAGACTATAAACAAAATTACATATTCCTTTTTAAAAAATCAAAATCAAAATCATAAAATTTTATAAAAACAAAATACTTACATATTTTATAATTATTTTTATATTTTTATAGAAATTAAAGATTTAAGAATAATTCTAATAAAATTTTGGAATTATATCTCTAATATTGGATAGTTATTTTAATTTTTAATTAAACATAACTAATATACTAATACATTTTAATAAAAAATAGGTACTCATTTATTTTGGAGACAAATACATCTATATTGCTTATTGAACACTTTTTATTTTCATGGTTTACTACTAAATAAAATCATTAAAATTTAATGCATTATAATTTTGTTTATTGTTTTTTGAAGATGTTATTATTATTATTTCCTGCCAAAGCAGGGATATACTTTTCATTCAAAAATCAAGACACTATTTTTTATGATATTTATTGTAGATTTTACAATGTTTAAAAAAAATTATTAAATTGAAATTGCAGTAACTCTTAGCATCGCAACTAGAAATGTGACAACAATCTTGGCATGAAACAAAAAATATCTTCAACAAACTAAGTTGGTTCCCTTTGTACAATGAAATCTTGAACCCACTATCTTTTCTGGAAAACAGGTGGAGTAATCTCTTGGTTTGGGAATATGCGTTGATAAGCTTTATCCTCCTTTAAGTATATTGGGCTCATGGCATGTAACCGAGAGCGTGGCATTTTTGTACAGAACTTCTTGTGAACAGTTGGTCAATTTTATGAATATTCGAATTCAATCTATTTTGTCCGTGTTGTAAAACGGTCCCAGCGAGTGACGTCGACGGTCTTGAGGTTAGCTAGAAGTTGACCTTGTCGTGACTTTGGTGAAATCCAACCTTTAATCACTTATAAAAATGGTTTAATTGAAGCTCTTTTAGGAAATTATTCTTTCTTTCCGATCTGACTGGTCTTTTAAAATTTGAAAACATGCTCATTTAAACAGCAAAATCATGCTTCCTATTTGCAAATGACGAATGAAGAAGTTTGCAGAGAAATCATAACTTCCATCCTCATTGATGACGTCGTGGTAGGCAAAAATAACAATGATTATCTCCCAAATTTCAATCTAAGTCTGCCCAACTAATGGCGTATTGTCTTCAATGGCTTTCATAGTTTCGAAATATACATTATTTAAGTTGGCCATTTAATATAACGGACATGACACCATCCCTTTATAATTTGGCATACGTGGCAAGTAATATCATAGTGTAACCTTGGCTCACCGGCACAAAATACATAAAGACAAATGTTTGTCCATAAAATAACTCGACATGAGTCTAACGAAAAATATCAAAACAAATCTTTCTGTTACAAATTTCACTATTAGATCACATGTTTCAATTTTTTTTTTTATAAAGACTCCCAAATAAGAATTATAAAAAGGTTACTTGCTCCAGCATCTTAATTAAAATTTGAGCTTAGAACCTATCAGTATAATAATATTAGTTGAGAATCTTTTTTCAAAATATGCTATCTATAATTTAATATGCTATAATCTTTGAAAATGTTGTATTTTTTTTGGTTAGACTTCCTCGTAATTTTATTTCCTTTTATATATGTCTTTAAAAATTGTATTCTTTTTGTTAGACTTTTTTGTAATTTTATTTTCTTTTATATATGCCGTTAAAAATGAAGTTAATAGTAGATACTATAAAAGGATATAACAAAGTTTTGAAAGGATACAACATCGTTTACATGTCAAGTTATTGTTTCATTGTGCAGATTGATTGGAATGTGTAAAACATAATTGTATTAATCTTTTTTCAATCAAAACACAATTACATTAGATGGGTAAATATATACAAAATATTGAGTAAACAAATCATTTTCTAAATTTAATTTGTAGTATTTATTTGAAAAGTTATTAAAGAATGAGTAAAATTTATTTTATAATATTTATTTAAAACTAGTATTATCTAGTTTTATTGTGTATTATTAAATGTTGTATGAAGTGGTTTATACACTTTTGGATCTAAGTTGCTTCAGATCCAATGACATACACACTATCCTACCTCACACAACTTTTTAAAGCTCTCTTGCTACAAGGTGGATAATACTCGCCATGTTTAGAGCCTCTACTAAAGTAAATTTTAAAAGTTGTACTATCTTTTGTTGCAGGGCAGTCTGTGTGTTGGTAAGATTATACCTATATGGATTTAATACAACATGGTGAGAGAAATTCGTACAAGCTCCCAAATACTTGGTGGTTATATGCAACTTTGATATGATTCAATTGAGTTCTTTTGGATTAATAGATAACAAATTATTTAGTTTGAGAAGTCAATTCAATATATTAACTTTTCATTATGCATAAAAGGCAAAATACATAAGAGATTATTCAGATTACTCAACTCAAGTAGTCAATCCAATTCAAAAAACTATTTAATCATGAAAGAAGAATATGAAAAGCGAAAGAAGCTACATGTCAATGAAGTAAAACATGAAGACGCTTATAAACAGGTTACAACATAAGCAGCTATAAGTCAAGAACCTAATGGACACTCTGCTAGAATTCCCAAGCAGTGTTTTCAACTTAAAAGTGAACTAAAAGTTGATGTGAAGCAAGTAACATCTGGGCCACATCTTCAACTCCTCATAAAGACGTTGTTGATTATTTTTTTGGCAACAAGTTCGGTGACTGGTTGGACATTGATGAATACTACTTCTTGGTAGCTAATGTTCCTACAATATGATACATTTGATTTTAGATACATTTTTATAAATTCAAGATCAGAATGTGCCGATAATCTTCAAGTTACAATGGATTTGAGGCTATGAGCCATCCTTCGAAATGTATATGAGCTTGATAGGTAAATGGTGTTGCATATTGATTCCAGACAACTGATCTTTCTACCAACCCCTTGGCAGATATTGGTGTCCCGCTGCCCTGTGCTTCATGAGGAAATTGATAGTAATCTCGCAATTTTACATGTTGCATCAAATGTTGTTCTTGGATATCTGTAAGTGAAACTTTGGCATGTCTGAGGTCGTAGCAATGAACAGTTACTAAATCTTGTTGCTTGTTGAAAAGCTTCATTTCTCGAATGGGAACCCATGCACTCAAATCCTTTCTAAGATTTGCATCATTGATTTATGCGGCTGCCCAGCTCAGAGTAAGAGCTCAAGATATCTGTTTGCGCCCACAGACACTCAATTGTGCACAGGAAGAGGGTACTGCAGAACTAGCATATTATGTGTTGGACTGCTGAACCGAGTGAGTTACTAGAGGAACTGTATCTAGTAATTGGATGGTTATGAAATGTTATTTTGTTTTCTAAAATTTCTCTATCTCTCTCACTTTTTCCAGCTTAGTGAAGCTTTGAATCTTACTACTGAAACCCTAATTGTCGGTCTTCCATTTCCAAGGGATTTTGGAAGCATTTGAACGATGAATATGAAGAAAAATGAAGAAATTTTTTGTGTAAATCGCCACATTTGAGAGAGTTTTAGGAAGTGTTTCAAGCTTCCAAGAACTAGAATTGGAGCAAATATATCACATTTTTTAAACATAATTCTTTTTTAGTCTGTTCTATTATCAGCCAATTTTTTCCGAGCATTTGAACACCAAAAAAGAAAATATCGAGGAAATATTTGATCGGTTTTATATCCATCAATCGTGCTCTACTGTTACGCGATCTTTATGTTTCACATTTCATTGTGTGTGACTTTTTGTCGCAACCAGTAATTTTACGTGGATTGTAAATGTGTCTGACAGTCATGTTTCCAGCTCTCAACATACTTAATATAGAAGTGAACAAAATACATTAAAAAATCTCCATCACGAATTGTAAATTGCACATGGCTTCTCTGGTTGACTCGTCTATTTATTTTGAAATGGTCATTTTGGTTTCAGGATGAACAATCTCATAAAATTGAATTTCAGAATTTGGGCACTCATGCCATCCTTAAAATTGTATGCCAATGGATCTCGAGGTTGCTCCTCAGAACTCATAAGGCTTTGGATGAGTGCGGAGTGGATGTCGTGCACTCTATTATGACCAAAAATATAAAAAATTCCCACAATTGGAATAATCTGTGTTCTTTTGTTGTCGGTTTATCTCAGGTACGTCTTCAAGCATGGAAAATCTAATGAGCGCTCTAGAAGAAGTCTAAGGTATCTGAGTTATTGCTCGGCTCTATGGTAGAAAGAATCGTTTCTTCCAAGTGGAGTCATTTTTGTATTTTATCATTGTTTTTAACATAAATGTTGTCTCGGCGGCATGTTGTAAATCATTAGAGCTTCATGCCAATTATTATTAAATTTTTCATTTATAAATCTGAGCTGTATAGATATTCTAACTTGATATATTTTCTTTTAATTATGAAAATTAATTATTTGTATTCCTTGGGAAGGCAGAGATATAAGTTTTTCCTTCAAAAGTCAAAAGACTTTGGCTTTGTATTAATTCTTAATTTTTTATGTTGTTTGTTGTCTAGGCATATATGTTTATTGTCTAGAAAAACCTACAGATATGCAATTTTGATGATAAACAGATAGATGGTGAAAATTAAGAGTCAAAAGCGTGCCAAGCTACAACAAAACTATAATCATACCTCTAGCATTATAGGGCTGACAATCAGATCTCGTAATCAAGGATTTGGATTATTGCTTGAAGAGGAGAGCTTTGGTGTGTTGCTTGGCAATCGATCTTACTAGAGTTTGTTTTTAAGTTGGAAACTGAGTGCTTCACAACAATTGACAGGGAGTCACTTGACCATGTAAATTCAAACATAAGCCAAAATAAAATTCAAACATAAAATTCATGACCTCTTGCAAGAAGTTCCACAAGATGGTTTTCTCTACGCAAAATGCTCCACCAAACATTCGCAAATAAAGGCCACACACAAGGCTACAAAGATTTCAATGCACTGATCCAACACAAGAAATCCTTCATGTGTTCCACCATTTCATGCATTCCATTGGTGTAGATTCCAATTGGCAAGAAATTAGTTGCTTGCAGCTTTCTACCTTATTTATTATTTATTAAGTAGATTTATGTTAGCACAACTTCCATTTTATAAATATATGACATTAGCGCATAATTAACAAGAAATTATCATCATTTTAAAATCACATTGCTTGAGCTCGAGGTTGCCCCAGAGCTCGAGCTCCGGGTCCTTCTATGAATCCTATAAGATTCGATTAGGGAACGCATCTGCCTTGAAAGACTAGCCATGGTAGGCGGTAGGAGAATTAAAGCCATACATTCTCATCTAATTTGTCTTCCTATAGTCATTAACAATAATTATCTTTTAAATTATTTTAATTCATTTATAACTCATTTTCATAAAGAAAATTAATGCGAATGGTACTTTGGTTTTAAATTTTGTGGGTTCACTGCCATCGCAAGATGATTTTAACAACTCAGATGTGATACTTCAAAATATTATTTACGATGATTTAATATTGTGACAATTGTTGTAAAAATTATTTAAAACTCAAAAATATTAAGTGACAGTTTGCACAACAATCTATTTTTTATTATTAAATAAAAGAAAAATGGCACTTGGAGAGTTCAGTTAAATGAGGGGACACCACCATGGCACAAGATAACATATGTAGCAAGCTAAAGGAATATTTACCAATCAAATCTAATTTAAAACTCAACAACTAGGAAAGATCCTACATAATAGGGATTTATGGATTGATTGGAGATTTGATTCAGATGGAAAAATACATGAGAAAAACTATATATAATAGTGCACTTAGATAGCGTGGACGCCATGTTGTGCATAGAGGAATTGCACAGGGTGTTATCTCTTTTCATAAGTCCACCATTGCTTGTTACATACTTTGAGAGACAGAGAGAGTGGAAATGTTACTTAGCATTCTAATGCATGATGGTGATCCAAAAGTTCAAAAAAACAATGAAATTTCTCTCTCCTAATTTGAGACTCTCCACATAGCCGTTTTTTTACTTCAAGTAAGTGTACATTATTCTATGAGTAAATATGTTATCTTTGGTATGTATTAGGATAGTTTTTATTTCTTAATACATGAAAATTCGTGTTGAGATCTTTGCTTACGGATCGCATACGTCTATTATATGTTTTTTTTGTATCCAAATCGCTATTGTACAGTAAAGAATAAATATAAATATATAGAGATATTGTTTCGCTCTCTGTTATGGTAAATATTATATATATATATATCCTGGAAATTGCAAGTATAATGATTGATTAACATAAAAGGATGAAATTTTGAAAGTATGCATGTTTACGGTTCTGGGCAGCTATGGGAAAACCCTATGGGACTTACAGAAAAAAGTTATTTTTATGTATTTACAGGAGTATGGATTTTCTACTAAATAAACTGTAATTCTACGATTTCATGGAATCTGTGTTTAGCGATATCGAACCATAGCAGATAGTTTAGTTTCCTGTGGGATATAAACTGAATCATACTTTGAATGTTGTCTATCGACATTGAGCAGAGGTTATATGGATCGATAAGTTTTATGATATTGAATGTATCGATTGACCCACAATGGATTATTGTTTTTTTTGTCTTTGTAAAGATTATTTTCTTATTATAGTTACGGTATAATATCAGAGCGGATTGTTGAGTCTTAGATCAATAAGTTCTATGATATTGAATGTATCTATTGACCGACAATGGATTATTGTTTTTTTATCTTTTTAAAGATTATTTTCTTATTATAGTTACTGTATAATATTAGAGTGGATTGTTGAGTCTCTATTTAAGCAAATTGTTTCCGTTAGAGAAATATGGCGCTAATTTTTTTTTTCAAGGATACTCATCTAAATACTTTGATTTCTGTGAAATACGTCTTCCGTAAAATAAGACGAATCTCTATTTAAACTGATCGATCTCTAATTTTTAAATGTAGGTATCAGAAGAATCGTATCAATCAAATTTCTCTCATTATTTACAGAAGTTTCATTAATGAATTGACCTAGGGCTAAGGATCTCTATCAATATTAGCTGAACTCTGTTTTAATTCACCTTCTTGGAAATTAAATTTATGTGGATTTCGATGCAATTTGCTTTTATGTTGTGTTAAGGTTGAGCGGACTTGTGATATCTGTATCTCCCTATGAGCTTTACTACTTATGTTCCGAATTTGTCAATTGAATTCTCCTTAAGAGGGACGCGTGAATAGCAGAAACGATGAAATCATTATTATAAACTGGAGATGTCATACAAATCATAAGCTTGCTGGAATGATCAATGTCCCTGTCATATCCTTTCTTTATGGGATAGTGTGCATAGGTTTTCCTTGTTCCGTAGTGATAAATTTCAGGTATCTAGCATGTTGTATCCATTCACTGAGAGCTAAAACAAAGGAAATTTGATCACCGACTTAACTTACGTGTTTGGTGCGAGTTGTTAGGGTTGGAAAAATTTCTTTTGGTGTTCTTTTGACTTCCACTTTGATGTGAAGAACTCGCTTCCTACTAACCTTTGCGGAAGGTAAGGATGTCTATTTTTCGGTTGTAGCTAAACTCTTGGTTCATACAAGAAATAAAGCCATGCATCGCTTTTCGGAATCGTAAATTCGGTAACATCAGGGGGTTAAAACTTATGGAACTAAATTATGATATTGTTGTATCCATATCCTTCCCTTAAGTTTCGTAGATCACTGGTTCGAGATTTTGTTTACTCCCTCTCGATTTGTTTATAAGGTGTAAATAATTTGATTAAGATGATTTAAATTTTGAATCTTCCAACAAGCTATATAATGAGAAAACTCATGTCATGGTTTATATATAAAAATATACTAGAGATCAATACATATAAAGTTAGAATTATATATATTTTAATGGAAATTGGGAAAGCTTGTATTATAGAGACATGTCTATATGTTACATATATATAAATATATAAATGCAAAGAAATAAAATAATTTATGGAAGTTAATGTGGATATTTCTATACTCCATGCTAGTCCCACCAGTATTTTGATCATTTACATTATCAGTCATGCATGCAATTTAAGGGTTTGCATGCATCATTTAGGGTTTGCATGCATTCCAGTCATCAGTCCAACACCTAGCCCTTAGTTAGCCAGCCCTCCTAGAGCTTAGTGCGTCCTTCCTCCTTGATTTAAGGAAGCCACTCGTCCTTTCTCACCTACCAGTCAAGTTTACTTCATTTAGCCACCAATCTTTCCTTGATTTGAGGCCAGACTTACTCCTCACTGCTGTTATTATTCTGATTGACCTCCGATGAGACATGACTACCTGTTCTGACTCCAGTTAACTCCTCATGTGCCCTCCACATGCAAAAAAAATTACCATAGAAACACAAAAATGATGTGCACAGTTGATCTAATACAGAAGAAAAGGGAAACATGCACAGATGGAAAAGATAGAAAACCTTCAACTCTACATAAAATTTCCTATATGCTCCTAGGAAAATAAGAACAGGTTGTTACAGCTGTACCATACAAAGCCACAAGTGTGTAATAATGCAATTCCAAACAAGTTAGTCTATCAATAGAAAAGTGATTTTCATAACATGTTTTCCAAGGTCATATAAAAATTACCTTGGAATATACTTAAATAAGGAAATATAAATAAACTATTAGGATCTAAAATCAGCTCATGGAGCTGAATGATGAACAAATGATGGTTCATTTGGCATAAACCATGCCATGAACAAAGATTAATATAAACATGAGCATGACAACATTCACTGCAAAAACAGGAAGATGGTGGAATTTGAAAAAAACTCAAAGTTAGCTAGTGAAAGTTAAAAGGAAGCACAAGACACAATTTATATGCCTGACATTCAACATAAGTAATTTATACTATAGTGTAAACTTCACTTTCTATTCTTCGCAATTAAAATAAAATGACTTGTATTCGTAAATGTAACAATTTGAAACAATTCCTGGTAAAGGAAGAAATCTTGATGTCAATAACAAATGCCAGAATTATGAATACCCTTGAATAGATAAAAATCATTCCACTTAAGAAACAAATCAAATCACATAGCTCAAGTGAACATTTTATATAAATATTGAAAACTGAGAAGTGGAAAATTTAACTCGTGAACTACAAAAGGTGGGTGAAGAAATCAACCCATTTTAAATTCTCACACAAAAATTCTAATATGTTTAAATGGGATTTGTACATGATATATACCATGCGTTTCTACCATTCATTCAGGAACCCAAACCTAAATGATTTGGAAAGAAAGTGTTTAATCAAACAATCATATGTTCTTAAAAGAGGTTGTTGTTTCGCTGAAGCAATATATATCCATAAAAGAGGCTATTGTTCTCTTAGAATTGATTGGAAGGGTAGAAATGAATATCACGAGGCTCTGGCTTTAGATATTCTAAGCTTAGATGTGATCTTATGAAATAATTCAATAACACTCTTGAATTGAATTTCAAGAGTAATTTCATCCAAGTTTTGGTGTATGTATGCACAATGATATAAGGGTCAACTCTAATGTCCCCATTTTGACCCTTAGAATATATTCAATTTTATGTAAACATTGTGCATATGTGATGTATGATTCCTAGGGTAGAGCTCAAGGCCAAGGACTCGCTAGTGAATGCTCAGTTATAAGAGGAAAATATTTGAAATTGTGTGATCGATGTGCTATTAATCCATGGAAATTGTAAAATGATGTAAATATCATGTAATAAAAATACTAAGGGCTAGCTATAGATGCAACTAAATGAGGGGCAACTATGTATCCACTAGGGAGAGGTGAGGGGGTTATTGTATTGAGCCATAGAATTCCACATTTCATCTTTAGAACTCCTCTAAGCTGTCCTAGTTGCCATTTATTTATTTTGTAAGGTAGTATTGCAGGAGGACTGTTCATGAGGTCGATGGAGTATGGGGCAGCCCTGAAATCCATAAGAAGGGTATGGGGCTCTATTTGCTTGTCCCATAAGCCACTCCACCTCTTGGGAGGATGCATTCCTCATCCCCATTTTGATTACGGATGGAGGAGGCATCAGTGGGACTCTTACGCAAACCCAATAGTGGAGGGAGGAACCCGAAATCGCGATCCTGAGGGAGGGCGCGATTTTCAGAGCCAAAGACACTCAGTAAATTGGTGTGGAAAGTGGAATCCGATGAGGATACAAACCTGAACCATGGGGCAAATCCGAGAGCGTGATATGCCCAGAAGTTCATGAGAAAACCCAGATCTAATAGCTGGAATCCTGTTACGAGATAGAGCCACTCAACCATAGCATTGAGGAATATCCAAGTGCAAATCGCAGTGGAAAGAGACCAAGAGGGTTTAGACTATGTGGTAGAGCCAGTGTGGCTCATTTACCCTTGATTTAGCATTCATGACCACCCATAACTTCCCAGGTTAGCACTGAGGGAAGCGGTGCCTGAGGAATTGTGCAGTAGTGAAGGGGACCTTACTTAGGTTGATATGGGAGGTGATGGGGGTTCCTGGACTGTCTAAGGCGATTTGGTTATGACTACAGCTTTGTGGATGAGCTCATTAACATAGAAAAATCCTTACCTGTCTCCCTCTTGCTTGAAAAAACCAGTTGTGTGCTAGATGATCTGAATGACTGAGAATCCAAGGTTGTGAGTGAACCTGAGTGTTACTCCTTAGTGGATACATAGCCCCAACTCGGGGGTGGTCTCTGAGTGCTGAAATACTGCAGGTTGAGAAGATACCTATGGTTGTGTTGGAACGTTGCAGTCCATAGCCAGTTTGCTTGGTGGTTTTAATTAAAGATAAGTGTTTCCTATTGCCTTTGAATTGTGCCAAATTATATACATGGTTGATTTTTGTTTATGTATAAATGCATGGAATGATCCAGCTGATTAAGGGAACAAAATACTTGTACTTATGTTATTATTATGCCTATGATGAAATGTTGATAGATGCATGATGTGTGTGTGCTTAATGTGGTTTATTCCAACTGTGTTTTGCCTTTGTGTGCTTTATTGATACGTAGTTTTGTTCATTGATGAATAGGGATAAGATTGGTTGAGACCATGAAGGAGCAGAAGGCTCATTTAGGGATTTGGGGAGGAACTAGGCACCCGTATGTGGTGTTCATGCTTCCCCCTGTAGATCATATGAAGAGAAAATTCATGACTGACTAGTACGAGAGCCCCTTATAGAGTGGAAAAGAGGCATGGATGAAGTTGGGGGACACATTTTAGGTTGGATGAAGGATAGGTTAAAAGTCATTGGATGTGGAAGAGGATCATGTAGTTACATAAGGCTCGCTGAGAGCTTTCCAATGGTACTTATTTTTCCCAAAATGGACATGGGATGAGAAAGTTATGACCCAGAGAAGTTGTGCAGTTGGGCTTCCGACCTTCCGAACCCGCAATACAGATTGCAAATTGCGAATGTCGAAGGGGTCATTCTGTGGAGTTATGTGTGGTGGTTTCGAATTCCGACTCCCGCAATGTGGATTGCGGATTGTGGAACTTGGAAGAGTAAATTTACCATAGTTTTTAAATGGTGATTTTGACTTCCGACTTCCACAAGGAAGATTGTAGATTGCAGAAGTCAGAGAGGTAATTTTTTTCAATTGGTGAATTTGGAGTTCCAACTTCGAGTTCCGCATTGCAGGTTGCGGATTGTTGATGTCAGAGGAGTAATTCGTCTAAGTTGAGTATTTGAGGTTTCTTACTTCCGACTTCCGCATCGTGGGTTGTGAATTGCAGAAGTCGGAGGTGTCATTTAACAAGTTGGAATATTGGTGTTCAGATTTCTGATTTCCACACTGTGGATTGCAGATTGCGGAGGTTGGAGGTGTGATCCTCATCGAAGCTGTAATATGAGGTTCCAACTTTTGATTGCGGATGAGGGATTCTTGACTGAATATCATTGTGGCTTTGGAATAGGTGCATAGTTTGGATAGTTTAAAGAAAAAAAATATAGTAGTTTCTTCAAGGTTGTTCCCCCATCACTCTAAATGGCACTGAGGGGATCGGGGAGGTGACAGAATGGTATCATAGCCCAAGTTTGCAGCATTGGGGATACTTTGGGCCAAAGTATGAGTTACTTTCAGGTAACTAGGATCTGAATGAAGTGCAAGGGCATACAATGTGCCTTGAAGGACTCCATATGGAGTTGGAATTGAACAAATTGCAATGTTGATAAAGAGGAAAATTTCTCACCTTAAACTATTTATGTTACAACATAAAAATTGCATGCTAGGAAAGTAGCAAGTAGGAATGGCATGCATGTGTGTATGTCTTGAATTGATGCTTTGTGAGAAAATTAATCATAGCTAATAATTCCTTGTGTGCTTGTTAGAGGCCATGAAATTAGATCTGCTATGATGTGTAAGAGGAATTCCATGCTATGATGGGGGATTGGAAAGAGAGAATTCCTCAACCCTTCTCTTGTTGTGATATTTACATTTTATGAGTTTTATATATATGAAATTATGGCATAGGAATGTTGAAAACGAAAGAGATTAGGTAGTTAAAATGTGTATGCATAGTAGGCATATCAAGAAGATAATGCATACTACATGTAACTTATGTGTGCTTGCATATGGTATTGCATACTAATAAAAGTTTTTAATAAGCACATCGCATTTCAATTTGAATGCACTCCTAACAAAGATGCACAACCACTAAAGGGATTGCAGGAAAAGCTTATGCTGCATTCCTGTTATTCTTGCAATGTTGCACAATGTTATGGAGAAAATATTTTTGAGATGCCCTTCTTGCACCTTGCTTGAGAAATGATGAAAGTTTTTTTTCTAGTGGTTCTTAATTTTATCAAGATGATATACTGCATACCATGGTCAACATAATATATACAAGTTTGTTGGGAACCACATGAAAGGGACCAAGATAATAGAAGCATGGTTGAAGATTGTTATGATGATATTGCATATGACTAGCAGCCTTGTGAAGAAAGGTTGGAGCACAAATCCATGATTAAGAGGATGGTGGAAGGATTGTATATCCTTGTTAATAATCCAACTCATCAGCTAACATTAGATATGTTGATGGAAGCCATGCAAGTAATGTTATTTCTACTGATTGTACAAGTGTTGAGAAATGATGGGTAAGAATCCTTTAACCATATTTTATATCATCATAAAATGGTATTCATGGGAATGCATTTATGTGAATGACATCCCATAGGGTATGGTGAGGTATGTGGTAGTAAAATAAATGAGCATTATACCATGTGACTGTTTAAAATACTGAATGCATCCATAAGAAATAAGAGGATGCCATGTGGGAAACCATGATTGTGTTGGGTTCTGAAGCCTGCAGTGCTCAACAAGTATTGCATGAATTCTCTATTGGTGTTAATTTGGGGTGAAATCTCTTTGCCAACAACCAAGGAGTGAGAGGACTCATAATGTGTTGTGTTTGGATGAAGAAGAAGGCACCTAGATAATTAACCAAGTGATTGGGGGAGATGGTTGGGTATGGTGTTGAAGCATTTGCTAGGATGTCCAAATTACCATGATAAGGAACCTGTTTAGGCACAAGAATGTTTTAGATCAATGTTGTAGTACGTTGGGTGCATTATGTAAATGTGCATTAAAATATATTATGTAAATCTTATTGATTATGCATGCATATGTGTGACTACATAAATGTTAATATGCATTGTGTGAATGGATGGCGATGGTGTACATTTCATTAAAATTAGATAATAAATGAAATGTTAGGATTGTTAAAAAAATTCTAAGATCCTTTCAGGAGATGATATGGGGATAAATTTGCATGAATTGATATGATTGTGTAATTATAAGCGTGGGAAATTTTGTTTAATTGCATAGAGCGTGTTATTGTGTCTAGAGTTTAAATGTGAATAAAGTGCACATAAAGTAATTGTATTTCATTACATTTGAGACACTAATAGTTGATAGTGTTTGAATTATGGTTTGATTATGAATATGAGGTCACCCTAGTGGTTGTTATAAATTCTGCAATGAAATGACTATGTGCATGGCTACTCACTAAGTGCTTGGCTGATTAAAATTTCAAATTTGAGATTTTGCTAATGAGTACTAATGGTTGTTTGCTTCTCCATAATTGTGTCAAAAAGACATGTTGTATGTTGATGTCCATGCTATGGGAGAAAGTGTAAGACCATAATGGACAAAGTGATATCACTTACAAGAGCCAAACAACATGAGGATGAACTCATGGTTGAATAAACCAAAATTCTGTAGTGAACATAATTGTAAATTCAGATTGGACCCTGATTGAGGAGGACACATTGCAAGAAGAGAAAATACATATACAAAATAGATAATTAATTTGTGACCCTTGTTAAAATTATGCCTGTCTCATTATTAGAATTAATGTCTAGGGCATTTTTTTATTTCAGACTGCTGGGGTGCAATTGTGTGTTTTTATTTTAGACTGCTTGAGTGTGATTAGGTCCTACATGACTCACATCAGAAAGGCGTGCACACCTTTCGGGTGATGTGTTGTGTTATGGTTGTCAACATTGACCACACCCTAAAGGAATCGACGCATTCCTGGTGTTTCAATATTAGAGAGTGAACTTGCATGAAGTATGTTACACTTTTATATCAACAATACTAACAAGCTTACCTACCCATCTTCTCTTGTCAAGTATTACACTGGCAATTGGTAATGCATGCTAAGGATAAAAGTGGAGTGGGAGCCGAGACTGGCTGGTAGGAAATGAGATGTCTATGGCTCCGTAGTAGAGCCTTGACCTAGAAATGGTCATGGTGCAGTTTCCTTCCATTGGCCTGTTAACCCAGAAGGGAGTGTTGGATTGGAAATGGATAGGGAAAACTAGGTATGGGATTGGTTTGGCACCATAGATGCTTGGTAAATCCAGTCGGTGCACTGGTTGAGCATTCAATGTTGTCGAGAAGCATGTGTGCTGGCCACACATTCCTTAAACGCTTGGTAAATCCATTCGGTGCACTGGTTAGGCGTTGAATGTTGTGGAGCATCCTGTGTGCTGGCCAAACATTCGTTATTGTATGCACGGGTGATCCGAGGATTGCAGAAACTTGGTTACCTTTTGATGCACACCTGAAGAGAACTAAAAGGGGTGGGGCAGGTCTTGTGGGTGCCATAGTTGTCTAAATTCAATGTGGGATACTTGTGGAGCTAAAGGAAGATGCTCATAAAGATAAGTATTTGGTTTATCTTGCATCTTCTTGCTTATTTAATATGAAAATACATGTGTATATGATTTGGTTATGATTTTTAAACTCTTCTTTAGATATAAACCCTATGAAAATGAACTTGACATGTGAATGACTCAATGTTTGAGTGTAGGTGTTGCTGGAAGCAAGAACCTTGAAGGCATCCTACGAATGCATTTGGACATGTGACTGTCCTAAGGAAGCTCAGTATGAGTAACAAAGGAAGTGGTTCTATTGGAATTGTTCAGGTCCTAACATCCAAAGGTTCTGTAGGAAACCATGGGGAAGGGTTCTCTAGTTGAGAAGTCTTGGATACCTTAGACACTAAGTTTCATCACCAAAACAAGGAAACGGTGAGTCAAGCATTCACATTTCAAGTGAAAGAGACCAAGGAGCATGGAACCACAGTTGTGGTGGGGCTCCAGATTGGAACAAGATTAAGAGGGGAAAACTATTACTCTTCTATTTCCCTTTTGGTTGATGCATCCTAGAAATAGATAATTGTTGAACGCATGTCATGGGTGAAAGTTGATTGTGTTTATTTTCTCGAAATAAATTGTGAATGTTGAATTAGTTAATTCCCTATGAAAGGATGAACATGAATGAGTTCATTTGTAGGTTCGAGAAGCATGAAATGTGGAGAAATCTCATGGATAAAGCATGAACTTTCCATGTCAATTGGGAAAGTAACTGACTGATCTTAATGCTTATGATATGCTTTGCCTAACAAGAATTTCAATGGTGAATTGCATAGGTGAAAGTCAAATCAATTGGTTGCGGCTATTACAAGACAAGTGTTTCTAGTAAGAAAGGTGTGGGAAGTGGTGCACATTGGCCATGGAAGTAGACCAAAAGCTGTTGGATTTGGATGAAACTATTCTTCAAACAATTTCCAAGACCCAAGAAAATATTCGAGAGATGCTCAAGGTACAAAAGAAATAGAATGAGATGAACCACAAGGTTTTGTGGGACTCTATTTGTCTGCAAAATGAGGTAGAGGGAATTCTCGAAGCTATCAATAGTGGAAAGGATAGCATGTCAATGAAGAGGCAATCACCCAATCAGCCCATTAAGAAATTCTCAAGGCTGGAAGACTCAAGGGCAATGGAGTAGGTAAAGAAAAAGAAGCCACCGAAATGTTGGGAATGTGGAGGAAATCATTTCCTCCCTAACTTCCCAACAAAGGACACTGAGAAGAATTGTGGCCATGAAGTTTCCAGACTTGTGGATCAGCTGGAAGGTAAAGAAAAGGAAGGGATTGTTGTAGAGCTGGAAAGTCAAAGCCAGTAGGAGAAACCTGTATAAACCAAGGGATTGGTCCTGAGAACTCAAAGAAAATGAATAAATGCAGGACAGACCTTCCACATTTTCTGAATTTTGGACATATAAACCAAGGACTTGGTCCTGAGAACTCAAAGAAAAGGAATAAATGCAGGACAAACCTTCCACATTTTGTGAATTTTGGACATGTATAAATTGTGTATGTATTCCTAAGTATTAGAACACCGAGGACAAAGTTATTTTAAGGTGGAGGGAATTGTAATGTTCTTGTTTTGACCCTTAGGATATATTGACTTTTATGTAAAGATTGTGCATATGTGATGTATGATTCCTAGCGCGGAGCTAAAGGCCAAGGAATTGCTAGTGAATGTTCAACTATAAAAGGCAAGTATTTGACATTGTGTGATCCATGTGCTATTAAGCCATGGAAATTATAAACTAATGTAAATATCATGTAATAAAAATACTAAGGGATGGCTATGGATGCAACTAAATGAGGGGGAACTATGTATCCAATAGGGAGAGGTGAGGGGGTTATGGGATTGATCCATAGAATTCCATATGTCATCTTTATAACCGCTTCGACCTCCCCTAGCTGCCATTTATTTATGTTGTAACGTAGTACTGCTGGAAGACTGTTCATGCGGTCAATGGAGTATAGGGAAATCCTGAAATCCATACGGAGCCTATGGGGCTCTATTTACTTGTCCCATACGCCACTCCACCTCTCGGGAGGATGCATTCCTTGTCCCAATTTTGATTATGGATGGAGGACGTATCAGTTGGACTCTTATGCAGGCCCAGTAGTGGATGGAGGAAGCCAAAATCACAATCCTGAGGGAGGCCGTGATTTGTAGAGACAAAGACGCACAAAAAATT
The DNA here is from genome assembly GCA_027924585.1 of Larix kaempferi. Lineage (NCBI taxonomy): Eukaryota > Viridiplantae > Streptophyta > Pinopsida > Pinales > Pinaceae > Larix > Larix kaempferi. The sequence continues at coordinate 6,159,477 of BSBM01000042.1, read as the reverse complement.
GGTGTGGGAAGTGGAATCCAATGGGGATCTATAGACCCGAACCATGGGACAAATCCGAGAGCATGAGATTCCCATAAGTTCATGAGGAAACCTAGATCTAATAGCCAGAATCCTGTTGCGCGATAGAGCCATTCGGCCACGGCGTTGAGGAATATCCAAGTGTAGATCGAGGTGGAAAGAGACCAGGAGGATTTAAATTGCGTGGTAGAGCTATTGTGGGCTTATTTACCCTTGATTTACTAGTCGAAACCATCTATACTTTCCTAGGTCAGTTATGAGGGGAGGTGATGGGGGTTCCTAAACTGTCTAAGGCAATTTGGTTATGACTACAACTCTATGGATGAGCTCATTGACCTAGAAAAATCCTTACATGTCTCCCACTTGCTTGACAAAACTGGTTGTGTGTTGGATGATCTGAATGACTAAGAATCCAAGGCTGTGAGTGAACCTAAGTGTTTCCCCTTAGTGAATACATAGCCCCAACTCGCGGGTGGTCTCTGAGTGCTGAAATACTACAGGTTGGACATAGACCTATGGTTGGGTTGGAGTGTTGCAGTCCATAGCCATTTTGTTGGTGGTTAAAATTAAAGATAAGTGTTTCATGTTTCCTTTGAATTGTGCCAATTTATATACATGGTTGATTGTTTGTTTATGTATGAATGCATAGAATGGTCGAGCTAATTAAGGGAACATAATACTTGAAATTATGTTATTATTATTCCTATGATGAAAACATAATAGATGCATGATGTGTGTGTGCTTAATGTGGTTTATTTCAGTTGTGTTTTTCCTCTATGTGCTTTATTGATATGTAGTTTTGTTCATTGATGAATAGGGATAAGTTTGGTTGAGACCATTAAGGATCAAAAGGTTTAGTTAGGGATTTGGGGAGGAAATAGGAACCCCTGTGTGGTGTTCATGCTTTCCCTTGTGGATTGGATGAAGAGAAAAGCCATGACTGAGTAGTAGGAGAGCCCCTTACAGAGTGTAAAAGATGCATGGATGAAGTTGGCGGCCACATTTTAGCTTGGATGCAGGATAGTTTCAAAGTCATCGTATGTGGAAGAGGTTCATGCAGTTGCATAAGACTCGCCTTGAGTTATTTCCAACGGTACCAAGTTTTCCCAAAATTGACATGGGATGAGAAAGTTATAAGTGAGAGAAATTGTGTACTCAGGCTTCCAACCTTCCGAACCGGCAATGTGGATTGTGGATTGCATATGTTAGAAAGGTGATTCTATCGATTTATGCATGCTGGTTCGAAATTCCGACTCCCGCAACGCGGATTGCAATTGCGGAAGTCAAAAGAGTAAATTTATTGGAGTTTTTAAATGGTGGTTCCGACTTCTGACTTCCACAAGGAGGATTGCAGATTGCAAAAGTCAGAGAGGTAATTTTTCCGTATTGGTGAATTTGGAGTTCTCACTTTCGAGTTCCGCATTGCAGATTGTGTATTGCAGATGTCGGAGGAGTAATTCGTCGAAGTTGAGGATTTGAGGTTTCTGACTTCCGACTTCCGCACCACGGGTTGCGGATTGCAGAAGTCGGAGGCGTGAATCAATGAGGTGGAATTTTGATGTTCGTATTTTCAATTTATGCATTGCTGATTGTGGACTGCAGAGGTAAGAGTTGCGATCCTCATCAAAGCTGTAATCTGCAGTTCCGAATTCTGATTTCTGATTGCGGATTGCGGAATGAATATCATTGTTGATGTGTACTAGGTGCATCGTTTGGATAGTTTAAATAAAAAAAATATTGCAGGTTGTTCAAGGTTGTTCCCCCATCACTCTAAAGGGCACTATGGGGATCGAGGACGTGCCATCAACGAAGTCTCAATTTCTATGCCCGGTATTGATATATTGCCACACTGATATGCCTGGATTGAGCTTATTGTTTTTGCTATTACCTGCATACATTCACTTTAATGTAACAAATGTGTTTCTTTGGGAATTCCATACACAAGATTTACTAATATAGGGGAATTTAATGATATAGTTCAGGCATGCAGTAGAGGGATAGATGAGTCTGGAACAATGTTTTAAAAACCAGTGACTCAGACTCTTTAGGCCATTTAGAGCTTCATTGATTATGTATTTTGATTCAGATATGTATTTCTCTTGGTGTAATTTTGACATATTCACCCTTACATGGTACATACATGAGTAGAATGCATATATTGTATCCAATGGTTTGGAATCATTAAAATAATTTTTTCACACTAAAATTTGAATATTCTATCTATTTTTAAAAACTGAGTCATTAAATTTAAACCGGTCTTAGTCATGCCCGAGTGAGTGCCAGTTTTAGTTTTAAAACATTGGTTTGGAATGAGACCTAGGCCACATTGTCTAAATCCTGAATCACTTAGAATATATACTCATATTCCTGACTTTCCTAGTTTTAACAATATTTATATAGTCGTGATTCAGCTGTAAAGTTGGATGATAGGGGGAAGTATTCAATGGGTCTTGAAAGTTTGTTTTACTTATTCTTATTAATATTCTTCTCCGCGCATCTTGATGAACTAATCCTTTTAAATGGGAATGAACTTTCAAGGCTAGGATAGTTCATAGAGATTTTACTATCTCTGGCCAGAATGATACAATTCCTGATATTGTCAATGATGGAGACGGTGTTAATGATTTTCAATCAACATTTCTGTTGTTCTTGAAATAGATAATGATTTCATGTTTGAAATTGGATTATTTATGGGACTGTGTATATCTCTCGTGCCTACTAGTGGTTAGGGAAATCTTCATTTTAGAATTTCCACGATATGTAAAATATGGCAGAATCCTTCAAAATTTAGGTTATCTACAGACCGTGTTCGTAAAGTTTGACAAATGTTTCCATATTTGACTTTTATATATTTCGTTTGAGTGAAATTGAGGACCTCATCTCTAAAGTTGCTTCTACTGTCTCAATAAAGCTAACATTGGATCATCCTCATGGAAATTTTGGATGGTATCAAGTTATCAATACTCCTCCCTCCCAATTATTTAATGATGGGTACACGATTTTAATGAGAAATACAATTGTTAAAGGTGTCCCTGACTCCAAAGTAAACAAACCATATCAGAACATACAACAACATAAGGAAATTGAAAGAATAGTGTGTTTTGAAATGTAAAGATAATTTACGACAGCTGGGATTAATGGTGCCAATGGAATTTGTGCTCATAGATTCTCTAGACTTTAAGAGACTCAAAAAGTCTTATATTCGGCACAATTCACTATGTCTTGATTCTGACCAAAGTGTCTCAACTCTCTAGTGCTTGCTTGTGGACTCAAATTTTGGCCAGGCACAATTTTAGCTCAAGTTACTATGCTCTCCTCGAGACCAAAAAGAGTGTAGAAAATAGAAAATCATACAACAATAATATACTAAAACCCATTATCAGAAAGCGTTCTCTTCGTTTTCTTGAAATTATGGAGAAAAGTTAAGAACATAGTAGAACTTTATTTTCAATCTCTTGGTTATGCAAGCATGACATCATACAGAATACATTTGCAACTAATAGGAGCATCAGATGTTTTTGAAACACCATATATATTTTCAAATATAATATTCAGTATTCAAATATAATATTCAGTAGTCGAAAGAGCATAATGCTATTCTGAAAAGGGACCTATGTCGAGGAGCTTGATCACAACTATCTCTTGACTAAACATGACTACAACAGACATATTTGCATTAACTATCAATTATATCCAGCAATATGTCTTTTGTTGGTTCCCTTTAAGGTTTATTGTTATCCTCTTCTCTAGTCTAGTTCACAAAGACCAAACAGTTCACAAAGACCAAACATATTTTTAGGGAGGCTCCTATTTTGGTAATGTTCAAAGCCTATCAACACTAATGAATTAAAGCACGTAATGACTAGTTGTAGATAATATTTACATGTGATGTGATAATTAAGAATAAGATAGAGAGAGTTACTGAACATATATAATAACATTATAGATATCATGCAGATAAAAAGATCGAGACTGTCTTCGAGGAACACTCACAATCAAGAAAAGATAGAATATGATAAGTACCAGGAACTCGAATTCACTACTGTAATAAAGAACACAACAAGTACAAGCATACTTGACATAATTTTGGTGTTTCTTTGTATCAGTGGTGAAAGAGTGAGGAATCATTAATTGAAAACAAAACCATCTTTCTGTTTGATGGAAGTTAAGTGATAACATTTTAGAATGCTCCTTATTTCACACTAGTGAGAATGATGCAATTTTTAAAACACAACATAGTAAAGAGAAGCATGGAATAATAATCTCCAATAATTTCAACTCGATTATGCCTTACTTTCACCGAACTCAGCTTTAGTTTTGAAATACTCAAAACCTTCTGGAAATGGTTTGCTAATATGATGAGGAACATGTTTTGTAATGGGATATTATCCACTATAATTTCACAATTTGGTAATCATCACGAACTTCCTAGGGCTTCCATTCTACAATTTGAGAAAAAAAAATTGATTTATACATAAGTAGATTTTACAGAAAAATATTTTAAGCATGAAAAAAATATCCTAAAGGCCATCCGTTATTTTATTTTTCTTTGACTACATTTATTTTTGTCAGTAAACAATACTCACACTGCAAATTGTACTAGGATATTTCTTAAGAATATTAATGCCATGGAAATTATGGGACAAAGATCATATTTTATAGATTCCAAACTATCCAGTTTAGAATCAATCTGAGAAATGGAAACTTACACTAAATAAATCACAAAACTTTTGCCGTAAAAACAATGATATTCTAGAACCTAAAGAAATAAAAAAAATAAATAATAAGCATACATAAGGGAGAACATTTTATATATATGATAAACATCAATGGCCGAAATGCATGGTTTCCTTTGGATGCCCCCATATATATATATATCACATGGAATCAATCCATCCAATAGCAGTGACATAAAATGACTACTAGTATTTACCTTGATTAATTTTGCGAAAAATGTATACACTCTGAATAAATTAGTAACCTTGATCTATAAAGAAGACCAAGCCTTTTAAAAATGGAGTCATTCTATTCCACCTAAATTTAGGGTAATGCATGCCTCTCCCTCCCTTCCTCATATTATACCCACAAATACAAGGCTTCCTCCACCAAGGATACACTCCATCGCCCATTTCTCTTAATATTTTTCCTAACAGTAGCCTACACTTGTTGTGTAAAATGGCATATGACTAATAAGTGATATATTATTTATTCATTTTCTCGACATAGTGGTAAAAGATTTGAATGGTGCTAGTTCCTATTTTGCAAGTTTTATTAGGTTAGGGCGCGATGAGAAAGTATATCCAATCATTTAGTTTATACACCATTCTCCACCACCAAATGGCTTTTAAATCCTATTACTAGGAGAAATCCACCTTATATCCCAATCTGATGATGTAGATTCTAGCACTTTTTATCCCCACACAAGAGATTCAGGCATAGATCCTCCATTTTTTTCCATCTCAAGTTCCAAGGAGCATCATAATCTATTATGTGTATGATTTGAAGCATATGAATGTCTTATGAGTGTACGACCCCAATAGCTAATCACACATTCTAAAATATACCTAACAACCCATATAATCATTCAAACCATCTCAAACCCAACTTACATTCCCAACCATCCACTAAATATTACTTCCAATGATGGGGTAGGCCAAAACCATTTCCTTCCATACTCTCCTAAACCTTCCGCGCCCTTATCTCTTAATTGGGTCTCTAATCCATCCATGACTGTTGCCTTGGGAAATCAATGCACTTTTTTCCTTGTGCACATGCTAGAGTCCCTCTATACAAGGCATCCTCCAAATGCTTTTCATAGCTAGGGCATGTGTGAATATCATATTCTTCTACCCCCATCCTCCTATAGTTTTTGGTTGAGCCAGACGAGTATTGTTTACGAGACATGAATACTATTCTTTTCATTTTTTCTAGCCCATAGATTTTTTATACACCGTCTTTTAAGCATTCCTTTGGGGATAACAAGAAATGACATCCAAAAAATTAGAGTGGCTTTTAGTACCATATTGATGAAATTTATCCTTCCCCAAATCGATCATACCCATGGGTTTTACCATAAGGATATATTTTGATCAATGCTCATAAAAATCCAGTTCCAATCACAAATATGACAGTTGTTAGCAGTCATCTAAATATGCAGATATTGAAATCTTTGCTTTAATGGATAGGTCATAAAAGGAAGAAATGTAGAGATATATGGTTTTTGCGAGTTACCACAATATGACAAAATATAGTTGATTTTAGAGCATTACCATGCATACATGTTCCATCATAAGGCACATGTTGCAAGAATATTTCAAAACATTGGATTATTGCCACTAATTGTAGCCATTTTTTTAGGTAATCCCATAATCATAGATGCTAGAACTATGAATTTGATATAAATAATCAATTTCAACCCTTTAAATAGAGCTTCTGAAGGTATTTTGAAATAACATTGTTTTCTCTGTAAAACCAGAGTCAAATATCATATATCGATATCTCTGTTAAACAAATATATTTCATAAATGGATTTGGTGATAGTGTTAGTTGCCATAATTTGGGTAGAGTTATCTGAAATTTATCTGTTTAACAGAGTCCAGAGCATCTCTAAGCATATTCTGATTATCCAAAAGAGGGGCTTTGTGAACAAAAATAATGATGACTTATTATGTCTTTTTTCATGGCGCGGAGATCGAACAAGAGTAGCGAGGTCCAATCTAGAATTTATGCTCTCAGTTAACCCTATTTTTTCTCTCAGTTATCCCTATTTTTTAATCAAATTTATGTATACTGAGTACTTCAATATTGTAATAAAATTTACGTTTTTCCAACCCAAACAAAAATAACCAGGTTCAAGCAAGTCTTTTTTGAAAGAAATAAATTGCAAAGCATCATCATGTCAATAGCCAAGATTTAAAATAATTCTACAAGAAAAGAAGTAGCGAGCATATTGCAACACAATTAGCTTCATTTTCTTCAAATCAAGAATGTCCCCTAAATCAACCTCCTTCATTTCTCAAATGAGCAGAGATACCTTGGTTACTACCATTCACAATATGCAATAAATTCTAGGCATGACATAATACATAAAAAATAACTACAATGAGTCCAAAACAACGAAATTTAGTCATGTATGAATAAATCAAAAGTTCATTCCCCAAATTTACATTAATACCTAGCAACATTCAACCATAGCCATAGTGAGGCATTGACCATCTAATACCACCAAAAAACCTCACTCACTAGCACATCACGCAATCAACAATAAAAACAAAACCATCTAGTTCGATTCATGTCAGCCACATTTCGTCAAACAGTTCCAAATCTTCTTCCGCGCACCCAAAGATTCCATAAGTTGCAATAATCACCAATATCCATGAGACCGCTCATATATTTGATCAAATCCTCAACGCTTGCCAACTAGATACAATGAATTGAAATTTTTTCCCTATTTTTGTTTATTTTCTCTTTTTTTTTTCTTTTTGTTTACTTTCCCTTTGGTAAGGGAACAATTTTTTTTCCATTTATTCTCTTTTTAAAATTTTAACTAAATTAGAATTTTCTAAAATGGGAAAACTTTCCCACCAAAATGTTCTTTCTATTGTTGTTTGTATTCTTCTTTTTTATTTATTTTTAACTTGTTAATATTAATATTGCATAGTATATCAATAACATATTATCTATATATTAGCATACTATATATTATAATGCTATAATCAACTATAATGAACTATATATATTATTAACACATTATATAATATATAAATTAACTTTTATATGACATAAGACATATATTAATTATATTATTACACATAAATATAAAAATGGAGGTGGTGGTGATCTTGCCATAAAAAGAGGCTTCTTTGAGCTCAAAGTTTTATGGCGAGTCTTTTGTCACTCAGCAGTGGACACAATTAACGTCACTCTTGTCTTTGAATTCATATACAATGTCACAATTTACTAAATTGTAACACTGCAGATGGATTCAAAGACCCCTTTCTTTAACACTATAGATGGACTCTTCTTCATCTCTAAATCCATCTGCAGTGTTAAAATTTAGTAAATTGTAACAATTCATTGTTAAAATTGTAATTTTTCATTATCGGAGTGACACAACTAAAAATGACTAACATAAATGACTAATTCATATTCTTAATGTAGTTGTTAGCTAGTCATTTTTGTATTCCTATGACTAAATTAGTCGTTTACGTTAGTCATTTTTATTTTAATCACTTATTATCTAGTTGTATATTCCATCCATAGACTAAATTAGTCATTTATCTTAGTCATTTGTAGTTGGATAACTTGAAATTGCTTAATTTTGGTCGTTTATCCCTTGAAAATATTGTGGTGACTAACATTTTTAGTCGCCTAGTCACTAATCTCTCATTTTGTACTAGTGCACTAGTACAAAATGAGGAATTAATGACTAAAATTCAGCTATAAATGACTATTTTTTTGTCGACGACTAATAGTAGCTAATTTCCACTATCTTATAGCTTGACTAACTTATTGTATTTCACTTAGCGATTAATTGGCTGACTTATTAGTCATTGATAGTTAATGATTTGAGTCACTGATTTAGTCATTGATAGTCACTAATTTAGTCATTGATTGCCACAATTAATGACCAAGTATACGACTACATAAACTACTAGAGGATAACATATTAATGACTAAGATAAATACGACTAAACGTTAGTTGTGTTATAAGATACTGGAAATTAGGTACTAATAGTCGTATATATGCGAATTTATTCGTTTTCTTAGTCACTAATTTATGATAGGGTACGAAGGAATCGAACCACCAATCTCCTGCCTCTAATTAAGCAGGTGCTCTACCATTGAGCTAGCACCCTTTAAGAAGTTGTTATTTCTTGACAATGGTGATATTCAAACAAATTTTGTATCATTCAAGCATACAAAATAATTATTATGAAGTTACTATAGATCCATAATGGCTTACCTTGTACTAGTCCTTCAAGTCTTTCAACTGCATTTATTAAGTGCAAATATATTTTTGCACTTAATAAAGGAAGTTGAAGAACTTGAAGGACTAGTACGCGGTAAGCCATTATGGATCTATAGCAACTTCATAATCATTATTTTGTATGCTTGAATGATGTGAAATGAAAAAATATCATAAATTTATAGCAACGACAAGCATGCATCCATTGTTAAACTATCTACCGAGTCATCTAGAATCATGCCAAGATATCTAAATTTGACTGAAAATTCATAAGTAACTTGAAGATAATGGTGGATGATGCAATGGAAAGGATAATTTCAGTTTATATATAAGCAAAGGATGAGCAAATGGTGTCCCAAACTCATCTTCCTCGAATGTGGGCCAAGCCACCATCCCCTGTAAAATGAACACAGGTGCATGTTTCTCTTAGGTTCCATGAACATCTTACACAACCTTCAGATAGTTTCAATCATATTTGGATGTCCATCTTAACTTCAAACAACCAATACTTGAACTAGTAAATTTGGTATATTTAAAATATATGTACAAAAAATATCCACATCTAATAAACCAATAAATCATTTACTTATTGCATGATATTAGAATCGATGGACATATTTTTAGACAAAATTTGGAGAGTTTTTATAAGATTTGGATGTTCATTCCTAGGATGTATATGCCCATCCTAGGAAAAAGTAACCTCTAAAATATTTTTAAAAATCAAATAATTTTTTTGGAATAAACAAGATAGGATCCCTTGTAATTTTCTTTAGTCTCCAATGGAGCAACTCATTACCCAAAATGTATATCGAATAGTAAAAATAAATATACCACTAATTCCATTTCACATCAAGAAGAATGGGCATTAGCTCTAAGTACTCTTAGCCACTAGATAAATGGAAATGAAATGAGATGAAACATTAGAAACAATGCCTTGAAGTTTGCTTGTTGAAAAGAAGTATGAATACTTATGTGATCATTTTATTCAGAGATGAATTAAACAACCACTAACCTGCAATCAAGGCAAGAAACCATGTTTATATTGATATATAAATAAAATAAAATAAAAGCTAGATATAGACTATGCCAATCCCACTATCATATACACCTTGAAAGAGAACTAGCAAATCTCCCACAACTGTTCAACTTTGTCAAAAATTCCCACATGGAATGCCACTGTTTAAACAAAACAAAAATAAATTGAAAACATGAAAATAGTAATTTACTCTACATGTTTATTGGATGCAGACTCCCATAGTTGTACAACAGAATTAGTCAAGCACATGCAATAAAATTATAAATGGACAAAAATAAGAAAAAAATGTGGTTTAGATCTTCCTTTACATACTCAGATATATATTATGATCAAACTTTGTCTCTTAGGAGACAAATCACTAATGAAAAAATTTCCATACCTGAGAGAGAGATCGATAGGTAGTTGTAGGGCAGAATGAGACAAATTCAAACCTCAAGGTATTAATCAAAACAGTCTATAAATGAGGATGAACTTTCAATCCCATAGCTACAATAAATGACAATCTCTTAGGATAGTCATACATCACGAAAAATGAAGCTCCTTTCAAATGTGTAGAGGCAACATTAACCCACACTCTGTCATGTCCATCAAACTATGGCACACTTCCATACATAGCAACAGCCTCCAGGAGGATGAAAAAGAGCACAAAAACCTCTATAAAGTTTAAATAGGCTCGGCATGCTATAGCAGGCTAAACAAGAACCACAACAGCCCTCGCAAAGGTCATGGTAGGAACCAACAACAACACACTCACAGAAAACACCTGAGAACAGTAAGAAGACCTCATAAGAGTCAGAAGACCATAGATCGAGTCAAGGAATCCTAAGGAACAACCATGGTTTAGTCTAGCAGAATCAACAAATGTCACAACCCAGCTTAGCATCCCTAAAAAGGTCACGGATTAGTCCAAACAACTGACAGAGGTCACGACTCTATCCAAACAACACACAGAGGTCATGGTTCTATCCAAAGAACCCAAAGAGATCTTGGTTATTTTATAGCATAGGTCACGACTTAGTCCAAGGAAGCTCACAAGGTCACGGCTCAATACTATCAACCTCAAAGGTCATGGTAGGAACCAACAACAATGTTACACTCACAGAAAAGACCTGAGAACAATCAATAGGCCAGATATCGAGTCAAGGCAACCCAAGGAACAATCATGGTTTAGTCTAGCAGACTCAAAAAAGGTCACAACCCAACTTAGCAGACCCAAAAAAGGTCACAGCTTAGTCCAAAGGGCTAGCATAAGGACCAACAAGGTTCAACCCAAGATCATGTTGGAATATTCTTGGTGGGTGTGTGAGCTATTCCAAAGAAAACACCTAATATTTAATTATCGACCGGGGTTGGTAATCTTAGAGTTGAGGCAAAGTATATGCTAAGGTAGAATGGAACCTAAGTTTTTTGGTTTTTCAGACCTTAAAAATATTTAATAAAGAAAAGATCGAAAGATCTTTCAAAATGAAAAACCAAGTCAAACTTTATAAAAACAGTAAAATGAACTAAATCAGATTTGGTTACACAGATGAACTGGAATCAATTCATACTACTCTATCTTATAATTAAATAATGGAAACTGATTACAAAGCAAACTGCTGACTATGAAAAGGAAAACTATACAATTTTAGATTCTAGTTAAGAATTAGGAAACAACTGTAAACGGATTAAAGATTATTAAATAACTTCAACAATTAATTCAAGAGAAACATCTATTCCCATGTAACAAGAACTAGAGTGAGTGTATCATAATGGCTTTCAAATGAAATAGAAAAACAAAATGGAAGTAAATCTAATCTAACTTCAACAAAAAAATGTAAACTACAAAGAGACAAATTACAGTTAACTCTAATCATTCTGATCTATCTACTATCCATAAGCAGAAAAATAATTCAAAACTACTGAAAACCAGAAGCAAGTAGAAAAATTGATAAAGATATTTACTTCTGAACTTGATTTGGAAGCAAGGAGAAAACTTGATAAAGATATTAATTTAGAAACAAGTAGAAAACTTGATAAAGATATTAATTCTGAATCCAAATCATATTCCATAAACATCTTCATTATTTATTAAGATAAGAAACTGATCCTAATCTAAATGAAGGAAACAATCAAAACTAGAATGCTTGAAGAATTAAATTATTAACTTTATTCTAACTACGTCTTAAGAGCATGTAATAAACTAGGCTAGGAATAAGATTGATAAATTCTGAAACAACAACATGTTAGCAAGATAAAATATGAAAGACATAATTGACAAGATAGTTAAAGCAACTAAGAATAATAACAAGACTTGAATTAAAACTTTATGAAATGTAAAACAAAGGCCTAATTATGGTTGAGAAGACTTATTAAGAGCATGAAAGATTACAATAAAAAAAACTAAGGAACTGAATTCAAACTACCATAAAATAGTGCAGAAAGAGTAAAAATCTGAATGACGATCCGAATTCCAGTCTGAACGACTGGCCAAATGGTAGTCCGAATGGAGGAAAAATGAATTAAACTAAGGGAAGGAGTGTTCTGATTATCTTGACACCAGCTGGAGAATGAAGATGAACCTACAATGCAAAGAAATTAGTGAGAAGACTTGTTGAAAAGCTAACATAATAGATAGCAACCTATTCTAATCATGGTTGGAGAACTAAACTATTCCTATTCTATGCTAAAGCAAGAGTGAGATGAGAGAAGAGAATTAACCTACAGCTACAGAGAAGAAGTTAACTATACTAATTCTATCTATTAACAGACTGGAAACAACAGTTAACTAAGTTCTATCTAATTACAGAAGGTTAGAAAAACAAACTAGCTAATTAGAAAAGACTGTAACGAAACTATGAAACTATATTGTTGGTCGACCATTTGCTAGTTCTGTAAACACAAATTATGTTAGCAAGATAATATAAATTTCAGAGGAAGTATTATCATGTACAAAAAACGAAATTAATAACATATACAAAAAAAATAGACTAACTATTGCAGAAAAGAAAATATAGAAAACAAAGACAAAACCTCTGGTTGATGAGGGTCCCTTCCCAACAATCAGACATGGAAAACAAAACTAATTTAGCTACTCAAAATATCAACAAACTGGAACTTCCATTAACTTGAGAAAATTACACAATGTCTGCTATCTGCTTGCAAATCTACGAACTATCTGCTAATCTAATGATCTTCTTCAACTACAAGCTACAAGCTAACTCTTTTTCTTTCTATAGGCATCTATTCATACATTTTACAATGGATGAGAGGGTCAATAGAGTCAAACTCTCTAATAACAGAGGCATTTAATGAATAACTGGCTACTTTGAATGGTGCATGACAGCGTAGGGAGTATACACTAGGCTGAACGGAGTCGATTCCTTCACGAGACAGCTGCAGCGCTGGTTTTCCTTAGACATGGGTAGAGATGTAGCATGCTGGTGAGTTGAACGAATGGAGGAGAGGCTGTTGGAGCACTGTCATGGCAAGGCATTATGCTGGCAGGCTAAACGTGTGCGACCTCAACTCCTTCTAGAACAATGGCGTGAACAGGTAGCGTGATCCCAGGCTAAACGCGAGGCTGAATCGAAATGTTGGAGTGTTGACGTGGACATGGGATGCGCTAGCGAGCTTGGTGAGCCTGGGGATGAATATTTGAGAGCAACGACTCATTAATCATGCCCATTGCGTGGCAAACAGAACCCATGTGCCCATTTTTTACTTTAATGACCCCAAGCATACCAACTATGGATCTCACGAGTTGAATGCAAGGATGAACAATGAGCTGAATGCGGCTGAGTGTAAGCAATATAAACATGTAGTCTAAATGAAGGGTTGTTTGAGAAACCGCAGCCTGTGAATCAAAACTAGATGCCATGCATGACTGGAATTGTTAATTTAATCATTAATGAATCGTAATATAACGAGATTTGACCAAAATTCATGTGATAAACGAATACATGCATACCTATCCTATTTGATGGGATGAATGGCCAAAATAATAACTTAATATATCAAAAATAGTGAAATTAATGCCATTCATAATAGATTTGATGATAAAAAATAGTGACAAAATGGACACCAACATTCCCCCAAACTGGAGATATGCCAGGTCCCACTGAGCAATACAGAGAGAAATTAGGAAGAAGGCTGAGCTGCAATAGCTGCTTCCTTGGACTTGGATGATGAATATATAGATTTAGCCTCGAGCTTCCTGAATTGGTCCTTTAAATAATTATATCTCATCTTCATGCCAGTATTGGATGCTACTTTGGCGTTAACCAAGCATTGAATGTCTTTTACCTGTGCACGCAGTGGCTTGTTCTCTTCAAGAAGTTCAGAGATTGTCTCCACATAGATTGATTTTGGTCTATCAACCATGCTATTACTTAGATCAACTTATCCATCTCATGTTGAGATAGAATGAGTTGTTCTTTATAATGCTTAGGGCTCTTTGGGGGACTTGACTCTTTTGAAAATGTTTCACACTCAATAGTATGATATTCAAGAATTGTGTCTTTGTTGTGTGCAGGAGGACTTTCAATAGCAGAGGCTTCACTCATTTGAGCAGATGCGTTGGCGAATGTGAGGAGAGGTGATTCAAGGGTATGATCGTTCAATTGGATATTTGAGCATGATGGCTGAACGATAGTTTGAATGACAGACTGGTTGAGGGACTGGTCACAATTTGACCTCATGGATTTAGTAGGCTTTGAAAAGAGTGGAGGTTCTGAAGTAGGTTCACCAAGAGTAAGTTCAGGAGAAGGTGATGGTTGGGAAAGGTGCTCATCACCTAAGGGATCCTCATCAAACCATACACGTTTAGCATTTGGTTCTGCTTGGGTATGATGATGTTCTTGAGAAGAGGAGGGTTTGACAGTAGATAAATGTGGGTTCAGTATCTCAAAAACAAAATGGTCCCGGGTTTGTCCTCTCTTTTCTAACTGGTGAATGATCAGAAGCTTAATAAGGCAATGGTGATACAAACTACCAGAAGGGTTAACTGTATTCTTTCTGACTTAGCTAGACCTCTTCTCCAAACTCTTCAGGAAATAAAATGGGAAGTTGAGTGTTTGACTGTTGACAAAAGGAGCTAACAACCTAAAATGGAAACCTTTAAAGACAGTGAACTTACCCTCGCAAGTAATTAAGTGGATGATAATGGTCAGAAGATCTAAATACTCCGGCTTGATCCATTCTCTGTGAAAAACTTTGGTACCAGCAACGTGTTGAAAATTAGTCTTCAGGGTGAATTCATGGTCCTTCTGTAGAAGGAAAAGATGCTTATGCCATCAGGCACCTTCCCTCGGGAGCTTGGTAGCTAATGCTATTGACTCTTCTATCACGAAGAAAATAAGATGGCCAACCTTGGTCGTCTTTCCATCAAAACCTTTGGTAAACAAAAATGAAATCTCGTGGTCGTGGCCTTGGAGAAGGCGGAGAAATGGTCATTACAGAAAATTTGGGTAAAAAATGGGACTCCTAAGGAAAATAATAAGAAAATAATAAAATAATAGTAGAGAGAGAGTAAAGAACTATTTTTTTGGATCGTATTTTCAGCTTATCTCCTTGTAGGTTTACTCAAATTTCAAGCTGGAGGACTCATTGGATGAATAATTAAATTATGCATCCAACAAGTACCCATATTACATACTTTTAACAACATATACATCATGAAAAATTGAAAATACATTAAAAAGCGTGTTTCTAGTGAGAGAAAACACGTTTTTTAATGTATTTTCGATTTTTCATGGTGTGGATGTTGTTAAAAGTATGTAACATGGGTATGCGTTGGATTCATAATTTAATTATGCATCCAATGAGTCCTCCCACTTGAAATTCGAGTAAACCTACAAGGAGATAAGTTGAAAATACAATCAAAAAAATAGTTTTTATTTTTTCCCTCCAATTTTTTTAGGTGCTCCCTTTTTTAATTTTAAAGCATTTTGATTGGCTAATACATGATGACATGGAATTTGTAATATTTTTTGAAGGCCCATTTTAAATTGAAATTTCCTGTAATGCCCCAACCTGCTCGCAGAAACACTTCACGGCAGTCTTTAAACTCAGAAATGCGAAGGAGATCCTGGTAGATACCAGGCTCATAACGCATACGCATTGTTGACAGAGGATGGGGGAATGTGAATGGATACAAGGGGTGCAAGGATTTGTAGAGGACGCAGCCTAGATGGAGAGTGAACAGACTGAGGTGAAATTCACACCATCACCAGTTTAAACTAAGGTATGTTTGATTGTTTGAATGACAGTGGATGAGGGATTGGCATGATTGAAAAGATCACATCTGTCATTCGAAGATCTTAAGTTAAGTGCCAGCATAGAAGTGCATGAATCTAGTGAATACGTGTGGTTTAGAGACTATTCAACCATGTCCAAAGCCAAGCTTTGGACAGGTTGAATGTAATTCACGTAATGAAAATAGATTACACGTGAGAGATCATGATTCGACTGATATGGTGGCAGATCGCATAACAAGATAAGTGAGACCGAATGGTGGTCATGTAATGATTCGAAATGATGCATAACCCATTCATTAATGGAGGTAAGATGGTTAAGAGATCAAAGCCATGTGTGAAATATAAATTTGATTAATCCTTGTCATAATTAGCCAATAAAACTTATCAATAATTTTCAAATTTGAACATCTTGGCATATTAAATAAACTTTTTATAGGCTATGGTTTCATTCAGCACTCCATTCAGAATGATGTTTATTTTCCTCATTCGGATTGACATTCAACCCTTCATTCAGTCCTTCATACAAACTTTTGTTTATACAAGATCTTTATTGTTGATGCTGACCAAAGCTGATTTTGGAGAGAATTTCTGAAGCTGTTAGTGCACCAAGGATGCTGTAAACTTTGCTTTTCTATATCTTTTAGTTTCTTTCCTCTTTGTGTCTTTGATTAGATCAATTTTCTTCTTCTTTTGCATTAACCTAAAAACACCTATCATTGTATCATAAATAAATAAAATTTTCATAAATATTCAGAGAGTAAGAACAGTTCTACTCTTCCCCCCAAACCAAAAATATGGCATGTCCTCAAGCCATAAAAGAGAAAATGATTAGAATTAAAGATTTTCTATTGAAAGTCTTACAGATAGCTCTTTTTTATTTTTATTTTTTTAAATATTGTGATAATTTTCATAAGGAAAAGAAATATCAACTAATAACATAGATGGTTCAGATATGTACATTCATAAAAAAGAATACAACAGTGCTTAAAAGACCATATAAAGTATAGTAGTGTAAGAGATGCGAAAAATGCCATAGGAAAACTAGTTATTCATGACTCATTGTAAATATCTCTTGTCATCCAAAGAATATAGATAAGGTTTACCATAAAATTTGTGAGATCTACTATAATTATGGGTCCCATTTCTAAGATAGTCATATCCTAGGTATTGTTTGAATTAGATGACAGGGTCCAAGTCCAGCTTACAACCATTATCTAATGACAGTATACATAATCGGCCTAAACATGTGTTTGTATACTCAGGTTTTTATGAGTAATGTGAATAGCAATGCATTAACCAAACCTATTTTACCCGATATTGACCCACTGCCAGCAGGATTTTTCAGTACCCAGATAGGTTTATCTTGGTACCATGCAAGCATAGCCCCACTGCTAGTGAGCCTGTTCAGTAGCTTGACAGGTTTACTTGCATTTACTGAGCTTCCTTGTTTAAGATTTTACTTAGCATGGACCCACTGCCAGCAATCCTATTCAGTACCCCAGCGGGTTTGCTTCGTATAATGATATATATATAAATTTTTTGTAAGGAAGCCGGTTGGCACTAGAGTGTGCTAAGACTGTTAAACACATAATTCAAAATTTAGCACAAACCTCATGAGTAACTTTATTTATAATGGCCTAAATTACAGATCATGTCAAAAGATAATAACCTAAAGCTGTTCTTTGACTTCACAATCTATCTTCTTCATAAAAAAGTTAGTAATGTTCCCCACAAAATAGACAATATCATCCATTCTTATATACCTTTTAAAGGTGCTTTAGAGACAAGTTTTGATAATGAGTCAAAGATGAACTAGTAGTCCATAGCTGTAAGATAGATTTTTGTGGAGATCATAATAATTGAAGTAGGTCTTTTAACAACTATTCTAATGATAAATCAGAAGTGTACATGTGTGAATCAAGTACTATAAATATAATCATAAAAGAAAGTGGTTATAAATGATATAAAAAATGCTTTATCTTTTCACTAAAAATTTCAATTTTAGCAGTAACCGAAAGAGAGGGAGAACTATAAGTATTTCTTTTTAGAGAAATTCCATTTTCGCATAATATCACATGAGACGATTACAAAGATAGGGTTCTTGTGGTTAAGCTACAAAACCACTTGTCAGATGATTCATATTTTTATTCAAAACAAAACATATGTACAAAAAAAGTCATGTAAAAAAATTTTGAAAGGAAAAAGAGTCTTCCTGTTTTATTGGCAATACTTTACAAACTGATCAGAATAGATTTCCTGTAAAAAGAAGAATGTAATCATTTGTTTTTAGAGACGACTCATTATTATTGAAAATCAAAAACATATTTACATATATACAAAAGAAGATAACCCAAAATGATTCAAGGACTCGGACGAGGAGGAATGACTTCGTCTTCTACCAGTTCCATTTCTTCTTGTTGCAAGGCATTCTACACAAAATCTTGTTTAGATATTGGTTGATGATAAAGTCTAAGTCTATGTCCATTTACAACAAAAGAAATTTTTGAATCATCAATTGTTTTAATTTTAACAGATCCATTTTCAGAGGCCATAACAATTTCATATGGACCCATCCAACGAGTAGTTAATTTACCTTTAAAATTTTTATATCTTGAATCAAAAAGTAGTGCCCAGTCTCTAGTTTTGAATTGTTTTTGTTTAATGTATCTATCATGCCACTTTTTGCATTGATTTTGTACTAAGATTGTATGTTGAATAGAATCTTGCCTAATCTCGTATAATTCATTTATCTACAGGATTCATTGACTCTGTGCTTCTTCTAAGTTCATCCCTAACTGTGCAGCCATATGAAAAGCCTTGACTTGAAATTTGATGGGAAGAAGAACTTGTTTACCATAACCAAGTTCATAAGGTGTGTAACCAGTGGTGTTCCTCCAAGTTATTCTATAAGCCCACAGAGCTTTGGAAGGCTGTCTGCCCAGTCTTTGTGGTGTAATTGGATAGTTTTAGTGAGGATGGCTTCTAATTGGATAGTTTTAGTAAGCTCTTTCATTAATTTGGAGGTAAAATGAGATCCTTGATCGGTCACAATTTACCTGGGTACACCAAATCAGGTAAATATTTCTTCATAAATGAATTCCACCACATATTTTTCTGTGGCTCAGAATAAAGATTTAGCTTCTACCCATTTGGTGACATAATCTATACATACTAGAATGTACTTCTTGCGAGACATCGGGGAAATTGGTCCAACGAAATCTAGAGCCCATTTTTCAAATGGCTCAATGATAACTTGGGGTTGCAAATGCATCTCATCAAATGGTGTAGGTCTACCCATTCTTTGGTAACTGTCACATCCCTTGACATATTTGGCAGCATCTTTAAAGATGCTTGGCCAATAATACCTAGAGTGCAATACTTTGTATGCTGTCCTTTTATTAGAAAAATTCCCACCACAGGGTCCACCATGACATGCATGTAGGATCTCTACCATCTCATCCTCTCGTATGCATCGTCTAATAATAAGATCAGGACCAGTACAAAAGATATCATTATCTACCCAAGAATAATTGGAACTTTGAACTATGATTCTACATTTCTCCGGTGGGGAGATATGGTTAGGTAGCTTTCCAGTTGCTAAATAATTGGCTATATCTGCAAACTATGGGGTTAGAACAGATACATCGAACAAATGTTCATCTGGGAAGCTATCATCGACAGGGCTAGTGTTATTGTCAATTTTAATTTGAGAGACAAAATCAGCTACTACATTCTCTCTACCGGCACGATCAACAATGGTGATGTTGAATTCTTGTAACAAAAGAAGCCACTGAGTCACTCTGCCATTGGTGATAGGATTATTCATCAAAAAATAGATGGCGGAGTGGTCAGTGTGTATAAAAATTTCGTATCCTGTGATATAATGACGAAACTTGTTGATGGAGTAGACTACTGCTAGAAACACTTTTTCAGTAACAGTGTACTTCGATTCTACAGGAGTCAAATTTTTACTAGCAAAGTAGATGGCATTTGATGTTTGTCCCTCTTTTTGACCTAAAACTGCCGCTATGGCTATGTCGAAAGCATCAGTGGATATATGGAAAGGAAGGGACCAATTTGGGCCCCTAAGAATTGGTGCCATTGATAGCTTGGCCTTCAAAGTTTAGAAGGCCTGCTGACACGGTTCCGTCCATTGAAATTCTGTGTCTTTCATGAGTAGCTTGAACATAGGTGCGGCTATCTTAGTGAAATTTTCAATGAAACATCTATAATAGTCGGTATGGCCAAGAAAACTTCTTACTTCCTTCGTAGTTTTTGGAGGAGGAAGATTAACAATTATTTCGATCTTGGTGGGATCCACCTTGATACCTTGAAGAGAGACATGATGTCCCAAGACTATGCCCTCAGTCAGTAACATTTTACATTTTTCATGAATAAGAGCTAAGTTCATTTCTTGGCACCGAATAAGAACTGTTTCGAGGTTATCAAGGGCTTCCTAGAAGGTGTTACCATAAACTTTAAAATCATCCATATAAACTTCTACACGGTCCTATATGAGGTCAGCAAAGATTCGTAGAACTGCACGCTAGAGAGTAGCAGGTGCATTACATAGGCCAAATGGTAACACTTGGTAGGCATACGTCCCCCAATAGCAAGTGAAGGTTGTCTTGTCTTGATCCTCAGGTGCTATCAATATTTGATTGTATCCACTATACCCATCAAGGAATGAGAAATATTATTTCCCTAATAAGGTGTCTAACACCTAATTGATGAATGGAAAAGGGACGTAGTCCTTAAGAGTGGCCTTGTTTAGTTCTCGGAAGTCAACACAAATATGCCATTTCCCTGTGACTTTCTTTGGAACTACCACTAGAGGAGAAACCCATTTACTGTTGGAAATTGGGTAAATGAATCTAGTGTTAAGGATTTTTTGTAATTCATCCTTTACTATGTCCTTTAGTGTTGGGTTCAGTCTTCTCTGGGACTTCCTAATAGGAGGTATGTTTGAGTGTGTGTAAATGTGATGGATACAGGTGTCTGGGTGAGAACCTTTCATATCGGTATACTCCCTTGCAAATGCTCCAGTTTGACTCTTGAGAAATTTTAGTAATTGTTTTTGTTGACTCTCATCTAAACTTGCATTTATATGTAGAAATTTGTCAGTACTAACTTCACACGGAATAGTATAGGATCCTACTCAAGTTTTCTTGGAATTCGTCTCCAAAGATCTGGTCATATTGGGAAAAAGATCGAGGAAAATCTACACATGTTGTGGAAGAGATAAATTGGTTCAACACGTTCTCGATATTTTCCTCTTGAAGTGCCCGAGAAAGATCACTGATAAAGGAAAGTTCTTCCAGGTTCTCATCTCCAAAAGGACAATATAACCAAAATAGGTTTTCAGCTATTGGTTGAGCTAGTGGGTATAGAGCTAGTTTTCTTGTAGATAACCCATCAGAGATAATCATCTCTCCATTCCTACATCTTATAAATGCATTGGCACTAGCCAACCAAGGTCTTCCCAAAATAATGAGGTGACCTTTGGAAAGGTCTTTTGATTCGATGACCATGAAGTCCACAGGATATTCGCATGAGGCTACTAATACCATGATGTCATCTAAGATCCTAGTAGGTTGCACCATAGTATGACCTTCTAATTCTAGCATTGTTGGGGTAGGGTGAAGGAATGGTCCTAAATTCAGAGTTTCTAAAACTGTGGTAGTCATCAAATTGATGGCAGCTCCTAGATCAATAAGTGCGTTCCCTATGGCGGTGTTATTGATGATAACAGTCACCACAGGGTTTCCTGGATTTGAATACTTTGGAATTCTAGGTTGGTTTGCTATGCAATCTGAAATTTCTCATACTACATGGATCGTCGGAGGGTATTTTTGTTTCCTCCTTGGTCTCTTAATACAGAGTTCCTTTATTACCTTACTATAGATTGGAATATCCTTAATAGCTTGTAACAAAGGGATCTTAATGTAAATATTTTTCAATTCGTTAATGATATCGTACTTTGGATAAGTTACAGGTTTTTCTATTAGTAGACGCTCCGGGTATGGAGGTGAATTTTCACCTGGAATTACTTCGTTATGTGGATGGTTGTGTGTTTAATATCTAGAAATAACCATGTCTTCAAGAATGGCATCATTCAAAACTTCACTAGGTATGTCTTCTTCATTCTCTTCTTGAATAACAACTGATGACTTGGGCTTATCTTGCACAACTCTTCCAGACCGTAGTTGTATCTCATGTATTGGCGCGGTCGAAATAACATATGATGGAAGAGGTAACAACCCAATCCTATTAAGATCTTGGGTTTGTTTGTTGTTAGGATTCAGTATCGGTTGTGCAGGTAAAATTATGGGTCTTGGAGGATTCATGTTCTGGAAATCGCGATGTTGATTTGGGATAGGGGGTAATGAAGGAGGTACAAATCCAGGCAGAAGCTGCTGAATATTAGGTGGGTAAGGATAGTTAGGCATAGGAGGAGGTGTTTGAGCATAGGATTTCCCTCTCCATCCATGTGGCCATTGATGTTGTTGAGCATTCTGAGGAGGGTACTACGATGGCCAATTTTTCCAACCTGAAGTATTCCATTGTTGAGGAGGTTGATAAGGATAGTAATAAGGTGGAATTTGTGATGAATCTTGATATGATGGTTGATTTCTAGGTTTCCAAGGCCTCCTAGGTATTTCACAAAAATGTCCACTCTTATGCATAGCTTGTAATCTAGGCAATGATGGACAATCATTGGTTGGATGTTCCTCTTTACATAGGTGACAAACTGAAACATTATTTAATGGACATTCTCGTTGAGGATGTTTAGTTCTACACCGAGGACAAAAAACACTCATTGCTACACGCTCTCCATCTTGTCTTTTTTTAGCTTGTAGTGCATCTAATTGAGAACCCATGGCCCCTAAAATATCTGTTTTGAAATTCTCTAATAGGTTTCCCAATTCTACCCTTGTAACTCCACCAGGACTAGATGTGTTTCCTTTGGGATTCCTAGCATACGATTCTCCAAAGTGTCTTCCACCTTTCCCTCTACTCCTAGAGTAATTCCTACATAATTCACAAATCTCTGCAAAAGATTGTGAGAAATGTCTCCTCCTGCCATGAGATTAAGGTTATCTAAGAATTCTTCTGAGATTCCTTTGAGAAAGTGTGTTCTTACTGCATCTTCTCGAAGATCACTATACTTAGATTTGTGTAACACATAGTTAAATATCTCGAGATAGTCCTCTAAGATCTCATCTTCAAGTTGTTGAATTTTAAAAATATCATTGCCAGAGTCCTTAGGTCTATAGTAATCCTAATATTTTCAAATAAATGCATTCTTCATGTCTTCCCAAGTTCTAATACTAGATTCTCCTAATCCCATGAACCATCGAAGAGAAGAATCTTTTAATGTGGTAGGAAAGAGTTTTAGTTTTTGGTCGTCTTGTAGGTAATTATAACTCCTACACAAAATGTCAAACTTGAACAAGAATGTATCCGGATCCTCACTACTCTTCCCATAGAAGGTTGGTAGTGAGGAGGGAGGGATGTTTTTCATAGTAATATCTTGTGCAGTGTCTAAGATAGGGAATCCAAAGGTACCTTCAGTTCTAACTTCTCCATATTCTTTATCTTGTCGGAAATGATCTTCATTTTCGTCCCCCATGAAGATTCTATTGCCAAAGAGAGAAAATATAGGCTGCTCCTTTCCTGGTGAATATGGGATGTCCCAACGTCCTGTTTCAGGAAGGGTATTCTGCTTTCTAGGAGGAGAATTATCATCTATGTGGGAATCCAAATTTGGAGGTCCTATTGCTGTTGTATCAATCTGTGAGACAACTATGTTCATAGAGCTCTCAAAAAGAGCATCTACTTGTGCAGGATCGACAAAATCTACCAAGTTTGGACCACCTAATATTGAAAAAGTAGTATCTTTGGGTTTTTGGATTAATAGAGAGTTGAGAGGTCCTGAAGTTTTATCCTTTTGAGTTTCCTCTTGTCTAAGTTCAGTCTCAATATGATCTTGAGGTTCTTCTAGTGGAATTTCTTTATGAACAGACTGTTTTGATGTCCCTATGTTTTCCCCTAATTGATTTCCAGAAAGGATTTCATTTGCTTTCCAAGTAGCACTGTCCCCTTTAGGTGTCTTCCGATACCTTTCTGTTGAGTTAGTAGTTGGGGTGGGATGCCCCCCGTATATGTTAGTAGGAATTTTAGTGGGAATTTTGGTAAGGGAATTAGTTTTAATAAATCTACCTTGTTAATCTCTAGACCTATTCATGAAAACAAATTATAACTTGAAATAAATTCTAACTGCATAACTGCTACTGTTGGGTTTTGGGGATGCCTGTTATAACAAATGCGCAGGTTCTTACCTCTCGTCTTACCGCTCACCTGCCACCAGCCTATTTTCGAAAGAATAAAATTAAAAAGAAATTTTACTTATCTACAATTAAATTCTACCTATCTTCTACAACTGAATTCTACCTATCTTGTACAACTCCCTGGCAATGGTGCCAAAATATTGGGTGTGTGAGCTATCTCAAAGAAAACACCGAATATTTAATTATCGACCGAGGTTGGTAATCTTAGAGTTGAGGAAAAGTATATGCTAAGGTAGAATGGAACCTAAATTTTTCGGCTTGTCAGACCTTAAAAAGATTTAATAAAGAAAAGATCGAAAGATCTTTCAAAAGGAAAAACCGAGTCAAACTTTAGAAAAACAGTAAAAGGAACTAAATCAGATTTAGCTACACAGATGAACTGGAATCAATTCATACTACTCTATCTTATAATTAAATAATGGAAACTGATTACAAAGCAAACTGCTGACTATGAAAAGGAAAACTATACAATTTTAGATTCTAGTTAAGAATTAAGAAAAACAACTGTAAACGAATTAAAGATTATTAAATAACTTCAACAATTAATTCAAGAGAAACATCTATTCCCATGTAACAGGAACTAGAGTGAGTGTATCATAATGGCTTTCAAATGAAATAGCAAAACAAAACAGAAGTAAATCTAATCTAACTTCAACAAAAAAATGTAAACTACAAAGAAACAAATTACAGTTCACTTTAAACATTCTGATCTATCTACTATCCATAAGCAGAAAAATAATATAAAACTAATGAAAACTAGAAGAAAGTAGAAAACTTGATAAAGATATTTACTTCTGAACTTGATTTGGAAGCAAGTAGAAAACTTGATAAAGATATTAATTCTGAATCCAAATCCTATTCCATAAACATCTTCATTATTTATTAAGATAAGAAAATGATCCTAATCTAAATGAAGGAAACTATCAAAACTAGAATGATTGAAGAATGAAATTATTAACTTTATTCTAACTACGTTTTAAGAGCATGTAATAAACTAGGTTAGGAATAAGATTGATAAATTTTTAAACAACAACATGTTAGCAAGATAAAATATGAAAGACATAATTGAAAAGCCAGTTAAAGCAACTAAGAATAATAACAAGACTTGAATTAGAAGTTTATGAAATGTAAAACAAAGGACTAATTATGGTTGAGAAGATTGATTAAGAGAAGGAAATATTACGGTAAAGAAAACTAAGGAACTGGATTCAAACTAGCATAAAACAGTGCAGAACGAGTAAAAATCTGAATGACGATCCGAATGCCAGTCTGAATGACAGTCCGAATGGAGGAAAAACAAATTAAACTAAGGAAAAGGAGATTTTGGATGATCTTGATGTCAGCTGGTGAATGCAAATGAACCTACAATGCAAAGAAATTAGTGAGAAGACTTGTTGAGAAGGTAGGATAATAGATAGGAACCTATTCTAATAATAGTTGGAGAGATAAACTATTCCTATTCTATGGTAAAGAAAGAGTGAGATGAGAGAAGAGAATTAACCTAAAGCTACAGAGAAGAAGCGAACTAAACTAATTCTATCTATTAACAAACTGGAAACAACAATTAACTAAGTACTATCTAATTATAGAAGGTTCGAAAAACAAACTAGCTAATTAGAAAAGAATGAAATGAAACTATGAAACTACACTGTTGGTTGACCATTTACCAGTTCTATAAACACAAATTATGTTAGCAAGATAATATAAATTACAGAGGAAGAATTATCATGTACATAAAATGAAATTAATAACATATACAGAAAAAATGGACTAACTATTGCAGAAAAGAAAATACAGAAAGCAAAGACAAAACCTCTGGTTGATGAGGGGCCCTTCCCAACAATCAGAGATGGAAAATGAAACTGGTTTAGCTACTCAGAATATCAACAAACTGGAACTTCCGTTAACTTGAGAAAATTACATAATGTTTGCTATCTGCTTGAAAATCTACGAACTGTCTTCTAATCAAATGATCTTCTTCAACTACCAGCTAAAAGCTAACTCTATTTCTATCTACAGGCATCTATTTATACATTTTACAATGGATGAGAGGGTTGATAGAGTTGACCTCTCTAATAACAGAGGTGTTTAATGAATAAATGGCTACTTTGAATGGTGCATGACAGTGTAGGGAGTATACACCAGGCTAAACGGAGTCGATTCCTTCACGGGGCAGTTGCAGTGTTGGTTTTCCTTGGACATGGGCAGAGAGGCAACATGCTGGTGAACTGAACGAACGGAGGAGAGGCTGCTGGAGCACTGTCGTGGCAAGGCGTTATGATGGCAGGCTAAATGTGTGCGAATAGGTAGCGTGATCCTAGGCTAAATACAATGTTGAATCGACATGTTGGAGTGCTGACATAGATGTGGGATACGCTGTCGAGCTTGCCGAGACTGGGGAAAGATCTTATAGAGAAACAGCTCATTAACCATTCCCATTGCATGGGAAACAAAACTCACATGCCCATTTTTTACTTTAATGACTCGAAGCATACCAACTGTGGATCTCGCGAGCTGAATGCAAGGTTGAACGACGAGCTCAATGCAATTGAGCTTAAGCAATATAAACACATGGTCTAAATGAAGGGTTGTTTGAGAAACCGCATCCTGGGAATCAAAACTAGATTCCATGCATGACTGGAATTATTAATTTAATCATTAATGAATTGTAATATAACGAGATTTGACCCAAATTCATATGATAAGCGAATACATGCATACCTGGTCTATTTGATGGGCTACATGGCCAAAAGAATAACTTAATATATCAAAAATAGTGAAATTAACGCCATTCAGAATAGATTTGATGATAAAAAATAGTGACAAAATGGACACCAACAATTCTCACCATCATTTATTATATTTGCATGTATGCATGCATCCAGTCATCATGCATGCATCTGCATGAAAATGCATGCATCTAGTCATCAGTATGATAGTGTCCCAACACCTAGTTCCGAGTTTTTCATCCTCGGGAACCTGTTTCTGCTCAATTCTAGCCCTCCTATACACAAATGTGCCCTTGTTTTCATCATTGGAGTAAAAGTGTGCCTTATTCCACCTATTTAGGAGATTCTTCAGTTAGTTCCATGATTAGCGGATCTGTTCCTTGATTTGAGGACTGCTTACTATTTTAACTGACTGAACCATGTAGTGACCCTTTTTTAAAATTTTATTAAAAGGACAAATTTTTCACTTTTTTCCCAAATTCGACTTTTGACTAGTTTTGATGCTTAGGTCTCCAATTTGCCCCAAATTCTCCCAAATATTTTGCGAAGGTATATGGATGATGTTATAAAATAAATATGGGTTTAATAGATGCTTTTGTACCTTTAAAATACTTCTACAAATCCTCTTTCAATTATGGACAATGTAGGGAACTTTACTAGTAATTTCCCTTTGACTAGTATTGGTCTCTAGGTCTCCAATTGGCTTCAAATTCCTCTAAATATTCAGTGAAGGTGTATGAATGATATTTTTAATTTATTATGATGTTCATGAATGATTTATGACCATAAAAATGCTTCTGCAAACTTGTTTAAGATTCTGGACAATGTATGGAATTTAACTAGAAATTTGGGGTTCAAATCCCCCCAGGGTAAGTACTGAAAATGACTCTCCAAATGCTTCCAAACTCACTCAAAATTATTAAAATAGGTAGGGGATGTATGAGGGAAATTATTTAGGCCTCATTTGCACTATTAATCATTTATTAAGTCTCTTCTATCCTTCTCCCAAACAACATCAAAAATCACTAGTTCGACCTTGGGGGAAATATCATGGAATCTTCTTCAAATAAAATAAAAATGAGCAAGATGGCTCCAAATGCTTAAGTTATGAACATGAAACTTGTAATACTCATAAATTTCAGTCCATACATCATAAATATATTAGATAAATATTCTTCCATTCGAAATCATCATCCATTCGTTAATAATCCATTTTACATATAAACACTTGGTATTTCGACCTGAAACTTTCTGGAGATGAAGAACACAGTATATTAATCATATTACAACATAAATAGATCATGATAATATCTCCCAAATAGTATAAGATCTCACCAAAAACGACCTCCCTCATGGGTCAAGAATATGCCATCAAAACTAGAAATGGTTGAGAGAGTGTGCTGCAATAGAAGAAACCATGAGCTTACCAGTAGCTTATATCTGCAAATAAACACTCCATTAAATCTCCAAATGAAAAGTCTGAATGGCCTTTCCAATTACCAGCTTGGATGGGAATCTTTCACCCTCGAAATTCGCTAAGGCAAGAAGCTAGTCATCCACTAGCTCTCCCTCTTCACAAATGCAATTGCAAATTTCTCAAATGATCAAAAGTTGGTTTCATTATTTTTTATTGAAATTTATAAACTTCTAATTTCCTCCATGGGTCGAATTCCTTCCAAGAGACTCATGTCAACTCAAGTTGGGAAGAGATTCCAAACAACGCCACTTGTACAACAATTCCTAGTCTCCCATTCCCACCAAATCACATGTTGAAGTATCTTAGCTTCCCTAACTCCCTTGAGTGCCCTCTTGGAGGCTAGTTTTAGCCCTGAGATGTCATATATGTCATATGTCATCCTTTAGGTCTGATTTGTGTCATAGGTGTCATAGCATCTTCATCATTGTTGTCATAGAGCTAGGGAATCTAGCCCAAGTGTCTCACTAGCTCCAAATTGCCTCTTCCTCTTCCAAGGGACTTACTCTTCCTCTACATTTCAACCTCGGATGAGTCATGCAATGAATAATACCTTTTTAACTCCCCCATGTATGTTACCATTCACCTTGAATTCAAATTGGTGAGAGAATGATGCCAAGTGTAGTGGGAAAATCTAGCCATATGTGGGTCCCTCTTCCTCCATGTGTCTTCATGATCAAATGCCACTTTGATTTGCACGTGTATATGTTTATTTAGATCATTTATTAAATATTTATTCCATTCTAATGTTCAAACATCATTTATTATTCCCCATATTCCAAATCCCAAAGCTTCCACCCCAAACCTAGGAAACTAGTAATTTTCCTCCTTGGCAATTATTTGATCCTTAGCATCAATTTGACAAAATCTAATGAATATGTCCAATGTGATTAGGCCATTGTGATCCAATGCCAATTTGGGACATGAAAAATCCTCTCTTTCCAATATTGCTTGTCCTCAAGCAATTTCAAACATGGGTGTTGAAGAACCTGCTTTCTATATAATTCTTTGAAGTTGCAATTGAATTTCCCAACCTTGAGTCTTTGAGATTCCATGAAGATTTTAGAGAGGAACCACAATGCTTTCTTTTGCATTGCTGTGATAAAAATCACTTTATTAAGTGGGAAATATATCTCCCATGCTGCTTGTTTCCCCAAAAAATATGAAACCAATGAGACAAAAATTATTCCAGGGTCCCATTGCTTGTACTGCACCCCAACAATTAGGAGTGCTCTCCAACCCATACCATCAGATAAGAGGATTCCTAGATCCCATTTTCTCCAAGAAAGTAGACCACCATTTTCCAAGTGCATACAAGATTCAAGTGACCAATCAAATCTGCTCCAATGACATAGGTGAGGATCCCATGTCCTATAATGCTGCTCCAAAAGGATGTGATATGCATCAAAATATTCAGCCATGTATTCTTTCATCCAAGAAGTGAATGAAGAATCTACACTAAAATCTGAACCAAATAATGAGTAGAAAAAACAAGGAGACTTCACATGACTCAAGGAAGTCTCACCCATACATCCCTGAATGTGAGAATCATAAAGATATAACAAAGTATGTGGCTTCCAACAAAAATGTTCTCCAATCACAAATCTATTCACCCAAGTGTTAGATGAAGTTCCTCCAACATCAAATGAATCAAGTGTTGAGCAAGAAAAACCATGAGTCTTCAAGTGACTCAAATGCATATCATAGGTGCATCCATGTAGATGTCCATCATCATAAAGTGACAAATGATGTTGCTACAAATGTGAATAAGAATGTGCTCCAACCATGTACTCATAAAAGTTAAATATAGGAGTTCCATACTCCTCATGTGGCACCATAAAAAAGAACCCTTTCACCCATACTTCATTGACACTAATGCTACAAAACATGGAATTGTAGGATTAGGAGAATGAGCTAACTCACCCAAATGATAAAAAAGTGTAGAAGTTTCATCATGGGAAGGATCCATATGGATAGTATCATGCAGATCCTTCAAAAGTGTGAAACCTTTGTCATAGATTGGTTCCAATGCAGAGGAATAATGCTCTTCTTTAAAAATTACATAACCTTCATCAAGAGACAGTTCAAGCTCCTCTTTCATCACATCAAGTATTTGGATCTCTTCAAGTTCATCTTTAAACACATCAAGCACATTCAAATTTCCACATTTCTCATGATCCACCATGTTATGAGAATCCTCCAAACAATCTACCATTTGACAA
This sequence comes from Larix kaempferi, assembly GCA_027924585.1. Lineage (NCBI taxonomy): Eukaryota > Viridiplantae > Streptophyta > Pinopsida > Pinales > Pinaceae > Larix > Larix kaempferi. The sequence continues at coordinate 6,128,443 of BSBM01000042.1, read as the reverse complement.
TCTGAAACATAGGAAGAAAAACAAGTATCTTGCAACTTTTCAAGAAGTTTCTCATTTTGAATTGTGAGCTTATGAATATCCTGATTATTCTTCAAGTATGCATCATGTAACAATTCATTAATCTCAAACAAATGGTTTCTATAAAAAATCAAAGAGATGAAATTACCTTTGATGTGGCACATTGCTCTTTGAATCTTCTTCATGTCTTCAAGGAAGGATGTTTCCTCCAATGAAGTAGCCCTCCAACAAGAATTAGACACTAATGCTTGATTTTCATGGAGAATGTTGAGGGACTCTTGGATCTTCTTTTCATTCATCTTTAAGGATCCTTCAAGAAAAAGAGGTTCTTGGAAATGAACCTCCTCATCTTCTTCCTTCTTGCTTGAACCAACTTCATGAGGCTCAAGTGGTGATGGGGAAGTTGATCTTGTTTCTTCTTCAACTACTACAAGGTCTTCATTTTCATGCTTAGGGGAATTTTTTCTTGCAGAAATACTATCAAAAGATCTCGATGTCACCAATATAGAGGTGTGAGCACCCATCAGTAGGTACTCCTTCTTAGTTCAATCATACATCAGAAGATCCTCCTTGGTTCATGTCCAAGGTAGAATGTGTCTTGAAATGATCTTCCATATTTTCAATAAAATCTTCTTCATGTGCATGGGATGTATCTTCATATTTCTCCTTCAAGAAATCTGATGCACTTTTCCCCTTAGCTTCCTTAAGGTCAATACATTTGGAATCTCTTTTTGAAGAATTCCCAAAAACTCTCCTCAAGTAGGACATACATGCCTTCGCGGAAGCTTCAGATATTTCATCGATCTTTTCACTCACACATATATGATACTCTCTCCAAGGTTCTTTACAAGAAGGGCATAAACCTTTATTTACTAACTCCACATCTTCATTTTTGGGTCTATTTTCAAAAATATGTTCAACATAGTACTCAAAAGACATGGCATTTTGTGTCTTTTTACTCAAAGCAAGATATTCTTGATATTTTTGATATTGTTGGGGCAAGGTTTTATACGTTGGTCTCCATCTTTGTAACTCATCCATGGCATTATAATTTGATGGTGTGACATCCTCATATTTATCATACATAGGGTCATAATCATAATCCTCATTCCTCCTGAAATTGTAAGAAGTGTTGCATGATGGCACCTCTTCCTCAAACCATTCACATTCTGCTTCATATTGCTCAGAAGCTTCTGCATATTCCTCATAAGAATTGTACTCATAGGATTCCTCATAATAGTAAGACATGGCTTCCAATTATTCTTAAATGTATGTACCTAAACCACAGGTGCAAGTACCATGCTATGATACCACTGTAATGACCATTTTTTAAAATTTTATTAAAAGGACCAATTTTTCACTTTTTCCCCAAATTCAACCTTTGACTAGTTTTGATGCCTAAGTCTCCAATTTGCCCCAAATGCTCCCAAATATTATGAGAAGTTATATGGATGATGTTATAACATAAATATGGTTTTTATGAATTATTTTGGACCTTTAAAATACTTCTGCAAATCCTCTTTCAATTCTGGACAATGTAGGGAACTTTACTAGTAATTTCCCTTTGACTAGTATTGGTCTCTAGGTCTCCAATTGGTTCCAAATGCCTATAAATATTCAGTGAAGATGTATGAATAATATTTGTACTTTATTATGATGTTCATGGATGATTTATGACCGTAAAAATACTTTTGAAAACTTGTTTAAGATTCTGGACAAAGTATGGAATTTAACTAGCAATTTGGGGTTCAAATCCCCCTAGGGTAAGTACTGAAAATGACTCTCCAAATTCCTCCAAACTCACTTGAAATTATGAACAGAGGTAGGGGATGTATGAGGGAAATTATTTAGGTCTCATGTGCACCATTAATAAATTATTAATTCTCTTCTAAACTTCTCCCAAACAGCAGCAAAATCACTATTTCGACCTTGGGGGAAATAACATGAAATCTTCTTCAAATAAAATAAAAATGGCTCCAAATTCTTAAGTGATGAACATGAAACTTGTAATACTCATAAATGGAAGTCCATAAATCATAAAAATATCATATAAATATTATAAATATTAATCCATTCAAAATGATCGTCAATACATTGGCATACATCAATCTAGTGGGGGATTGGTCACTATTTTCTGATTAATAATCCATTTTACATATAACCACTTGGTATTTCGACCTGAAATTTTATGGAGATGAAGAAAAGAGTATATTAATAATATTAAAATATAAATGGATCATGATAAGCTCTCCCAAAGAGTATAAAATCTCACAAAAAACACCCTCCCTCAAGGGTCAAGAATATGCCATCAAAACGGGAAATGGTTGAGAGAGTGTGATGCACTAGAAGAAAACATGAGATTCCCTATAGCTTACACCTGCAAATAAAAACTACATTAAATATCCAAATGAAATTGTTAAATGGCCTTTCCAATTACCAACTTGGATGGAAATCTTTCACCCTCGAAATTAGCTAATGCAAGAAACTAGTCATCCACTAGCTCTCCCTCTTCACAAATGCAATTGCAAATTTCTCAAATGATCAAAAGCTGGTTTCATTCTTTTTTATTGACATTTATAAACTTCTAATTTCCTCCATGGGTCGAATTCCTTCCAAGATACGAATGCCAACTCAAGTTGGCAAGAGATTCCAAAGAACGACACTTGTACAACAATTCCTAGTCTCCCACTTCCACCAAATCACATGTGGAAGGATCTTAGCTTCCTTGAATCCCTTGAGCATTGTCTTGGAGGATATTATTATCTTTGACATGTCATATATGTCAGATTTCATCCTTGATCTTTTATTTGTTTCATAGGTGTCATAGCATCTTCATCATTGTTGTCATAGAGCTAGGGAATCTAGCCCAAATGTCTCACTAGCTCCAAATTGCCTCTTCCTTTTCCATGGGAGTTACTCTTCATATACATTTCAACCTTGGATGAGTAATGCAATGAATAATACCTTTTGAAGTCCCCCACATATGTTACCATTCACCTTGAATTCGAATTGGTGTGAGAATGATGCCAAGTGTAGTGGGGAAATCTAGCCATATGTGGGTCCCCCTTCTTCCATATGTCTTCATGATCAAATGCCACTTTGATTTTCACTTGTATATATTTATTTAGATCCTTTATTAAATATTTATGCCATTCTAATGTTCAAACATCATTTATTATTCCCCTTATTCCAAATCCCAAAGCTTCCACCCCAAACCTAGGAAACTAGTAATTTTCCTCCATGGCAACTATTTAACCCTTAGCATCAATTTGACATAGTCTAATGAATATTTTCGATTTGCTTAATCCATTGTGACCCAATGCCAATTTGGGACATTAAAAACCACTTATATAGACCTCTAGAGAGACTAGATCAGCTATACTGACTACTGACAGCTCCTCATGCGCCCATATTGGAGTCTCCTTCCCTACAATTGTGTCACATGCACCAGTTAGACTCAGTTAGAATCATTTCACTAATGTTTGACCACTTCTGACCACTATTACTGATTGGATGATGTCTCCACTGTCACCCAAACCACACATTGAAGAGAATTTGAATGACCTTAGGAGGCATTCGAATCCATTTGATTGTATTTAGTTATTATTCACTATTCAGGCTACCATCTTACTACTGATGTATGATACAACAATTTTTGCAATTTCTTGTGTATGAGGGATTATTGAATCAATATTTATTCTTCTTCTTTATGCACTTCTTGAGTGAGTTTTAGTTGTTGAGATATTGTAACTTCAAAGAATATTATATTTGTACTTTATTATTCCGGAGATGTTTCATTCCTCCGTGAAGATCCTATTGTATATCCGGAGATGTTTATTCCTCCGTCGGAATGTGGTAACTCGGGTTATTAGACTTCCCCAGTGGGGGTCGGCCCTTGTATGTGTTATGTGGGTCAAAGGGTTGTTAGACCACCCTAGAGGGGTTGGACCAGTCAGTTGTAGTGGGGTATTTAACCCATTGGTTAAATACGAGCCTACGTGTACTTGTGTAAAAGATATGTCAGAGTAGTGTATAAATAGAGGAGGTGTGTTCCTCATTTGACACACTCACTCACTTGAGGATAGCGCGCTTCTGGAGGAGAGTTCTGCTATTGTGGAGCAGGAGATCATGTCTCAGGGTTTCATCTTTGTATATTGCTGGTCATCTATATTGAGGAAGCTTTGCTGGGTTTTCTACCCCATGAGGGTTTCCCAGGATAAATCTGTGTCTCTTGTGTTTATGCCATGCTTGTTGTTTATTCAGTGATACTATATATGCTATTATTGTGAAATGGAATGTAATGCTGCTGTTTTATGTCTTAGCATATTAAATCTTAAGATGGTATCAGAGCTAACCTGAAGGAAGGCAAGGTATGGCACTTACGACACTTGCTTTACTTACGACAATTTGAAGGTTAGGGTTTTACATAGAAAAAACCAGTCATCGTGGAACTTTCGCTATAAATCCATTTATGCGAAGTTTCAGGGTCTGAAAAGTTTATATGTCGAAGATAACATCCCCAGGTACCCTGTGTCCAAAGGGCACCCTCAGATTCGTTGTACTTTATGAGTTACGATCAGTACAAGTTAGGGTTTCTGCCTCTTCCAGATCTCAGTCAAAATCAGGTGACCTTGGAAAAAAGGTCATAACTTGGTCTAGGAAGCTCCAAATGAAATTTCGTAAAAAGTGACACGTAGTACACAGACTGTACTATCTCAGGAAACATTTTTCAGAGACCGAAGATGAACCAGTGACACGTGGCACGCCATACAAGTTCTCTCTCCTGGTTTATCCCATAAACAGGTCACGTTGCGACACTTGGCATAACTCTCTCTCAGAAAATCCAATTGAGGTCAGACCTGTCAAGATGGAAAGATGACAGGTTAGGATACTACAAAAAAAGTTTTCAGACCCTGTAGAGAAAAAATTTTGGAGTTATAGTAGAAACAATCAGGTACATATTTCTGTCAAAACATAATTATTTTTGGAGCACCTTTATTCATGGCTTCCGGAATTTAGGGTTTCGAAGAAAGTTAGAATTTTTGGAATCGGAGTCCACAGCTGAATGCTACTCAGGAAAATCGAAATTTAGAGACCAAGATCGAATTTTTTTGGTTAGGTAGAAGACCGGGCTTGATCAAACCCTAGTTCGGGATTTTGATCAGAAAGATGGAAAATTAGGGCTTTAGCAAAAGTTGGAATTTTTGAAGTCTGTAACCATGGCTAGAAGATCCTCAGAAAAATAAGAGTTTAGAGCCTTGGATCGAACCTTTTGATTGGATAGAATGGTGGGATTCATCAAATCCTAGTTCGGGTTCCTGTCCAGAAGATCCAGAAGTTTCGAAGGCAATTTTGAGGTGTCAAATTTTGGAGATTTCAAAAGTGAAGTATGCTAGTTTGATCAGCTCAGCAAGACACATCCTTCCATCCATTCAGAAGCATGAAAGTCAAATATTGAATTTTTAGGGTTTCTCTAGCAATCCCTAATCAGGCTCCAAATCAAGTTTCAGGGGGATTTGAGGCTAAGGCCTTACATAAGAAGACTACAAGAAGTCTCAACAGGTATGACTTAAGGAGGTTCAGGTATGTCTTGAAATATGATTCTTGATTAAGTTCATAATGTGTTTGTCTTCAAGTTATTTATTAGTACAATCTTGATTAATGTTAGAATTGTCTTATCACCCTAGTAACAGTATGAATGCATGTGAATGATCGAAGACATTCATTGATTAGGGCTAAATGATTGTACTAATGCATTATGGTGTTGTATGAGGTTGATGTCGTTTGCTAACAAGATACAGGTACATCACAAAACACAAATCAATCTCCTTAAAACATGACAACATGAAGACAAAGACTCATCCATAATCTTTGTTCTACTTACGAGGTATGTATGACTTTGTTATATTATGCTTAACCTATGAGACATGCAGGTTCTAGCTCAAGATCTCTAAATCATTGAAGAGATTGTTTAGGTATGTTGTACATAACTAAGCAGGTATACTAATCCAGGTATGTTTTCCTATGTCATGTTAGAATCCTACCTTGTGTTAGGATCCCTTATATAAGTATACTTGGTATGATTGGTTATGCTTATTCATAAAGTTAGTAATCAAGAGTTTATGCATATTATGTCTCGTATCTTGGTTGATGATTTAACTAACTAGATCAAACAGGAATATGCATGAGTTAAAGAAGACTTCCTTGAAACCCTGAATACTAATGATCATGACTATACATATTTAAGATTATTTAGAATTAGAATGTTTTGATAATATTGAGAATATACTAATGAATATATGTTTGTGTATGAGATCATGAGGATGACACTAGTGCACACTTGAGCATGCACAATGGTACATAATGAATAGAAGTTCAAAAGACATATAGAAGATCAAGCGGGAGGCAACCACACAAACATAAAAGATAAGTATTTGAGTTGTTATTTGAAATAGTAAATGATATTGCTTGTATGCATATTTGTATTCCTAGAATATATCATGCTGAGTGTAAACATTCATACAGCATTGAACAGTATACTAGTAATATGCATATGATTGGTAAGTTGGACAAACATTCCATTGTTGCTTGTCTAGAATGAAACCTCTTTGCTGACATGCTGAGAGCTGTGCACACTCTCAATAGTATGTTCTGGTAGAGATGGAAGGCATCTAGATAGCCACTGTATGCATACAGGATATGGGAATGTGTTGTGCCAAAGTATTGGTCAAAATAGTTACATAACTATGTAAATGATATCTGTATGCATAATAGGTTATCATGTCAATATGATTTGATGATTATGAAGTATTACTAATCATGTACTTAATTTTGATTTGTAGGAAAGATCATGATGAATGATGAACATTGAACAAGCGATGGATGTTCAAACAAAAGGATTTACAAATCAAACACACTATAGAAGGCTTGTGACTAGAAAATTCTCTTAGAAAGAGGAAGAGAATCATGATAAAATGTTTGCTCCAAGTGGCTAGATAAGACCATTCTCTTAATGGTGTAATTAAAGAAGAAGTGTGAATCAGGTTCTGTATGGGTACCGAGGATCGATAATCAATTGATGAGCTTAATGATCACCATGGGTGATGAGGATCTCAACCTTTGCTACAAGGTTGAATATTGTTTCTATACACAGATGATAGGGTGCAGAAAGGAACCAAAAGTTTGAATTTGTAACAATGTACTAACCAAACCTCTACCTCAAGTAAAGTTTTTTGAGACAAACTTAATATAGTTCAGAAGGACTCTCCTCGAAAGGGGGAGTGATGTGATAAATCATGATGAGATTGCCTGCATCGACAGTGAGGTCGATGATGAGGATACCTATATTAGTGATGCCGACAAAGAGGTTGGTGGATGGTCCTTAGACAAGGTCTAAGGTGACAAGAGGATTGCATCATCCTTGAACATATATTCTAAAAGAGGGCGTAGACATGATGTCTCCGAAAATGAAGTCCTTGGTGGACATATAGGATTGCATCATCCTAAAGAGAGCCGTAGACGTATGTCTTCGAGAATGAAGTCCTTGGTGGACTTAAGGGGATTGGATCATCCCTGGACTTTAGTCCTAAAGAGAGCCATAGACGTATGTCTTCGAGAATGAAGTCCTTGGTGGACTTGAGGGGATTGGATCATCCCTGGACTTCAGTCCTAAAGAAGAGCCATAGACGTATGTCTTCGAGAATGAAGTTCTTGGTGAACATGTGAGGGGATTGGATCATCCCTGGACTTCAGTCCTAAAGAAGAGCCGTAGACGTATGTCTTCGAGAATGAAGTTTTTGGTGAACATGTGAGGGGATTGGATCATCCCTGGACTTCAGTCCTAAAGAAGAGCCGTAGATGTATGTCTTCGAGAATGAATTCCTTGGTGGACGGTTGAGGATTGAGTCATCCTTGGACATGGTCCTAAATGTACGGTTGAGGATTGAGTCATCCTTGGACGTGGTCCTAAATGTACGGTTGAGGATTGAGTCATCCTTGGACGTGGTCCTAAATGTACGGTTGAGGATTGAGTCATCCTTGGACGTGGTCCTAAATGTACGGTTGAGGATTGAGTCATCCTTGGACGTGGTCCTAAATGTACGGTTGAGGATTGAGTCATCCTTGGACATGGTCCTAAATGTACGGTCTAGGATTGAGTCATCCTTGGACGTGGTCCTAAATGTACGGTTGTGGATTAAATCATCCTTGGACAGTAAATCCAGTAATTCCGAAAGGAAGGATAGTCCTAAATGAATTGAGTGGATTAAATAATCCTTGGACAGTAAATCCAGTAATTTTGAAAGGAAGGATAGTCCTAAATGAATTGAGTGGATTAAATCATCCTTGGACAGTAAATCCAGTAATTCCGAAAGGAAGGATAGTCCTAAATGAAATGAGTGGATTAAATCATCCTTGGACAGTAAATCCAGTAATTCCAAAAGGAAGGATAGTCCTAAATGAATTGAGTGGATTAAATCATCCTTGGACAGTAAATCCAGTAGTTCTGAAAGGAAGGATAGTCCTAAATGAATTGAGTGGATTAAATCATCCTTGGACAGTAAATCCAGTAATTCCGAAAGGAAGGATAGTCCTAAATGAATTGAGTGGATTAAATCATCCTTGGACAGTAAATCCAGTAATTCCGAAAGGAAGGATAGTCCTAAATGAATTGAGTGGATTAAATCATCCTTGGACAGTAAATACAGTAATTCCGAAAGGAAGGATAGTCCTAAATGAATTGAATGGATTAAATCATCCTTGGACAGTAAATCCAGTAATTCCGAAAGGAAGGATAGTCCTAAATGAATTGAATGGATTAAATCATCCTTAGACAGTAAATCCAGTAATTCCAAAAGGAAGGATAGTCCTAAATGAGATTGAGTGGACTAATCATCCTGTAAATAGATTGGGATTGCCTCGTCCCTAGACATGGTGAGATGTCTTAAAGTGATAAGGACTAATCATCCTATAAATAGATTGGGATTGCCTCGTCCCTAGACATGGTGAGATGTCTTAAAGTGATAAGGACTAATCATGCTGTAAATAGATTGGGATTGCCTCGTCCCTAGACATGGTGAGATGTCTTAACGTGATAAGGACTAATCATCCTGTAAGTTGATTCAGGATTGCATCATCCCTAGACATGGTGAGGTGTCTTAAAAGGATAAGGATTGATCATCCTGTAAGTTGATCTGGATTGCATCGTCCATAGACATGAGAGATGTCTTAAATTGAGAGGGATTGATCATCCCATAAGTGGATCAGGATTGTATCATCCTTGGACCTATGTCCTAAAGTGAGAGGGATTGACCATCCCGTAATTGGATCATGTGTGTTGCAGGGTATGCTGCTATTGTGTATACTTGTATTGGTGTGGATACTTGTATTGATAGATGTATTAGTGAGAATACATGCTTTTGATGATAGATGTATTAGTGAGAATACATGCTTTTGATGATATATGTATTAGTAAGAATACATGTTTTGATGATAGATGTATTGGTGAGAATACATAGTTTTGATGATACATGTATTGATTAATGTACTTGTATGGTTGAGGATACTTATGTTGTAGATCGAGATGATCCAGATGCTGTAGATCGAGATGATCCAGATGCTGTAGATTGAGATGATGTGACGATGCTGTAGATCGAGATGATGTCACGATGTTGATCGTGTTGATCTAGATGACGATGTTGATCGTGTGATGATGATGCTGATGATTGTGTGATGACAATGTTGATGATCATGTGATGACGATGCTGATGATCGTGTGATGACGATGCTGATGATCGTGTGATGACGATGTTGATGATCGTATGATGACGATGCTGATGATCATGTGATGACGATGCTGATGATTGTGTGATGACGATGCTGATGATCATGATGCTGATGATGATGCTGATGATCATGTTATGACGATGCTGATGATCGTGAGATGATGATGCTGATGATCGTGAGGATCCAAATGTTGATGTTGCTGTAGTTGTTCGAGTGCTGTAGAAGATAAAGACTCAGTACTGAAGATGTTGATGTTCCAATATTGAAGATGTTCCAGTAACTGCTTGAGTTACTGATGATGTTGAGAAAGCTTCCAATGATTTATAGATGTATCATGTATGATGTTGATGAATCCTTGCTCGTGCAGATGCTGTTATAATATCCTTCTCGTTAAGGGGGAGTGTTGAGATATTGTAACTTCAAAGAATATTATATTTGTACTTTATTATTTCAGAGATGTTTCATTCCTCCGTGAAGATCCTATTGTATATCCGGAGATGTTTATTCCTCCGTCGGAATGTGGTAACTCGGGTTATTAGACTTCCCCAGTGGGGGTCGGCCCTTGTATGTGTTATGTGGGTCAAAGGGTTATTAGACCACCCTAGAGGGGTCGAACCAGTCAGTTGTAGTGGGGTATTTAACCCATTGGTTAAATACGAGCCTACGTGTACTTGTGTAAAAGATATGTCAGTTATAAATAGAGGAGGTGTGTTCCTCATTTGACACACTCACTCAGTTGAGGATAGCGCACTTCTGGAGGAGAGGTCTGCTATTGTGGAGGAGGAGATCATGTCTCAGGGTTTCATCTTTGTATATTGTTGGTCATCTATATTGAGGAAGCTTTGCTGGGTTTTCTACCCCATGAGGGTTTCCTAGGATAAATCTGTGTCTCTTGTGTTTATGCCATGCTTGTTGTTTCTTCAGTGATCCTATATATGCTATTATTGTGAAATGGAATGTAATGCTGCTATTTTATGTCTTAGCATATTAAATCTTAACATTAGTGAGGTCTGCTACAACTGAGTGATCATACTCCTAAAATATCAGGACACGACTCAATACTAGAAACCTCAAAGGTCATGGTAGGCACCAATAATAATGTTACACTCACAGGAAATACCTCAGAACAATCAGCAGACCACATATTGAGTCAAGGAAGGCTAAGAAAAAGTCATGCTTTAGTTTAGCAGACTCAACAAAGGTCACAACCCAACTTAGCAGCCCAAAAAAGGTCACGATTTAGTCCAAACGAATAGCATAAGGACAAATAAGGGTCAACAAAAGATCAAAGGTCACCAAGAGTGGTCATAACAAAGTGGGAAGACAACCCTTTCACCCATAATACCAAGGTGTACAATCAAGGTACAAAAATAACCCTTTTACCCAAAAGACTAAGGTGTACAATCAAGGTGGGGAAACAACCCTTTTACCCACAAGACCAAGGGTCAAAATTTTATCTTCTCTCTTAAGGCATATAGTCCATAGTTGTTCTGTATAGTAGCAATAAGTTTTATTATCACCATATAAGGAAGGTCCAAACTATGAAACACTTCAAGTGACTGCAATACAACATATATAACATAATTTTCATTCCTTTCAATTTAACACTCACAAAGGTCCATGTGTTAAAGTTGAAGCATCCAAGGACAATAAATAATAGCAGTAGTAATAATTTAATGAACAAGTTAAACTAGCATACATAAGGGAGAAAACAATGTGGTAACATATATAACATAATTTTCATTTCTTTGAACTTAACACTCCAAAAAGGTCCCTGTGTTAAAGTTGAAGCATCCAAGGACAATAGATAACAATAGTAGTAACAAATTAATGAACAAGTTAAACTAGCATACGTAAAGGATAAAAAAATGTGGTTTAGACCTTCCTTTATATTCATGGATATATATTATGATCAAACTTTGTCTCTTAGGAGACAAGTCACTAACGAAACAATGGACATACCTGAGAGAGAAAGAGATAGGTAGTTGCAGGGAGGAGTTGGACAAATACAGACCGAAAGGTATTAATCAAAATAGTCCAGAAATGAGGATGAAATTTCAATCCCATTGCTGCAATAAATGACATTCTTTTAGGACATTCATACATCAATCAAATAAAAGCTCCTTTCAAATGTGCAGAGGCAGCCTTAACCCACACTCTAGCACGTCCATCCGATTGTGGCACACTTCCATACATAGTAGCATCCTCATGGAGGGTGAAAAGGAAAACATAACATAAAAGGTAAGTCATCATGACAAAAGGGTCAAGGTACCACACTAGGAGAGGGAGTGTTAGGAACCCATGTCAACCCTTCTATTTACTTTGTTAGAATATTGTTGTTGGACGCATATGCTTTGTAAGTCGTTCTGTAGTAATTGTTGATCCATAGTTGTATTATTGTTGTTGGACGCATATGCTTTGTATGTCGTTCCATAGTAATTGTTGATCCATAGTTTGTATTGGCCCATGGTTTGTATTGATACATGGTATTGACCCATGGTATTGACCCATGGTATTGGCACCTAGACTTAGTATATAAGTTTGTGTTGAGACCAATGAAGGTACCAAGAAGTTGATGAGCTTGATCAAAGGAGGTTTCCCCCTCGAAGTTGCTTGAGATCAATAAAAGCAATTCTGAGTTCTGTTATTTATGTTATTTTGCATATTCTCATTAATTAGTTGTTGAAGGTTCTTCACATCTGGTATCAACGCACTTTCTTGGGCTCACTAGGTGAAATTTTTGCCCAATTTTTTTTTTTCGCATATGTTGCAGTTTCGGATCTGGGAATAATCCCTATCTGCTTAACTATGCGAATTACTTGGGCATAAGCCTTAAAATGCATTGTGAGGAGTACCAGAGGAACACCAAAGTAGCTATCCCATTGTGAGGACCTGCCATCGAAATAGGGCAACGAAACCTACCTGATTGACTAGTTCCCACCCGTAAGGTAAACCAAGAGCTGTCGTTTGTGGCAAAGTGGTTATCAGTTTTACCTGAGCCATGGAGTGAGGAGTACTGTCCCAATACGCAAGCCGTCAGACAGTATCGGTGGCTGAGTGAATCCCCTGAATTGATAGGAATCTGAACATACCTGGGGTCCATATCTATTTTCAGCTGAATTATTGCCGTTCAATTCCGCGCCATTGCAGATCCATCTATTGCTGATCACTTTCGCACCCTTGCCGATCCATTCGGAAATTCGGTCTGATCCAGCCATTTCAAATCCATTCTAAAAGTCGTTTCAGATCCATTCTGAAAAAAGAAAAAAGAAAAAAGAAATAAAAATAAAAATCTGTTTTTCGCCATATCTCCATTGTTTTCACTCTATTTTCCCTGAAACTTCACCGACACCCATGCAATCCCATTCTGCATATTTTGTTCCTGAGGACCCTATCCCAAATTGCACTTCCCAAAGCAAGAAATCCCACATTTGTCTATTTTTATGGTTTGCCATAACTCCTTCGATTTTCACCCAATCGCCCTCAAATTTTTCCACCATTTCCATTCCCTATTTCTGCTTCTTAGTCCCTATATGTCAAATTTTCCCATTCTTTCACCCTGCTTCTGAAATCCTCATTTTCAACTTCCCTATCCATTCCAAAGTGTCCAAAACCTATTGAAATCCTAATTACCCATCTGAGTTTTTCCCAAATCCAAATTTCCCTTTACTAAATAAGCTTTTGTTTGTGTTTTTCTATCCATTCCCCCCCAAAAAAAAAAACTCTTGGTTATGGTTGTCACCCACGCATGAGAAAAAACTATGGAGGAAGCACTTGAAACCATCCAAATCGAACTCCAGGATCTGGATAAAAAATTTCTCGGCCTCCATCTTGAGCATTCAGCCATCAAAAACAAGCAACAGTCCCAGTCTTCATCAAACAATGGGTTGTCTTCTTCTAGCAAATTTCGTGGTCTGAAGCTTGAATTTCCTCGCTTTAATGGTACTGATCCGACTGGATGGATCTATCATGCAGAAAAGTATTTCAGTTTGCATAATAGTTTTGATGTCCGAAAATTTTCACCTGCATCCTTTCATTTGGAACAACAAGCCCTTCAATGGTACCGTTGGTACATTAAGGCTCGTGATGAGCCAAAATGGATATATTTTTGCCAATTCCTTTTGCAACTATTTGGTCCTAGTGCTTTTGATGACTTCCCCGAAGCACTCACTAAACTTTGTCAAATCAACACTGTGAGAGAGTATCAGACATAATTTTAGAAACTAGAAAATCACATAGAAGGATTGTCTGATGAATTCTACAGGAGTTGTTTTATTAGTGGTATTAAGGATGAAATCTACTCAGAGGTCAAAATGTTCTGTCCCAACACAATGATGGAAGCCCTGAGCTTGGCTAAGTTGGCAGAAGACAAGATTGCATCCCAACCGCACTCCAAACCCGCTTTTGTTCCCTTCAGAAATATGGGTTCTCAATGACCTCCCATCCCGCCAGCTCCTCGACCAACTCCTATCAAGCATTTGTCTGAAACAGAGATGCAGGAACGTAGAGAAAAAGGGCTTTGTTATAATTGTGATGAGAAATTCACTCGGGGACATAGATGTGTTCAGCAAAATCTCTATCTCTTGGATATGGATTCTCTTCCTGCCTCTAAAATTGGTGAAGAAGTTTCAGATACAATGGATGATAAGGTCAGCATTCAGGAGCCACCTATTGACCCCCCATCTCAGGATGACCAACTAGAGATATCTCTCCATGCTTTATCCGGCATTGTTGGGCCCTGGAAATGCCCCTTTTTGACCATATCTATTACACCATTTTCCCCAGTTACACTCTACCTTCATAAACCATATACATGCCTTTTTCCAGATTAATCAACAATCCTGACAAGATATACATCATTATTGTTTCAATTAATTAAATGCCTAAAATTGTTATGGTTATGAATTCTAACCTTTGATTTATGCTAACTTGTGTGATTTCATTAAGATAAGATCAAAGCACAGGTGTAGCAGTCACCATGCCTTGGGGAAAGAATGATACATGGGCCAGTTGTTACTCTTCTAACTCCATTCCTCATATTTTCAAGGGATGGTGCATCTCTCCACGTGAGCTGTAATAGGTCGCTGAAACTGAGCATAGCTACAAGAGAAAAGATGCCTCCCGATTGGTTGAACCGTTGATCCATTGACTTCTAATGTAATAGCATCCTTCATGACTAACGGACTCATTCATTATGGCTGTAATAGTTAGCTGTAACTCTGCAACATGAAGATCGTAGATCTTCATTGCTGCATGAAATTAGTGGATCACGAACTGTATTCCTCATGTATAAATTCGGGATGGTTTTCGAAGTCTAGGGTTGGATAATTATTATTTTGTATGGGTTGTAACAGAGAACTGAGACTGTGAATTACCATTTTTAATGAAGAGCAGAGTTACTTCCATTTCTGTGTCTTAATTCGTGGTAGTTCACGACATCTCTGTTAGAAGGCCAGGGCCCGCCTTCTCATAGAGATTGTCGAGGTAAGTAGGTAGTTAGATTTATTTATTTCATGTTGTGTGTTGTGGAATTGCATTAGGTATATTTCTGATAGCTGCAACAGAGAGTTATGATTGCATTCTTTATTGATAGTTTATTTCCTGCATATGAATAGTTGTAACTGCCTGGTGTGATAGTCGACTTTGTAGGTTAGTTTGATCAATGCATGTGTGTTCAATAGCTATTACAGCCAAGCTCAGCTCCATTCCTTTCAGTCATTTATGCTTTCTAGGATTTCTAACGGTTATCAATTTATAGTTCATGTTTATTTCTTAATTCTGGTTGTTGTTGTATCTTTCATTGAGTTCATAGACTAGGCAGATCATGGTTGAGTTACAGTAGTTACTAGATGGATCATTTTGGTAAAGATTGAATACTGTAGTTTGATAATTATAGGATTTAACTTCTTGCAAAAGTAATCTAGTTCAATTTCATTCTTAGATCAAGAACTGCTAGGTTGATTTCTATAGGAAGGTAGTTGCACTTTGAATTCCTAGATGTATGGGTTAGATTAGTTTTCTTTCTATAATGAGTTTGGCTGAGCAGATAGGTAGGATTATCATATTTATTTATTCAATCAACTGCTAAAGATGTTTATGCATAGATTGTGCTTATTTCCATTGAAATAAAAGACCTCCCTGGGTTTGACAATTTATATTGAGCATCCTATGTGTTAGTTTTAATTAATTTACATAAAGGGTGACCAACAGGCGTCACCACCCCCCAAACAATGCGGGTCATGGGTTACTTCAAGAAGCTTCCTCTTACAATACTCATTGATTCTGGTAGCACTCATAACTTCATTGACCCTCGGATCGCCAAACAAGCTGATTGTTTTGTCCATCATTTCTCCAACTTTGAAGTCATGGTTTCCAATGGGGGCACATTACCTTGCAAGGGGAAGTGTCACAATGTGTGTATCTCTCTCGAATATTATAACCTGCACTCTGACATTTTTTCATTTTCCCTAGGTGGATGTGATGTGGTTTTGGGCGTTCAATGGTTACACACGCTTGGCCCCATCTTATGGGATTTTGCTGAACTTTGGATGCAGTTTTCAGTCAATGGGAAACAACACAAATTTACGGTATTAAAACAAGGGTCTCTTCGCATCATCATTTCACATCGCCTAGAAAAGATCCATAAGAAGAATTCACATGGTGTCATCACTCATTTCCATTCCATTCAGATGCACCCATCAACTATCTCCCCTACTTCCTTGGATAGATATGTAGGTGTCTTTGTTGAACCCATGGGCTTGTTACCTTCAAGAGACCTTTTCGGTAAGACTTTAGCCACATATACATCTCAGCAGGAAATGCTGGCTATTTTTCATATAGTACAGAAGTGGCAACCATACCTATTATGGAATCATTTTTGCATCATGACTAATCTCCTGAGTCTAGAAAATTTCCTGGAACAATTGGTCTCCTCCCCAACACACCTGAAATGGGTTGTCCAACTCATGGGTTATGCCTATGCAATCACTTAAAAGAAGAGTAAGGACAATATGGGGGCAGATGCTCCTTCTCACTCATTTATGACTCAGTTCCTCTTACAGCTATTTCTCTGCTTGTTCCAAATTGGTTGCAATATGTTCAACATGGATATCTCTTCTATGAACTCCATGCTTCTTCATTGGTAGGGTACTCTAGATTCCTAAAAATGTATGACCAAAAAAAATGTAACTTCTTTTGGCAGGGACTGAAAATGACAATTCAACAAATGGGGGTTGACTGTGATACTTTCCAAGTCAACAAGTGTGAAACGACACTCCTTTTGGGACTACTCGAACCCTTGCCAATCCCTACACAGGTTTGGACAACTATTTCTATGGATTTCCTAGAAGCGCTCTAGTGGTACAATACCACATCTAAAACGACACCATATGAAGCAATCTATGGACAAGCACTGCCATTTCTTCTTCCATACACCCTCAACAACTCCCCAGTTCAGCCAGTTGACTTGGTTCTTCGAAACCGCAATCAGATTCTTCTCATTCTGCAGGACAATCTTCACATGGCAAGAATTTGACTGAAACAACAAGTCGAACAGCACCATTCTGAGCACACTTTTTGTTGATGTAATTTTAACTTCGGAATGTATTTCACCTATGTATATTATACTCCTATAGAGATGTTATTATTCCTCTATAATAAAGTGTCGTCATTTATATTGTAAGTGTGGTAACTTATACTTGATGGGTTATTAGACCACCTTGATGGGGTCGGCCCTGTATAGGTCATGTGGGTTAAAGGGTTATTAAGTTGAGGCCGGCCCTAGCAAGGTTATTAGGCAAGTCAAGTCATGTATAAATAAAGTGCGAGAGGCATTCTATTTGATCATTCACTTTCTCACTCATACACTCATTGGAGAGTGGCGCACTAGTGGAGGAGGAGAATCTGCTACTAGGAGACTATCTCTTATGCCGGGGTTTTGTATCATTGCTTTATCTATCTCTGAGGCAGTTATTGGGGTTTTTCACCTTTATGGTTTTCCCCAAGGAACTATGTGTGTCTATTGTCTCATGTGATTGCTTGTTGTGATTGATATGCTTGATATGTTGTACATGTTATTCTCTCAGTAAAGATCCTAGAGTATGTCGAATTAATGCTAAAAAATTAACATGGTATCAGAGCTAACCTGAGAAGATGACACTGTGTAGTTGCAGAAGCTAGGGCTTCTTGTTTTTGGGTTTTTCTCCATAGATTTTGGAAAGGAAGTAGGGTATACTGACTCTCCTCTACAAGGTGCATCTTTCTGTCCAATCAGAATTCGATTATGGGCACTTTCATTTTTTGCCCTAAAAATTAGGGTTTCCACAAAAAGTGAAATTTCTAAAATCTGAAACCATGGATGGAAGCTCCTTGGAAATATCAAAGTTTAGAGCTTTGGATCAAAATTTTTGGTTGGGTGAAGCTTCGGTAAAATCAAACCCTAGTTTGGGGTAGTGTCTAGTGAAGCCAAAAATTAGGGTTTCTGCAAAAGTTGGAATTTCTGAAATCTGAGACCATGGCTGGAAGCTCGTTTGAAAAATTGAAGTTTAGAGACCAAGATCGAAATTTTTGGATGGGTGAAGCTCTTAGAAAATCAAACCCTAATTCAGGGTCCTCCCCTGTAAATCCAGAAGTTTGAAAAGCAAATTTGAGGGGTGAAAATTTGCAGTTTTTCAAATTTTGAGTATACCATATTGATCAGTTCATCAAGGCGCATCTTTCTATCCATTCAGAAGTTTGAAATTCAAAGTTTGAATTTTTAGGGTTTGCATGACAAACCCTAATCCAGCTCCAGATCCAGTTTTTAGCAAATCAAGTTGTGAGACCTAATAAATTTTATATTTCCATTTGAAGTACTTGTTAAGGTGTCTCACCACACCAAGCTTGAGGATAATCTTAAAGGGGCTGATAAGATCTGAGCATGGAAGTATAGGATTGGGTTAATCCTAAAAGAGAATGAGTTGGACACTTACACAAGTGAAGAGGTTCCAGTTCCAGAGGGAGATGAGACTAAGGGTTCACACAAGAAGAAATCGGTCAAAGCCAAGAGAATCATTGCTGATTCTATTAAGGACTGTATCATACTCCATGTGTCTTCCGTAAGGACACCTAAGGAGATGTTTGATTCCTTGACCAAGCTATTTGAAGGGAAGAATATAAATCGGAAGATGACTTTGAGGAATCAACTAAAGAACATCAATATCCAAAATGCAAAGACCATGCAGTCTTACTCTTCAAGGGTCTCCAAGATAAAAGAACAACTTGAAGCTCTAGAGAATGCAGAAGTGGTAATGACCACTCTTAATGGCCTTCCTAGGTCATGGGATTCCTTCATCCAAGGAATTTGTGCTAGGAAGAAAATTATCTCTTTCTACAGGTTGTGAGAAGAATGCTCACAGGAAGAAGCTCGTATTATAGCTCAAGAAGAAAAGATGGGGAATGAAGATCAATCTCTCACAGCACATACCAAGGAGAGGATACTTTTCCTCAGATTATCCTAAGAACAAAAGGAACAACAACAACAACTACTACAAGCAATCTGACAGGTATGACTTACAGGTATGTTTTGAAATATGTTCATGATTAAGTTTATAATATGATTGCTTTCATGAGTTTAGTAACAATCTTATTTAATTTTAGACTTGTCTTATCACCCTAGTAAAAGTATGAATGCATGATAGAAGACATTCATTGATTAGGGTTATGACGTTGATGATTATATTATGATTGTACTAATGCACTGTGGTGTTGTATGAGGAGAATGTTATCCGCTAACATGAAGGTACAAATCAAGTCCTAGATCAAGACCATAGTGACATGAAGACAAAGACTCATTCATAGTCATGGATGACATAGAGGTATGTATAATTTGGTTCTACAATGGTTAAATTATGAGTTATGTAGGTCATTGAAGAGAACAAGAGAAACATTGCTAGACATAACTAAAAAATATGATGACCAAGTATGTTTTTCCTATATCAAGTTAGAATCACACCCTATGTAAGGATCTTATACTTCTATATGATTGATAATGATTACTCATGAAGTTACAAGTTTGAGTAATCTAGGGTTTATGCATATTATGTCTCTTACCTTGATTGATGATATGACTAACTAGAAGAGTTCTATGGTCAAATATGAATATGCAGGAGTAAGAAAAGTCTTCCTTGAAACTTTGAATGCTAATGCTTATTATCTGTGTTTGAAATGATCATGACTATACATGTTTAAGATTATTGTGTTTTGATAGTATTAAGATTATACTAATGAATGTATGATTATGTATGAGATCTCAAGAATAACACAATGATGATACTAGTAAGAATGCATAGTGATCGAGGATGGATATAAGTTCAAGGACAGGTAATCCACGAAGCAAAGATCAAGAGGGAGCACACTCCAAGAGTTCCTGCAAGGAAGCAAAGATTGAGAGGGAGTCCATACAATAAACAAACAAAGATAAGTATTTGAATTATCAATTTTTATTGTTTAATGATGTATATGCTTATGTTCCTAGACTTAGGTTGTGTATTATGCATATTAGAATAATTGCATTAATAAACAATATACTACTAATATGGATGTGATGGGTAAGTGGCCTATGGCACTGTACAACATTCCATTGCTACTTATCTAGAATGAAACCTCTTTGCTGACATGTTGGGAGTTGTGCACACTCTTAACAATGTTCTGGTAGAGATTGGAAGGCATCTAGAAAGTCAAGGGATATGGATAAATGTTGTATTGAAGCATTGACTAAAATAATTGCATGACTGTACGACATATCTCTTTATGTGTAAGAATTTGTTATGAAAACTATGAGATGTTTCTAATCATGCAATTTAACTTGTCTTATAGGAAAGATCGTATACCATCACCTACAAAAGAAGGACTACAATATTTGTTCCGGCAAAAAAGCTATCTATTGAAGAATCTAAAGTTCCCAAGATTCGGGATGCAGTAATGGAATGCCATGATCGAGGAATACCAGTCGATCATGAATAATGATGTTTGGGATGTGGTCCCAAGACCTGAAGGGAAGTCTGTTGTAACTTCTAAGTAGATCTATAAGATCAAGTATGCTGCAGATGGCAGCATAGAGAAATACAAGGCTAGGTTGTGGCTCATAAGTTCTGCTCCTGTAGCTAGGTACACTTCCATTAGATCAGTGCTTGCTCTGGCTACAGTGATGAAATGGAAGATACACTAGATGGATGTCAAGACAACTTTCTTGAATGGTGTAGTCGAGGAGGAAGTGTAGGTGGAGCAGCCACTTGTTTTTGAAACACATGACAGGGGGTCATATGTTTGTAGGTTGAAGAAAGCCCTGTATGGCTTGAAGCAAGCTCCTAGGACTTGGTATGGTAGGATAGACAACTTTCTATCCAGTTTGGGATTTACCAAGAGTAAAGTAGATTCCAACCTTTACTACAAGGTTGAGGAAGGAAATCCGGTGATACTACTTTTTTATGTGGATGACCTGTTTTTTACAGGAGAGGATAGATTGATTGCCGACACGAAGAGGAAGCTTGCTGCCGAGTTCGAGATGAAGGACTTGGGGATGATGCATTGCTTTGTAGGGATGGAGTTGTGGCAGAGTGCAGATAGAATCTTCCTTGGACAAGGGAAGTGTGTAGTAGAGATCCTGAAGAGGTTCGGGATGGTGGACTGCAAGGCCATTGCCACACCTATGTCATCGAACCTGAAGCTTCTGTGTGATGCTTCATCTAAGCGAGTTGATGTCATGGTATATCGTCAGATGATTAGGTCCTTGATGTACCTGACGAACATGAGACCAGATATTTTCTTTGCTATGAACACATTGAGCTAGTTCCTGACGGATCTGAGAAGTGTTCACATGGTTGTTGTAAAGCATATTCTGAGGTACCTAAAGGGTATGGTTGATTATGGACTCAAGTATGATGCGAATCAAAAGTTTAACCTAGAGGGTTATGTTGATTCAGATTGGGAAGGTAGTGCCATTGATCAGAAGAGCACTTTGGGGTGCTGCTTCAATATGGGATCCGGTATGATGTCTTGGTTTAGCAGGAAGCAGTCCTGTGTGGCACTGAGTACAGCCGAAGTAGAGTATGTTGCAGCTTGTTCGGCTAGTTGTGAGGTAGTATGGCTTAGGAATCTACTGTTTGAGTTATTTGATCTCCCGTTGGATGCTACCTTTATCTTCTGTGACAACCAGAGTTGTGTGAAGTTTTCTGAGAACCCAGTGTTCCATGACAGGTCGAAGCACATTGAGATCAAATATCACTATATCAGGGATATGGTGCAAAGAGGAGCAGTGAAGCTCCTGTATGTTGCGACGAATGAGTAGGTTGTAGATGTGTTGACGAAATCACTAGCCAGAGTGAAGTTTGAGTACTTCAGAGAGCAGCTTGGTGTTCTTCAGATTGATGACACTTCGAGGAAAGAGTGATGAAAACATCTACAGGAGCCATTCCAAGCATGGTGAGAGGAGGATCCTTCCCATGGCTATGGATATAAGTGTTGTGTGATAAGCATCAGGACGATACTCCAGTTACAACTTGATATGATTAATTGTATCATGTATATGTATATGCATCAGTTGGATGCTTGGTATGATCAGTTGGATCATGTATATGTATATGCATCAGTTGGATGCTTGATATGATTAGTTGGATCATGTATATTTATATGCATCAGTTGGATGCTTAATATAATCAGTTGGATCATGTATATTTATATGCATCAGGACGATGCAGTGATGATGATCAAGAGGATCATGTGAGATGAGTATCAGGATGATACTCTGGGATATATGCATCGGGATGATGCTATGATGATGATCAAGATGATCATATGTGATGATATGTATTAGGTGGATACATTGCATAATCAGTTGGATTATGTGTGATAAGTTCTGAAGACACAGATGCACATGGGCTTTTCGGACATGGTTGTAGATGTGTTCTCCCATGGTCGCGATGTAATTGCTGGGATTTTCCAACATGGTGGTAGATGTGTTCTCCCATTGTCATGATGTAATTGTTGGAGCCATTCTCACATGGTGGTAGATGTGTTCTCCCATGGTGCAGATGTAAGGGTTGGAGCCATTGTCACATGGTGGTAGATGTGTTCTCCCATGGTGCAGATATAAGGGTTGGAGCCATTAGAGCATGGTTAAAGTGTGTCTTCCCATGGCTGCGATATAAGTGTTGTGTCATTTGAGCATGGTTGAAGTGTGTCTTCCCATGGCTGCGATATAAGTGCTGTGCCATTCGAGCATGGTTGAAGTGTGTCTTCCCATGGCTGCGATATAACTGCGATGCCATTCCTAGCATAGTTGAAGTGTGTCTTCCCATGGCTATGGATGTAAGTGCGATGTCATTATCACATGGTGGGAGTGTGTCTTCCCATGGTGTAGATATAAGTGTTGAGCCTTTCACGAATGGTAGAAGTGTGTCTTCCCATGCTAATGAATGTAACTGTTGTGTGGTGTGCATCTGGGTTGTGCTTCGTGAACGATGTTATGATCAGTATGATCATGAGTTTCAGGATGATACTCTATGGATGTGGATAGGTTGTGTAGTGGCATGTAAAAGGTCCTGGGAGGTCCGATAGGTTGAGTTGTGTGCTCATAATCAGTCCTGGTATGCTCTTGCGAGGTTTTGTTGACGCATGTAATAAGTCCTGAGGATTCCACAGTATGGCCAGTGATGATGAATACCTACAGGTGGTGGGCCTACATCCACCATGAAAAAGGGTTGGCTTTGTAGAACTTCCTATGACGAGTAGATCAGAGATTGATTGAGATATCAGAAGCCATGATGATGACAATGTTTCGATGACGATGATCCAAATAAGAAGACTTGTGCTAGCATATTTGTGTTGAGAAATACCTTCCTAGTTAAGAGGGAGTGTTTATGTAATTGTAACTTCAGAATGTATTTCACCTATGTATATTGTACTCCTATAGAGATGTTATTATTCCTCTATACGGAAGTGTCATCATTTATATTGTAAGTGTTGTAGCTCATACTTGATGGGTTATTAGACCACCTTGATGGGTTTGGCCCTGTATAAGTCATGTGGGTTAAAGGGTTATTAGACCACCCTATTGGGGGTTGGCCCTGTCAGCATTATACTATGTGATTAAGTTGAGGCTGACCTAGTAAGGTTATTATGCAAATCAAGTCATGTATAAATAGAGTGCGGGAGGCACTCTATTTGATCATTCACTTTCTCACTCATACACTCATTCGAGAGTGGCGCACTAGTGGAGGAGGAGAAGCTGTTGCTAGGAGTCTATCTCTTATGTTTGGGTTTTGTATCATTGCTCTATCTATCTCTAAGGAAGTTATTGGGGTTTTTCACCTTTATGGTTTTCCCCAATGAAACTATGTGTTTCTATTGTCTCATGTGATTGATATGCTTGATATGCTGTACATGTTATTCTCTCAGTAAAGATCCTAGAGTATGTTGAATTAATGCTAAAAAATTAACACTTTTCACGCAGCTGATATGGTTTTTTTTCATCTACATCCTTCCAAGCAACCCTCCTTGAACCTCAAAAGGCATATGTGGTCCGGAATGCAACCCGAGGATGCTATAGGGGAACCACTCCTTCCGATTCTGCATTAATTTCCACATCTAAAGCTTTGAGGACAAAGCTTTTTCTAAGGGAGAGGGGATGTTAGGAACCTATGTCAACCCTTCTATTTACTTTGTTAGTATATTGGTGTTGGACGCATATGCTTTGTAAGTCATCCTGTAGTATTTTTTGATCCATATTTTCTATTATTGTTGTTGGACGCATATGCTTTGTAAGTCATCTCGTAGTAATTGTTAATCCATAGTTTCTATTGGCCCATGGTTTGTATTGACACATGGTATTGAGCCATGGTATTGCCTCCTAGACTTAGTCTATAAGTTTGTGTTGAGACCAATGAAGGTACCGTGAAGTTATTTGTATTGAGCTTGCTCAAAGGAAGTTGCCCCCTTGAAGTGGCCTGTGATCAATAAAAGTGATTCTGAGTTTTGTTATTTCTGTTATCTCGCGTATTCTCATTAATTAATTGTTGCAGGTTCTTCATGGGGAGGCGCTAGCACAAGGACCAAAAAGGTTCAACAAAAGGTCAAAGGTAAACACGAGTGGTCATAACAGAGTGGGATGAAAACCCTTTCACCCACAACACCAAGGTGTATAATCAAGGTGGGGAAACAACCCTTTTACCCACATGACCAAGGGTCAAACTCTTATCTTCTCTGTCAAAGTATATAGTACATAGGTGTTCCGTACAATAAAAATAAGTTTTATCATCACCGTATCAGGAAGTTCCAAACTAGATAAATTGTATTCATGTACATGCAATAAAATTATAAATGGACAAAAAGAAAAAAGCAATTGTTATCACATACAAGTTGATTCAACACTTTGGTAAGAATTTTAGTTGTAAAAAATATCTATGCTATTGTGGATGATGACATGGAAAGGATAATTTCAGTTTATATAGAAGCAGAGGATGAGAAAATAGTGTCCCAAACTCATCTTCCTCCAATGTGGGCCCAGCCACCATCCACGGCTCTATCAAAACAGCCCGCAGAGGTCATGGTTTTGTCAAACATGGACATTATACCAAGTTTCCCTCCACCTTATATTCTCCATTATCTCTCACTTGATGAATAAGATGGAAATACAAATCATTTTGGGCAGTCCACAGCTATGTTTGGTATTCAGTTATTATATTCCTTTATTGTCAAAAGTACAAATATCAATTTGATAATTAGAAAATTTTATTTCATGGAAACCATCAAAAGTAAAAAAAAATGTTTACAATTGATGGCTGCAACTGCATGCACTAAATTCCAATCTGAATTTATTTCTCAGCAAAAAATAGTTGATATATGATAGAGCATGCAATGGTTGGTGCCTTTTGCATGGGCACAATGTGATCCCAGCAAACCAACTAAGAAAAACATTCCGAAATAACAAAAACATGTATAATTCACTATAAAATCACACTTAAATTTCTTATGCATAATCATATCATCAATTAATTAAACTTAATTATGCACAATCAGCTATCTGAGGACTACAGTGTGCACATCTACCAACAAAACTAAAGGAAGCATCAAATGGTTCAGTGCACTATATAAACATTGGTAATCAATAGACATTAGTTGAGAAACTTTGTCTTCTCACACAGATATTTTTTCT
This sequence comes from Larix kaempferi, assembly GCA_027924585.1. NCBI lineage: Eukaryota > Viridiplantae > Streptophyta > Pinopsida > Pinales > Pinaceae > Larix > Larix kaempferi. Next base: position 6,102,453 of record BSBM01000042.1, on the reverse strand, counting down.
ACTCACATATTACCAAGAAACTACCCAAGTGACCCTTGTATGTGATAAATTTGATTCTTATTCTCAAGATCCAAGATGATACTTATTGTTAAGATCCAAGATGATACTTATTGTTAAGATCCAAGATGATACTTATTCTTGATATTGCTACCAAGAGCTATATATGTTCACACTATACTCCAAAAGGACCATAAGTCCAAATCCATCTAATCAAAGGCAGAGTAGCAAATGAACGTGAATGTAGTGGTAAGAACAAGAGATCAAGATGGGCTGCCGCAGAACCACGAATTTCAAATCTATCAAATGAAGGTGAATGTGGTGGTAAGAAGAAAAGATCAAGATGGGCTGTAGAAGAACCAAAAATTCCAATTCAAGGTCAAATAGAATTTACGTATTTCATGAAGAAGTTAGCTAATGTAGACCCTATAGTGCAGGAACTAAGTACTAAGCTCTCTTATCAATCAGATACTTCATAGTGGAAATGTTATTGTTGATTGAGAGGATGGGAAAATATATCCATCACCAAAGCCTCAATATAACAACTTGGGGTTTGTAATGAATACAAGGGAGTTTAGAGCTAGAGAAAAGCTCCTTCAAGAAAGAGAAATGATATATGCAAGGTTGAGTGAGAAACTCCCTGCTTTCAGGCCATCTGCTCATAAGCAATCCAAGAAACTTTATGTACCTATTAAAGAATACCCTAGATACAAATTCATTGGGCTTATCATGGGGCATCGTGGAAATACACATAAAGAAATGGAGCAATAAAATGGGGATTCAATAAAGTTAAGAGGGAGAGGATCCCATAAGTTATCAAAGAAGTCAGAGCCATTAGACAATGAAGAACTACATGTTTTGGTAGAAGCAGATAATAAGAATTCTCTAGAGAAGGCTTGCAAGATGGTTAAAAAATTGCTTGTGCCTGTAGAGGAACGCAACAATCTACACAAACTAGCTCAACTAAGGGAATTGGAAAAAATTAAAGGAACACTTCGAATTCCTAACCAATGTCGATTATGTGGGCATGAAGGTCATCGGAAAATGGATTGTCCAGTAATGTAGATGGCACGTGGTGATGAAAATTCAACCATTAATAATCCAATGAAGGTATCATTGTAGGGTGCAAAGGTGGATGCTACTAACCCCCATGATTTATGCTTTGAACTTGGAACAGGAAGATCAACATTATCTATGGAAAATGGTGTGTCTGGGATTCCAAGATAGTCTATTCAAACACTGGATCGTACAGACAATTATTTTTCATGGTTAGCTCAAGCGTGAGGCTTGGAATACCCACAAAATGAAAATACTGGAATAGGACTTGAGATAATGAGGGCACTGATGGAAAAGCGGGGGTCTGGGATTCCAATGCAATCCTCTCAATAACTGGATTTTATAAATGATTATAAGTCATGGTTAGCTTGAGGCTTGGAACACCCAAAAAATAAAAATGTTGGAATATTACCTAGGAAGGTGTCTATTGAAAAGAGCGGGTCTCAGATTCCAGGACAGTCCACTCAACCACTTGGTCTTACAGATCGTTATATCTCATGGTTAGCTGGAGGCATGGAACACCTAGAAAATGTAAATGTTGGAATAGAACCTGATATAAGAAAGGTATCTATTGAAAATAATGGGTATGGGATTCCAAGGAAGTCCACTCAATAACTGGGTCTTACAGAAAATATTGGAGCCTTTCAACATCCAGAAAGCGGAAAAGATGGAATAGGACCCGAGATAAGGAAGGCATCTTTGGAAAAGATTGGGTCTGGGCTTCAAAGACAATCCAGTCAACCACTAGGCCTTAGAGACGATTGTATGTGATGATTAGCTTAAGGATTGGAACACACATCTGATGGAAGTGTTGAAATAGGACCTGATATAAAGAATGGTGGTGTATTTGTGACCTCTTCCATACAACGTACTTGTCCATATGTATACATCCCCTATGCTTCACATGTTGGTGTGGAATATAGTTTTGACAGTCGTTCCTTTTCCCATATGGGTTTTGGACCTCATTTAGAACATAGCCATGGTAAAGAAACTGATCACTCAAATGTTCACGTCGGATGTCTGCCTCCTACCATGGATGAAGAACAACTGATTAATCTGTTCTCTTATTTTGGTAGAATAGTTGAAGCCAAAATCATCGGGGACCATGTGAATGGTTCAACCAAAGGTTATGGTTTTGTAAAATTTGCTAACATCCATTGTGCTGGTCAAGTTACTGCACATATGAATGGTTATTGGTTGGAAGGCAAAAATTTAGCTGTAAGGGTGGTAGGACGGCTTCCTTCTGGCTCTGGGGTGGGACCTGTAGAAGGTATTTAAACTTTTGATAAGCAACCACCAAGATTTCCTATCCATTTTGGTGATTATGCACAGCCATCATGGAGTGGTCCAACTAGGCCTGCATCATCACTGCCTTATAATCCTTATTTTGATAGCAATGGTTCTGGTATAACATCCCATAGTGTAAGTCCTTTGCATGGAGCTACTTTCAACAATCTTCCAGCTACTTCATATTGCACATATGGTCCCCATCAGATGCTAATGGATTATGCAGAAACGTTTAGTGGCATGCAAGGGCCACATAAATCTCAATTATTTCTAAGCAATGTGGATGATTCCTCAATGTCAAAACTAAATATCCATTCAACTAATGCTATGACCCATTTTTCTCCAAACCAAGACAGGATTACTACATATCAACACTATGTACATCTATCAATTCCATCAGATAGTGCATGTTCCGAGTCACCATCACGAGGTTCATTAATGGGAGGTTTGGTTACTCTTCCATCGTCTTCTAGCCTTTTTTCTTCTACATATCAAAAGAAATCTGTGGAATTGGAATATGGAAGGTTTTTAGCTAAAATGGGGCCATGACATAAGAACATTTCAGAGCTAGATAATATTTTCTTTTAAGACTAAAAGTTGAGCTTCTATATCCTACAAATACATAACATCTGATGACTGTATCCAAGGTAAATTGCCTTCACTATCTACTTTTGAATTTTTGCGAGCATAAGAAAGCTATGATTTAGTTCAACCAGGATACACATTTGTGTATAGTTGGAAACTTAGCAACATCATAGGTACTAGAGAAAATGACATCCAAGGTTGTTGATGAAGGCCACCTAATTTGCAGTGTGCTGAAAGGTGCCTCCAATTACATTCAATACATCTTGGAACTGCACCTACTCGTTTAAAAAAATGTTCTAATGCCTTTGCAGCTATAGTACATGTATGAAGTTGCTTTGGATGATGTTGAATTTGGGTTTTTGGAACTAAACCACCGAGAGTCTTGTTTTCTCTTGGCACTTTTCTGTCCATTGAAAATTCATTCCCTCTTTATTTTTAATCTTCTTGTAGGTGAATATCCATCTTACTTATGATTAATATGTTGATTCATGCTACTTATGATTAAGAGGATTTGTATAGTTAATGCACTTTCAAACTCCTGAAACATTTTTCTTTCATTTTGAGTAGCCCCAACATTCATGCCTGATTTTGTCTTGATATTCATCAATTAAGTAATAGAATCTATAAAAGCACATAATGAATCTGAAATATATCAAGTTAAAAGCTTGTGTTAGTTAATGAATCAAAGGAGTCAACAACCAAAAGGAGCCAAACCATAAGGAAACGAACAAAATAATTGTGAGTAAACAATTAGGCAAGGAGCATAATAATTATGTTTGAGTCATGTAATTGAACTTGAAACTATTTGTGAATTTGTTCAAGGAATCATCTTTCAGTTCACTATTTTGCATACAAAAATGGAGTATCAAATGTTGTATTATCATTATATAACCTAGGGACTGGGGTTTATTTTATGGTAATTGTCAAGGAACTCCAGGCAAGTGTTAGACTGGAGTAATCCTTCACATGTCACCTTTGCATTATTTTTCTTTAAAATATGGAGCTGTGCCAAAAACAAATAATAGAAATGACAATTTTTCTTTGTGGTTATTGATGTAAACCACTGCAGACAAAGGAATTAGGAAGTGACAAGTGTTGGGTGACTCTAAATGTCTTATGAATTGGGAAAATCGAAAGTGTTTTGCTCCCGCTCAACATGTAATAGATCTGGGGTTAAGATGGATCTATGCTAGCCTTAATACGCTAAGAGTAATTAAATGTCCACCTGTTTTTTATTAGCATTAGACACAACTACCAACAGATATTTATCACCCTAGGAAATAGAAATTTCCTGTCAATGCATCAAATATATTAGCCTACAAGACAAACTACGTAAAAAATGTGAAATATAGGTGATAATAGAAACCCTTTTTTTTTATTTTTTTTCTCCAGAATCCATAACTCCATGAAACCTTTGTAAAATTCGAGAATGAAGCTCCTGTAGCTTACCCCATTAATTTGTATTTATAAGCCCTCATTTTCCCCCTTCTCCTTTATTACCCACCTAGAATTTGGGTGGTCCCCTTACAACCGGCCCTAACATCTATGCATGCAAATAGAATGGTATTTCATTTAAGAAAAGAATAATTTAATTCTACAAGATATGGACAAAGTGCCATTTTTTGCCCCATACAACCTTCCCTAGAACCTATGCATTCAAACAGAATGGTGTTTGATTTAAAAAAAGAAGAATTTCATTCTACAAGATATGTGTGATATATCTTAGTCTAGTTATGATTTTTAGAATTTTATGCATTTCTAAAAGGGTATCTTAGACTAGTTATGATTTTGAGAATTTTATGTATTTCTAAAAGGGTACTAGCCAATTCCTCAAGAAGGTCAAATTCCAAAGGAAATATTCAACAACATACACGGTACTCTTGAGAGAAAAGGAGAACTATGTCCCCTCTTCAATATCCAAAGCTATATGTGCATTGAATTAGTTGATGATGGGTTGGTTGTTTACATGGTAGTTGGCCTTCTTTCCATTTGATGGATCCAACATGAAAATGCTACGTGTACCATCACCATAAATACCACCATAATATTTATAAGTAGGAAAAGCATACTTACTAGAACTAAGGCCGTGAATGAATAATTAGGTCAGAGATCAATGAAATCGGAACAAGCCAAAAATACGGGAAAGGTGTGGATTGAAATTCAATAAAAAACAACCAAATACTTTGGTCCAGGTCATTCCTCCATGCCCATTCCACTTGTATTATAGGATGTTGCACTATAACAGTCATATAGCCACATAAAGTGAATAATAAATGTACTAAGCCATCCATAAATGAAGGTTGTCAAAGTAAAGATGATTTTATTTATGTTCCACATAGCGATGACATATGTGGAAATCATTTTAATGAGGGAGCCTTTATAGCACTTGCATCACTTTTTGGCAATCTCCCAGCCAACATGGAGTTAATTTATTTAAATCCCTAATAATGGAGCCCCAAGGAAACCTTCTCATGCCAACATAGTGCAATGTTTTGGCGGTGTCTAAGTGGGGGTTCTCTCCTCATTCAATGTGTCCATTATTTATAGCTAATGCTATATCAATATAAATATGATTCCAATTGCATGAGCCCTATCTTCCTACATTTCCTTGGGCCTCAAAATTCTTAAACATAGTAAATAGTCAAACCAAAAGTGACCAACCTCAAACCTATGGCTAGATGTGAATAAAAAATACCACGTGGACCAATATATTTACATGTAAGTAAATACATCCACATGTAGGCATGTACTTCCACATGTGATCATGAGATAATTGAAGCACAACCTGTGCTGTAAAAAGAATTTTTGATACAAAACCCATCCATAAGAGAATAATGTTTCTCAATGGCGTATGCCCTATTTGCTTTCAACATACAACGAAGTGCTACACTATACAACATAAGTACTATGATGGCACACCCAAGTCATCTTTTTCTATTCAGACTCCAGGAGGATGACAAATTAGTGGGAAGGAGAATATCTACATGTGCTAGGGACTACAAAGATAGAGGGAAAACCAACTTGCATATATTGGTAAAGAGGTTGGAACAAATGGCATGGGAAGAAGGTCCATGATTAAGAATTGGGTTTTCTATTATTAGTTGGGGCAGGGAAGGTCTGTATGTCACCTTTCTTTCCTGAAGCAATAGACCTTAATCATTGTTAAATTTGTTGTTCTACAACATGAGAGGAAGCATGTTTAGTCTTTGAACAAGGTGGTCTTCTCCTAGATTATGATTACAGTTCTAAGATTCTTAAGATTGATGCCATTTTTTTCCCTGTTATAGGTCAAATATCACAATTGGTAATTATTTTTGAATAATTAGAATATAATAGCTGCCACGAGAGTTATTATTAGCATAAATCCTTTCCTTTCAAATGTAAAATATAACCTTTTGTTTATCTGCCACCTTCATTGGAAGGATGTAGAGTAGGATTTTGTTTAACTCATGAGAGTGGATCTCCAACTAAACTTAGAGAAGGCTACATTCTTGGCAAAGTTAGTAACCAAATTCCAAGGTTCTCTAGCCTTTGGACACTACTAAAAGGTGTTCATAATTGTTTCAATTAGGCCATAATTAGGATATTTTGGGGCTTAGTGTTTAGCAAATAATGTCCTTTCCATGATGCATAAGAGACCAAGGAAGAGTGTTTTTTGAGTTCCTTGGTACTTTGCACACTCCAAGCAATATAGTTTCCCACTTTGGCTATGCAATTAGCTTTCCAAAGCTTCTTGAGCCTGGCCTTTTGTTTTTCCCCTTATGTATGATGATGTGCATATTTGACTCTTTTCCTTTGATATATTACAAATCGAGAAGACAGATAATTAGATTGACACCAAATTATTTAGCACAAGCAGGGTGGAATTGGAGGCTAGTTGTTGATGATGTACATCATGTACAGGGAATAATGCAGAAAGAATGTTATCATTCTTGTACAAAGACAAGTGTAGGGCATGCCCATGGCTTGCACATACAGTTCGTAGTTCTGGTACATGTACTAAGAAGTACAGGGTAGTCATGATCTACATATACCACAGATGCTAGGTAGAAATGCAACGTAAAAGATAGCTGAGGAAGCTTCATTCAGCTCCAGAGGGTCTTTTGAGCATGACTTGTATGTATGCTTCTAGGCGGGATGTTTTGTGAGTCAATGTGATCATTTAGAGGGTTGTTGTTGTTACTTTGAATATTCCAATATATAATAGTTGCCTAACTACACTATCCACCAACTAGCATAGATCCATCTTTACCCAAAGGGATAAAAAAACTCGGGGTGCAAACCTTAATGTGGTTAAACAGTCTTGGAGTGTGCAAAAACACTAACATTTGCAACTCAAGTGTTTTGTCCCCGCTTAGCACTTAATAGATCTGAGGTTAAGATGGATCTATGCTAGACTTAATACATTAAGAATAATTAAATGTCCACCTGCTTTTTATTATCATTAGACACAACTACAAATAGATATTCCTCACCCTACGAAATAGAAAGGTCCATTCAATGCAACAAATAAATTGGAGCATGAATATTTAGGTTTCCAAACATTCTATGTCCCTAAAATTCCAAAAGGTGACAAAATCTTAGAAATCTTAGGATATCATCTAGTCACAAATAGATGTGTAATAACCAATGAAATCCCCATCGAATGAAGTTCAAAACCCAAAGGACATGGTCCTAATGAATCATAGATAGTGAAAGGTGGATTCTAAAATGCTAAGTTGTAGTTATATCAATAATAACCACCCACATCCTAGAAGACCAAGCCCTTGAAGTTATTGTGGTTGAAAGCGATAAAAGTGTTATACACACAATGAAGAACACCTCCCCCACAACCATTTAGTAAAAAGGATGCCCATTGTTGCAAAAAAATGTTAATTCAATATGATTCCCATTATTGGAAAAACCTATTAATTTTGTATGTAAGGATGCCTGTAATTCATGGGGTTAATATTTGGTTTTGGTTTCTCTAGAGAGAGCCCTATCACCTAGGCCTTCTCAGACTCCCTTGCAAACTGTTAACACAAACCTTTCCAACAAGTAAAACTTTGAAGTTCATTATCAAAACTGTCATGAATATATTTCCAATCTAAACACTATGAATAAGACAACAATGGGAAATAAGCAAGCAAAAATTGTTCCAACCTTGTATCTCTTTAAATAATTTAAGCTTAGCTCCATAGATCCCTTACTGAGATTGGAGGAAAATCTCACCTACTGGACAAACTGGATCTACTGCTTCATTGGCTGAAATCGAAAGTGATGGGTCTCAATCTGAAAATGAAATAGCTGCAAAAAGAGAGCCAATCCATCTCCCAAACGGTTGCAGTGTTGATTTGTCGAGGTAATATTTAAATATCCGAGAGAAATCGTTTCTCCATATAGCTAGGGAAACGATAGATCCACCATCGCCTCTAACCCCCTCCATGGCACTTAGGGTTCTAAGGATTCTTTCCCCCTCTCTCTCACACACGCTGAATAATAACCTATCCGAAAGGTTTGAGAGTTGAATTCCTTGTGATATTATCGATTTGTTGTAATTTTTGGGGGTTTTGACTATCTAAAACAACTTTGAATGTCAAGAACTAGAGCTATACCCATATATGGCCCATTCCGGAGCTAAAACTTCTAAAATTGATCTCCTAGAAAATTAATAGCTGCAAAACATCAATAATTTAGACTTGGATTGGTTATTTGGAGCCAACCGACTAGTTGGACTGGTTATGGGGGTAATTCAAGGAAGTAATCTCCATGAATTCAAGATAATCCTCCATGAATTGGAACTCAAGCAGTTGGTGGGAGGTTAATTGCTTTTAGTGTTTAGCTTCCAAAGAATAATGGAGCAAGTTACATGAATTATTATTTTACATGTTGTGTATTATATTATATGTTTAATGTTTATCATATCATATTAAATGTTTTGTATATTATATATGTTGTTTATTTTACATGTTTTGTGTATTAATATGTTTTATGTTTTATGTTTTACATATTATAGATTTTGTTTGTAATATATATATATATATATAGTATGTTGTGTAATATAATATAGAGAGAGAGAGATAGAGAGAGCATGCTTTTTAATTATATGGGATATAATGTCTATTCCCGCTAGCTCATTTAGTTAAGGTGTGCATCTCATCAATAAGGAGACTCGAGTTCAATTCCCCTTAGGGGTTAACTAGTTGGGAGGAGACACACAAAATCCAACTTGTTGACGGTTGGTGTTTCCCGGGTTGAATGCAATCCTCGGGTAGTTTTGATGGCTTAGATTCCCATGGGTCATGGTTTATTAGACTAGAGTTCACTCTCGCAAGTAAGGGAAATTATAGCAAATGAAAAAAATATGGTATGTAATATAATATGTTTTGTGGATTGTTGGATAGCTGAGTGCTCCAAGCAAGTGTACCTTGTCACTTCTATCTACCTTTGTGGATGTCTAGATGTGGTTTGGTATAGTAGAGTTTTTCTATTTAGGTTGATCGTCAGTTCTTAATTGGTCTAGTATTGCCATGTTATTAAACGTATCAATAGCCCCCCTAAGTATGTTTTATATTAACTTAGGTTGTCTAGGTCACACTTTCTTAATATCAGGGATATAAAATGGACGAGGATATTGACCATAGCAATATGTTTAGCATGTTCTTTTACTTAGCCACAAACTTATAGGTTATGTTAATTAGGATTGAATTATGAACCGATACAATTTTTAGTGCACATGGGAACAATGTACAAATATATTGTTATATATATGTTGGGTTAGTATAATATATGGTATGTTTTATGATATTAGATAGTAATATATATGGATGGATTATTATATGGTATAATGTTTTGTTATTATATTGTATGTCTTTAATATGGTATTATGCAGTATTATAATATATGTTTTTGAATAATATAAAAATTATATATTGTGAATGTTTATATATTATAAGATTTTAATACATATTTTAATGATCAAACAAAATGGCTATGGAGATATTGGTCAATGTAGCATGGTCATGATTGAGTTCATGTAAATTGAGTCTATAATATTTAGTGCACATGATAACAACAATATTACACTTACAAAAAAGGCTTGAGACCAGTGAACACATCCACCAACATCTGGAGCTGTAGGGACCTCATATTTGGATATCTTGAAAGAAGAAAAGTTTGTCGAGTGACAAAGGGGGTCTCTCATGAATCCATCTATAGTGTTACAATTTACTAAATTTTAACACTGTAGAGAGATTCAAAGACTCGTTTTTAGTAAATTTTAACACTAGATACGGATTTAGAGACTAACATATAGTGTTAAAATTTAGTAAATTTTACAATTTCATTGTCAAAATTGTAATTTTCCATTTCTAGGGTGACACAACTAAAATTGACTAACATAAATGACTACTTCATATTTTTTGTTATTTTTAGCTAGTCATATTTGTATTCTTGTGACTAAATTAGACATTTACGTTAGTCATTTTTATTTTAGTCACTTCTTATCTAGTTGTATATTGTATCATGTGACTAAATTAGTTATTTATCTTAGTCATTTTTTGTGAACTCACGTAAAATTGCTCATTTTTTGTCATTTATCCCTTCAAAAAGTTGTGGTGACTAACTTTTTTAGTCACTTGGTCACTTATCTCTCATTTTGTACTAGTGTACTATCTAGTGTTACCTGAACATTAAACATGTACCATACATTAGTTAAAAATTGTAAGTTTGAGTCATTTATATAAGATTCATATTTTACATAATCTACAATACACTTCCAAACAAAGTTGAATTGAACTTATGAACTTGATCTTTTCCATTTAAGCATAGTTATGATGAGATCATATTTTACGAAGCATGTACTGTTATTTAGTCATTAAAAAATGTGTACTACATACATGGATTAATATGAACATTACATACTCTAAATATTTAAACCAATATCCTAAAACCATTTCAAGATTGAACATTAAACACGTTAAACATAAACATTAAAACATATATGTTGCAAACTTTATAAGTCATAATCTAGTCTACAACACTTCCAAACTACATACATCTTTTACATAACATTTTAAGATTGAACATTGAACAATAAACATAAAAATGAAACATATGCTACAAATTGTACTTGAATCATTTACATTAAATTCAATCTTTTACATAATCTAGTATACAACACTTCCAAACTACGAGTTCTTAATCCCAAAATTGTTTACAATACTTTCAAACTACAATGCTTATCTAGACATTGTATCTAAGGACAATTGGAAAAATAGAAGTTCGTCAAAAACTAACTAGACTAGATGAAATTGTCTAAAACGCTTGAACCATTTACTACAAGATTTAGATCATTTAATGAGATTCATCTTTTACATGATACATTTATACTACATCTATCTACAAAAATGCTATGAAACATTGTATCCATAACACAATATGTTCTTGAGATTCAATCTTGACAAAATTGAACTATACAATTAAACTATATAAGATTGACTATCATTATGAAACAAAATCATACATTTCATACATTTAATAACACACAAATTCATGGACATCATGGAAAATTATGAATAGGCATTTATCACACAAAATTATGTTATATATTGACTATCATTATGAAACAAAATCATAAAATTAATAGATTTAATAATACATTTATTCATGGACTTCATGCAAAATTATGAATAGGCATTTATCACACAAAACTATGTTATGCAATTAATCCCCCCAAAAAAATTATTATCCAAAACAACTACAATATGCAAGTTCAACACATATATAATCCAAAAATAAAGTTCTTGAATGTCCAAAACAACTGTACAATATCTATATAAAAACATATATATGTAATATAGTCTAAAGTTCAAATGGAAAAATCAAAATGGTAGTATGGGAAGACATAACGAAAAAAGCCAATAAAAACTTCTCTAGATTTATAAAAGTCCACCAATATCCTCTGATCTGGTATTTTCTTTGTCTCGACAAGTCCCAGCCTGTAACATGTAGAAAAGCACTATGAATCTCATATTAATTAAACAATTTCAAACTAAATTCAAAAACTAAAATAAACTTATGAAAATAAAATTGAAAAGAGTAAAAATTTATAAACAAAATTACCTCAATACCAATGTCCATGCCCATCATAGGACCAATATCCTTCATTGTGGTATTCCCCTTGTCTCGATGAGTACGAACCTGTAACATGTAAAAAATAAACTATGAATTTGATATTAATTAAACAATTTTAACTAAATTCAAAAACTAAAATACTCTTCTGAAAAATTAAAATTGAAAAGAATAATAATTTATAAACAATTACCTCACCACCAATGCCCTTACTTCCCCATGTTTCTAAAATTTAAATTTTGTTATATTAATAAACCATTATGTGATCAAAATGAACTAAAATATTAAGTAACACTTTAATTCAGAACGGAAAATTTGAAAACATGCTTACATGAGACGGAACATCATAAAAAAAATTAGAACCTAAATGAACGTGTGGAAAAAACCATTTTCAATTTCAAAATATGTTCACAAATTAACAATAACATACACAAAATACCTAAAATTAACTTTTAACAAATCATGCAATATATTTAAAACACAAATATAGATCTATTTAATAAATATACCTCTTTAATATGCTCTTCTACATTTTCACTAGTGGAGAGATGAAAATCATGTTCATTCAACAATCTAGAAAACTGCAATCAATAAACATTTAAGTACAACATTTATTATTATATATCAAAATATACAAGGCCATAGAGATAAAAACCAAAAGTTAAATTCAAAATGAATAAAACAATAATTGATTATATGTATGTAAGCAATGAACATCTCCTCTACTCACTGTGTGACCCATGGGATATGATATGGGAGGTTGTATCGCGATAGTCCTTTGCATAAACCCTAATATATTCAATGCTCATTGATTCTACCTCATCATTGGTTCTATAAACAAACCTTTGAAAAAAAGTAGCTCAAGCCATGTCTTGACCCAATCCCACATCAACTCCTACAAATTTCAACATTAAAATTTTGGCCACAGAATCCCTTGGATCTCTCATAACTTGGGATGTGGGATCCATCTCTAATATTAAATTTACAAGCCTAGCTGGGTGAGATATTTGGAATGGAGGTCAAAGAGTTATGGGATCTCAAAGAGCACCTTTTTTATCATATATCCATCCCCTTATAACTACATAAAAGCTAGAATGAATATTTGTATAGTCTGGATTCATATTTTCAAAAAAATATCCATAAAAAAATATGGAAAAATAAGTAGGAACATCATCATTCCATGGAAACCTACCATAGGATTCAAGGAATCGATCATATAATAAATGTGCAAGTTTTGGGTGCTTGAAATATTACACTTTCAACATTTTTCACTTTCAACCTTCTTTAAAGTTAAACATTGAATGCAAAACAATCTCTACACTTTGTTTATTCTCTGGAGGGATATCCAAACTAGAAATATCATGTTGCAACTTGTCACAGTGAGATATACAACCTTCAAGGGTTATTTGTTAAACACCAATATCTCATGAAAGATCCTCGGGTATATCGGATGGATAAGTTGTTATGGGTGTACAAGCCACAACTTGTTCAACATAAACCCTCCCTTCTCGACCTTTGTACCTATGTGAAGAATTACGATCTTGTTATGAACCTTGCTCTTCTTCATAGACAATTACATAAATTTGTGTGTAAACATACAAAATTATTAAACACATGTGAAAAATTACAATTGATATATATTAACATAAATGTTCATACTGATAGCACGTCAAGAATCTTGATATTCTCCAATAGAACATATAGGGGAATCATTTGTTTCCCTTTCACCTGACTGGTGATCAGCTGAATGTAAGCTATACAACAAGTTCACATATCGAGGTGAACCCAACAATATTTTATTATTAGTCGAGACACCAATTCCTAATGAGCTTGATGACCTCCCCTTAGTAGATGCAGTTGTACCCGTAGATCTTATAATCTTTTGCATTAAAGAATCCCCTCTTTCCGTTTGATAAAATGTCTATATTTACACAACACTATCAATTTGTTACATATTACAATTTTACATTTTGATTTAAATATTCCAAACATTTGACATCCATAGAAAATTTAACATTTTAATTTAAACATTCCAAACATTCGACATCCATACAAAATTTTACATTGTGATTTTACATTCCAAACATTTATATGCATATAAAAAGTGATCCTAGTGGGAAATGCCATTAATGTTTTTCACAAAGAGAGATGATTAAAATATCAAATATCATATAAAAATTGGAAATTTAGTCTATTATTCACTAGGTATTTAGTTATATCCATAATGAAAGGTTGCAATCTAAAGGACTAGATGTCATACCCACAGTAACTTGATCATCTTCAACATCCATTTTAAATTGCAAACATTTATATACATATAAAAAGTAATCCTAGTGGGAACGACCATTCATTTTTTTCACAAAGAGAGATGATTATAATATAAAATCCCAAACAAAAACTGGATATTTAGTCTATTATTCATTGGGTATTGAGTTATATACATCATGCAAGGTTGCAATCTAAAGGACTAGATGACATACCCAGAGTAACCTATAACCTGATCATCTTCAACAACCATTGTTATTGAAGAAAATCCCATTTCTTCAATATAATCAACAACCAATATATTCACTATTGGTAGCACTATCGAATATTTTCAAAGCCATAAAGAGTATCCAAACATCCTTTATGTAGGAGGTACAAAAAAAGAAATAAAGTGGGCCTTTTTGACCTGGGAAATTTTTTTCCTTCTTAAAATGCGAGAAGTTTAGGGATTGTTGATAGGGATAGTGTTCTTATAGTAGGGGTGAGACTACCAATGTACTAGGGTTAAAGACATGCATACAAGATTCTTCAAGTACAATTATTAAGCAAAGAGATTAGGGTTTAGGAGAATGTGTACCTTATTCAGAAGTTTGATCCAAGATTCTCCGTGTGTTCTCCAATGCAACAACCTGAAAAAAAACTACAAACCTTCCTCAAACCAATTTGACTACAAATACAAGATTGATATTTATAAAGGAAAAAAACATCAAATTGTAATTAGATCTAAAACATACATGAACAAATCATATTTGGGAAAGGAAGAATGTCTTAAATTTATTAATGAATGAAGCAAGTACATAAAATTATACCTTCCTTCAAGCATGTTACTTCATGTAACCAAGATTCAAGGTCTCCTGCTCCTCTTCTCCAAGGATCCCAACCTCTGACCAGATGTGCTAGGGTTTACAAGTAACTAGGGAACAAGGGAGGGAGATGTGAGTCTTAATTCCTCCAGCATAACATTATAATGGGCTTGGTCCCCTTTCATGGTCCCTCTCCCTCTCTTATATAGCAATTGAATAAGATAGCGTTGAGGAGGAAGTAGTTACAATCAAAGAGGAGGTTCCAAAACCACCCAAACCAACCATTTTTCACTATTTTACATGCATTTTAGTGTTTTCGAGGTATTCACAACTTTGAACAGGCAAAACCAGTAGGTACCCGTGACTCTTACCATATGTAACCTGTATTGCTTCGGAAAACCCGCAGGTTTATAAGCATTAAACCTGCGTTTTTGTGGAAAAATGGTCAAAAACAAACTTTTATAGGGGTTTTCTAGAGAAGTTTTGGTCTACAAAATTGTTCCTAAGGTTATTACCTATCAAATGGGCCATGAATTAGATAATTCCATCGATATAAAGTCCCAAATATAGATCTTCCATCCAAAATTTTCCTTTTGGGTGGCTCACAGTAATCTCATGAAGGGTCGTCATGCGGCCAAAAGATGTAAGTGTTGTCACAGATGGAGAAGAGAAAATTTTGTCTATAACAGATGCCCCCTAATGTATGAGGTCATAGGGGAAGATGATGGCCGAAAAACATTATAAATAATAAAAGTTTGAGTCATGGATTTGGAGAAACTAGAGAAACCAGGAATCATAGGCTCAAATGAAGTACCTGAAAGAAAGGAAAATGTCAGACAATCTCATCCCTGGGATAAATGTCCATGTTCAAATAGTGGAACATGACCTCCAGGATGATACAATAATGATCCAATACTGATGCATATATCATGGCCACTGGAATACAAGCGTGGATACATGAGAAACATAAGTGTAAACATAGCCACAAAAATACAAAGGTGGATCTATGTCAAAACTAGAGAACATAACCATAATGAACAAACTAGATCTATGCCTCATCAAGAGCCAAAAAATGAGTGTGGATCAGTATTGCGCAACTTGGGCTATAACATAAAATGATAAATGTTTCCATCATCCCAAGGTCTTCAATCCAAACCATCTCAAGGTACGAATCCTAACCATGTGAATAAATGAGTCGATGTCAAACATGGAGGACACCGTTTGATTATGGGTCATTGATGTGAACCATTAACAAACGCGAGGGAATCCCACCAAGTTACCTAGTACATTATAGCAGGAGTGAATAGATGTTCTTGGATTCGGACACCTGAAAAATCCATCGAGTAAGGGACATTAATGTATTCCCATAACTCAATGACAAGGAAGACTACAACTGATGACTGCAATCCCCAAGGTACTACTGAAAAATCTAGACTTCATTCCTGGAATAAGATGAGTTGAAGTAGATGGGAAGAAGTCTGTTGGAAGGGAGGCCTTAAAGCATCCTCCATCATCCAAAACGAGGGACAATCAAAGGTTGATATGATCTGGAGTGGGACTGAGTACATGATGAAACATACTAACACCAAGGAATGGTCGGCATATGAGGTCAAGAAAAGTGCAGAATGACTGACACAGGTTGCATCCTTGAAAAATGAGCACGACACAAGAGTGACCTAGGAAACTTCAAAGACAAAGGGACCATGATATAAATCTGCAATGTAGGAGACATTGACATATTCTCCATATTATTGGAAGAGTAACCAATCAAAGGAGTACACAACTTTGGAATCAGGCTTATCCTATGGCCAAAACTAGAAACCAACTTGTTTGATAGACTCAAAAAGGTTCTTTGTTCAAGGACATAGTTGACTTGATTCCATTATAATGAAATACATTTGACACTCTTCCCTTCCCTTTTCTCTTTTTAGGTACCCTTTTCATTTTTTAACAAGCTTGATAAAGAAATAAAGCATGCTCAATATGGATCCCTCCATGTGTAATTTTATGAGTCCATGGAAGGGAAACTCAATACTCTCTTCATTGTTTTACGAGTTTGAAGAGAAGGTTGAATAATACTTGATAAGATACTGATCCGTGGATTTTAATATGGAGCTCGGATCTGATCGTGCTCGTCATTTTTTTCATATTTAAGGAGTCTGAAAAACTTAAACAACAACTCCATACACCCTCTCGTGGATTTCACATCGAGCTCGAGTTGGTAGATGCTTGCTGGTGTTTTCATATTTTGAGAGTCTGAAAATCCTAAAGAAGACTCCAAAGGGTCCTTTTTTCATAAAGTTAGTCTCCTCACCTGAAAAGGGGTAAAACAATGTGAGAGAGAACTCTTCTAGCCAAGTATGACTAGAGTATACTTTTTTTGTAAATAATTGACAAAGATCCGGAAAAGGGGTAAAATTATATCTAAGTGGATATCTACTCAAGTCCTTTAATGAGTCTAAACAAGACAGATAGACTCGGTGATCTTGCCAATTTTAAGGAGTCTAACAAGAGCTTAGGGAGAATTCCATAAAAACATTTTCCGTAGAGGTTTAACGAGCCCAAAAAAATAAACTCGTGACCTCTTTACTATTTTTAACGAGCTCAAAAGAGAGATGGAAGAATGATCGTAGCCTCCTTACTATTTTTAACGATCTTGAAGTAAATGTGGAAGAATGCTTGTAATGGGAGGAGATGAGTGTTAGGGACATGCGAGACTAGTTCCAAGTGCATGGGACAAAGCTATGCATAATGCAAGGAACATGAGCAAGATAAGGAACTTAGGGTGTGTCTCCTCTGGGTAAAGGATGCGAAATCACAAAGGCAAAGTGATACATACCTTAACAGAAATGAGATCAGAGATGCAGGCGTGGAAGCTGGCATCAGGCTCATTAGCGCAAGCACGATCAAAATAAATGCACATGCAACTTAAACACAAAGATGGGAGCCTTATAAGGGATGGCCAAAAATATATGAGGAAGAAAGATATGAGGCTTCTTCTCAAGGTCATGGTAAATATAGAAAGACTCCCAAGCCTATGATAAAAACTCAACATGGCCACCAAAATGGCATAAGAGTGCTGACTAGGGTGACCCATGTTAGGTAGGCTCTGATATCCGACTGGTGCATAATGCATATAGAGATGGCTAACACACCAATATCCAACAAGTACAATCCTATGGCGATTTCAGATGGAAAAAGGTTCAAATGTATCATAACAACGAGGAATCCTAAACCCATAACCTTTTTATCACCTTTTTCAAATGTACATTTTTATGACCTTTTTCAAATGTACATTTTTATGACCTTTTTCTACCTAACCATAACCCTTTTTTATTATAAATGGTAGGAATGGATCTTCATGTTTCTACCACAACCTCGTATTGTGTTCTTGTATTCACAAATTGTGCTTTGGAGGTTGTTTCATTATATATTTATTTGATCAAAGTTTTAGGAAAATCAAAGAAACCTTAATTTTTTATGATTGTTGATTCTTCTTTATATATGCTTTGGATATTACTAACACTAGGGAAGGATGTAGAAATTCACCTAGGGGTGTTGGCCATGGAGTTTGTTCAATTCAACATCTCAAATATATGAATTAAGCTAGGGGTGTCGGGAGAAGAACAACCAGGAAAACAAAGAATATTAAGCTAAAATATTCCCTAAGTCTTCTCTTAAATTTTGATGGACTATATACAAGTCAAAGATAATAAAATACACAAGAATGGATTAATCTCTGCCAATTAGTTAAATCAAACGATGACATAATATATGAATAAATTGTAGGAATGATTATTTCTAAATTAAAATGAATTTGTAATGTTATGTTTATCCAAACACGTAGTCCTAAGAACCAGAGTAGGTAGAGTTCCCCATACAATAGACAAAAAATAAGTCTTAAAAGATAAGATCACTAATCTACATTATTTGAATGCCACCATAGTGACTATATTTGGCTTATGGAATAAATTAAGTAAAGTGTGTATTGAAAATCCAAAGAAAAATAAATGGTATGAGAGGCTAGACATAGGACCATAAGTATTTCAAAACAAAATAAAATAATACAAGCAAACTTAAGCGACGACTAAAGAGCAAAATAGTTCAACAAAGACTAAGGAGCAAATAATTGTTGAAAAAAAGAGTGCTTAGCCAAAGTGGTATTAGAACCAAAAGGCTAATACTTCCCAGAGAAAAGAATAGAAGATCAATATGCAACCAATGTTTCAGCCTAGTAATGGTATTTATGTGATTGGATAATTTCCCTATAAGGTTGAATCAAAGGAAAGGAAGAACTAAAATATTTTATGACACTAGTGTAGGTACAAAATGATCCATGAATCCTTGATCCTATCATAATATAAAACTAAATTACAAATTGAAATAAGCATTGTTGGTCTCGTAGGAGCATTCATAGGGATTTCTTCAGGTTGATCCACTGCTGATGGTGCAAACGGGGTTTCGATGAGTCAAGGATTAACTGTCGCAAGGAAACACACCTGTCCATTCCATCCGGTGGCAATTTTAATCTGTAACACGTTTCTAGGTTTCTGGATGAGGAATGGCCATGAGTGAGGACTGTAAAATGCTCCAATACATAAAAGCATTGCTAGATATGCAGAATACAAGTAATTAACTCAATCATTTAGTAACTGAGCATTAAGGATGATAAGGTCGTAGGAGAACCACCATTACAAGATATACATAATGCACTGTCATTCGATCACTTCAATTGACACACAAAACTAGTTAATACTTTGACTGAGCGAAATTTGACAGACTTCTTAAATTGAACTCTACATACTTCAGATAACACCATACATATCAAACATGATTCGACTGATGAAATTTTTTCCCAGATGAATAGTAGGAATGCAGATTAAGTTATGTAGAATGAACGCAATACCATCCATGAGATTCGTTCCATTCATGTCTACAGGAATCCAGTTAAAAGTCACATCTATCAACACGATACAATGGGTAGATTTTTCTATACAAAGTTACATCAATGCAGCCAAATTAATTATAGATTGAACACGTAAATGAAACTAAATATTATTAAAAAAGATAGGTTGATTTAATGAATAATACAAGAAAATACTTGAATATCCAAATCTACTTACCTGGAAAAAGACGAATGTCGATTCCCACAGGATCCTGAATCAAGCTCCACGTCTAGACTTTTGAATCTATAACCGCAACAAACATATCCCCAAGGTGTCCGAAGTGGAACAGGTTCCATGACGTCGACGATAGCAGGGTGGAGGTAGTAGGACCCATAGTAGAAAAATACGAATGCACACGTCCAATGTATGTCTACGGTGTTCCCTGGGTGGAACAGGTCATAGGGTACCAAAATGGAGGAGGTGGAATAGTGAAAACCGTGGTAGGGTGGAACTAGAGGGTGCTGAATGGTAGGGAGCAATGATCAAATTTGAAGGGTGTGTCTTAATTTCAATTGAAAGGGCATTTGTTCTTGGAGCCCTTCAAAGATGAAAGGGAAATATAAATAATTCTATTTCAATTGATAAGTATAAATTAATTAAATTCTTTCCCCCAAAAATATATAAAATAAATATTTCTCATCTAAATTTTTACAATTATGAAGAAATAAGCACTTCTTAATATTTACATGAAAATGACATCTTTTCAATAAAACCTAATTTGAACACATTAATTTGTCATATATATAACATTAATTTTACAATTCATTAAAATAACTACTATTATGTTGTATTTTTCCAGGTTGGAGCATATTTCATTACACATAAAAACTACTTCGACCTTGCAATAACCATATTGAGGCATCCACATGATCTTATGGATAGTCCACGGGATTGTAACTAGATATAGTCTTAAAATAAAACTAGAACCATGAGAAAATTACTTACTGTTAATTATGTGCAAAAGGAAGCCACTAAGCAAAGCAAGGCTATAATAAACCTACAACCAAAAAATACATATATAAAACTAATCAAAAACTTAATTCAAACTAGAGAGAGGGCATCCATTCAATCCTGAGAGATGTAAGAATCATGGGCATTAGGCTCCTAAGAAAAAATAATGCATAGCTCATAAAACATTAAAAAAATACTCTATATCAAGCAAGTTAGCAATGCTAGCATCAGAGGGACCGGAGAATCAAATTTTGTTGTTCAACACTTGTCACAATAGCATATATGTATGGGATGGAGGGGAAATGGAATCAAGCCTAAGTCAACTAGACCCTTGCAACTCGTTGCATGTTTGAGCCTTGACAATATGCCTTTTAAATTGAACCAAAACACCAAAAGAAGATTGTTAATGGTTGGATTTGAGAAAATTCTATATGTGAGTAATTAAGAGCTCGAAGCTCTAAAGTTTGTTTTGTTTTGTACCAGTCCACGATTCAATGAATTCATAGTCACTGACATGAAATTTAAGTTATTTAATGAAAATAATTAATGGATCTACCTTTATGTCAAAACCATTTTCAATGTTGATGCCACTACCCTCCTTATTGTCTTACCAAAAGGCATGAGAATGAGGAAGAAGACTTAAAATTGTGGACTTCACATTCAAAGAGTGCCTTGCAATCACATTCATAAGGAGTGATAAGAAGATCATGACAATCCAACGTGTCAAATCTTAGTTGATAGTGCCAATTAAATACTTATATGGTAAATTTAATATAATACTTACTTATAGTTGTCTCTTACTCTTGGCATCTTGACACATTTGATATTTTATGGTTTTCTTTGCATCCTGACCCAATTGATATTATAAGGTGAGGATGTGCATGCATGATAAAGGCTTAGTTATGACTATGAGATGAGGATTTAAAGAGAAGAGGATGTAAAGACATGTAATTTTTATATGTATTTTGGTAGTGAGCACCAAAGACAAATGTGGTGAGAATAATCCGTAGTCATGACTATGATATGGGGATTTAAAATGAAGAGGATGTAAAGAAATGTAATTTTTATATGTATTTTGGTGGCGAGCGTCGAAGACAAATGTGGTGATAAACCACATATGTTTGGAAGGATGGAGGGAGATTACATCATGATCATTCCAGCCATCAAATTGAGACTATTCCTGAGCCATTTTTAAATTTTTTTTATTAATAACCATTGTGGTGCTTTGGTCCAAATGTTTTTTTGAACTCATTGTTTCTCCATATCGTGTGCCTAGTGCCACTTCTCTATATTAATGCATAAATTGACCTCTACACGGTTTGTGGTCCTAGCTGCATCCCATTATTTGTAGTTGCATTCCATTGAGTGTTGTTTAGAGTTTCCATGAGTATGTGACATTCATGCAAGAAATGATGTATAGTAGAGGAGGACTCATCAAACCAACCATTTGAATTTAATTTTGATGAAAAATGAGTGGACATTGGTAGTCAGCTCCACATAGATAGTAGGCACAAAGTTTCATTTTGATTTTGGGCCTAGTACTAGACTAGTAGTGGTTCTCTACTATTACAGCTATAGTCGTTGACACATTGTCACACCTTAGATCTCAGCCCGAAGTGAGTCGAGAATCAGATTCAAATCCTATGGCCAGTGCCTTGTAGTTGTCAGTCATCACTCTCGATCTTGCATAGCTGAGTAGTGAGTGCATGACGTGAGTGAGTAATTATAATTTATGATATTTCCAATATTTTGAATAATAAATCAAATTTTATAGCATAGGAATTTCAACATAGAAATTGAAATTTATATGGATGTGTAATTTGAAATGTTTCCCTTCTTTTGAAATGTTGATATCAATTACGTCCTTCTTAATTGGAAGGGTAAAATTCAGATTTTAAATTTATTTTGAAGGGAAATTTTAACTTTTCACTTCTAGGAAGAGCTAGAACCCTTTGGAAGGCCTGAGAAGGGTTCAAATTCTAACACTGGTAGGGAAAAACTAGCAAGGTGCCCAAGGAGGAAGTGTAGGGTATCAGGTTTCCCATCGTGGAAAAGAAACGACAGACAAACACCTAATAATGAGGAGAAGGGGCCCATCTAACAGGCTAGAGCAGAGTCCTATCTAATAGGGTATCAATCACTATCATTGGACAGAAAAACGAACAAAATCAACTGCAGAGGGCCTAATTTGTATTGTCATTATTCGTCCGAATAATTATTCGGCCACATAAGTATTCGAAGGATAATTATTAGGCCGAATAATTATTCAAACTAATAAATTTCTTCATTCGATAATCCCTCACATGGATCTCAAGGTCACCGTTAATTTTAACGATTTGTCGTCAAAATTTGTTCGGTCAAACATTTATGTGGTTTATTTGATCGAATAAGTAAAGTTATTTGTCCAAATAATTTGCAAAATTCGTCCGAATAATGTTTGGCACGCACCTCTACCCCCCTTTCTCATGAAATAGACACCTAATTTGATGGTTTCAGCATACTAGTGATTACTATCGTTTACCTTCTTTTTAGTAATGCATGTGTGCTATTAAAATAAGAATGAAGGCACACTATTAAAGTGTGAGTGTTTTCAATTTCAAAAAAAATTTGTGGGATTTATTTTTTCCATCTACGTTGTCGATGAGTTTTCTGATTGGTTTTGAGGTTTGGATTGTCAAACATGTAGGATCGACCTGTAAATAAAAAAATACATTTATTTTTTCATTTCTCTATTTTTCAAACTCGAATCTATATATGCTTTATGTGTTTTCTGCTAATGAAATTCCATACACTTATAGAGATTTATGTGTAGATTTGAAATACACATTTTTTTTAGGATGATAATATTGCTTTGTGTTTTTTATTTATTTTTATTTGATCATATGTCAAATTTATAAAAAACATAGGTTCCTTATTTTCTTTTTAACTTTTGGTTGGTTAACTTATTTTGAGAATGAAAAAGAATCAACACAAGTACATATGAAGACCTACACACTAAAAAAAATTGCATTGATTTTGTTAAGACTCTTGTATTGGGGCCTAATGCTCCACCTTCTCATTATAGGGTTTCACTGGCTTTTGTATTTTTTTTTTTTTTAAATTAACCTTAGAAATTATGGAAAAATAGTGCTACACAAGAACCGTTTGTTATCTATAACTCTATTTTTTTTTCAAAAATATTCATTGTTTAAATACAAAACCTAGGGTCTAATGTTAACATATGCATTATGTTTTAGAAAAAAAAGTAACATACCAGTATTAGGAGATGACCATTTTCTTAGATTTATTATAATTTTCCATAAAGAGAAGTTATATATTCTCGAAGGTAACTCGATTTTTTATGTTTCATATTTTTTCATCATGTTCTAAATATTTGTGTAGGTACCTCTAATATTTATTTTTAGTGATGAGATTTTTTTTTCTAGGTTTTCATTAAAAGTAACTTTTCATAATTGGGTAGCATTACCTTGCACCAACCCATACATGAAAATCAGTCTTATGAAAGGGTGCTATGTAGGTCTTTGAGTCAGATATGGGTATCATGGGTAGGCTTTGTGCATTGGAAATAGTTTTGGACCCTAATACATGGTCAACGAGGTAAACAAGGGTTTTAATCCGTAATTGAACCTTCTCATCCTCAAGTTCCATGAAAAATCCTTGGGCAAAGAAACACAAACCTTAAATAGTGTGTATTTTCCCTATGCCCACGATTTGGGTTCCATTAACTACTTTCACACTCCATTGATTAGTATTGAGGCATTAACCATAAATATGTAAGGGTTGAACAACATCCGCAATCTATTGACATTGGTTGGAGGAGGGAATCATTATTCTCAAGTCGTAAATACACATTCTTACAATCAAGATACTGAAAAATATGTTGTTGATTTTCTATTTGCAAATATTTTTACCCATTTTGGTGTTCCTCAAGAAATCATGACAGATTAGGGTCCCCATTTTACATCAAGTTTGGTGAAATCCATTATTGAGGGATTCCAAATAACTCATCATAAGTCTTATATGTATTAGCCTTAGGATAATGGATAAATAGAGTCCACAAGCAAGGTCTTGGAGGATATTCCATGGATATTCTAACCAAGATTGTTCCGATAAATCATAAATATTTGGTAGATAAGCTTCCACAGGAACTTTGGGCTTATAGGACTATACATGGAGAAACAATACGGGGAACACACCTTACAAGCTTGTGTATTGTAATCAATTGTTACTTCCCATCGAGTTCCAGGTAAAGGCCTTCGGAGCCAAAATGTAGGGATTATATTTTATAGAAGCTCAAAAACAAAGAGTGGTGGAATTAAATGATGTGGATGAAATCTGACAAGATGTCATCCAACATACCATTCTAGTTCAAGGTCGAAGATCAAGATAGCATGATAGGTTCATTAAGAAAAAATATTTTTGGACAGGTGATTTGGCTTCACTATTTTATTCCAGATTCAAAAATTTTAAAGGTAAGCTCACTACTAGATGGTTAGGACCTTATGAAGTAGATATTATTTTTTATAATGGTAAATAGTCAAAATCAAAACAATTGATGGCACTCAAGTTTATTTTGGAGTAAATGGGAATAAATTAAAGATATATCATAAGACAATTTATAGAAAAGAGTTTTTCCATAACATGTTACATCAGCCAGAATTGGAGTTAGTAAGTTGGAAAGATTCTTCCCCCATTTAATTAGCATATTCTTGATGGACAAAGACATAAAGAGATATTGGTGGTTAGGGGTTTAGACAAAGAGGGGGATATTGGGGTTTAGAGAGAGAGGGAAATATTGGGGTTTAGGGGTTTAGAGAGAGATCGAGATCATGCATGGAGCATTGATGATTAATGGAAAGGGTTTATGGGTAGGGGTGTATCCTAAGAGACATAGAGAAATATTGAGGCAAGACGGGTCGATTGGACCCTATTGCTTAACAATTACCCACAAGTAAACACACAAATGATCACATAGACTAGACATGAACTGGAAATGGCATGAAGTTGGATTCGATTACTTGAATCGATTAGAATGTTACGTACAAAGCAAATAAACAAGTCAGTGTTAGCCTGTTACGATCTACAGAAATAAATATCTACTATATCGGTGTGTTTCTTCCCTTTGTGTGTGATCCTCTCTACCTTCTGATCCTATGAATCATGAAATAAAGATTGATCCCCACTATGTGCCTCAGCACTAGTATTCTACTCCCCCACACTGTTGTTTCCAAGGTCCACCCTTTATGGCTTTTCTGATGTGTCCTTACTTTGTACATTGAATTCTCCCTAATATTGCAGACCTGCAGTTGTCAGCACCCCTCTGTGCTTGCACAACCTTCCTAGCTTCCATTAACTTCCTCAACAACCCACAACGATTGTAGGTACGTTTCCTCTACCTCTACACCTCTCTAAATTTTCTATAGTTGTCGGTCTTTTCACTGTCCTCCTCTGACTGGTATGTACTTCACAACATAGACCACTTTTACCCCATTGGTTCTTGACTCAGCTCATCGACTTTACTTAGTCTCTACGACTGTCTTTTGTCCCATCCCCCATGCTTGGGTTTTGTCGCTTCTCTATCGATGTTGGTGTTTGACCTTCTAGTTGACTTTCGAATCCCTCGACTTCCACATCCTTTCGACCATACTTCGACAGATCCCTTATCGACTACCTGGCTTCGACTTCCAGTCTTCCCGCACCAGTGGTCATCGAAAATTCCTCTGGTCTCCTTCTATCGATCAGCTTCGACTGTTTCCCCTAGGCCTCGATGCCCCTACATCAGTCTCCCCAGGTGAAAAAGAACTTCACTTCTCCGTCAGTCTTCTATACTCCCTCTGAAATCCATGTGGCCACATCCTTCTCATCATCCCTCCATCAGACTAAGTATTCTTTGTTCCGCAAACTCCTTGTGCATCCGACTTTGCGCTCATCCATTACTTCAGCGATCTCTTCTTTGTGTCGATCTGAAATTTTCCCTATCCAGTCGATATTCGACACTTCTGCGTTGTTTCTTGCTGAACCTTCTTCATACCTATATATATCTAATGCATTGAACATGGGAGGAAAGTTCACTTGCTTCGGTAGCTCTAACACATAAGCATTGTTCAAAATCTTCTTTAGAATCTTACATGGTCCATTCTTCTTTAGCTTCATCCTGTTGTATTTTCATGTCGGGAACCTCTCTTTCCTCAAGTGTGCATAGACTAAGTCCCCCTCACTAAACGAATGTTTCCTCCTATTCCTTTCAGCTCTCAACTTATATGTCACATTTCTCTTCTCAATGCGCTTGCGTACATCTTCATGTACTTCTTTAATATGATCCGTGAATGTCTCTGCATCCGCACTCTTTCTAATCTCTGTTGGTATTGCAACCAAATCCACCACACATTGTGGGCTTTGACCTTGAACAATCTGGAATGGACTCATACATGTCGACCGATTCACAGAGTTGTTATATGATATTTCTTCTTGCGCCAACACGTTCTCCCACTGCTTGGGTCTGTCGGTCGTGAAACACCTCAGAATGTTTCTCAAACTTATGTTTACTACCTTGGTTTGTCCATTAGTATGTGGATGGTATGCCGACCTAAACTGCAACTGTGTGTGCAGCTTCTTCCACAGGGTTTTCTAGAAATGACCCATAATCTTAGTATCTCTATCTGATGTTATACTCTTCAGTAACCCATGCAATATGACTATTTCCTTGAAGAATAGTACAACAATGTTTGTGGCGTCACTTTTCATCCGACATGGAATAAAGTGTGCCATTTTCAAAAATATGTCGACTACCACAAAGATTGAGTCATTTCCTTACTGTGTCTTTGGAAATCCTAGCACAAAATCCATGCGCAGGTGCTCCCATGGGACATTTGGCACTGGAAATTGTGCATACAACCCCGTGTTCTGGCTTCACCCCTTTGTCAACTGGAATGTTCGACACTGTCATACCCACTTATAGACATCTGTCGCTATCCCTGGCCAATGGTATTTTTCTTCGACCAACGCCTTTCTCTTGTCGATGCCAAAATGACCTTCTAATTCACCACCATGCAATTCTCGTATTAGGTTCTTTCTTACAGATCCTATGGGAATGCACAATTGCAGGCCCTTGAATATGTATCCCTCTTGGATAAAATAATCCATGTATGGATTTCTGTCAGCACTCCATGGTTCGCGACTAGCATTCCATACTTCCGCAAAATCCTCGTCGGTGTCATACTCTATTTTTACTGACTATAATCCTGTCGCTTGAACTGTCATCATGTTCATCAATGCAACTCTTTGACTTAGCACATAGACATCCTTGTTCAACTTGCCTGAACTATTTCGCAACATGAAGGTATATGCTTGCAAGAATTCAACCCATTTCATGTGCCATTGATTCAATTTCGACCTAGTATTTAAATACCTCAGTGCTTGGTGGTCTATATACAACACAAAATCCTTGGGTAGCAAATAATTCCTCCACTTATTCAATGCTATCATGATATCATAGAACGCCTAGTCGTAGAGTGAATATTTATGCTCTGTTTCATCCAACTTTTAGTTGAAGAATGCAGTTGGTCGGCCCTCCTGGCTCAACACTGCACCAATTTCCATTCCACTCGCATCGCAATCGACTTGGAAACTTTTTTGAAATATGGGAGAGCTAGCACTAGGCTCTCTGTCACCTTCTGCTTCAACTTGTCGAAGGCCTTATAGGTAGCTTCTGTCCACTTAAACTCCCCTTTCTTCACGCACTCCATCAATGGTGCACATATTCGCATGAACCCTCTTATGAACTTCTTGTAGAAACTAGCAAGTCCACGAAAACTCTGCACTCCAGTTGTGCTCGTCGGTTCTGGACATTCCAATATAGCTTTCACCTTTTCTGGGTCCATCACTAACCCTTTACCCGAGATTACAAATCCCAAGTACACGAGTTCTTCTTTCATGAAGAAACATTTCTGTAGGTTCACCATCAGTTTCTCTTCCTGCAGCTTCCGTCACACTTGTCAAATGTGCTCCAAATGTTCGGCATTGGTTCGACTGAATATCAAGATGTCGTCGAGGTATACTATGATGAAATTTCGCAAGAACGCTCTCAGTGCTTCATTCATCAATCTCATGAACGTACAGGGTGCATTAGTTAGTGCAAAGGGCATGAATAACCACTCATAAAACCCTTCCTTTGTCTTGAAGGTTTTGTTTGATTCATCTCCTTCTCTGACCCTGATCTTGTGATATCCACTCTTCAGGTTGATCTTGCTGAAATATCTTACTCCACTCAAAAATTACATCAAGTTGTCCATCCTGGGCAATGGAAATCTGTACTTGATCGTTATCTTATTGATAGATTTGGAGTCTGTACACATCCTCCATTTTGTACCCTTCTTCAGAGCTAGTACTACTGGTACCACGCACGGGCTCATAATTTCTCTGATCAATCCCTTGTCCAACAACTCCTCGACTTGTCGATTCAGATCTCAACCCTCTATCAGAGTCATTCTATGTCGTTCCTTGTTTGGAAAATTTGATCATGGAATCAATTCGATCTGATGGGATATGATTCTCATCGGTGGAAATCCGATTGGTGCCTCATCGGCCATTATGCTCTTAAACTCATCAAGTATCTTTCTAAATTCGACCAGAATTTTCTCCACCGTTGACCCTTCGACACATGGTCCTTTCAGAATGATGGCGAAACATCCTGACCATTTCTCTTCCTCCACTAGGAATTCCTTCATTGAGCACATAAGAACTCGCTTCTCCCAATAGTTGCTTTCTACCTTCTTGCAGTCAGCGCGATCCTCTTGCTTTGGCTTCAGCATCCTTCGCATGCCATTTTTCCACACTGTGACTGTGTTGGATTGAACATCATAGATCATATTCCAATCATATTTCCATGGCATCCATAACTGTTACCACCCAAATTGACCCCCAAGGTTGTGGGAGAGGGACAAGCTGGGGTAACCACGAAACCACTTTAGACTTATGCTACTGACCTAGCACAGTCAGAGAGGGATCTCTCTTAAAAAAGGACTAAAGATAATACAAAAGAAACGGAGAGCCTTACTACTCAAGATGATCATTCAAGGCATATTCAGAAGGTCAGATTTCTGATAGGGAAAATTGTTTCAAGTGTAGTAAGATAATCATGGGAGAAAACGTTGGGCGATGAAGTCAAAACACGACATGTAAATCACATAGAAGCACTATAGCATGGATTACTAAAACCGAGGAAAGATATCCACCTGCTTCCCGGTGGAATGCTATCTTCTGGTGATGAAAGAAGAAAGAAAGAATAGACCATTGATATGAGCACCCAGCAAAGATGAATTCAATATAAATTTTAGTGGAAATTTTGAGTGAATATCTGAAACAATAGCTAGAGCTTGTTGCCAAGAATTCTACGCCATTCTACACTGATCTCAGATATGAAAGGGAAAACATAATGTAAGCAGATAACAAGAAGCACAATGACATGAGGAGAAAGGAAAAATACACTGTAAGCAAAGCAACACATGAATATCTGTTAGATATCCACCACGGGCTTTGCAATTATATTAAAGAGAATGTTTCAAAGAGAGCTCAATCTCCAGGCCTCATTCAAATGATTTTCCAACCCTTTGATCTTCTATTACACATATATTTATAGGCTCCTAGAGCTAGACTGAGCATCAAAAATAGTTACAAATATGTTGCCACCCATACGACCCAACTCCCCACTTCTGACAATGAATCACAATGTGAAAAGGACTGCTAACTAACCTTAACCGCTTCTACAGGTGCCCTAGGCAAGCTACATACCACGATAATCTTAAACGACCTATGGACCTTAATAGGCCTTAAAACTGGAGTAAACATATAATTACGTACTTAGCCAAGGATAGACTTGCTGGGTGGGAAAAGAGAAAAGGCACAAACAAGCCGCCACCTCACTCTTGGGCCTTCAACTAGCCCTGTGGTTCGAAGAAGTCTTCTACTTTCACGGAATCTTGCTCCGGTAATTTCTCTGCTGAAGGAGGAGGTGTCATTTCTTCAGTGGGACGATGTAATCCTTGATGATTTCCATATTCGAGTATGTGTCCTGCTCATCTTCAGGGGCCTCCTTCTTCCTTTGTTGACGTGGATTTCCCCTACGCACCTGTCGGCCCTCATGCTCCTCTAGTTCATTGGACGAACTCCATTCCACATGGTCGAATACCAATGGGGAGGAGGGAATGTGCTCCTCCTCCACCTCAGACCATACTTGCTCTGGTCCAACCACCACATCGGCTCCCTGGTCGCTCTCCATAACCAGCTCGCAACTGAAAAGCGTCTGAGTGACCAAGCTCGCCACCTTCCTCATGCCACTAATCTGAATCAGGATGCTGGGGCCATGCTTATAATGGCCATGACGATGATGGAAGTTACGTGCGATGACCTCCGCCATGATGGCCTGATCGAATCTCCCAATCGAGCAACAATGATGTCTGCCAATTGAGTTGACATTATATATGCTTGATGTGGCCTTTTGGATAGGTAAGGAGATATGTGATGGCGCTGAGGTGGCCTTGGTTTCATTGGTCATCATTAAAGTGTAAGCAGAGTTTCCTTCTAGCCTTTAATCTCAAGATCAAATGGGCACCATTGATTTCTACCCTATCCGAATTCGGGTATTCGAATGGTGCTACTCTTACCATGTTCGCAAATCTGTGGCTGGTTGAGCTGGTGCACAAGTAAGATTTGCGAACTCATCGTGAGCAGTAGATCCATCCCCCTTCCGAATCATAGCCATTGGAGGATACTGGGATTTAACCCGAGTTCGCAGATAAGAAATATGACTTTTGGCATGCATGTTAAAATTGCAAACCTCCTCCCGAGCGTCAATCCTTTTCATCGGCCATCGACCAGTCTTTAAGTTGCCCGATGGTTAACTCCCTGCCCGCGATTATGTAGCTTCCAACTTCCTCTGCGACGGGCGCCTGTGACCATCAATCCTCCTCGATATCGATCTCTGCCGTCCAAAGGCATCTTTCATGTTACAGGTGTAATTCTTCATTTTTACTCTGCTAGCCCTCCTTTTAGACCTTGGACCTCAAGAGATAATCCTTCCTCTGGCTAAACCGACTGCGCATGGTTCTTTAACTCCCTCTCTTTGGGACATGTAGACCAAGAAATATACTTTTCTTTGCTGATCTTAAGGGCCTAAACGCCATCTGATACGTAGCACAATCTTGGTGCTAGCAACAGGATCCTATTGGGGATGTTATCCTCCCTGCGACGTAGAAAAGAACCCCGTAGACCAGTGCCTTATCCATTGGGCTGGTGGTTATCACAAAATTAGCTGTCTGTAGCTCTTTATTGAAAACTGGAGACAAACTAGAAATTAAAACTTACTACTGTGATTTGAAATGTTGAAAACTTGAGCTTATTTATATACAGAATGCTCTATCCTATGCTATTTTAGTCGCTGTGGCTCCAGGTTATACAAAAATGCCAATATAACCAGTCCAGCAACTGATACCCCAGGTGGATCCTCTCATCGTGCTCAATTAACATTAGAGAATCAAAGATCAATGGTGCTAGACCATGATGATGGGTGAGAACCTTCTGAGTAAAACAAGACTAACTTCCCTAGCTGATAAAGTTTGTCATGTAGTCTGCCACTAGATCGTATAAAACATGGTATCCTTCAAATCCCTCTGCCTTCCTTCTGACAGCACAAGGTTGCCTCTGAAGCAACTTTCCCGGTACTCTGTCAATTTGTAATTCCTCTTGTGGCCTAGCAAGTTTTCTTTCAACAGAGTAGTAAGTAAGCCATTCATTTCCTTTGGTGCTTGCATCTGGTCTAGAGATCGAGTATCTTTGAGAAAATTCAAGCAAGACATGAAAATCATGCATACTAAAACCCCCATATAACCTGGTAGGATTGGAACGAACAGCTTCGAGAACCTCCCTATGACGTGCCTATAACTTGTTAACATGAGAGGTTGCCCCCGTATATGAGCTTTCTACAACATCTTTTCCTAGGATGCTTATGATCCCTGGGTTAAAAAATTGATTTTGCTCTGGAACCCCCAAACAAACTTCACTCTGCCTTCTGAAAGGATCAGGAAAAGGCCACTCTTCTTGGAACTAGGACTCCAGGATTGAGAAGTTTGCATAAAAATCATGTTGCCTAACTCTATCTCCCTATAGTATCTCAATTATTTGGTCATCTTGCTGCAGTTATGCGCCAGGCCCAAGAACTTCTTCAAGAATTCCATAATCTCCTCCAGCTTCAGCCCACAAAGAAAATTCTTCCTGTTGGGGGCTTCTAGGAGCCTTCTGATCATTAGCTCCTTCTACTTCTCCTGCACGAGGGTAAGGTTCCCCATGTAGAGTCTCAAAGTTCTTTTTACTCATGGCTTCAATAAATTTCTTCATGCTGGCAAATGATTCAGCTTCGGGGAGTAGGGCTTCACCACCTTCGGGCTTAATACTTTCCTAACTTCTAATGGTGAAATTAGGAGCTACAGATGATCCCTCCTCTTTGGTTGGCTTCTCTACATGGTGGAGCTGGCTCCATGGTGGTCCCTTCCTCTCCTCAACTTCTAGAAATCTTATGACATCCTCATCTCTATACTCATCATATATGGGTAGACTAGATGTCTCTTCGAAACCTTGCACCCCATAATTTTTGGTGTGCCAAGTGCAATCTTCATGGGACAAACCTGCACCATCCTCCTCTTGCATATGGATTGGTTGACCATCCCTCGGCTCACTATGATGAAATAACCCGGGATTTCGCCGCTCACACTCTTTTTCAAACTCTACCTACCTCATTATTTCATCTCCCTTCCCCTGCTCTGAGGTTTTTCTAGACATTCTAAGATTGTCTTCAACTTCTAGTGCATCGATGAAAATACACCGTAAATTGGGGGACCTCCTCTCTAAAAGACAAAAAGATGATTCAGGGGGGGAAACAAATGCAAAATGCATTTTAGCAGCATTTTTTGGGGGCTGGATTCCCTTGGGCATATTATAATAGAAGCTTGCAAACCTTATGTTAAAATTGGACATGGTTTCACCCTCTTACCATCTCATGAGGTAAAACTCTTAAAGAACCAAGTCCCATGGCCTTCTCTTACCCCAAAAATCCAAAAAAACATCAGACAGTTCTTCCCATGTACAAATAGACTCAGGCGACAAATGCTTAAACCACTTCTTGACATTCCCCTGGAAGGATTGGGCAAAGGCCCTCATATAGACATCATCGTGTTCTATTTCAAAATGGTCCAGAAAATGCTCAAAACCTTGAAGGTCTTTCTCAGCAGTAAGACTTTCGGATTCTCCATAAAAAACAGGGAGGTATTTGTGGTATTTCGGAGGAAACTCATGGAGAACACGGGGCAGCTTTAAAAGGCTATATATCAGTTGATATCTGGAAGGAAAAGCAGTATTCATAGGGAGAATACCATCAGCCCCACTCTCATGGGGTCTTTAAGGCTAGTTATGGATCTTACATGGTTCAAAAGAAGGGACGGGATCAGCTCTAGAGGTGAAGGGAGCATGTACATTGGTGAGGTCTAGGGAGGGATATATAAAGGAAATTCTCTCGTGGCTTGGAGTTCTTCTGAGACATAGAGATTTTCCTGACATAGATACATAAGGGCAGAAGGCAACCAAAACAGAAGAACAAGACGTCTTTAAGGAAATCAATATTTGGATACTTGGCTCTTAATTCTTTCATGCTTTAGATAGTTGGGCTCGCTCTCCAATAGAGTAGCCATTTCCCCCTCAGTGGAACTGCCTTTACACGGAATAATTAGTGAGTGGAGTCATCAGGTGAAAAGTATATAAGCTTCCCAACGTTTGAATGTTGTTCACCATCAACATTAAGCTTTGAAACTTTGTCGTTCTCCCAGGGATGAAAAAGCAACTCGTCCCTAGCAACGATGCCACTATGTTAGCACCCAAATTGAACCCCAAGGTTGTGGGAGAGGGACAAGCTAGGGTAACCACAAAACCACTTTATACTTATGCTACTAACCCAGCACAGTCAGAGAGGGACCTCTCTTAAAAAGGGACTAAATATAATAAAAAAGAAAGGGAGAGCCTTACTGCTCAAGATGATCATTCAAATCATATTCAGAAGGTTAGATTTCTGATAGGGAATTTTTTAAATTGTGGTAAGATAATCATGGGAGAAAACATTGGGCGATGGAGTCAACAAACAACATGGAAATCACATAGCAGCGTTGTAGCATGGATTACTAAAACCGAGGCAAGATACCCACCTGCTTCCCATCAGAATGCTATTTTCTTGTGATGAAAGAAGAAAGAAAGAAAAGACCATTGATATGGGCACCCACCAGAGAGGAATTCAATATCAATTTTAGTGGAAATGTTGAGTGAATATCTGAAACAACAGCCAGAGCTTGTTTCCAATATTTCTATGCTATTATACACTGATCTCATATATGAAAGGGAAAACATAATGTAAGCAGATAACAAGAAGCACAATCACATGAGGATAAAGGAAAAATAGACTGTAAGCAAAGAAACACATGAATCTCTGTTAGATATCCGCCACGAGCACTGCGATTATATTAAAGAGAATGTTTCAAACGTAGCTCAATCCCCAGGCCTTAGCCAAATAGTTTTCCAACCCTTTGGTCTTCTATTACAAATATATTTATAGGCTCCCAGCCTTGGACCGAGCATGAAAAACAGTTACAAAATATGCTTCCACCCATATGGCCCAGCTCGCCACTTCTGACAACAAATCACAAAGTGAAAAGTACTACTAATTAACCTTGACCGCTTCTACAAGTGCCCTACGCAGGCTACAGACCACGATAATCTTAAATTACCTATGGACCCTAATAGGCCTCAAAACTGGAGTAAACATAAAACTATGTACTTAGCCAAGGACAGACTTGCTGGGTGGGAAAAGAGAAAAGGCACGAATAGGTCGCCACCTCATTCTTAGGCCTTCAACTAGCCCTGCGGTTCGAAGAAGTCTTCTACTTAGAGGGAATCTTGCTCCGGTAATTTCTCTGCTGAAGGAGGCTGTGTCGTTTCTTTAGTGGGGATGATGTAATCCTTGATGATTTCCAGATCGAGGTATGTGTCCTGCTCATCTTCAAGGGCCTCCTTCTTCCTTTGTCGATGTCGACTCCCCCTACGCACCTATCGACCCTCGTGCTCCTTCGATTCACTGGCTGAACTCTCTTCCACGCGGTCGAATACCAATGGGTTGGAGGGAATATGCTCCTCCTCCACCTCAGACCATACTTGCTCTGGTACAACCACCACCTCAGCTGCCTGGTCGCTCTCCATAACCAGCCTGCAACTGAAAAGCGTCTGAGTGGCCAAGCTTGCCACCTTCCTCATGCCACTACTCTGAATCAGGATGTCGGGGCCATGCTTATAACGTCCGTGATGATGATGGCAGCTATGTGCGATGACCTCCGCCATGATGGCCTTACCGAATCTCCCAATCGAGCAGTAATGATACGTGCCAATTGAGTTGACATTATACATGCCTTACATGGCCTCTTGGATAGGTAAGGAGATATGCGACGGCGCTGAGGTGGCCTTGGTTTCATTGGTCATCATTCAAGTGTCAGTAGAGTTTCCTTCTAGCCTTTAATTGAAGGATCAAATGGGCACCGTTGATTCCTACCCTATCCGAATACGGGCCGTCAGATGGTGCTTCTACTACCATGTTTGCAAATCTGTGGCTGGTTGACCTGGTGCGCAAGTAATATTTGCTAACTCATCCTAAGACGTAGATCTATCCCCCTACCAAATCATAGCTATTGGAGGACGCCGATATTTAACCTGAGTTCGTAGATATGAAATGTCTCTTTTGGCATGCATGTTAAAAATGCGAACCTCCTCTCGACCGTTGATCCATTTCACCGGCCGTCGACCAGTCTCTAATTTTCCCAACAGTTAACTACCTCGTGATTATGTAGCTTCCAACTTCCTCTGTGATAGGAGCCTATGACCATCGATCCTCCTCGATCTCGATCTCCACCGTCCAAAGGTGTCTTTCATGTTACGGGTGTAATTCTTCATTTTAACTCCATTATCCCTCCTTTTAGACCTTGGACCTTAATAGATAATCCTTCCTTGGGATAACCGACTACACATGGTTCTTTAACTCCCTGTCTTTGGGCCATGCAGACTGAGAAAGAAAATTTTCTTTGCTTATCTTAAGGGCCTAAACCCCATCCGATACTTAGCACAATCCTAGTCCTAACACTAACAACAAATGACAAGCGTCCATCGAGATTACATCGCACAGTACACTGTCTTCGAGTTTTCCCACTTTGAAGTTGATCATGCATTGTCTGGTTACATTCACATGATGTCCTTTCTGTAACCAAAATATATTGTATGGATTTGGGTGTTGTTGACATCTCAAACCCAACTTGTCGGTGACCTCCATTGACACTAAATTTTTTGTCCTTCCACCATCGACAATGGTCTCGCAGTATATGTCGACGATCAACACTTTGGTCTGAAAGATGGCCTTTCACTGTGCTAGATCCTTCGATCCATGCTAGTCATCCTGAACCAACATTCTCTTAGTCGTCATGTTTCAACCTTTTCCTCTACCCTCTTCACCAATGTCGGATGTCGAATCCATCTTCTCATTTCCTTGATCATCCCATCGACATCTAGGTTTCGACTCTTCTGCCAAATGTAGATTCTATGTGAATTCATAGGATTTGTTTCCCACTCTGCGACACTTATAGAAGACAATCACTGGTATGTCAGCTCCTCTCCTTTCTGTTGGACGATTTCGACCAAATGCACCCCGATTACGGGTCTCTTGACCACCCCGTCGGTTTCCTTGTTCTTTTTTTCTCGCCACTATCCCTTCCGTACATCCGTTGTCTTCAACAGATTCTCCCCTCGCTCTGCTTCTTTGTCCCTTCGCAGAAAAAGTCTTCGCACCTCGACTAGTCATCCTTCCTTTGGTCAATGCGGTTCTTTGCGACATATTTTCTTCTTCCTTTAGAGCTAGTTGGTAGGCTTCACCAACCGTTCTGAACTTCGACAGGATCAACTCGTCCGGTATGACATACTTCAATCAATTTACATATCTTGTGACTACTTCTTTGCCTTCATCGATTTGACCAGATCTTATTGACAGTCTATGGAACTCTTCTGTGTATTCCTTCACAGTCATCTCTTTCTGTTGAAATTTTTGTAACTTCTTAAACAAAGAAATCACATAGTCGCTAGTTAGGAAATTCCCTTTCAGCATGGAAACCATTATGTCCCAAGAGTTGATTTTCTCCTTGCCTTTCTTAACTCTGTCTGCCTAGACATTGTGCCACCATGACAATGAGGCATGACCTTTCAACTTCAAACATGCATTCTTAACCCTCTTAGGATCCTCTATTTGCTCTATGTCAAAGTATTTCTCCATTTCTATGAACTAGTCTATCAAGTCTTCTGGATCCAGACTTCCTCAGTAGGCAGGTACATCCATTTTTATTTTCTTTCCTTACCCCTCATCTCTGTCAACAACTTGATGAATTTATCATCTGGTTCTTCTTCCTCTTCTTACCGAGCTTCCATTTCCTCGACTTCCTCGTTTCTATGGTCAAGTGCATCGGGAATGCATCCACGCCTCTAGATTTCCTTGATCACTATGACCTCATTGGTCAAGCTTCTCATTGTTCGCATGCACTCGTCGAACATTTCGCGATCAACTGTAACTCCTGCACCTCAAACTCTTCGTCCTACACCACAGACATTTACACCTCCTTGTTCCATTCTTTCAACTGCAACTGAAATCTCCTCATGTCCAATCACAACCGGACTTTTACTAGACGCGCACAACTCTAGCCAACTGCAATTGGAGCTATTCACACCTACATAGATTCTTCTCCTGCTCACAGGACTCTATGGCTCTAATACCACCTGACGCAAGGAAGGTCTTACGGACCCTCTTGGTTAACAATTACACACAATAAACACACAAATGCTCATATATACTAGACGTGAACTGTAAATGCCATCAAGTTCACTTATTTTACTTGAATCGATTAAAATGTTACATACAAAGCAAATAAACAAGTCGGCCTTAGCCTGTTACGATCTACAAAACTAAATCTCTACTCTGTCGGTGTGTTTCATCCCTCTATGTGTGATCCTATCCATCTTTCGATCCTTTGAATCACAAAAGAAATATTGATCCCTAATCTATGCCTCGGCACCAATCTTCTACTCTGCCCCATTGCTGTTCCCCAGGTCCACCCTGTATGGCTTCCTCGAGGTGTCCTTACTATGTCCGTTGAGTTATCCCTGATCATGTAGACCTATAGTTGTCAGTGCCCCTCCTTGCCTACACAACTTTCTTAATTTCCATTAACTTCCTCAACAACCCACAACGGCTGTAGGTATATTGCGTCTACCTCTGCACCTCTCTGAATTTGATACAGTTGTTGGTCTTATCAATGTCCTCCTCCGACTAGTTTGCAATTCA
Source organism: Larix kaempferi (assembly GCA_027924585.1). Lineage (NCBI taxonomy): Eukaryota > Viridiplantae > Streptophyta > Pinopsida > Pinales > Pinaceae > Larix > Larix kaempferi. The sequence continues at coordinate 6,062,995 of BSBM01000042.1, read as the reverse complement.
CAACGTAGAACATTTTTAACCCGTCGGTTCTTGACTCAACTTGTCAACTTTACTTAGTCTCTATGGCTACCGGTTGTCCCATCCCCGATGCTTGGCTTCTACCGCATCTCTGTCGATGTCATTGTTCGAACTTCTAGTCGAATTTTGAATCCTTCGACTTCCACATCCTCTCGACCATACTTCGACAGCTCCCTGCTCGACTGCCTGTATTTTACTGCCATTTTTCCTGCACCAGTGGTCGTCAGAAATTCCTTTGGTCGGCCTCCTTCTGTTGAACAACTTCGACTATTTCGCCTAGGCCCCAATGCCCCTAACGGGCTTTACATATTACCCTTTTTGCCCCTTATCTTGCCTTGTTTGTGAACCTTTTTGACCTAATTTGGTATTACCACTTGCTCTCTTGCTCACATTTGGCACCTTTTGGCCTTGGTAAGGTTGATCTTGTTCTCTTTGTTATCTGTCAATTGCTGATGATTTGGATATAGTTATGATGACATTTATTTCCTACGAAAGGAGTGGTGTTTTAGGTTCACTATCATTTTGCCTACATGTTGCAGAACGAAGGAATTATGGGAGCTAGAGGACATGCATCTCAGTCTTGAGCTATAACAGATAGGTATCTAGTTGATGTATTTCTTACATCACTTTGGTTACCTACCCAGCATATAGATGATGATGCAATTGATCCAGGGATTGGATATTTTGTACCTAACTCAGTATTTCGTGTCTATGATGATTCATAGTTGACCACTCTGATATTTCTGTGATCATCTCAACCTTCCACAATACAGGCTCCTGGAATGGCTCATGAGATTTCCTTGAGGATCCATAGATAGGCCTTATTCGGAAATCCATTGTAACTGCATGATATTTCATATTTCTCTCATGAGCATTGATGTATAAAAGCACGGAAACTCTTTCAGAAGGGTTAGCCACCAATTTGCATAAGATCTATTGAACACTGCTATCAAATTTTTTTATATAAAACCTATCTTTACCTGATTCGAATTTGTTAATCAATTTCGTGTTAGTGAGTGGTTGCTCAGCTCCTGTTGCTGAAGGCAGGGCCCCCTTATATGACAGGTGTTGTTATAAGTAGGATTTATTTCCTTTATGCATTGTGTTAATGATTGATGAATTTAATGTTTGATGCAGCGTTGATTGATTTAATTATTTAGAATTCAAATTTGGTGTGCTGAGTATAGCTGAGTGTGAATGTTGAGTAGTGATACGACTAAATTGCATAATCATTATTATTATCATTAGTGAATATAGGGGAATATATGGATGATGAACATTGAGTTAGAATTACTTCTATGGTGAATGGATGTGTTAAACTCATTATTAGATTATGTTGCTAGGGTGTAATGATAGAAGCAGATTGTAGAATTAAATTAGCCTGTACAATTTCTTCATTTTTGTTGTGGTTTATCGAGTTTTTTCCATAGGGATTTCTCAGTTTTCTAAATTAGAGTTAGATAATTATTACTTTTTGTATCAGAACAGAGTGTTTTTAGATGTTGATTACTTTCCGTAGCATAGAAGAAGGTTATAGCATAGCAGAACATTTCTTAAAGTTGATAGATAAGTGCTTTGGTTTGATTGCAAGATTCTTTTTGTGATTAGCAATTTTCTAGGAGTCTATTCACCAACAATTGCATCTTAATTTCAGTTCAGTAATTCATCGATCTCCTCTGTGTTAAAATTATCCAAATTACAATGTCTGGCATATACTTTTTCTGGTAGCTCATAAGCCTTTGTGGCCCTGGGTTGATAATTTATGCACAACTTTCTATTTCTATTTCAATTCAATTAAAAGGGAATTAGAAATCTCGTCATTTTGGCGCCGCTGTTGTGGAGCTTCCAAGGACATTGTAGTTTTGATTGATTATTTTGGTTCTGTAGTTGCGATTTTTATTTTCTTTTAGTGGATTGTGTGTGACATTTTTTTTTCTGAAAGATAGTTTGGTGTGATTTCGGAAGAGGGACGAGTAAGACGCAAAGACAAATTCGTCAGAATATTTCCCGTCACAAGTCCCTATGAATCCTGATCATGTAATTCATTCATGCGTAGAATAAGATATAGTACGAGTAGGCTTGTATATGCATATGATACCCCCCAGGTACTAACCGTGCAGGAAGTACAATAAGAGGAGGATGTGTTCAAGGGAGGTCACAATCTATCAGGATTTCTAAGCAAGAGATTGAAAGGCCTGAGCATTCTACCATGTGCATCAACATAATGGTCTTACCCATGCATGTTGAGGATGATCTTCCAGTGACAGAATCCGCTTGAGAAGAAGAGATTGTTCAAGAAGGAGGACTTCTTAATCAACTCAGTTTTAACAATCAAGGGAGTGAGGAACAATTGTTTGTTGAATCTCCGTTGTCATCCGGATCAACTACATTTGAAGATTTTATAGTGAATATTGATGGTGACGGAGAGCACATTCCCAACAGGGAGGAGAAAAACCGAGGAAATACAAATAAAGAATCAAGTACAGGAACAGTTACTTTCGAATTTCCAATCAGAAATTTCGGATCTACACTTACAAACCAGATGAAGAATATTTCACATTCGGCGTTGTCCAATTTTCATGATATGGAAAGTGAGGACTCGGACATGTTTCTATTTCAATTCGATGTCCTCTACAGGAGCTACAATTATGTTACAGATCACCAGAAGCTAAAAAATTTTCCAGCCACATCGAAAAGCCAAGATCTAAGGTTGTTTATGGGGCTGGGAGGAGACAGTATATTGACTTGGGCTCAAATGAAGAAGGTCTTCCTGGATAAATATCAAGAATATTGCAAGGAAAGGATTAGAAGGAAGCAATTTTTAAAATGATTCAACAAGAGGATGAGAACCTAGAAGACTATGTGGAGAGTTTCAAATATAATTTGCAAAGATCGAGATAGAATGGGTTAAATGATGATACATTGAAAATTGTGCTCTTACAAGGAATCAGAGATGACTACATTGATCTGCTGAATTTGATGGGAGCAGGGGATGTGTCCCTACTAAAATATGTAGAAATATGTGACCTCTACAGAAGGTATTCAAGGAATGCCTCCAGATCGGAAAGAGGGATTCGGGATACACTAAACAAGACCACCAAGGCTTCAAGAGAAGGAGTTTCAAGGATGGATATTGGAAATCTCTTGGAGGGTTTTAAGACCGACATACTGAGTTCCCTGAGCTCTTAGTTAGATGCACTTCAAGCAAAGAAAAGGCAAGAGGAGGAAGATTGAGCTTTCTCTTTTTTTGTCCTAAATGTAGAAAGAGACACCCTCTCAAGAACTGCCTATTAGATAGAGTGGAAATCTTCCTTCTATGCGAGCAGGAGCATCCTACAAAAGACTGCCCTTCGCTACCAGGAATCAAGGCTATATATGAGGAAGCAGGGATAGAAGAAGAACCTATTTGTTTAAAATCTCTAAAGCACCCATGGAAACCCCGACCTTCAGGTGCAGTACTAGATCTCATCCAGACATTTAATCCTTATTAGAATAATGCTCAAATACACTAGTCACAAGTTCCACAAGCTCCACAAGTCCAAAAAAATTCTCAGCCTTGGTACCCACCTATGCCTCAACAAGCATGGGCACCTTCATATCCACAAAGTAGCCCTTGGAAATCAAACTAGAGCAATTCAAGTTTTGGGAATCAACAACAAATTCAGCATCTACCCCCTCAAGTATAGAATCCTCAATTCCCATTTGCACCAGTACAACCGTTAATGCAACATCTTCCACAACCCCAGTTAACCTTGCCATTGAGCAATCCACCTCCCGAACCACTTCTTCCTGTACAACCCGCTCCTAACCCAAATAATAAGGTTGGACAACTTGTAATGGCTGCTGAAGTACCAAATTATCCAGCCTATTCCATCTCCACAGTGGACTACCACGACATCCAATTATGCTATGGAAGAAAAGTTAATAAAACTACCTCTCCTATAATTACAAAGGAAGAAGATGAGGAGACACAAAAAATATTACCAGTCCAATCTGAAGAAACATCAATTCACTCTTAAGATAATTTCCCACCCATCCCACCTAGGAAATCACCACAAATAGAGCAAAAGCAACCTCCAACATATCCTGATCGCTTAATCATAGATAAACTTATGCCTCAATCAGAATTTGATCTCCTTGGAGAATTACGACATGTTTGCATGAAGATTCTACTCTTTCAAGCCATTAAATACATTCCCATTTACTCCAAAGTTGTCAGAGAGTTATGTTTGAAGAAACCATGTAAAAAGAGAAAAGACCCCTAACAGTTCATGTGATAGGAGATTTGGCGGAATTAATGATGGGTAACACTCTTACTGCTGAGTACTCTGACCCTGGTAGTCTCGTTGTCAAAGTACAAATCAATGGAATTTTTCTCTCTAATACATTGATTGATTTGGGAGCAGCTATTAATGTCATGAATAAACAGACGATGGATAGATTGGGCATCACAAACCTTTGGCAAACTTCTACTATTTTATAGTTGGCTGACCAATCTCCTGCAAAACCAGATGTCATTATAGAAGATATTGTTATTTCAGTAGACTCATGGGAATACCCAGTGGATTTTATGGTTTTATAGGAAAAATCAAACTTGGGAGGTTATCCCCTAATTCTGGGTCGACCATGATTGGAAACATCGAATGCTTATATTGGCTGCAGATCAGGGAACATGCACATATCTCATGGTAAGGTTGTTAAAGAACTCACTTTGTATCCTCCTGCCAAACAAACGATAGAACAAGAAATCCCTTTGTGGCCAGAAGAAGAGGAAGAGGAGCAAGTAGATGAAACTCTACAACTTTACATGATTGAACAATCAATGGCAGCGAAACCACCAACTGAGGATGACTTGATCAGTAAACTTTTCAATTCTAGTCCTTCAGAAGATTTTATGGAATCATTTAGTTCAGTCTGCGCTACCCAACAGAGTGATGGCATCCCAAGTTCATAAATGGCACCTGATACTACTCCCACATTCCATGCTAACTCTGTGATTATGGAAGTGGACCTGGAAAAACTTTAAAGATCAGTTCCACCTTGTCGTTGCAGCAAACAGAATTGCTTACCTCAATATCAAAGAAACATAAAACTACATTTTCCTGGGATTATAGTGACATGAAAGGTCTCCACCTTGAATTGTGCACACATTATATCTACACAAAAAGACGATTGCAGACCTATCAGGAAACCTCAACGTAGGATGAATCCAACACTTAGAGAGGTGGTCAAAGAAGAACTTCAAAAGTTACTAGCTACAAATTTTATTTATCCCATCTTTGATAGCAAGTGGGTGTCTCCACTGGTCTTAGTTCCTAAGAAGAATGGAAAGTGGCGTATTTGTGTTGAATACAGGGAATTAAACAAAGCTACACATAAGGAACATTTTGCATTACCTTTCATTGATCAGGTGTTGGACATGCTAGCAAGAAAAAATTATTTCTATTTTATGGACGGCTTCAATAGGTATAATCAGATCAAGATAGCACTGGAGGATCAAGAGAAAACAACATTCGCATGCCCATGGGGTACCTTTGCATACCGCGTGTTACCTTTCGGGTTATGTAATTCTCCTACCACATTTCAGTGGGTTGTTCTTAGCATCTTTTTCGATCTTATTCATGACACTATGGAATTTTTTATGGATGACTTCACCTCTCATGGTGAAGATTTTGTAGAAGCTTTGAATAATCTGGAAAATGTACTTACACGATGCAAGGAAGTGAATATCTGTCTCAACATAGAAGAATGCAGAATGATTCTTACTCAAGGCGTATTTCTAGGTCATCTTATATCTCCTGATGGCATCAAAATAGACCCAACAAAGATTCAGGTGATACTTAATTTACCAGTTCCATGCACACAAAAAGAGGTGCGCAGTTTTATTGGATATGCAGGTTATTATAGAAGATTTGTCCAAAATTTTTCAAATATTGCAAATCCTTTATTCTTGCTTATGTCCAAAAATAAACAATTTGAGTGGTCAGAAGCCTGTCAATTAGCATGGGAAACATTAAAACAGAAAGTCTTTATAACACATATCCTGCATAGGGATCTTTGTGATTCTATTACATGTGCAGAATGTAATTTTGTTCAACTTTTTGAAATAAAATTATGACTTTTTCCAAGGAAAAAAAAAAACACATATCCTGCATGGACCAAATTGGTCCTTACCTTTCCTAACATCTACAAATGCCTCTGATGCTTCCATAGGAGGAGTCCTAGGCCAACGAGAAGATCAAAAACCTTATGCCATATAATTTATTAGTAAAAATATGACCGCTGCAGAACTTAATTATAGAGTGACCGAGAAAGAATTCCTGGCTTTCATTTATGCTATAAATAAATTCCTCCATTACATTATAGGATACCCAGTGATTGTCCACACTAACCACTCTGTTAGTAAATACCTCATGAACAAACCTATCACAAATGGCAGAGTCACTCGGTGGTTGTTGTTGCTACAGGAATTTGACATTTCAATAGTGGGCAGGCCAGGTAAAACTATTGTGGTTGCTAATTCTCTTTCAAGAATAACTATCAATGAAGAATCTCAACCGATTAATGATGCTTTCCCAAATGAAGAATTGTTTGCTATTTCTACCAATGTTCCTTGGTTTGCATATGTAGGAAATTATTTGGTTGCAGGAAGACTTCCAGTGCATATGACATCAAAAGAAAAGAAAAGGATTGTGCATCGCAACAACAAATTTTCATGGATTGATGGATATTTGTTTTATACAGGAATGGACTTGGTGATTCGTCGATGTGTTCGTGAAGATTAAATTTATCCCATCCTGAGAATGGCCCATGTGGGGGGAACTTTTCTAACAAACGGACATCCCACAAAATCCTACAACTGGGCTATTATTGGCCTACAATATTTAAAGATGCACGAGAGTATGCGCGGAGCTATGATAGCTGTCAAAGAATGGGCTAGCCATTACAGTCAGACGAAATGCCACTTCAAGATCAACTTATGGTGGAACCATTTGAGAAATGGGAATTGGATTTTGTTGGCCCTATCAAACCTCCATCCAGGAAGAAATCATATATCCTAGTATGCACAGATTATGTGACTAAATGGGTGGAGGTAAGGGCACTTCCAAGGGAAACAGAGAAAGCAGTTTCAGACTTTCTATATGAAGATATTTTCACAAGGTTTGGAGTTCCGAGGGATATTGTTACTGATGGAGGATCAAAATTTACATCTAAACTCATCAAAGCTCTTACAACACAGTACCACATCAAGCATAGAATAACTTCACCATATCACCCTTAGGCTAATGGGCAAGTTGAAGGTACAAACATAATTATGGAATCAGTGGTCACAAAGACTATTCAACTTCACCAAAGGGATTGGGCTGATAGGTTTCCTGAAGCCTTATGGGCCTACAGAATAGCATGGAGAAGTACAACAGGTTTGACTCCTTATCAATTAGTGTATGGCAAGCAAGTCACCTTGCCAATAGAAGTTGAGATTAAAACATTAAGAACTGTATTTCAATTAGGCATGGATTTATCACAGGCCCAACATACCTGCCTACAACAACTTAATGAGCTTGATGAATTGCGGTTGGCTATGATAGAACGTACAACCATTGTGCAGCAACAACGAACCAAGTGGCATGATCAATTCATCAAAACTAAGTATTTTTCAAGAGGGTGACTGGGCTCTTCTCTACAACTCCAAGTTCAAATATTTCAAAGGGAAACATCACACTTGTTGGCTAGGACCATATGAGATTGAAACAATTTTTGATAATGGTATAGTATGATTGAGAACCATTGATGGTGAGGGAACGCTTCTTATGGCCAGTGGTCATTGACTAAGGCCATATAAGAAACCATTGTCCAAATAAGCATTCATCTACAATATTGCTACCTGCTGGTGTACTAAAGACTTCGAGATTACCATCTTGACCTCTGAAGAATAATAAAAAATGAAAAAAAATGAAAAAATGAAATCTGAAAATCCTCCTTAGATGCAGCCCTTTTTTTTTTTTTTTTTTTAAAAGAGGAAATAAAATGACAATTTTTTTTTGATACTAATAAGTCTCTTTGCGGATTCTTTGCAGGGAAATTCTATCATAATCCCCCTTCTTATCCTATTCATTCCATCCTTCCCCCTGATATCACTCGCATATTGATGGCCCTACACTCTTGAATAACTACTCTTCAAACTATTTTTACACAGATTTTATCCACTATTTCATTTGTAGCACTATGGAAACCATTTCCATTCCATTTCATACTCATTTCCACTTCATTACGAAACATGTTCTGCTCCATTGTAGAACCCCTTTCTGCTCCATTACAGAACATGTTCCGTTGCATTGCATAACCCCTTTCCGCTCCATTACAGAACATGTTCTATTCCATTACAGAACATGTTCTGTTCCATTACAGAACCCCTTTCCACTTCATTACATAACATGTTCCGTTCCATTACAGAACCCCTTTCCGCTTCATTACAGAACATGTTATGTTCCATTGCAGAAACCCTTATCCACTCCCCATACCTTTCCGCAACACCACAGAATCATTTCACACATGTTACCGGCACCTTTTCCGACTTCACCAGCACTTTAACGACCACATTTTCAGCTACCTTCCATGTCACATCCACATGGCAACACCTTTCTTACCTGTATGGGCCCAGCATCATTTGACGTCATCGATAAAGGGAAAATAAGGATCATGCAGCATTGATCCGCAGCATCGTGGATCCCGTTTAACAACTAACCCAAGTCGTATCAATTCCTACTTGAAAGGACTCGATACTGGAACATCATTACAGCTTCTCAGTCACAAAGGAGAATGATCATAGCTTCTTACACCCATCAGCGCAAAGAGTGGAGAACCTTATGTTCTTCTTCTCATTACTGCAACCAACTAGCCGTCGAATTCCATGCATCTCTTCTCCGGTAAGGTAGGTACGTAACCATCCTTCATTCGCTTTTGATATGTACAAAGGGTCAAATCATGATTTATTAATCCAATTAGTGCCACACAGGGTCATGTTCCGGATTGGTTGGGGGGGGGAATTTGGAGGTGCCTCTAAATTCTATTAAACCAATTGTTTTCCTGATAATAATTCCACCACCTATGAGCTCCCAATTGATAACCCACCTTCGTATAATCCAAGTCCATCCTTTCCCTCAGACAACTAACATGAAATATGAAGCATTGTAAGCACTTGAAGGGGAATAAGGAACGAAGTGCAATGAAGGGAGCAATCCTTAGTGAACCTGAAAACATGGATATGGTCTATGGAAACAGAGAAGTGAAAACCATTTTTCAACAGGCAGGGTGGCTAGATTATTTTGACAAAATAAAGAAGGGAGATGCTGCGATTGCAATGGAGTTTGCGCTCACCGATGACAGTGCAGTTGCAAAAGTATGAGGATTGAAAATTCAAGCAAATGAGCTGACGATTGCAAGGGTCTCCGAATTACCACAGATAGGCGAAAAATGGTTCAAGAGACATGTGGTGATAAAGCCTCTTATAGACGTGTTTTTGGAACCTGGTGAACTACTGCAAGGATTAGAAAAGGGGACAAAACGAGCTTCATTGCTAATTCCATGGGGTGAGGTGGCGCTCTGCGTATGGAAATTCATCACATGTGAAGGTCGGTTCAATCTAATATTTGCTTATCACTTTAAAATTCTAAGCCATTTAAGGCACTAGAAATATATCAATATGTCGTATTTTTTGTGTAAATCCCTAGAATTAATGAGCAAAATGGTTAAGGGCAGTAAGAATCCAGACACAAGGCTGGCATATCATGGTTTGATTAGATTGTTTGTGGAATATGCCCTACAGAAACAAAACTAGACATGGGAATCATTCGTGGGCATATCCTTGAGCACCAGGTAGATAGGGAGGAAGAAAAAAAATGCATTGGAAAATACCCCAAAAACCCAAAGGAAGAAACCAGTTCATGCGGGGAATAGGAGAAGTCTGCAAGCTAAAACCCCAACGAGTTCGATAGAAGGAACCCATACCAGGACGAGATCGAGGGCTCGGGAAGAGTGACAAGACCAGGAAAAATTGTTTAGCTAGAATAATGAATTTGAGGAAGAACGGGAAGTATTTGTCATGTCAGAGGGCACCAGTAAAAACCAGGAGAATCAATTTGGGTTGCAGAATGTAGAAGAACAAAATAAGAAAGAAAATCAATGGATGTCTATATTCAAAGGGACGGGAGGTAGTAGGCTAAGGAGTTTTTAGCATTTTTTGTTGTGCGAATACCAAAGAGCATATGGTCAGTTGAAGAAAGATTACTGGGATTTTAAAAGTTCTTATTAGAAGAAAACAAAAGAAATGGTAGCCCTGCAAGAGCAAATTCAGAGGATGGAGAGATATAAGATGGATACCCTATTGGAGGCTGTGGCATTGGAAGGCGAACAAAGGGAAGATTTCAGGGAGACATTCAGTGATGAAGGGGAAGAGGCTAGCATGCAAATAAAAAATATAGAATTGGAGGAGGGTTTTGAAGCAAGAGAAACATAAAATCAAGAGATGCATGAATATATCCCTTCAGATGAAGTCCAAATAAATAACCTTGAAGAAATGGTAGCTCAGCTACAGCCAATAGCAGGAGATCTGGAAGAACAAATAAAATTGGCCAGCGATCAGAGGAAAGGGAAAGAGAAGGAAACAATTATACAACAACTACAGAGACATGATTATGCCCTAGCCATGAGGAGGCTTAGTTAAGAAGTGGAGAAATTGAAATTTGAAAAAGAATACATGAATTATCTGGCTCACTCCATGAGGAATCTAATACCCCCTTCGAATCTTTACTCTGTATTCTTGAAGGAGCAACTCACATCTTTTAGGTTATCCATGGTAACCATGGGGTATAATGATCATATTGAGACACAAAAGCAGTTTATTGCTGATTTTTCTAGGAGTAACAATGAAGAACACATTTTTTTATGTGGATTATATATGCATAATCTGGTTATGACAGACTATGAGGATTGGGACCCAAACCCTCATGGAGGGGAAGTACAACTGAGGGCATTCATGTCTTTCATGAGAAATCATTTGAGATGGAACTAGGCTGCCACTACTGTGGAAAACATTGAATGGGAAGATGCTCTTTGGGTGAGAGGTTCGCCCTTAGTTGAAAAATTATTCACAGCCAGAAACCATGTTATGCAAGACCAAGCATTCATTACTCTCCTGAAGACCGCCCAACTTAAAGTTGTTCATGAATGCAAGAATTGGATTCCCTTTCATAGATTGGAGGTGTTGATCTGTCTAACGAAGAAGGATTAATGCTCTGAATTTGGACTTGAAAAGGAAAGATCCCTTCTCTGTTAGAATGTTTGAGCGAGCCCTAGATAGAATACAAGTCTACTTTGACTGCATGAGTATGTGTAAATCTAACTGGATTGAGCTCCAATTTCATTTTCCTATGCTGTGATGCCCTGTGGTGGATGGAGAGGACAGTGAATTTTTCAAAATTGTTAGTGAACAGAGAGGTTTTTATAGTATAATAGAAGGCGGTTATTCTTCCTATAAGTGGAGTGATGAGTGCCTAAATAGCTCTCCAAGCACCCCTTTTAGTGGAGCATAGTATTAGTTTGCATGAGGACATGCAAACCTTTTGGTTGGGCGGAGATGATGGGATGTGCATATGACCCTTTTTGTTCCCTTATCTTGCCTTGTTTGTGAACCTTTTTGACTTGATCTGGTATTACCACTTGCTCTCTTGCTCACATTTGGCACATTTTGGCCTTGGTAAGGATTGATCTCATTCTCTTTATTATTTTTCAACTGCTGATGATTTCGATAGAGTTACGATGCCATTTATTGCCTACTAAAGGAGTGGTGTTTCAGGTTCACTATAATTTCACCTACAGGTTGCAGAACGAAGGAATTATGGGAGTTGGAGGACTTGCATCTCAGTGTCAAGCTATAACAGATAGGTATCCAGCTTATGTATTTCTTACATCACTTTGGTTACCTACCCAGCATATAGATGATGATGCAATTGATCCAGGGATCAAAAATTTTGTACCTAACTCAGTATTTTGGGTCTACGATGATTCATAGTTGACTGCTCCGATATTTTTGGGATCATCACCACCTTCCACGATACAGGCTCCTGGAATGGCTCTTGAGATTTCCTTGAGGATCCGTAGATAGACCTTATTGGGAAATCCGTTGTAACTACACGATCTTTCATATTTCTCTCATGGGCATTGATGTATAAAAACATAGAAACTCTTTCACAAGGGTTAGCCACCAATTTGCATAAGATCTATTGAAAATTGCTATCAGAATTTTTTATATAAAACCTCCCTTTACCTGATTCGAATGTGTTGATCAATTTTGTGTGAGTGATTGGTTGTTCAGCTCCTGTTGCCGAAGGCAGGGCCCCCTTCTGTGACGGGTGCTGTTATAAGTAGGATTTCTTTCCTTTATGCATCGTGTTAATGATTGATGTATTTAATGTTTGGTGCAGCATTGATTGATTTAATTATTTAGAATTCAGATTTGGTGTGCTGAGTATAGCTGAGTGTGAATGTTGAGTAGTGATACGACTGAATTGCATAATCATTCTTATTATCATTAGTGAATACAAGGGAATATATGGATAATGAACATTGAGTTAGAATTACTTCCGTGGTGAATGGATGTATTAAGCTCATTATTAGATTCTGTTGCTAGTGCATAATGGTACAAGTAGATTGTAGAATTAAATTAGCCTGTCCAATTTCTTCATTTTCGTTGTGGTTTATCGAATTGTATCCATAGGGATTTCTCAGTTTGCGAAATTAGAGTTAGATGATTATTGCTTTTTGTAGCATAACAGAGTGTGGTTAGATGTTGATTACTTTCTGTAGCATAGCAGAATGCTACAACATAGCAGAACATTTTTTAAAGTTGATAGTTGAGCGCTTTGGTTTGATTGCAAGATTCTTTCTGTGATTGGCAATTTTCTAGGAGTCTATTCACCAACATTTGCATCTTAATTTCAGTTCAGTAATTCATCGATCTCCTTTGTGTTAAAATCATCCAAATTACAGTGTCTGGCATATACTTTGTCTGGTAGCTCATAAGCCTTTGTGGCCCTGGGTTGATAATTTATGCATAGGTTTCTATTTCTATTTCAATTCAATTAAAAGAAAATTAAAAAGCTCGTCAGCCCCTGCATCAAATATATTGAGGGTTGAAAGGTTTAGAGAGAGAAAGATTGGAATTTAGGGTTATATATATATATAGAGAGAGAGAGGGGGGGTTAGGGTGGAGTAGGGGGAAGAGGGATATATAGAGGGAGAGGGATGGGGAGGTGGTTAGTGTTAGGGGAGAGAGAGAGGGAGAGAATGTAGGGTTAGGTCTTCGGGGGATAAAGAGAGGGAGAGGTAGGAAGACAAGGGGGAGGGGAGAGAAGGAGGGAGACAGAGGGGGATTAGAGAGATAGAGAATGGAGGGGGTTAAGGTTTAGGGTAATGGATAGGGTATATGGAGAGATTGGGGGGTTAACATTTATGGTAAAGGGAGATATGGGTGGTTGATACAGAGAGTGAGAAGGGGCTGGGGAAGGGTTTGTGTGGGGAGAGAGAGAGAGAGAGAGAGAGTTATGAAAGGAGGAGAGAGAGAGATGGAGGGGGTTAGGGAAAGGTGGTTTTGGAGAGACAGAAAGAGAGAGAGAGAGAGAGAGATGCAGGAGGGGGGTTACTGAGAGATGGAGAGGGAGCTTGGGTGGAGAAGAAGAGAGAGGTGTGTTATAGAGAGATATGTTATGCGAGTGGGGGTGTGGTTGTAGAGGGGGTGGGGGTTGGGGAGAGAGGGAGAGAGGGAAGGAGGGGGGCTTGGGTGGAGAGGATTAGATAGGGCGGTTGGAGAGAAAAATAGATGAGATATGGGTAGTGGGGGGAGTTATGTTTTATTGTAAGAGAGAGAGGAGGTTAGGGAGAGAGGGAGAGAGATGAGGGGATGCGAGATAAAGAGAGAGAGAGGGGGGTGGGGTTGGGAGTTATATAGAGAAAGGGATAGAAAGTGAGAGGAGAGATGGAGAAATGATATAAAACTATTAAAACACTATAGATAATAGCATATGAGCACTAGTAGCATGTGTTCTCTCGTAGTGCATGCATGTTATTAAATCACACATGCTATTGGCGCACACATCCTAGCTATGCGCACGCTCTCCTAAATTTCAATTTTTTTTTTGCCTCCTTTCCTTTTTCAATCTCCATGGAGGATGAGTTGGTAGGTCTATGCTCCACTTGTCCATGACTAATTAAACTGAACACACTTATAGAACACTGTGTGCAGATTCCAACTATATATATTTTTAATAAATGTTATCGTTTTCTTTTTTTTCTTTTTTTGCACTCATGTTAGATTTACATAAAACATAGGTCATGTATGTTAGCTATAACTTTTAAATGACTCACTTATTTCAGAAACATAAGATCCCGCACAAGTATACAAGAAGAGCTACGCACTAAAAAAAGTTTATTAAGTACGTAACTAAGGCCTCGATAGTAGGGCCTAACGCTTGACCTTGTCATTTTAGGGCACCATTGAATTCCTTAATTTAAAAAATATATAAAATTACTTTGAAAATTTTGGAAAAAAAGGGTTGCACAAGAACTGCATGTTACAACTCTAGATATTTTTTTCACAAACTTCAACAATTTACATACCAAACCCCAGGCCTAACGCGAACATATGCATCATGTTTTAGAGAAAAAATAACATATCAATCTTAGAAAGACACAATTTTTTGGGAGTTATACCTACTTTCCATAAATAAAAGCTATATGTTCCCCAAGATGTTATGATTGTCTAAGTTTCATCTTTTTACACCATATTCTAAAAAGTTATGTAGGTACCTCTAATAATTCATTTTAATGATTGGATTTATGTTTTTCCATAATTCGTTGCAGTAACACATCATAAATGTCTATCATTACCTTACAACCAACTACAAATGTTAATGGTGAATTCTAAAATTTTAAAGTATATATATATATATAGACTTGGGACAAAAAGGTTTTAATGTAAGGGAATCGTGTTCTAAAGAAATTTATTCATTGCATTATATAATTTTGATAAATGCAAGAGTATGCTTTTGATGATTTATAATGAACTAATTTTTCATTGCTGAACCAATCATTTTCATTCTGGAAAGTAACTTTGAAGATGTCCCATACTAAGTTTGCAACAATAATAAGAAGTAAGAACATGGCCTTATGTTTTCTCGACAAACAGTTTGGTCGAGAATGAACGAACTCCATAATGAAGAGGCCCACAAGCTTTTGCTTGTCTGGGTATTTGTACAGCTGGGTAAAGAAGCGAATGTCGGCGCTTGGGCAAGCCTCATGCACTGTACGGCTAGCATTTGTTCGGCTGGAGTTTTCACAGGTGGGTAGAGAAGCGCATGTCGGGGGAGCCACATGCATTGTAATGCTAAAACAAAAGGGAGACTGAAATAACGAAATGAAACAGGAGGAGAAGGCGACCGTGCGTAGATCGTGGTTACGGAGTGTCAAGCAGATGCGACTGCATGCCCGCCCATATGTGCGCATAATCATAACACTCATGTCCCACTTACTTTTATTTTGACCTTCTGTCTCAGAAGCCCATACCTCCACCCATTCATTTCTATTATTTAATTTCTCCAAAACACGTCGCTGCCTCCAAGCGTGCCGTGATAGAATATGTGAATGAAAAGTGCCCAATCTGACGAGCTCCGCACCTAATGAATCAGACAATATATGTGGACGAGAGTTGAAGCCGCAGCATGCATGTGAATATTGAGAGTCAGTCAGATCTTTTGAGAGTCGGTGCACCACCCGACCAGCTTTTCATAACGGCATGGTTGATAGACTGTTTCGTTTGATAGAATTAATAGGGAATGGTCTGCGCATTTGCGTACTCTGTCACGTTTTACAAGCCCGTGAATGGTACGCGTGAAATTTATCGATGACGGTTGCATTTGAAACCGGCTTATTATGGCAGCAAATACAGCACTGTTTTGCTCATTATACCCATTAACTCCCAACGCCCTATAGGCGTCCGTTCTGTTATTAGAAATGCCTATATATACATAAAACTTTCGTAACACCTTATTGATCCAAGGAAAACTTTTAATTAAAATTTAGGTAGCCTAATTTTATTTTTATGATGATGAGACAAGTGTATTACCTAGATTGATTTTATGGTAGTATTTCAAAAATCCAAATAAACAATTATAAAAGAAAAAATATATATAAAAAATAATTTGTAGTTGATGCATGGATAACTAGTAGCTAATACATGGATAACTCTTAGCCGATGCATGGATAAGTGGTTTTATGGAAGATACCTTATTATTTATTTGTGACATTTAACTTGGCTTATCGGTGTTCACCTTAAGTGTTTGTGCTAGTATCTTAGAATTTGGGGTGGAATACCATTTATGTTTTTCCTAGATTGAGGGAGGATGGGACAAGTGTAGTGTCCAAAATGATTTTATGTTCGTGGTTCAAAATTCAAAATAAACAATTATAAAAAAAAAATAAACATAGACAACATGGAAACATGGAAAACAAGTAATAGATAACTTGTTCATGACACTTAACTTGTGACCTATGAGTGTTCACCCCACTAGAAGTGGCTATTTTAATAAAATATGGTTACAAGTTATGAGCCCCAACAAAAATAGGAGACTACAAGTTATACTAGCACAACAACACCTATGGGTGTAATTATTTGTAATTGCATTATATTTATATATTCATTTTAGAGTGGCTACAATTTATACTAGCACAACTTAACTTAACTTGTTGTTGGTGAACATCCATAGGTCACAAGTTAAGTGTTATGAAAAATTTATTTGGTCTTTTATGCCTAGTTGCAGGAACTACCAATTATCCATTTATTAAAAGTGACTTATTCATGCACCAGGTTGTTGCAGAAACTGGTCGTTATCCATGTATCAATTAGGAGTTATTCATGCATCATCTACTAGTTATCCATGCATAGCTACCGGTTTTTTTTAATATTGATTTTTAATTTCTTTATTTGGAATTTGGAATGACTTCCATAAAATCAATCAGGCCAATGCATTTGTCTCATCCTGGTGGAATCTAGAAAAAACATAAGCTCTAGTCCACCCCAAATTCTAAAATATAAACAATTATCGTTGTAATTATTTAAATATTCATTTTCAAGTGTGATTCTTATCGACGTTGTCCATATCAAAATGTTAATATATATATTATTTACTTAATTGTGAAGACGGATAGATTATTAATCAAGCATTTGATACCTAACTTTATTTAAAATACTTCAAAATTTAAGGCCATTTTTAGCTATAGTGATAACAATGAACATTACGAGAGATTACAATGAGAAAATTTAAGAATATTTTGTAATTACATATAAAAAACTAAAACAAACTCCTCAGGTGTGGTAGACGACATGGGAGGGGGAAGAAATAGCCTAAGAAGCTACTGCAAGATTCTTGGACCATCGACTTGTGTCATCTGCGTAGTAGATATAAATGTTTGGTCGAAAGGTCATCTGCATAAACAAAAGATGGACTTATTCTCAATCAAAAGGGATCAAAAATAATATATAAAATGCAAGGTTGTGTTTAAACTAGACAAAGTAATAAGGTTAAAAAATGGTTTGATCCTTCCCTGTGATGGGGGGCATTAAATGTTGGAAATTGGGGTGGTACTAGGGTGGAGTCATACTCATTGGTGAGTATCAAACATTTGCAGGGGATCCCCAAGTGTTGTCTAAACACTTGGAAATGTTTGTGGAGGATCCAAGTCTTCATTGGAAGACGAGAAATCATCACTAGTTAGTAAACCGGCCAAAGAATATACAATATCAATTGTACCCAATAAGGGGGAAACAAATTCCTCGGTAGGTAAGCCATGCAGGAATTTGATAAGGTAAGTGAGTTGATCTTGGAGTCTCATGAGTTCGAGATGGGATTCTCATTTGGCATGTAAAATGGGAAATTGGAATGAAAAGTGAGAAGTATTGCCGTAGGACCAGGAAGGGCATGGAACTCATGAACAGAGAGGTGTCTATGCCTCCAGGGAGTTGATTTGATCCAAAAATGGTTGTAATGTCCCTAGAAAGGGTCATGTGTGTATGATGCTTGTAGAAGGAGCATCCATTATGTGGGGCTATAGTTGTAATATATGTAGGTTGGGGGTCTTATGGCATCTTAGGCTCCACAATGGGAACGACTTTAAGGGTAGACTATGAGGGAGGAGCAACTGGTGTTGTCATCGATGTAGTTACTACATTGATGCAATTTGTTGCTTGGGTTTGCAGAAAAGAGTTCTCAATCGTCGATTGAGTAAGGCGAATGGTCGCGAAAGAGTGTCAAAACCGAGGGAGATCAAGACAATTGTAACTTCCCAAATTTCACAAAATTTAAAAAAAATTCTGAATAGTATAAATGTTATTTATTTGTTATGCGGAAGCTACCTTTAGTGAAAGTTGTCTTAATAAGAACTATTCTCTCATATTTATGATGTCATTCTTGGATTTATTTATGCATTATCGTAAATCATTTTAAGTGTCGTAGTGACATAAATGTCTATGAAGCAACTATCGGAATTTATGTATTAAATTCTCAGGTGGTTTTATCTTATATATGAATGCCTCTTATCTTTATTTAATTTGCATAAAACATTATTCTTTCGATTTATTTATGGATCAACATTTAATCCAGTCTTTACAACTTAACAATTATAATTTTATGCTTACTAACCTTTTTATTTTCTTGATGAAGTGTTCCTATGGATACCCCGAGGATTACTTAGGTATTTGCATAGTTAATGCTCTTAGTACTATTGTAAATATTTGCAAGTGAGAGTATTATCTTTAGTTGAAGATCAAATTACTGTACGTCATTTGGATTGTAGTAAATTCCCCTATACTTTGATATTAAAGACGTTCCTGAGAATTCATACTTGAAAACCTAGGGTCAAACCTAGCCTAAATATGTTGCCATTTAAAAGAGTTTTATTCATTTTAATTTCATCTATATACATTTTAAAAGTATATACTTACCTATATATCTTTTAGCTTAAACTTGTCATAATCTTTACTATATATAGATCAATATGATTTAACAAATAGTTAGCAAATCTATACTTGTATTCTATCCGTATAAACTATTGTTTTATGGTCATTGCAATATTATCGTGATGTAAATATACTCAATTTCTAATGCTATAGTTTTTAATGCATGTATATTTTAAAATGGCGGGGTCGTAAGCCCAAGACCACAAATAATAAACTTGCAATATGTAAAGGGCTTCGGGTGCAACTATACAAACCTATATAAAACATGAACCATGATTAATAAGATCTAGTAGATCTCTACATTGGCAAGTGACATGTTTAGAATTTAATGTTGACTTAAATGAGTTGTAGTGGAAAGCACGTTGGCGACCTCGTGGCATGGATTCACATGGTAGCTTTGGTTTTTGGGATAACCCTAACCAAACGATGAAGGACTATCAACCCTTGTAACTTATTCATTTTGCAATGTAGTGATAGGGGAGGCCGACAGGCTTCCGGCTGGGTAGGGTTTTTGAATGCTTCCTGCGATGTTCCAGGGTTTCAATGATATGGATTCATTATTACAGTTTAGAAGCTTGGTTGAATGGCACTTGCCATAGGTAAGCCAACTACTCACTGTACAGTTTATTTCGTTGTTTTTATCGATCTTTTAAACTTGTTGCTAAAACCTATTTCTTGTTGTGTTTACCATGGAGTGATAGGGTTACCTCTTGGCTGGGAAGCTACTCCATTCTGGTTTTGAAAATAGGCATTAGTAAGCCTCAGCAATTCTCTAGCCAACCTGAGTCGTAACTCTGTTATGAATGCAACAAAGTCAGATAGTAAAATATGCTTTGATGAAGATTTGTAGCTTGTTTTCAAAACTTGGAAGCCGTATGGCATTTTGTAAGTTAAGAGGGCTGGACCCTCAAGATTTTGGCTCGTGTTGGTTTCTCAACGCTTCCCATAGATACTGAGTTTGTAAAGGAAATTCATGGATTAAATTAAAGATGGTTTTGCTGGTTCAATGTGTGAAATGCTTCAATGTTAAGTGCTCTCGGCGTTCTCATAAATTGTTTGTATAGATATCCAATCATGTTGTGTTTTCTGTTGGTTAAAGATTTTCCAATTATGAATATGTTACAAGGTTACAACCCTACCCTAACTGTTACGAATGTTGATGGTTTACTCATTGAATTGAACCCCAAACCTTATTTACGCATTTAAGATCTATTTCGATAGTTTATAAATTAAAATGTGGATTTGTGTGAGTCGAAACTCGAACCCTGCACACCTGCATGTTAGTATACCTGTACCAATCGTGTTGTTAATTTTATAAATTGTACTGACCCGGTTGGGTGAGCCCTTATGGGTCTCAAACCCAGGTCTTGTATTATTCCTTTTAAAAATTATGCTTTACATTTTATATGTAATTAACTTCATACCTGGGAAAGCCTTCTAATGTGGCTAGAGCCAGAGCTATTACTTACTACTATGTAAAAAATGACTTATTTAACTTCTGTAACTTGTGCAAATAACCCTACAGTCTTACAACATGTGAATAAATACAGGGTTTCAACCCTAGGTTCGGCCGATGAGTACTTAAATTTGTTATGAATCCCTTATGTATAGTTAGTTATGATTGTTGTTCGAAAAGTGTAATTATTCCAAAAGGCATTACGCCTTAGCATATTTAAAACTATAATAAAATTTATGTAAAAATACTTATGTTGATACTTTGAGATGATACCGTGTGTTATGATTATGATATTTGTAAGGTCTACGATTTTAGTATAGGCTCTATAAAATCTTGTAAGTTGTATTGAATATAAAATGGGTCTATTATTTAATAAAGTACGGATGTTCTTAAACACAGATCGAAAACTCTTACTTTGTATCCTATGTTTATTCTGAAAGTATGTTCGATTTGAATATTATCACTCATATATGAAATGATGAACAATGCTCTATAATATTTATTCGGTATATGAAATGATGAACAATGTTTATAAATTAGGATTTATGACCAATTTTTTCATAAAGACATGGTTGTTTTAAGTATAAGCTCTGTTCTTATATGAAAGTTGTATATTTGCATTTACAATTATGTTGTTAAGTTCTATACATAAAATCTAGTTTTTCTAGCTAAAGTTCTGTCTTATACATATGTAATATCTTGATGTGTTTAAAATAGAATAGTTTTACAGATATAAACTAGATTCTATATATGATAATAAAACATTCGAATCTATCTAAAAATTAACTTCTCTGTACTAGCATATGACACTTAACGGTGTGTGGAAAAATACAGAGAAGTATTTCATTCAATTTTACTACAATTCTAGTTTATTTATTCATTCATAGTACATAATTAACCTCTATATTAACTAAAATAATTTTGGATTTTGTGATACATTTAAACATTTTCAGAAATATATGCACAATAAAATAAAACAATAAGACGGTAAGAACCTGATAACTGAAGAGGGAAACAAACACCCAAGGGAGCCCGTTCCTCCCAACCTACTCCTGAAGACAACCAAGTCACATGCCTTAGGACCCTCAAGTCTATTCATTGAACCACTAGGATGAAGATGTTGTGTGGAAGAAAATGTTATCCTCTGCAACTTAGCAGTGATGTTGACGATACTCCAGAATGAGACTTCTACTTTTCAGCAATATTGAGTTTTGCATATAGCAGTACTAACTCATATTAATAGTCTTATCTCAATCAAGCCCTCTAGCCTTCCCCTCATCGAATTTCTTGTGCAATTCTTCTTTTTTTGTTCATAATTATCACAAGGTAAGAACTAGCCTCCTCTTCTCCAATTCGACGGGTGTAATAGATTTGCCTAGGTCTTTGGGCAGTTTTACAAGTATTGAGCCACTTGCTCTGTTCCACTTCCTTGGGGAACATGACCATAAATGTAGGGAAGTTGCCAACTACAATAGCTGGAGGTGCATTGATTCAATGCTTCCAAGTGTTAATTTTCTCTCCTCCCCAGTTCATTCCTCCTAGTGGGTCAGTGAACACTCTTTCAACAGTCTCCTTGGGATATTTGTTTCCTCTTTTATTTATTAATAATAAAATATTAGAGTAATTAATTACGGTCATCCTTGACCCCACTTGGTCAATAATCATAAAAATTTACAATAACATATAACATAATGTTTTTCTCATAAAATAAAATGTTCACATTTTGGGTATGTGACAACAATGGTGTGTATAATGCTCAAAATGTGAACAAATTGAACATGCGTGATTCATATGCAATGATTTAGACTTAGGTGTCGGTGATGATGATGTGCCCCCTTATTCTATCAGTAGAGCATGGTTCAAACTAACCGGGGTATTGACCAAGTTCCTAAGCTCTAGCAAGGTGGGGCATAGATTCGTCGCATGGCATTTTTCCCTACAAAGAGCGTATGGTGTCCAATGACTCTCTATGCAGGTGTATTGGACATTATTGCAGATTTTAACCGTTGTTGGTTGATTCCCCCTATACTAGGCTTAAAGACTCCCAATGCTTTGAGTTCAGGGTTAGGTAGGAGGGGGCCTTTCAACTTAGGTTCTTTCATGCCCCCATTTGCGGTATTAGTGGCGACGGGTTGTGGTTTAGTTGTAAATGTCATAGTTCTGACTAGATGTACGGATGCCATAACTGACCTAGTAGGCATAACATACAAAACATAAAAAAATTCATAGTGGGCTATTGGTTTATAAGCCATTTCTAGGTAGGGTGGTTTAAGGTACCACACCATAATACCCAAATTAATTCAAAGTAGAGTCAACTATGCCATAACCAACATCCCTTGCATGCTCGTGGGGGGATATTAGAAAGGGGTTTGGAATATCAGAGGTACCGATGTATTCAACATTTGTTCAATGCCACGACTCAGTTTCGGTGTTGATGACGATGTTGAGGGGCAGGTGGGCAAATTTCAGTAGTGAAAATTGTTCTCATTAGGCCATCGGTGGATGTGGGGATCTCAGTTGGTGGCTCGAAGTACACCCCTAGCAAGTTAGAATCCTTATACATGCCCGACAATATCATCATAGGGGTTTTGATTTGTTGCAGCCAGAGTGGGTAGGATATTGTCAGGGTTATTGGTGGCACTG
Source organism: Larix kaempferi (assembly GCA_027924585.1). Lineage (NCBI taxonomy): Eukaryota > Viridiplantae > Streptophyta > Pinopsida > Pinales > Pinaceae > Larix > Larix kaempferi. Next base: position 6,039,812 of record BSBM01000042.1, on the reverse strand, counting down.
GGATCATAGTAATTAAGTTGGTCAAGGGTGAAAATATTCCCATTTAAGGGAAACATCATGATATGGAAGAACGAGGAGATGATCGCCTTCATGGTGTACATGTAACTATGACACAATAGGATGTTGTAGTCAAGTTGAGCATTGACTAACTCGATCTCGATCATGGCCATTTTCTACCCCAACTCGATGGGGAAATTTTGCTACAATCCTCTAGGTTAGGATGGCCTCCCATCATAGGCGCAAAGAGAAATAGATGACGGTACTAGCGCGGGGGATTCCAATCGTTTCCAAACATTATAGGACATGACGCTTGTGCATGCACCTTCATTGATAATACATCAATGAATCGTAATGTTTTTTACTGTCACAAGGACTTGAAATGCGACTGAGGAGGGTAGTCACGGTTCACCTTTGTCGAGATCAAATATCATGAGGTGCGACTCAGAAGGATCGACATCATTGCATTCATTAGTAATGAATTTTGTTGGTTTTCGAATGACTGTAGCATCTCTAAGGTGTACATCACGACAGATGACTGAGCCAATCCATCCACAATACTGTAATTGTGGGATGCTTTCATATGGAGGTTATTAGGTGTGTTCCAAAGTGGAAATTTTGGGATCCATGGGATCTGTTCATTACATGGGCATGGTATTTCCAAAGGGGCCCTTGAGGGGATAGGGACATCTTCCATTTTTGTAGCTTCAGGCCTATCATAACCTTTGTCTCGAGTCTGAAAGCTAACATCCAGTGTGTAGATATTTTGGAAGGAGCTATCGCTAGAGGGGTCAAGATTCTATTGTTGTCTAACGACCCCTTGATTGGAAAAGGTTTGTTGTAAGACAACCATTTGGGGTTGGGGAGGATTGGTGGCTTGACGGGGTTAATCTTTGTCATCTTCCTAGATTCCACAAACTGTTGGAAATCAGGGATAAGAGAGAAGTAATCGGTCCCCAGGTTGGCGTTATTCCCTTGTCTAGGGGGGTTATTTGTCCTTGCATTATGGTTACATGGGTTCTTGTTTTACTAGGGAGGAGGACTTCCCCTTTTCCCCTGTTGTTGGTTTTGCTTATTTTTTCCTTTCTTCTTCCCTTGATTTTGAGGATTCCAAGGATTTGCAGTGTTCAACTACTCAAACTATTGATCTTGTTGTACGAATGAAGGTTGAACAAGGTTGACCCCCATGTGAGGTGTGGGGGTTTGACAAGTCGGTCCTTGAAACAAATAGTAAGGGTTATACCTTGACGGTGGGAAAAATACAGTTTGCGCTCCATAAGATGTGGACGTACGAATGGCTTCTGCTATTTGTGGTGTAGGGACCATTGTTTCTTGACTAACATTCAGATAAGTAGGACTAGTCCTACTTATTTGAATGTTAGTCAGGAAACAATTGGCGGATTTGGTACAGGAGGAAGAGTTGCTGACACATATGGCATGGGTGGGTATTGCGGGCCCATATGAAATTTCACTAGAGTAGTAGGAGGAATATTTCCTAGGTAGGAAATGGACCCCATAAGCCTAGCTGTCGAGTGTGAGCAACTCGCAAGTGTATGATACAACGATCGATGTTGAGGGGCATTAACGAGGATAGTGTAAAGATACCTAGATTATGCATAGATAAGATCAAAATGATGGCCTTTTAGAATAGCCTCTTCCTCACTTTGAGGCATGAAGGTGGCTACCTATTTGGCAATGGCTGGTTGAAGTGATTTGATGAACCAATCCAATAAGAATGATGGTTGTATTTCGATCTTACACAATTTTTGATGTCTACGCCACTCATGGATATGGTCTGCGATGTGTGTAGATGTATTTTGTCAAAACTTTGTGAGAATTTCGAGACCAAGGAAATTGCAAATCAAAAGTTGTAAGTATGTGAGAAATGTGATGGCGACTGTTGCAAAGGTGGAATGTGCCAAGATTGGTAAGTTCACATACCATTTGGTTACCGTTCTAGTGAGGGTGTGCTGAAAGAGGCAAATCCTCACTGAATCTTCCACTAAGTTGTTCGAGGAATACAATAGTTGGAATGACATGACATGGTTGGTGGTATAGTACCCTTGATTCCCTTCAAATTTAGGAATGTCGAAGGGAAGTTTATCTTTCATATCTAGTGTTAACACCCAAATTAACCCCCAAGGTTGTGAGAGAAGGAAATTCGAGGTAACCACTAACTAATCTTTAGCTTGTGCTACTAACCCAACACAAACAAAGAGGGCTCTTTCTATGAACTCATGAAAATTGGAAATAATCAAAGGTGTCAACAATGAAAACATACACCGGTATCCATCATAAAAAATATTCAATTACAACTCACCGAAGATCAGATTTCCGCTGGAAAATAAAATAGTCTAAATGTCGTCCGGCTGAAATATATGAATCTCTATTTGGGAAATGGAGTCACATTAAACAGATCTGAAAAATTATTCACAAAGGTTCTGCGAATGCATTCACACAAGGGCGAGGTAGTAAGCAGCTAGTAGTCAAAGTGATTTTTATTGGTGGAACAGAAGAGAAAAGAACAGTCTATTGATATAAGGCATATGATGATGAATCCTACACCAACTTTAGCAGAGAATAATGGTGAAATACTTGGAAAGAGTCAAGCAGAGCATAATTTCTATGAATTCCATTTTTCTACTACACTGCACCAAGTATGAAGGAATATTATAGTCATGGAATAACGATGAAAGAAGCACAATTAACATAGAAAAAAGAAAGACAGACTACGAGTCCAATTACACAAGAATCCATGGAAAAATGCATGCTTGGCTCTGCAAACTTTATTAAACAACTCAAAATGCCTTTCAAATTGATTCTCAAAACTCCAAATGTTTTTCAATAATATTTTTCAACCCTTTCGTCTTTAATTACAATGCATTTATAGAGGCCCATGGAGCTCTAGGCTCGGCTCTCTCTTGAGCACAAAACAATTGCAATTACTTGACACCTTACTTGACACCTACTTGACAGCTAACCAAGGTGTTTCGCCGTTACAACTTTCAAAAAAGACACAGGTAGTATAGGCCTAACCATTTTTTACATTCACTGGCCTATTTTACTGTATGACCAACTACTTGAGTAAAAACAAAACAGAAAAATAACAGCTCTAGCTTGTCGCTTCCATTTCTCGCTAGTTTCTTAGCTGATACCTTTGAGCTCTTAATCCTAAACATCGAAAAAATCTAAGATTAAACTTCTACCGAAAGGGTGTGTTTTTACCCCTCGTGGTAGCACACTGTAGAGATGAACAATTACAAATAATGGACCCACCACAGCCATGTCGGATTTTCAAAAATGGGCTTGCAAACCATGTAATTAGTTTCTTCAAAATTGGAGACAGGGAGTACACTTCTATAGCTAGAACCGACTTACTGGGTGGCGAGAGGTAGACAACGTAAGAATGCCATCACCTTAGTCCTGGGTTTTCACCTGATCATACCGGTCAAGAAAATCATCTACGTCATAGGAAGCCTTGGTTTGGGTTTCCTTTGGTGGGGAAACAGGGGGCATCCCTTCAGTGGGGAGTATTAAATATTTGATAATGTCTTCCTCCTGGGAGATTTTCTACTCATCCTCTTCATGAGCTCCTTCCCTTCCTCCCTGCTATTGAAAACTGCAACCCCTCTGTCGCATCTTGGGATCTTTTGGCTCACTGACAGAGCTGTCTTCCACATGGTGGAAAACCATAGTAGGTAAAGGTGTATGCTCCTCCTCCATTTTAGATAATACATGATCGGGTACAACTACTATTTTGGCTCCCTGATCTCTCTCCATATCTTTGTTACCAACAGCAAAATATTTGAATAGATGAACTCGCCACCTTTTCAGAATTGGACGTAACTTGTGAATACAGGGAATTAGGCTTATAACGACTAATGACAAAGGCATCCTGATGTGAATCATTCTGCTATGATTCTCTGAATTAGACCTTCCAAATGATTTGTTATGATGACTAAGGATAGGACTGATGCAAGACATGCTTGACCGTGCTTTTCAGATCATATAGAAAAGACACCTGACGGCGCTGAGGTGGTTCCATCCATGTGGCCATCATTGATTTACAGCGAAGATGTCTTTCAACTGCGAAAACTCGTGATTGGATCAGGACCTTAGATTTCAGTCTTCGTGGCTTTCAAATTTTGCAACACATAGCTCCAATCCTAACCGTTGGATGATGCGCCTTTTCCGACAGAGGCGATTTTGGGCGTGCTTAACATGGCGACGATTAGAATAACCACCGCTATTGTGGGTCATTGATCTATCTCCATTAGATCTACGCCGTTGCAAGGAGTGCGATGTTTACCCCAATCACAGTGATTTGGAATGCAACCCTTTTTTGTGCATGTTAGATTTGCGCCATCCCCTTTTTACCGTGTATCTTCATTTCCATTGATCTACGGCGTTGATTTCTTTAGGAATCTACCCAATGGTTAACACTTCCTCCGCACTTGTAACATTTCCACTTAAATATTTGCGCAAAAGGATCAGGGCCGCAGATCTCGGGGGCAATCTAATATGTGCCATCACTACACACTTCTATCTGCTGCTGGCCTATTAGCCTTCTATATCTCCCCTGACTACCCTGGAAAAATGGATCTTTGAGTATTATTTCTCCTTTACCAATTCCACCGTAACTGGCTTTGATCCTTTACCTCGGGGGTGCGATCTGGGCGTTTTGGCTTCTTTTGAGGGATTATCTCGATCCCGCAATTCTTTTTTTTTTTCTTCATAAAAAAACCCTTTCAAAACCTAGCACATTTTGGGTGCTAACATCTAGTCATGTTGGATAATGTGTAATAGGGTCATTGATCAGTTTAGCCAAATCTGAGAGACTTAGGGTAGCCATGCAAGGTATGGTTCGATTGTGTCCTTCAATTATGTGTTGTTTGTGGCTTTTGCGAGGTGGAGACCAAGGTGGTGTTGCAAACAATGAATGTTCCCCTACTAGAGATGAAGGTTCAAAATAGTCCAAAGAATCTTCAAGAGGAGAAACCAAAGGAGGGCCTCTTTCGAGAGTAGGGGAGGAAAATGTATCTAGATTCTCTCCAAGTAGAGAAAATGAAGGGGAACCTTGTCCAGCAGTGGATGAGGTAAAAGGATCCATACTCTCTCAAAGAGGAGAAAATGCACCGAGCAAGGAGCATCCTCGCCCTGATGATCCTATCAATGTGGCATTGGATCAGCCCTGGATAGAGTATCTTCTATGTGAGCCATGGGGAGGAGGTGTAAAAACACCCCTCGAGAGAGGGGATAGGCCTTGCAGTCTTCGACACTTCCTTATGAGATTTCTTTTTTCGTCAATGGTGAAAAATTACCGTCAAGTGAGAGTGATGGTGGAATTAAACAAAATTGAACAAATGAAAAAATATGTTGACCACAACATATGCAATATGGAGCAATAAGTGATTGATATGTGCAAAGTCGGTTTAGTGCAAGATTTCCCACATATACGTTCTTTGTATATATGAGTTAGTGAACTTGTATTTGAAAATAAAATAAGTGTAAATTTCCTAAAACAACTAACATCCTTCTTCTGAAAGTTAAGTGTTCCTTCCAAAAGAACAATTGATGGTGATAATGAAGTCCACACAATAATTGAATAGTGAAGGTAACAAACAACAAATTCTACCGACAAAGGGGGAAATGTACCAATCAAGAAGACTTGGAAACACTTCCCAATGACAATAGCTGACTTCACGAGTCAATTGTAGCCACAATTGCTCCTTGGCAATATCATAAATTTGGACACTAAGATACCTTGTGTCATGTGTAGATTAGTGGTTCGACCTACATGGTATAGTGTCGTTTCCCTAAAATGAGTTGAGTGAATCGTAGGGGAGAGAATGAAAACTATACCTTGGATCTTACCTCCTTGGTCACGACGCACTTTTGATCTAGTTTTTCTTTGAACACTTGCTGATAGCAGGATTTTGATAGTACCCTAAAAATAAACAATGCAATGTTTCAAAATAAAGCTAATGAAACTAGATTGATGGGAATTAATGGATTCTTAGACCAACCAATCCTACCTAACTAAAATATTGTTTTGTGACCTCTTGTGGAGGATTTTAGTTGGTTGGAAATTTACAAAATTGATTTTGAAGGTTTATTTTGGATTAAGGTGTGTAAGGGAGGTATTTCACAATTCCCTTCCTTTCAGATTCACCAATCTCACAACAAGTGCGAGGTGAAGAGCATACTTGGAGTGAAAAATATTGTAGGTCCCTCAGTGTGTGCTAGTGGTGCAATCACATGTGAGGTAAGCAAAATGATTTTTCCAAATTGACTATAAGAGTGTAAGGTAAATGCGAATGAAGATTTACTTTTAAATATAAAGATGCTCATGGTGCTTTGCAAAAAAAACGTGCTAATAAAGTAAAAGTGTGTAATGGAGGTATTTCGAACTTCTCACCCCTTTCTGATTCACCAAGCTCACAAGAAGTGCAAGGTGAAGAGAATACTTGGGGAGACAAGAGTCTTTAGGTTCTTCCTTGTATATAAAAAGTGCATTCTACACTACTTTTGATCCTAAAAACATGCCAACTAAACAAAAACACATGTCTTGAATACAACTGACAACAATGAGGCTCGTTGAATGACTCAAGGTTGGTTACCTAAGTAAGTCTTGAGAGAGAACTCTTTGCCCCTTAATCTTAGTCTAAGTGAGATAACTGCTATATAGAGAAGATGTAAATTATTGCAATTTAGTTAGTTTTGGTTAATTAGTGAGCAGCCATGCGGCTGCAAAATTATGACAAACTGGTATAAAGCAAATAAAGAGCAGATCCATGCAACAAAAAAAAACAGACGTGCAGTAGAGTGGCAGAAAGACTCACTAGCACATGCTAGTATGACTGCAACGCAAAAAGGTACCATGGGTCAATTGAACAGAAATATAGGCATGAAAATATTTATTAATATGCATGGCAGTGCGACTATCTAGGATTCATCCGCGTGGGAAGCACACCCAAGAATTCAGGATCCACCATTCTATTGAAACAACATTTGTGGAAAAAAGGAGGCCTATTTTATGGAATTAAGGATACAGGCCTCTTCTCCTGCACAGCAAAAGATACCAAAAATTAGCCACTCAACAAGAAACAACATACTTTAAGGGAAATGAACCAAAATAAGTGGAGACACCATAAATACTGTTGTGGAAAAAATTCCACAAGGGTGAATCCTTCCCACTTAATGAGGGGTGAGGCCTTGTAGGATGCAACAAGGCCTCGCTATTATGTGCCCCTTTGTGGTGGGTGAGTGCTCCAAGTGATCTTGCAAGTGGTTGTTAGTGGAAATAGATAAAAAAAAGGAATACAAATGAAATGGAACAAAGAACAAGAGGGCTAGAGATGAAAACTTCAACAACCAGTAGATTCCAAACCACTTTCTATTTCCCAATGGTGATGCATGTACAACACCTTAGGAGATGTGAGCTCCAATGGAGGAAAACAGTCTCCCTTAGGGAGGCCTATTTAGTCCACACTAGATTTTAAGTAGTTTGAAGAACTAATGAGGAAAATCTTTCCCCTTGAAGGAAGGCGGAAAAGGAGATTGGTAAACGCTAAGAAAGAGGGAAGATGTGAGAAGAAAGGGAGCTCAATCACAATTCCATTAGCATAACCTTGCTCTTGGTTTCTCCTCTTTAGATGCATGCCCATGGCTTCCTTTTTTAGGCCAAGAGGTGGCCATTGAACAACTAGATACAAGTGTTAACCCATTAACTCCATGATTTGACCCCAAACTACACAAAGGGGGGGAATTCAATGAACCCAAGTACATGGGGAGTCCAAATTTGAATTCTTGGAGGTAATGGGGATTTGAAAGGCCTTCAGTGCACCATAGGTTGTTGTGGTCCTTCCATTTATGTCAGTCACACAGATATGGAAGGATTATCCGTGCTAGTTGCATGGTTGAAATTATGATAATGTGCGTGGTAGAGCGAGTTAACAGACATGTACCCATGCAGTTGTAGTTTTTGGTTGTTCTAGGGAATTTATAGACTCATGTTTCTTCTTAGATCTGATGAGGATGCATTTGGTGGGATGCATGATATATGTTGATGAAATTTTATCATGTAAATTCAGGAAATGTCGCATGTGTGTGATATTTGCACATTAATAGTAATCACTACATGGAAATAATGAGTAAATATGAAAAATTCTAAATGAGGAAATCCATTCTTTGCACTGACCCAACAATTTACACCGGCCAACGTATGACAATAGCAATGGAGGAAGATTATCATTTTCAAATGGGCCTTAATCAAGCTATACCTTTAGAACAATAGAGAAAAAGCACAATGACCAGTGTGAGAAGCCCTAGAAAAACCACTTACAACCCTAAAATAAATGACAACATGTTTATGTGATAATTAGCCACCGAGAAGTGCATACACAACCTAAATGCAAAGAGTGTCTGAAATTTTTTGCATGCCTTCACAATAAAAACTGTTTATTTGTCATCGATACTTACAAATCATGAATAAATATACAAAAATGAAAATGAGGGAAGCTAGTCTTTCCACTTACCTGACAAGGTACAACAACCAATGCATGACAACAACAATGGGGCAAACTAGCCTTTGTTGAATTCATGAAGGATGAGTTAATTAATATAAACCTCAACAACTAGTGAGAAAAACAACAAGGAACAAGGTCATTGCAATAAGGTCATTGCCACCAAGAAATACACAGACAAGGTAAATCCAATAACACATCCATGGGCTCAAATGTTTTTCATACCTTCATGGTGCAACTGCCTCTAGGAAATTCTCAAACATGAGAAATTGCAACCACACTTTCAAATTGAATTGGGTTAGCACTTGCAACATAGATCACCATCCAAAACCAACAAAGAGGAAAAGCATAATGCCTCCCAAAATGAGAGAAATGGGCATTTTCCACAACCATCCACATGAACTTGAATTAAACCCCATCCTCCTAGCAATAACTACAACGAGGAACACAATACATCGATAGAAAAAACATCTATCTCAGATCCCAACCGATAGAACAGAGCAAATGCAACATTCCCAGGTGCTCTAATGCCATCCAAACGGAGTTTGCACACCAAGGCCGATGTACTTTGCACAAATTCCACTGCAATCAACTATTGTCTGCATCATAGATAATGTAATAAGCCAATAAATGTCAACCCAAATCCTTCCCTTTAATAAAAAGCAATCAACCGAGGCATCCTTTACAACTGAAATCAATTCAATACACCACTGTAGCGACATTGCATATGTCCTGCCACTTTCCATAACACACACATTAAAGGGGAAAAATGTCAAGAGAAACCCTTTCTTGAAACTATGAGACATTTATATCAGCTTGAGAGTTTGCCAAAACTTTCTGAATGCCAAAAATCAAATGCGTACAAAAGAATTAATATATGTAAAACAATTGAAATATGTCACAGATATAATAATTCAGTAATGAAAATAAGCAATTACATTTTAACCCACGTAAAATTAATCATTTCATATGTATTCATTAATTAAAAAATAAAATATTATATTTAAAAGAATTTCAAAATATTTTTCAAATTTAAAAATATTCAATTTAATATTTATGTCATACAATTTTTAAAAACTTTATATTTTTTTTTTATAATTTACAAATTAATAAATACAAATTTATATTTTTAAAATTTACAAAATATTTTTAAAATTTCAAAATATTCAATTTAAAAGTTAAATTTTATAAAACTTTTTAAAAATTACAAAGTAATAAAACTCCAAAGGGTAATCGATTACAATATACATGCCTATGGCAGGTATAAAAATATCCAATCTCATGGGTATACATTTTTTAACTGATTGGTAGAAGTAACCCTTGACTCGCATTGTTTGGGGGGTGGTGACGCCGGATAAAGCATGGAGAGATATCTTTGGTTGGTCGTTTTGAGATGGGGGGTCAATAGGCGGCTCTTGAATGTCGACTTGATCATCCATTGTATTTGGAGCTTCTTCACCAATTTTAGAGGCAGGCGGAGAATCCATATCCAAGAGATAGAGCTTTTGTTGAACACATCTATGTCCCTGATTGAGTTTCTCATCACAATTATAATGAAGCCCGTTTTCTCTGTGTGCCTGCATCTCTGTTTCAGACAAATGCTTGATAGGATTTGGTCGAGGAGCGGGCAGGATGGGAGGTCATTGAGAATCCATATTTTGGAAGGGGACAGAAGTGGGTTTGGAATGCTGTTGGGCTACAATATTGTCTTATGCCAACATAGCCAACCCTACGGATTCGATCATTGTGCTGGGACATAACATTTTAACCTCTGAGTGGATTTCGTCCTTAAGACCACTGATAAAACAACTCCTGTAGAATTCATCAGACAATCCTTCTGTGTGATTGGCTAGTTTCTCAAATTATGTCTGATACTCTCTCACAGTGCCAATTTGGTGATGTTTAGTGAGGACTCTTGTGAAGTCATGAAAAGCACTAGGACCAAATCGTTGCAAAAGGAGCTAGCAAAAATCCGGCCATTTTGGCTCTTCATGAGCCTTGATGTACCAACGGTACCATTGAAGAGCTTCCTGTTACAAATGAAATGATGCAAGTGGAACTTTGGTGACATCAAAAGTATTATGCAGACTGAAATATTTTTTTGCACGATAGATCCATCCAGTTGGATGAGTACCATTGAAGTGAGGAAAATCAAGCTTCGGACCACGTAAATTGCTAGAAGAAGAGAACCCATTGTCCGATGAAGACTTAGAATGTCGTTTCTTGTTCATGGTTGAATGCTCAAGATGGAGGATGAGAAATTTTTCATCCAGATCCTGGAGTTTGGTTTGGATGGCTGCAAGTGCTTCCTCCATGTTTTTTGCTCCTGGACGAGTGACAACCATAACCAGGAGTTTTTTTTGGGGGGGGGAATGGGTAGGAAAACACAAACAGAACCTTATTTAGTAAAGAGAAATTTGGATTTGGGGAAATCTATGATGGGTAATTGGGGTTTGACTAGGTTTCGGACACTTTTGAATGGACAGGGAAGCAAAAAATGAGGATTTCAGAAGCGGGGTGAAAGAATGAGAACATTTTTCAGAGAGGGACAAAGAAGTAGAAATAGGGAACGAACACGGTGGCAAAATTTGAAGGAGATTGGGTGAAAATTAAAGATGATATGGAAAACCCTAAAAATAGACAAATGTGGGATTTCTAGCTTTGGGAAGTGGAATTTGGGATAGGGTCCTCAGGAATGAAAGATGCAAAATGGGGTTACAGGGGTGTCAGGGAAGTTTCAAGGGAAATAGAGTGAAAACAAGGGATTTTTTTTTCCAGAATGGATCTGCTATGATGCTGAAGGGACTGGAAACAGATGGATGTGCAATGATGTGGAAGTGATCGGCAACAGATGGATCTAAAACGACATAGGATAAAAAATGGATGGATGTGAAACGACCTTCAGAATAGATCTAAAATGGATGGATTTGGATTGACTTTCAGAATGGATCTGAAATGACTTAGAATGGATTTGAAACCGCACGGAAGTGATCGGCAACAGTTCAACTGAAAATAGATATGGACCCCAAGTATGTTCGGCTTCCTAACAGTTCAGGGGTTTCACTCGGACACCAATGATGTCTGACGGCTTGCATATTGGGGCACTACCCCTCACTCCATGGCTCACGTAAAACTGACAACCGCTTTGTGACAAACGACAAGTCTTGGTTTACTTCATGGTTGGGAACTAGTCAATCAGGTAGGGGTTGTTTCCTTTTTTGCTGACAGGTTCTCTCAATGGGCTAGCTACTTTGGGGTTCCTATGGTATTCCTCACAATGAGTTTTAGGGCTTATGCCCAAGTACTTCCCATAGTTAAACGGATAGGGATTATTCCCAGATCCGAACTTGCAAAAGATGTGAAAAAAAAAATTGGCAGAAATTCCACCCAACAAGCCTATGAAAGTGCTATAATACCAGATGTGAAGAACCTGCAACAATTAATTAATGCAAATACAGGAGATGGCAGTAATAACAGAACTCAGAATCACTTTTATTGATCGCAGGCCACTTCGAGGGGGCAACCTCCTTTGAGCAAGCTCAATACAAATAACTTCATGGTACCTTCATTGGTCTCAACACGAACTTATATACTAAGTCTAGGCGTGAATACCATGGGTCAATACCATGTGTCAATACAAACCATGGGACAATACAAACTATGGATCAACACTTACTATGGGACGACTTACAAAGCATATACATCCAACAACACTAATACAAACTATGGATCAACAAATACTATGGGACGACTTACAAAGCATATGCGTCCAACAACAATATAATAACAAAGTAAATACAAGGGTTGACATGGGTTCCTAACAAGGAGGAAATTGCATAAGTAATAGAGGAACGCGAAGTTGGGAGTACACGCAGTTCGCGAAGGAAGGAATACTTGGTGTGATGGAAGGATGATGAGTTGCAGGAGGCGATATGGATTTTCGAAGAAGAGTTCAGGAGACTGAAGGAGCAATCGAGTTCTTTTTCACCTAAGGAGTCTAATGTAGGAGCATCGGGAGCTAGGAATATTAGTCAAAGTTGATCGACTTATCGAAGTCAATAAGTTGAGCAGAGAACTGTGGAAGCAGTCGACAAGAGTGCGAAGGAATTCAAGAGTCAACATGTCATTTGTCGACAGACAACAGTAGATAGTCGACATGTGAATGTCGATAGACGACAAGTTGCCGCCCCGTTGGAGGAAGGTTGACATGTTGTCAGACCGCGATATCGACAGTTTGGGCATGAGCCAAGCGAGGAGGAAGGGGCAGAATGGCGAAGCATAAGCGTAGAGTGAAGCCGATGGGCGAGTTGAAGCTGATAGAGGATAGTATGGCTGATATGATGGTTTACTGTAGCTTGTCAGAGGGAAGTGTAGAAGTCAAGGAGCATACTTGGAAATAGTTCAGGGTTGCTAAGGAAGTTAATGGCAGTTATTGCAGGTGGGTGAAGACATGACAGATATCGTCACAAGAAGAGGCTATGCAATACAGTTAGGGTGCTGACAGTTACAGGTCTGCAGGATCATGGAAGGATCGATTGGTAGAGGATACATCTCTCAGAGATCGCAGTGGTCTCGGGAACATCAACAATGGAGTAAAAGACCAGAGAGTTGGACCAGTTGAAGGGATGAGTTGGCATTTTGGAGAGTCAAGAAGTTGCATAGGAGAGTTCAGGAAGAAGCTCAGTACTATTAGAGAGAACAGTCACACAGCTTCTGAATGAAGAGAAGATCGAGCCATAGCTTAGGGTTCTGCATCAAACCAGGAGAGGGTGAGGTCAACACACTGACACAGCACACCACAGTTACTTCTGTATTGTAATGGCTAAGGCCAATAGATAGTTAGTCAATTGTATTTACAGTTATTCCGCATTGTAACCGATAAGTAGAAGTAATATAAGCCAATTTTGGTATCTCGTTTTACACCTTGTTTGTGTGAACATTGTGGTTGTGTCGTGTGTATTGTTAAGCATGTTGAATATTGTAACTTCTAAGAATATTATATTTGTACATTATTTATTCCGGAGATGTTTCATTCCTCCGAGGCAACCCTACTATGTATCTGGAGATGTTTATTCCTCCAGGGGTTGGTATTAACTAGGGTTATTAGACCCACCATGTGTGGGTCGGCCCTGTAGTTATATTTTAGGGGTTATTAGACTTCTCCAGGTGAGGTCGGCCCCAACAGGTCTTTTAGTCAGTTGAGAGTCATGTATAAATAGAGGAGGTGAACTCCTCATTAGATCATTCACTCACTTGTGGAAGAGTGCGCACTTGTCTGGGAGATCAGCTAAGGAGTCAAAGGAAGGAGGAGCACATCTTGTATTTTGGTTGATCATCTTATTGAGGAAAGCTTTACTGGGTTTTCTACCCCATGAGGGTTTCCCAGGATATATTGTGTGTCTATCTTGTGATTATGCTTCTTTCAGTGATCTTTCTTGGCTATTTGGTTTAAACTTAACATGGTATCAAAGCTAGACTGAATAGGACATCTTTCACAAGGTAAGAGTACCTCTCTCTCTCTCTTTTGGTGAAGTTAGGGTTTCAGCCCAAAGTTGGTATTATTGATTTTTGGTTGCATGGCTGGATAGCCCTTCTCATTACCTTTCTTTTAATCCCTAGATCGAACTTTTTGGTTGGGTAGAACTCCGGGAATCCCAAACCCTAATTCTACCAAAAGTGCGATACGTCAGATTTTGGTTTCAGAAAAAAGTTGGAATTTTTTTGAATTCTGATTACATGGCTGAGTAGCCCTTCTCAAGAGCATTCTTTTGAGCTATAGATCGAACTTTTTGGTTGAGTAGAACTCCGGGAAAGTCCAACCCTAATTCTACCAAAAGTGCGATAAAATTCTGTTCCAGATTCCGGAAAAGTGAAAAGCAACTTTTCAGGTAAGTCTGCTCTGTCTCTTGGACTCCCCCAAGAGAATATGGCTCCAAACACTAAGCTTGAAGACAAGCTAGAAGGTATAGAAAATTTCCGAGCATGGAAATACAGAATTGGTCTCATTCTTGAGGAGAATGATCTTGCTCAGTATATCAAGGAAGAAGTTGCAGAACCAGAAGGAGATGAAGCCAAAGAAAAGCATAGGAAGGATTTGATTAGGGCAAAGAGAATCATAGCTGATTCCATTAAATACCACTTGATTCCCCAAGTGGCCTCCAAGAAGACTCCAAAGGAAATGTATGATGCCCTAGGAAGAATGTATGAAGGAAAGAACATCAATAGGAAGATGAATCTAAGGACTCAATTGAAGAGTACCAAGATGCACAAAGGAGAATCCATTCAAGACTACTTCTCAAGGGTTTCACAAATCAAGGAACAACTAGATGCAATTGGTGATACTCTTGATGAGGATGAACTAGTGATGACTGCTCTTAATGGCCTCACTAGATCTTGGGAATCCTTCATACAAACCATGTGTGCTAGGAAAGAAAGCATGAAGTTTGATATAGTATGGGAGGATTGTGTTCAAGAAGAAGCTAGGGTTGCCAACAGAGAAGCTCTTCTCAAAGAAGATCACCAAGCTTTGGCCACCCATACCAGAAGAAGAAGAACATGTCATCTCAAGAAGGTTGACCACAAAGGATTTCAACACTTCTCTAGAAAGAGAAAAGGACCATTTCCAGTAAGAGATTTTTCCACAGTCAAATGCTATAACTGTGATAAGCTAGGACACATCTCCAGATTTTGTCCCTCACAAAAGAAGAAGTTTGTCCACAAAAGACACCATGCTCATATGGCAGAAAATGATAGTGAAGAAGAAGAAGGGGAAGAAGATGAAGAAGAAGAAGAGGTAGAGGTAAAGCCTAAAAGGAAAAGAAATAAGGTGAAGAAAGAAGATCCAGAAGAATATGTTCTATTCTCTGCACTCTCTGGATCTGTATCTCCTGGAGAAGATACATGGCTCATTGACAGTGGTGCTTCCAAGCACATGACAGGTCAAAGGAAGACTTTCTCAAGTCTTGAAGAAAAGTCTTCCTCACAAAAGGTATCTCTAGGAGATGACTACCAATATCCCATTAAAGGGATTGGTGAAGCTAGCTACAAGCTAGATTCTGGAACACCCTTGAAGATGAAAGACATCTTATATGTACCAGGTTTAAAGAAGAACCTTCTCTCTATTTCAGCACTAGATAAGAAAGGTTTTAGAGTAGCCTTCATAGATGGACAAGTACTCATGTGGTCCAAAGGAAAGACAATTAAAGATGCAGTTGTTATTGGTGAAGAAGAAGGAGGTCTCTATAAACTCAAGGGCCATCCAGAAGCTGCCCTTGCACATGAGATCTCTAGCCCCAGTGAGCTATGGCATAGAAGATTAGCTCACATCAATTATAAAGCCTTACCCTATGTAAGCAAGGTAGTCATAGGATTACCAAAATTGAAAGCTGATCATGATGGCTCATGTAAAGGATGTAAGAAAGGGAAAAATATCAAGAACCCCTTTCCAAAGAGTGAAACAAAGACTAAGAACATTTTAGAGCTTATACACTCAGATGTATGTGGACCTATGCCCACCACTTCCTTAAGTGGGTTTGAATACTATCTTTCATTCATTGATGACTATTCAAGGAAAACTTGGATATACTTCCTGAAAGGTAAGAATGAAGTCTTTGGAAAATTCAAAGAGTTCAAGGCTCTAATAGAAAATCTATCAGACAAGAAAATCAAAACTCTCAGAACAGATAATGGCGGAGAATTCACCTCAAAGGAATTTGAGGACTTTTGCAAAGAGCTGGAATTAGAAGGGAACTAACTACTCCATACAATCCCCAACAAAATGGGGTGGCTGAAAGGAAAAATAGAACAATCATGGAAGCTGTGAAGACCATGATACATGACCAAGATCTTCCCATGTACTTATGGGCTGAAGCAGCCAAAACAGCAGTTTATGTGCAAAATAGGTTATCTCACAGTGCTCTTGAATTCAAAACTCCAGAGGAAGTGTTTACAGGTAAGAAGCCTGAGGTAAGTCATCTTAAAATATTTGGGTGTCCTGTGTACATCCACATTCCAAAAGAAAAGAGAACCAAGTTGGATCCCTCAGGTAAGAAGGGAATGTTTGTTGGTTATTGTGAAACTTCCAAAGCCTTTAGAATCTACATACCAGGTTTCCATCATATAGAAATAAGTAGAGATGTAACCTTTGATGAGGAAGCAGCTCTCAAGAAATCCAGAAAGTGTCAACTTGAAGACGTTTATGAAGAAGATTCATCACCCAGGATCTCAGAGACTGTTCACATCCCTGAAGAAGTTACACCAGAGGATCATGACATGCTGGAACCACAAGAACCCCCTGTTGCAGAATTATCCAGGAAAAGAAGACCAGCATGGGCTAGAGATATTATTCAAGGAGCTGAAAGATATGGTGCTCCTGAAGGCTCCACTAGAGAAAGGAAGAAGCCAAAATTGGTATCCAACTACATGGCCTTAATGTGTGACCTTGTGGATCAACTACCTACTAGCTATGAAGAAGCAGCTCAAAAGAAAGAATGGGTAGAAGCAATGACTGAAGAATACCAGTCAATAATGAAAAATGATGTTTGGGATATTGTTCCCAAACCGAAAGGTAAAAGTGTGGTTTCTTCCAAATGGATTTTCAAAATAAAACATGCCGCGGATGGAAGCATTGAAAAATACAAAGCAAGATTTGTAGCCAGAGGATTCTCTCAGAAGGAGGGAATTGACTATGAAGAAACATTTGCACCTGTTGCCAGGTATACTTCAATTAGAACTATCATGGCACTTGCATCCATGATGAAGTGGAAATTACACCAAATGGATGTTAAGACAGCTTTTCTGAATGGTGTAATTGAAGAAGAAGTATACATAGAGCAACCTCAAGGGTTTGAGGTTAATGATGGAAGAACTCATGTATGCAAATTGAAGAAGGCATTATATGGGTTGAAACAAGCTCCAAGGGCTTGGTACGGAAGGATTGAGAATTTCTTAACTAGCATGGGCTTTACCAAAAGTAAAGCTGAACCAAATCTTTATCTCAAGGTGATGGATGATGAACCAGTTATATTGCTGTTATATGTAGATGATCTTTTTCTAACTGGAGATGAGAAACAGATTATTGAAAGCAAGAAGAAGCTTTCTTCAGAATTCGAGATGAAAGATCTCGGACTGATGCACTACTTCTTAGGCTTAGAAGTATGGCAAGAACCAAAAGGAATCTTTCTAAATCAAGGTAAGTACACTGTGGAGATTCTCAAAAGATTTGATATGTTGGAGTGTAAAGCCATGGCCACTCCCATGGACTCCAACTTAAAGTTATTAGTTAATGATTCATCAGAACTAGTGGACATAACTTTATATAGACAAATCATTGGATCATTGATGTACTTAACTAATACTAGGCCTGATATATGCTTTGCTGTAAATACCCTAAGTCAGTATCTAGTAGAACCTAGAAAGGTTCACTTAATAGCTGCAAAGCATGTAATGAGGTACCTAAAAGGTACATTAGATTTTGGCCTATTTTATGTTGGAAATCATGAACTCAGATTACATGGTTACTCAGATTCTGATTGGGCAGAAAGTGTCTCAGACAGAAAAAGTACCTCTGGTGGATGTTATGGTCTTGGATCTGCCATGATTTCCTGGTTCAGCAAGAAACAATCCAGTGTGGCTCTCAGTACTGTTGAAGCAGAATATATAGCTGCCTGCTCTGCTAGCTGTGAAGCAATATGGCTTCGGAAACTTTTATCTGGAGTGTTTGACTTAGAAATGGACCCCACTGTGATTATGTGTGATAATCAAAGCTGCATCAAGATGACTGAAAATCCTGTATTTCATGATAAGTCAAAACACATAGAGATCCGATACTTTTATATACGAGATATGGTGCAGAAAGGAGCTATCAAGTTGGAGTACATAAGCACTGAGGATCAAATTGCTGATATCCTGACTAAGCCCCTGTCTCGAGTAAAGTTTGAACACTTCCGAGACAAGCTTGGTGTAGTTCAGAAGAACCCTCCTCGAAAGGGGGAGTAGCTCAGTATCTGACAAACAAGCCTCTCTCATCAATGATGAGGTTACCTATTTTTTCTGCTCTTATTCACCTAGAATTATTTAGATTTAGGACTCTTATATTCTTTATTTTGATGGTTAGATGTATACATGCTTTTCATGATAGATGTATACATGCTAGATACTTTTGATGGTTAGATGTATACATGCTTTTGATGATAGATGTATACATGCTAGATACTTCTGATGGTTAGATGTATACATGCTTTTGATGATAGATGTATACATGCTTTTGATGATAGATGTATACATGGTTTTGATGATAGATGCATACATGCTTTTGATGATAGATGTATACATGTTTTGATGATGATGATACATGTTGTGGTTTTACATGTTTTGATGATGATGATACATGTTGTGGTTGTACATGTTTTGATGATGATGATACATGTTGTGGTTGTACATGTCTTGATGATGATGATACATGTTGTGGTTATACATGTTTTGATGATGAGGATACATGTTCTGTTCTTGGTGAACATGTGAAGGGATTGGATCATTCCTGGACTTCAGTCCGAAAGAAGAGCCGTAGACATATGTCTTCGATAATGAAGTTCTTGGTGAACATGTGAAGGGATTGGATCATTCCTGGACTTCAGTCCGAAAGAAGAGCCGTAGACGTATGTCTTCGATAATGAAGTTCTTGGTGAACATGTGAAGGGATTGGATCATTCCTGGACTTCAGTCCGAAAGAAGAGCCGTAGACGTATGTCTTCGATAATGAAGTTCTTGATGAACATGTGAAGGGATTGGATCATTCCTGGACTTCAGTCCGAAAGAAGAGCCGTAGACGTATGTCTTCGATAATGAAGTTCTTGATGAACATGTGAGGGGATTGGATCATTCCCGGACTTCAGTCCTAAAGAAGAGCCGTAGACATGAGGTCTCTGATAACTGAACGACAGGACTGAATCGTCCCTGGACCTCGGTTCAAAATATACGTGACAAATCCTAGAATTACTCTAGGTTACATCCAGCATGAAACAAGGCTGGCTCTGTAGTTGTGATACATCCAGCATGAAACAGGGCTGGCTCTGTAGTTGTGATACATCCAGCATGAAACAGGGCTGGCTCTGTAGTTGTGATACATCCAGCATGAAACAGGGCTGGCTCTGTAGTTGTGATACATCCAGCATGAAACAGGGCTGGCTCTGTAGTTGTGATACATCCAGCATGAAATAGGGCTGGCTTTGTAGTTGTGATAGGGATTGATCATCCTGGAACTTGATCTGGATTGCATCATCCATGGACTCATGTCCTAAAGAGAGCAGGATTGATCATCCTATAAATCTGATCGTGTGATGATGATGCTGCTGATCGTATGATGACGATGCTGATGATCGTGTGATGACGATGCTGCTGATCGTATGATGACGATGCTGATGATCGTGTGATGACGATGCTGATGATCGTATGATGACAATGCTGATGATCGTGTGATGACGATGCTGATGATCGTGTGATGACGATGCTGCTGATCGTGTGATGATGATGCTGATGATCGTGTGATGACGATGCTGATGATCGTATGATGACGATGTTGATGATCGTGTGATGACGATGCTGATGATCGTGTGATGACGATGTTGATGATCGTGTGATGATGATGATGATGATCGTGTGATGACGATGCTGATGATCGTATGACGATGCTGATGACGATGTTGATGTTCCAGTAACTAGTCAAGTTACTGATGATGATGAATTGAAGAAAGCTTCCGATGATATATAGATGATGTAGTAAATGACTCCTTGCTCCTACAGATGTTGTTATAATATCCTTCTCGTTAAGGGGGAGTGTTGAATATTGTAACTTCTAAGAATATTATATTTGTACATTATTTATTCCGGAGATGTTTCATTCCTCCGAGGCAACCCTACTATGTATCTGGATATGTTTATTCCTCCAGGGGTTGGTATTAACTAGGGTTATTAGACCCACCATGTGTGGGTCGGCCCTGTAGTTATATTTTAGGGGTTATTAGACTTCTCCAGGTGAGGTCGGCCCCAACAGGTCTTTTAGTCAGTTGAGAGTCATGTATAAATAGAGGAGGTGAACTCCTTATTAGATCATTCACTCACTTGTGGAAGAGTGCGCACTTGTCTGGGAGATCAGCTAAGGAGTCAAAGGAAGGAGGAGCACATCTTGTATTTTGGTTGATCATCTTATTGAGGAAAGCTTTACTGGGTTTTCTACCCCATGAGGGTTTCCGAGGATATATTGTGTGTCTATCTTGTGATTATGCTTCTTTCAGTAATCTTGCTTGGCTATTTGGTTTAAACTTAACAAAGCATAGTAATCTCCAAATGACCAAAAATTTCTTCCTATTATTTGATCCATATCCAACATCCATCCACAACTTTACATGATGGTCCTTTTTTATTTTTAAAACCATATCCAAAACTTTCCATGACATATCTTTCACCATCACAAGCATCTTTGGCATTCTAACTTTGATGTGAATTTTTTCTCAAGAGCATACTCTCGTAAAGAACAGATAATCTAATTAGAAGTGAATTTTTTCTTTACTATATTTTTTGAAAAGAAGAGATAATCTAATTAGAATAGATTTTTTCCTTTAGCATACTCTCGAAAAGAACAGATAATCTGATTAAAAGTGAATTTTTTCTTTAATATATTTTAGAAAACGTGTGACAATCTAATTAGAATAGTGTGTAAGTTAAACTTTTTAAGTTTTGGATTATCTTTAATTTGATTATTTTGTTGGAATTGTATATATATATATTTTGAAATTACATAATTTGGATGTCTTAATATATTTGAGACTATTGAATTTATTTTTGGAAAGCAAACTAACAGAGCGCTTTATCGAAAAAGAAGAAAGAAAGTAAAGTGTGAAGGGGTCACATGCACATGCACATGCACATGCAGTGTACTGCTATGGCAGAACAAACTGAACGCTGTGAAAGAGCCAAATGGAGCAGATGGTTACGGAACATGAAGCAGCTGGATCGATCCATTCCTGCCCGCCACCATGTGCACATGATCACAGCTAAGCGTAACTTATTCGACACTGATACTATGAATTTTCTATCCACGCAACTCCACCCATATCTAATCTATTCTTTCTCCAAAATGGCCGGCCGCGCTGCCTGCAAGCATCGTCAAAAGTTATATGAATGGAATTCAGCCATTCCAAGCTCTCAGCTTCGTACCTGACCAAATCTGCTTCCTTCTTCTAGCCTTATGACAACGCAATAACAAGATATTATAAGTGGATGAGAATTCAAGGCGCTGAATGCATATCATATCAGGTGCAGATTCCGTTGGATTTTTGGACCTGTCTGTTCGTAAGCTGTTTCGCTAGATGGGACATTGGGGAGTCGGGACGAACATGAAGTAAGTAAGGTCTTAATCCATCCACGAGGGTATCCGATTTGCGACGTACGTTGTCACGGACAGCAAATGCGTGAAGAGCGAAATTGGCAAGTGAATAGTACGCTTAAAATTCAGGACGGTGGGACTCGGGCTGAACTTGAGGATGATGGCGCAGTCATAGAAGTTCAAGTTCAGCCTGCCTGTCAAATCTATAGATTGTCATTTCTGTTCTTGTGGCCCATTCATGGGCCTAGAAAACTGAACTCCACGCTCTTGTATAGAATTAATCTTCGAGGATTTTGATGCACAAAACGCACGCTCAATAAAGGATTTGCATTTTTTTTTGTGAGTTTTGTTGGAATTTCGCGACATTATTTCTTACTGAAATTGTGATTCGCATTATTGAAATTACTTCATGTAACCACCCCTGCAGAAAGATACAAACTTCTCGGCCATTACTGAGATCCACGTCACCACACAGACAATTAAAAGGATCCCGTCAGAATCCACGGGTTCATCTGGTATAAGGTATGGGTAGAGTGTATAATCAAAGCAGTGTTCGACATCCGACCGAAACATAACTTCGTATGTTCACACATGAAATATCCTTGAAAAGTTGATTCCACTCTATAATTAAGAGGGATCCTTCTAGTGTGAACTTTGTTTTCGATTCTCCTACAGTATTGATCCCTTTTGATAAATTTTTGGGTTGTATGAACAGTATGTTTAAGTAGCTTATATGTTTCTCCAAGGTGTGGCAATTTGAATTTGAACCACATGTGGTTCTAATCTGCTACTTCCATGTCGGCTTGGAAGTCTAAGATGAAATTAACTTGCCTCTAAATCCAATATTATCGTGCACAAAACTTATCTAGAAATATTTCAATCTACCCTAATCATTTATGATTTATAAGATTTGATGGGTATGCACATATGATGATCTCTCATTCTTCCCTGCAGAATTGAAGAGTAAGGTTATATATGGTCTATATAAGATCACCATGTCCCAAGTTAACATTCCACACATTTCTTCCTTCTTCTTCATTACAGTCTAGCAAAATCTCTTGACAAGCTATCAATTTGTCCTGTGCCTTTTCTAAATCCAGGAAGGCGTCTTTTTCCCATTTCTTCAAGATTTGGAGTTTTAGTGGAGATTCTTGGATTTGTCTTATGAGAATCAAAGATAGGAACCTCAACTTCTATTCTATTTGCATGCTCTAGGGAGTGCTGACTCTCTTCTGGTGTCAATGTCTCATCCCATGGCTTCATGAACAAGCCTTCGTGAGAGCGACTGAGTGGGGATGGAAATGGCCTTGCAATACTCTTACTCTTGCCTATATCTTGTTGTGAAGAGCTAGATGCTCCTACACTGAACATATTGAGATGAGGCAAAGCATGAGTATGAGACTTTTATCTAGTTAACATATCAGCAACATAGTTAAGATAACTAGGCTTATAAACAATTTCTAAATCAAAATTGTGTAACCACAAAAACCATTTTAAAATTCTATAATTATTCTTTGCCATGAGATTTTCATTCTTAAAGATCCCAGGAATTACTTTCAAATTAATCCTAATGAGAAACTTTACCGACTTAAAAAATAAACGAAAATGATTGACTATCTTTTTAACAGCCATGATTTCTTTGTGGCTGGAAGGATAGTTGAGTTCTGCATATTTAAATTATCCTGAGGCATAGTCACAAATCTCTTCTCTCTCACCATGATTTTCTATTAAAACATCACCCCATGCATTAACCGAAGCATCTATTTCCACAACGAGACCACGAGTTCCTTGGGGAAGAGAAAGAGAGAGAAGCTGCTCCACTTTTGTTTTAATTTTCCTGACCGCAGTAGTCATTTCGAGCGACCATTTAGGAGGACTATTTTTTAGTATTTTTTGAAGAATGTGAATATCATCAGCTTTCCCTTTATAGAATGGTCTAATATAATTAAGGATTCCGAGAAATCTTTGAAGCTCGACCTTCTCTCGAATCTGATCTAGGAACTGAGAGAATACTTTCAAGACATGGTCTTGAAGGATCACCTTCCCTTTATTTATCTTGAAACTAAGAAACTTAATTTCAGTCTTTCCAATCTCGATCTTGCTCTTTAAGAGAACAAAACCGTGTTTGTAAACTAGATGATAAAATTCCTGCAAGTGCTAGTTTAATTGTTCCTGCAGGTTTCTAGAGCATATCAGGATATCATGTCTTTAAACTAATGTCTATCATTTTTCTCTGAAAATATACTCCATTCTCTTTTGAAATTCAGAAGGGGCATTATTTATTCCGAAAGGTAAGACTTTCCACTATTATTGTCCATGAGGTACAATAAAGGAAGTCTTAAACCTATCTTTAGACTCAATTCCTATTTGATAGAAACCAAACTTCAAATCAAACTTACTAAAAATAGTACAACCAGCGATCTGTTGCAGCAAAATACTTTTATCAGGTAATTTGGATACTTGATTTTCTAAAGTAATGCATTGAGAGGTTTGTAATTCACAACTAACCTTGGCTTACCTCTCTTAATATCTGAATGTCTATTAACAACAAAGGCTTTGCAATCCCACTGACTCTTGGAGGGTTAAATTAACCCTTTTGAAAGCAACTCTTTTATTTCATCGGCACAATTTTTTTTCCCCGAGGGAGACATTAATCTAGCTGAGGCTTTCATTGCTTTGTCAAAAGGAAGGGAAACAAAGTATTTTTCTTTGGTCCAAAAAGCATCGGGGTTTTTTGAAGTGCAGTCTTTCTCAAGATTTTCAGAAATTTCAGCAATGGCTTTGTCCTTATGCATTTTTGCATAGGCAATGCAACTTTCCATTTTAAATAAATATGGAATATCTGGTTTAGAATCAAGCTTTTTGTTAAAAAATTGTAGCTTCTAAGAATATTATATTTCTACTTTATTATTCCAGAGATGTTTCATTCCTCTGTGGAGACCCTATTGTATATTCGGAGATGTTTTATTCCTCCGTGGAGAATGTGGTAACTTGGGTTATTAGACTTCCCTAGTGGGGGTCGACCCTGTATGAGTCATGTGTGTTAAAGGGTTATAAGACCACCCTAGACGGGTCGGCCTAGTCATCCTTGTGTTAAGTGGTTAAGTTGGGGGCAACCTAGTTAGTGTAAAAGTCAAGTCAGAGTTGTGTATAAATAGAGGAGGTGTGTTCCTCATTTAACACATTCACTCACTTGTGATTAGCGCATAGGTAAGAGAGAGATATGTAATGGAGGAGAGAGAGCTCATGTTTGGGGATTACATCTTTGTATTTGCTGATCATCTATATTGAGGAATCTTTGCTGGGTTTTCTACCCCGTGAGGGTTTCCGAGGATAAATCTTTGTCTCTTGTGTTTATGTTGTGCTTGTTGTTCTTTCAGTGATACTGTATATGCTATTATTGTGAAATGGAATGTAATACTGATATTTTCTATCTTATCATATTGAATCTTAACATGGTATCAGAGCTATCCTGAAGGAAGGCAGTGTATGGCACTTACGACACTTGTCTCACTTGCAACAATTTGCAAGTTAGGGTTTTTTATATCAAAAACCAATTATCATGGCACTCTCACTATAAATCCATTTTGACAAAGGTTTAGGATCTGAATCTTCTACAGGTCGTAGGTAACATCCTCATGTACCTTGTTTCCAAAGGACAACCTCAGATTCGTTGTATTTTGTGATTTATGATCCATACAAGTTGGGGTTTCTGCCTCTTCCAGATCTTAGTCACAAACAGGTGACCTAGGAAAAAAGATCATATCTCGGGCTAGGAAGCTCCAAATGCAATTTTGTAAAATGTTACAAGTAGGGAACGGACTGTGCTTTCGTTGGTATGCTTTTCAGATGCCTAAGTGGAACCAGTGACATGTGGCACACCATACAAGTTGGCTCTCCTATTTTATCCCATAAACAGGTCACATTACGACACTTGGCATAACTCTCTATCAGAGAATCTAATTGAGGTCACACTTGTGGGGTTGGAAAGATGATAGCTCAAGCTAGCACAGGACAAAGTTTAAGACCCTGTGGATTCATAAATTTAGAGATGCACTAGAAACAAATAGGTGCATATTTCTGTCAAAACAGGATTGGATTCTAAGCACCTTCATTTTTGGCTTGTCATTGCTATGGGAATTTAGGGCTTCGGAGAAAGTTGGAATTTTTGGAGTCGGAGACCATGGCTGGATTCTCCTCATCAAAATCGAAATTTAGAGACCAAGATCAAATTTTTTGGTTGGGCAGAAGGCCGGGCTTGATCAAACCCTAGTTCGGGATTTTGATCAGAAAGGTGGAAAATTAGGGCTTCTGCAAAAGTTGGAATTTTTGAAATCTGTGACCACGGCTGGAAGCTCCTCAGAAAAATCAAAGTTTAGAGTAAAATATCGAACCTTTTGGTTGGACAGAAGATTGGGCTTTATCAAAGCCTAGTTCAGGATCCTGTCCAGAAGATCCAAAAGTTTCAAAGGAAATTTTGAGGAGTCAAATTTTGGAGATTTCAAAATTGAAGTATACCAACTTGATCAGTTCAACAAGGAACATCTTTCCATCCATTCAGAAGTTTGAAATTCAAAATATGAATTTTTGGGGTTTCTCTGACAAACCCTAATTCATCTCCAGATCGAGTTTCAGTAACTCAAATTGGATTGGGTTAATCCTAGAAGATAAGGAATTGGACACCTGCATAAGTGAAGAAGTTCCAGTTCCAAAGAGAGATGAGTCTAAGGCCTTACATAAGAAGACTACAAGCAATCCTGATAGGTATGACTTGAGGAAATACAGGTATGTTTTGAAATCCGATTCTTCATTAATTTTTGTCTTCATGTTATTGAGGTTAGTACAATTATGATTGTTTGATAATGAATGCATGCAAATGATAGAAGACATTCATTGATTAGGGTTATGACACTTATGATTGTACTAATGCACTTGTGGTGTTGTGTGAGGATGATGTTGTCTGCTAACAAGATACAGGTACATCAAGAAAGACAAATCAAGTTCTATGACCATGATGACATAAAGACAAAGACTCATCCATAGTCTTTGACCACATAGAAGCTCTACTTACGATGTATGTATGACTTTGTTCTACTATGCTTAACTTATGAGATATGCAGGTTCTAGCACAAGGTCTCTAAATCATTGAAGAGAACAAAGAAGATACTGTCTGGGTATGTTAAGACATAACCAAGCATGATAATCCAGGTATGTTTTCCTATATCAAGTTAGAATCCTACTTTGTGTTAGGATCTTAGGTAAGTATACCTATGTATGAAATGATCATGACCATACATACTTAAGATTATTTAGAATCATAATGTTTTGATAGTATTGAGACTATACTAATGAATGCATGATTATGTATGAGATCATGAGGATGACACTAGTGCACACTTAAGCATGGATAGTGGTGCAGAATGAATAGAAGTTCAAAGACATATAGAGATCAAGCGGGAGGCACCACACAAACATAAAAAAATAAGTATTTGAGTTGTTATTTGAATCACTTCTTGAAACTCTGAATAGTCAATGATATTGCTCCTAATAGTTGTATGCATATTTGTATTCCTAGGATATATAATGCATAGTGTAATCATTCATATAGCATTGAACAATATACTACTAATATGCATATGATGGGTAAGTTGGACAAACATTCCATTGTTGCTTGTCTAGAATGAAATCTCTTTGTTGATATGCTGAGAGCTTTGCACGCTCTTGATAGTATGTTCTGGTAGAGATGGAAGACATCTAGATAGACATTGTATGCATACAGGATATGGAAAAGTGTTGTGCTAAAGTGTTGGTCAAGATAGTTGCATAACTATGTGAATCATATCTGTATGCATAATAGGTTATCATGTCAACATCATTTGATGATTATGAAGTATTGCTAATCATGTGATTAACTTTGATTTGTAGGAAAGATCATGAAGAATGATGAACACCGAACAAGTGGTGGATGCTCAATAAGAAGACTTACAAATCAAACATACTATAGAAGGCTCATGGCTAGAAGATTCTCTTAGAAAGAGGAAGAGGAGCATGACGAGATGTTTGCTCCAAGTACCTAGATAAGACCATTCTCTTAATGGTGCAATAGAAGAAGACATACGAATCGTGAAAACTCCCAGGATTCAATTGAAGAAAGCTTTGTATGGGTACCCAAGATCGATAGTCATTTGATGAGATTAATGATCACCATGGGTGATGCGGATTTCAGCCATTGCTACAAGGTTGAAGATGGTGTGTATATACAGATGACATTCTTCTCTTATATGGATGCAAGAAGGAACTCACCATAGAGTTTGAATGATCTTGAAGCTCATCTAATGGGAGATGGCACAGATAGATATGCAGAAGATCACTCAATGCAGAGTGTGAATGATGTTCATACATAGAGGGATAATTGATAGCTTCTTGACAAGCTTGGGCTTTACCAAAAGTAAAACTGATCCTAACCTTTATCTTAAGGTTATAGATAATGAACCTGTCATCATATTACTGTATGTGGATGATCTTTTTCTAACAGGGAATGAGAAACAGATCATGGAAAGAAAGAAGAAGCTAGCAACAGTATTTGAGATGAAAGATCTCGGATTGATGCATTACTTCCTAGGACTAGAAGTATAGCAAGGCCGAAAAGGAATCTTTCTCAACCAGGGAAAGATTTGATATGCTGGAATATAAAGCCATGGCCCCTCCCATGGGTTCCAAATTGAAGTTGTTAGTTGATGACTCATCAGAGTTAGTGGATGTAACTCTGTATAGACATATTATTGGGTCATTGATGTATCTGATGAATACCAGGACAGATATATGCTTTGCGGTGAACACCTTGAGTCACTATCTAGTGGAACCTAGACGAGTTCACCTGATAGCTGCAAAGCATGTGATGGGGTACCTAAAGGGTACAATATATTTTGGTATATGTTATCATGGATATCATGAATTCAGATTGTATGGCTACACAGATGTTGATTGGGCAGGAAGTGCATCAGACATGAAGAGTACATTGGGTGGATGTTATTGTCTAGGATCTACCATGATCTCGTGGTTTAGCAGGAAGCAGTCTAGTGTGGCTCTCAGCACAGCTAAAGCGGGATATATAAATGCTTGCTCTACTAGTTGAGAAGCGGTATGGATTCAGAAGTTGTTATCAGGATTTTTTGACTTGGAGATGGACCCCACTGTGATATTGTGTGACAATCGGAGTTGTATCAAGATGAATAAGAATCTAGTGTTCCATGATAAGTCAAAGCACATAGAGATACGACAATTCTATATATGGGATATGTTGCTGATAGGAGTTATAAAGATCGAGTATGTGAGCACTGTTGAGCAAGTTGTTGATGTATTAACCAAACCTCTGTCTCGAATAAAGTTTGAGTATTTCCGAGACAAGCTTGGGGTAGTTCAGAAGGACCCTCCTTCAAAGGGGGTGTGATATGGTCATTGATGATATTTTGATACTGGTATCGATGTGGATACCTCTATCGATGATGAGATTTCCTATATCGATGGTGAGGTCGATGATGAGATTACATGTCCCGACGATGAGGTCGATGATATCAACGATAAGGATGATAAATGGTCCTAAGACTTGGTCTAAGTTGATGAGAGGGATTGTATCATCCTTGGACCTCGGTGCTTGAATTGATCCATAGACATATGTCTTTGAGAAGTGGTCCCTAGTGGACGAGAGGGATTATATCATCCCCAAACTTCGGTCCCTGAATTGATCCATAGACTTTTGTCTTCGAGAAAGATGTTGGTGAATGATGTAATGTGCGCTCCCGGACTGCACCGATGGCATTGTTGCAAATTCCCCAGATGAGACTCACAAAGTTAGACAAGCAGGTGGTGCAATCAGACTAAGACAATGACTGTTTACAGTTTGCCTGGCCATACACAGTGGGTGCGCCACCACTACCTACACGCGAGGCCTTGTAATCGTAACCGCTGATGGCATTGTTTTGCTTCATATCTACGAGTAGGGCTCCTAGATTGTTAAAGAATGCATTTCCTCTTGGAATCTTTTGCGTGTTAGACGCTGATGATACAAACTTTGTATTCGGCATTCCTGATGCAATGCCCACAACCAGCACTAGTACAACTACCACCAATGCAAACCCAAATGTGCTCATCACCATGTCTGCCTCCAATTAAATAATCTGATCTCCTCTGATAAACTCTTCAAATTCCAAATGTTATTGAGATGCTTATCAATGGGAGGAGGGCGCCTCCATTTTATAGGCCTCGCTCTGGATGGTTTTGTAGATACATTGTGTGGTAAATAGTTGTTGGTATTGACTGTATTATGGGTGATAGTCGATGCATGGGATAGGATATCAATAATATAATAGAGAAGGGGAGCTACACGTAAGAAGCAACGTTAAATGTCTATGGATAATGGGCTGACTCACATGGGCGGCTATTACTAGTGGTTGTTATCCAAATCTTCTCTGGTGCACACAGTTCGCTTGTATATTGTCAATGAGTAAGTGCTCGCCTCTAAAGTGCTGACAATAAATTTATTTTATATATTTTTTCGACTCTCCTCGGCTGGAATACTAAAATATATATTCATTCATTTTCTTGTTCGAGTAGAATAGATGTCTCGATAACAGAAAATTTGCAATATACAAGTTTGAAATGTTTGAAAGAAAATTAAAAAGTGTAAGGTAATAAAAAAATTGCAATATTTTCCAATTGAGCCTCAATTTGATTGCCTATGCTATGCTCTAGTTATATATACCACTTTTCCATAAATAAAAGTTATATATTCCGGAAGGTGATCCATTTTCTACATTTCATCTTTTTACGCCTAATTCGAAAAGAAAAAAATAGGTACCTCTAATAATTCATTTTAGTGATAATATTTCTGTTTTTCCAGCATATCATTGCAACTAACATGTCATAATTGGGTGTCATTACCTTTCACCAACCCATATGTATAGGTTGAATGTGCGAGCAATGGCGCAACCTTTGGTTAGCTTCCATGTTTATAGTTTGAATTATTTTATGCTAGGATTTGGAACAAGCCCAAAAAGGGAAATAGCTATGCATTGTGCGTAAAGGGGCATAGCTGAAACCCTTTCTGCATTATTAAATGATTACAGTGTACATATGCTGAATTTACCAGAGGAGGAAGATGCATCGCTCTAGTACTCTTGAAATGGAAATAATAATAGAAGGTATTTATGTGAGAGTGGTTCTCTATATTACCCTAGTGGATTCGTATCCAGCTTGGGGGTGGCATCTTGGTGGCATAAATATACACGAGACAGAGTGTCAAATGGTTGGGAGGATAGTTGTGGGAAAAGCTTCTATCACCTTACTCTATCTTCTTGAGATAAGTATCCTTCATTTTATAATTTTTGTTTGAATATTTCAAGTTTATAAATGTACGTAATCATCATGAGTTACCTTGTTAGTTGATTTCATTTAGAGATGTGAATGTTACGAAATAAATTGATTTTAATACTAATGCGTGTTAATGGGATTATACTTATACTTTGTCTTATGAGATTTACATAATGATAAATCGTGATGAGTTACTTAAGAAAAGATCAATAGTAATTGTAATACTTCAAACTATTACACTATCTCTAGATGATCAATGTCATTAAAAATAGTAATAGTGTGTGAACTGTGTATTTTTAATTAAACTTGAGACTCTATGTAAAGGAAAATCATATAATGGTGTAATACCTTAAAATGGTTATTATTGTATGTGAACCATCATATTGAGAAATTAGATTACGTTGACACAGTGTTATATATATGACTAGTGTCACATGTACATCAACATCATAGATTTATTGAGAGGACCATGATAAGATAGTATAAATTGATGAACTTATGTGGGTAGTTGCTTCTATACTGTCCCAAAGATTTTATACAAAGTGGTTATTGTTTGCATCATGTTAGTAGTAAACTATGGGTTAAAAGAATAAAAATATCATGCTCTCATAAGTTAGAAAGGTGGTAGAAATCTTGTGGATTATCATAATAGAAAAAAAGGGATTTGACTATGCTAGATAGGTGTTATGTTATCTTTATGATCTTGCATGGTAAAATGAGAAGGTTACATTGATGTTGGATAAAGTTATTAAGAAAGCCATGATAAATTATTATAGTCCCTTGTGTGAACAATGAACCTATGTAGGTGTTATACTCACTTCTTAAGGGTTGACTTATAAGTGATTACTCATTCATATTATGCCATAAGTGAACTTTGTTTAAATTTATAGTAGTATTATATTCTTCTATGTCTAGTCGAAATATCATATAAATGACAGAGTTGAGCATAGTTTAATTAGAGCAAGTAAATAGATCTATATACATAAAATGCATATGTCTAGTTATGATGAATAGTACAAGAAGGATAGCATATTTTGTTGTTGGTTATTCAAAAGAAAAAAAATTCACCATATTTCCTCAAAAGAGTAACAAGGATTTTGGGTGCGTTATAATCACTCCATGGCGTAAAGTGTTCAATTCTATTAGTTTGTTAGTCTGTCAATATTTGGGTCCCCACATGTCCATTGGACCATTAAAGGACGATATAACAAGTGGAGTCCCCAGTTTCCTTGAATCTAGTTACTGCAATTGTGTTTCATTGATACCTCCAGCTGTGAGTGACCAAATATTGCTTGTGAAATGTATAAATGAATCCCTTCTATCATATTCATGCATTTATTCATTCTAGAGACTAGGAGTCGAGATATTCAAGAGTTGAGCTCTAGTATATACTCTTATATTGCACTACCTTACTAATATGAAAAATCAAAAGCTGGGTCTTCGTGGAAAATGATTCACCAAGACCTTACAAGATTTTATAAGTCGACGAAAGATTCACCATTTTTTTACAATATTTTATAACTTAGTGAAATATTCGCCAAGATTTTACAAGATTCCATAATCTAATGAAATATTAGCCAAAATTATATATATATATATATATATATATATATATATATTACATTAATGATAAAATAGCCTTCAATTTTTTCTATATATTAGGGAGATTCACTCATTTATTATATACATATAAATTTGGGGGGCGTTCTTAAAATTATCCATGATTCTTACTTAACTATTATCCATTATTCTTTTATTATTAATTATTGAATTTATCGATTAACTACCTAATCTTACGGTAGCTAGATATGGTTTCCTAAGCTCATGAGAGCTTGGCACTCTTTCCAACTTCGAAAACCACAAAATTAGGTGATCGCTTAGACTTACATTCCACGTTGGCCTCCATCTACGGCGATTTACACTCTTTCATTTTTCCTCACATAGAAACAACCATCCATTCCCTCCTTTAGAGGTGGAATTTGGGTAACTGACATGAAATTTATTGCTTTTTAATCCTCATGGGGTCATCTGTCAAGGATTCCTTTACAACCTACCTTATGGTATTTTCCCCATAATTTTTCCTTAATGGAAACACAAATAGCCAATCCCTTTTCATATAAGATTTGGCACTATTCCATTCATTTCCAATTTGTGTAGGTAGGCTTAGTACACTGCTAGAGAGCGTGAAAGACTGGCTTGGTTATCTTAATCATTGCAAATGAGGGAGGGTCAATTTCACATGGGAGAGATGGTTTGATTTTGGCCTGGTGTCAACCTCCTTCCCACACCCTAGTTCCTCAAGGTCACAACCATACTCCATGCCTCTATTAAGTGGAATTTGATGAGCACTTTCCCAATTGTTATTATTCTTATATAGTGGTTTTACTTATTATGCAATTGTAATATCCTAGTCAATATTTGACCAAAATATTAACTTCCACTTAAGAGTTTTACTAGAATTTTACTAGTAATGTTTTAAGGAAAACTCCCAGACTGTGCAGGATGTAAGTGACGGGGATGGAAACTCTAAATTGTGATGGTAGGAAATATATTAGGTTTTGGAAGTTATAGGTGAGAGTGTGTAGCAACAACAAAATATGGTTTCAACAGAATTCCTTGGCACAAAGTACTAGATCCATTCACTTTTCAGCAATAGAGCAATTATATTGCCTACTTCGAGGCTCCCTGGGCTTCTAACATATGACAACAAGACTGGGTGAGGATTAATAGTGTTTAGGACAAATATATATCAGTCATGTAACTCATAAAATATGCTGGAACAAATATTCGGTGAACTTGGAAGAGTTTGGATTAATTTGGGGGTTAATTGCACATGGAGGATTGCTGAACTAGTTAAGTTCCTAGCTTTCCCAAATCAAGTTTAATGCGACCAAATACAGGGCTGATATGTATATTATATTGAAATATGAACCTTCTACAACTGGAATGGAGTTAAAATGATACTCAGAATGGATTCAACAGTTATTTCACTAAAACTAGTATAGAATAAGCATCCAACTAGCTAGTCTTGCACTTTAACTAATCAAACTGCTCGAAAACTTGATATACTCTGTTTTGATATTAAATAAAGATTTGAAAATTTATATTTGACAAATATAAGTCAAAACATAGGTGCATAACACTTTCTTTCTCATTATTAGATTGCCTTCCAAAGTACAATGCCTCACAGGCTAGATTTTCATTACAATAGTGGGAGAATGAATATGAGAAGAAGGAAATTACTTTGAATATGTTATGAAGTGTATTATCATGCCATATATAGGTTATATGTCTGATATGGCTGCACACTGAGCTTCTGGTCTTCACTAGGATGCATTCACCAAACTAGTTCTCTTCTCCAAGAGAAACTCCTCCAAAACTAGCTGAAGTAGAGAGAATGATTAAGAAGAGAAGGATGGATCTGATATGATGCTGGTTTCCAATCTTGGACATCTATGATATCTAAAAAAATGGCTGAACTAACTCTCCATCCACCCTTGGGTGCATTCACTGGAACTATCTTCTTCAACTGATGAACCTTCTCCAAAACTAGCTATAAATCTCCTTTAGAATTGATCTTCTGTTCAAGATGACTGTGAATCTTCAATGGTAGATTGAAATGAAAGTTATTGGCTGCAATAACACATTTTGGACCTTCATATTCCTTAGTAAAACTCACGGGGCCTTGGGGCACATCACCCAAGAAGAACTGTTGAGGCACATCACTCAACTAGAGAGGCTTAGAGCTCTCAATGCAAAAATACAAATGAAAAAAGTTGTTAATGGGAGTTGGAAGCATTTTTTATAGAATTCATGTGGACCTGTTTAGCAAGCTAATTGTCTTGGTGACCTGTGAGAATAGGTCCCCCGTTAGTGAACATACGTTCCTTTCTTTTCTAGCTTGCTTTGCTTTGGATTTCCTTATTTTTTCCTCTTTTTCTGTCTTTCCTTCTTTTCTGAACTTTCCTGCATTTCATACTTTCCTACTTTTGGAGTTATGCTGCTTTTCTTGAAATATTTCTCTTTTCTCATTTCTGGAAACATTTTTGGACTCTAGTGCTTACTTGACTTCTACTCCAAGTAATAGCTCCAAACTTATCCACTAATTCAAATTGGAGGGACAATTTCTCAATTTATTTAGCATAACAAATAAAATATTAATAAGTGAGGTTAATTAATAAAATTAATTAATTTCTTCTCCAAAATTCAAAACCATTAGTTATTTAATTAAACTTATAAGCCTAGTTCAAAACTCCCCAATTAATTAATAATTCTTCTTAGATACTTAGTTTGGGGTTTAATATCTTCTGGGGGGCCACCTTATCCATTTAATCACCCAAATACACCCTTAGGCATATTCCATAAGATAATTTCCACAGTCACCCATTAATTAATTAATCAATTCCTAGGTGACTTAGGCCAAAATCACCCCCATGGACCATAGCAAAAATTGGGGACATGACAGTCCTCCCTTCCCAGGATTGCTTGTCCACAATCAATGTCAGGATTCCACCAAGCTTTTGCTGCACCACTCTGATTATAATTGTCCCCATCAACTGAACAATTTGAAAATTAATCTTGGGCCTTAAAAAAAATGACTATGAAAGGATAAATGCCAACGAAACCAAATAGAGAGAAAAATGCTTCTTCAAGTGAAAACATCAAATGGCTTAGCTCTTTTCCATTGGAGAAAAAATGTAAGCATACCTCCAAGCATGTGGATTCCCTCCACATAGGCCAACTTATGCAAGTAAAATGTTCCATTAATTTATCTTGGCAACTTGCCTGCTTAGCAGTCTTCCCTCGACCATAAGCAGAAACATTTTTGCAAGGATATTTCATGTTTTTCAGGTAGTCTTTCACCCAATCCATATGTGGATGAATGACATCAAATGGATGAAAATTATGCATTTTCTGCTTCTTGCAAATCATAGAAAAATCAACAAATTTAAAAACAATTTTCTTGCAACAAAACATAAGACTCTTACCTTCCTAGTTTTCCTTTTCAGTGATGCCTCTATCCATCCATCTGGTCAATGAATCTGAGATACTGCTTGTTGATTTATATGAGCTATAATCAACCATCTCTTCAGCAATGGGACCTGTCTCCCATGGGGATAGATCATGATCCTCCCGTTGTACATGTGACACAAACCAGAAAAATTTCTTCACCCACTGTTCATTGCCTATTGGTGTTGCTGAATCTAGGACATGTGGGAAAAAAATGTGAACCTTCTTTGCATGTCTGCAACCTTCATTAATCAGAATTATGGCTGAAAATTCTTCATTATTGGCTGGCCAAAATTGGGTGCTCTCATCCCACTCTTTCATGGGAGAGTGACTGTCTTCAAGGAACAACTCAAGTTTCCTTGGAAAAAAGCTGAGTGCTTGGTTCTCATCAAATTGTTATGCACACTCTTCAAGCACATATCAAAATGAATGATCCTCATGATCCACCATCTCATGAGGTTCCTCCCTATGATCAATAATTCTTTCATCCAAATTAAGTTGACTGAATGGTGTGTAAGAGGGTAGGGGGGATCTTTGAAACTTTTCATGAAGTTGTAATATTTCTGTCTTGGATTCTTGGAGGGAACTTTGAGTGCTTCTAAAATAATATTGGGTGGCCATTAATTCCTCATTGAGATTTCTGATCTCTTCATCATCCTTCATGGATGTACCATGAAACAACTTTACAATCTCCAACAAACTATCTCTATCAGAAAGCAGGTTTAAGATATTTTCTTTAATGCTTGTCATGGCTTGTTGAAATTCTTCCATGTCTCTCATGGAGGACTATTTTCACAACTTCCAACAAAGTTTACTCATTAATTAATGGGTTTCCTTGAGGGTTTGAAGGGATTATTGGATCTTTCATTCATTCATCTTCAGTGTCCCATCAAGACAATGAGGTTCTGGCAGATGAACCTCCTCTTCCCCTCTTCATCTAGCTCCTTAGGATCAACTTCAAGTGATTCTTTTGAAGTTATGAAAGTTGGTCCCTTCCTTGGGGCTGCAATACATTCATAATTCAGATCATCAATATCAGGTCTTTGACTGCAACTAGGGTTTTCATTCATTTCTGGTGCACTTGTAAGGATTTCTCTCTGATTTTCAGCCTTCCCCAATTCAAGATTCTCAATCCCTGTGGGTTCAACCAAGCCTATCTTATCCTATGAATAGGCTTCCCCATCATGCTGACACATAGGCATATAAAAATCAGAATTTACAAAACTACCATGTGTTATATTTTCCCCTCCTTGTGATGGTATGGTTGTGGTTTGGCCTTCCACCAGTTTATCATTTTCAGTTTTTGTTGCTACAAGACCTTCTTCTTTCTCCATGGATATTGCACCAATGGAACCTTTATCAATGGGGATCTCCATGTCTCCCACATATATGTGAGAGTATTCATCTTTAGATGCTTCCTCACACTTAAAAAATTCCTCAGTAGGTTCTCTTCCGACCATGTAGGCATCCCGCAAACACCCTTCAAGTGATTCAGCTTGCTCACTGCATTCACCCCCATCACTAAGGATCTGAGACTCAACATCCAAGGAATCCATTATGCAATAGTTATCCTCTGATGTGGCTACGGCATCATCATGACACAAATTAGGATAAAAATCTGAAATTGGTCCATACCTTTGCATCATGCTTCTCTCTTCAATGGGTGGGTTTATGGTACCTTGTTTTGCCATCGATTCTACTACTTCACATCTAACTGATGTGTGTTCAACTTTTGCTTCCTTGTGAAGCTCATGTGGTGACTTTGGATCTGATTTATGTTATTCTTTTGTATTTGATCCAAGATATGGCTGAACACCCCTAATAGTACCGATCTCTTATGAGGTGATATTGAGATCCCTAGCATAGAATCTTTCAGTAGATTCTTCTTCCATTTTGTCAACAACTCATGATTGGCTTTTGGGTCTTGCTTCTCCTTGGTTGTCTTAGGATGAAGATTCTTGGAGGCTCTTCTTGAAGAGGATCCAAAAATTCTTGTGAAGTCACATGCATACAATAAAGCTTTCATATCTTTTATTATCTCTTCCATAGAAGGTTGACCTTTGACTATGGAACATGCAACTTTTTCCTGAATATGGCTATCAGAATAACCATCGCCTCTTCTTCCAATCATGATCTCATGGGAGATGATTGTGGAAGGTAATTCTTTGGAATTATCTTCATCATAATATCTACAATATTCCTCATACTGCTCATCATAATCATCATACTCTTCATAAAAATAATCTTCTTCTTCATGCAACTCAAACTCTAAATCTTCCATGACTGTAACTAATTCTACAACTGCAAATTGAAGATAGTGCTACTAATTTCCCACTGAGAGTTACTTTACACAGGCTGAGCCAAGGAAATTGTTCTGATACCACTGTAATATCCTAGTCAATATTTGACCAAAATATTAACTTCCACTTAAGAGTTTTAATGGAATTTTACTAGCAATGTTTTAAGGCAAACTCTCAGACTGTGTAGGATGTAAGTGATGCGGATGGAAACTATGAACTGTGATGGTAGGAAAGATATTAGGTTCTGGAAAATATAGGTGAGAGTGTGCAGCAGCAACAAAATATGGTTTCATCAGAAGCCCTTGGAGCAAAGTACTAGATCCATTCACTTTTCAGCAATAGAGCAATTATATTGCCTACTTCGAGGCTCCCTTGGCTTCTAGCATATGCCAACAAGACTGGGTGAGGATTAATAGTGTTTAGGAAATATATATATCATTCATGTAACTCATAAAATATAATGGAATAAAGACTGTGTGAAGTTGGAATAGTTTGGAGTAATTTGGGGGTTAATTTCACATGGAGGATTGTTGAGCTAGTTAAGTTCTTGGCTTTCCCCAATCAATTTTAATGCAACCAAATTATTAATACAGGGGATGATATGTATATTAAATTGAAATATGAACCTTATACAACTAGAATGGAGTTCAAATGATATGCAGAATGGATTCAACAGTTATTTTGGTAAAACTAGACTAGAATAAGCATCCAACTAGCTAGTCTTGCACTTTAAATCATCAAACTGCTCCAAAACTCATATACTCTATGTTGATATTAAATAAAGCTTTGAAAAATTATATTTAACAAATATAAGTTGAAACATAGGTGTATAATACTTTCTTTCTCATTATTATATTGCCTTCCAAAGTACAGTGCCTCATAGGCTAGATTTTCATTACAATAGTGGGAGAATGAATATGAGAAGAAGGAAATTACTTTGAATCTATTCTGAAGTGGATTATCAGGACATATACAGGTTATATGTATGATATGGCTGCACTCTGAGCTTCCAGTCTTCACTGGGGCACATTCACGAAACTAGTTCTCTTCTCCAAGAGAAACTCCTCCAAAACTAGCTGAAGTAGAGAGAATGATTAAGAAGAGCAGGATGGATCTGATCTGATGTTGATTTCTGATCTTGGACATATATTATATCTACAAAAATTGTTGAACTAAATCTCCATCCACCCTTGGGCACATTCACTAGAACTATCTTCTTCAACTGATGAACCTTCTCCAAAACTAGTTGTAAATCTCCTCTGGAATTGATCTTCTCTTCAAGCTGACTGTGGATCTTCAATGGTGGACTAAAATGAATGTTATTTTCTGCAATAACAAATTCTTGACCTTTATATTACTCACTAAAACTCATGGTTCCTTGGGGCACATCATCCAAGAAGAACTGTTGAGGCACATCACTCAACTGGAGAGGCTCAAAGCTCTCAATGAAAAAATACGAATGAGAAAAGTTGTTAATGGGTGTTGGAAGCATTCTTTTATAGAATTCATGTTGACCTATTCAACAATTTAATTGTTTTGGTGACCTGTGATAATAGGTCACCCATTATTGGACATACTTTTCTTGCTTTGCTTGCTTGCTTGCTTTGCTTTGGCTTTCCTTGTTTTTTCCTCTTTTTCTTTCTTTCCTTCTTTTCTAATCTTTCCTGCTTTTCATACTTTCCCGCTTTCTGGATTTATGCCGCTTTTCCTAAAATATTCCTCTTTTCTCATTTTTGGAAACATTTTTGGACTGCAGTGCTTACTTGACTTCTACTCCAAGTAATTCCTCCAACCTTATCCACTAATTCAAATTGGTGGGCCAATTTCTCCATTTATTCAGCATAACAAATAAAATATTAATAAATGAGGATAATTAATAAAATTAATTAATTTCTTCTCCAAAATTCAAAACCTTTAATTATATAATTAAACTTATAATACTAGCTCAAAACTCCCAAATTAATTAATAATTCATCTTAGATACTTAGTTTGGGGTTCAATATGTTTTGGGGGCCCACCTTATCCATTTAATCACCCAAATACACCCTCAGGCATATTCCATAA